>CM065748.1:19238111-19245611 GCA_033310375.1 Conus canariensis
GCTTTTTCTTCTTTACTTTTAAACCCGTTGTTCTGGCATCTTGCTGGGGATATTCAGTTGTAGAGACATGCAGGAGCGGAAAGGAAAGGAATGAATCTGAACCTAAAGTGGAAATAAACATCCCTCGTCCATAACTGAGAGCAGGAATGTTTACTTGTCAGGAGCTGAATGTTCCAATTCAATGACAATCCGCTTCGATGAAGACAAATAGTCATGTCATGTCAGTTCACGGCTGGTCGAATACAATGAAACCAATTAATCAAGGCAGCTGGATGACCTATCAGATTGTTGATTCTAAATGGATCCGATGTTACAGTTCCTGTCCTTTTTGTTTCTTCATTAATTTAGCATATTTCTCGTTGTCCCCGGAAGCGTGGTTTTCTTTTTTCTTTTTCCTTTTTTTTTTCTTGCTTGTTATTGTTATCCATCTTTGTTTCTTTCGTTCGTTCTTTCGATCGTTCGTTCGTTCCTTTTTTCTTTTTTTTCCCCTTGTTCTTCCTTTCTTTGTTTCTTTCGTTCTTCGTTTGTTTCTTTCGTTTTTTTTTCTTTCTTTCTTTCTTAGTTTCTTTCGTTCGTTCGTTCTGTCTGTCTGTCTGTCTGTCTGTCTGTCTGTCTGTCTGTCTCTCTCTGTCTCTCTCTCTGTCTCTCTGTCTCTCTCTCTTTTCTCTTTTATTTTCTTTTTTATATTAACCAAAAGATGTTCATACCTTTTTATGTCCAATATTCTCCTTTGCTTATTCTTCAAACTTCAAACTTCTACTGTATGTAATGACGCATCCTGAGTCAGTCACGTGCTTCACAGAGTAGTCGACCGGGGGTGGAGGATGGGGTGGGGGTGGGGGATGGGGTGGTAGGGGGTCAATTCTTATTTGTCAATCATTTCTGGCACTGGTGAAATGAAATAGAACCGGAACAGACGCATACAAGTGACCACAAACAACGCATCAACATACCCAGCTGACTGATAAACGCCACGCCAAGTGTGCACCAATCGCTATACAGTTTACAGAAATGAACAAATCGTGTAACCTGACACATCTATCAACATGATCATTATAACAAAGATGAAAAAGAAAAGGAAATTTTGAAATAAACTAGTACGTGATTCAGTCTCGTTCCGTTTTTTTTTTTTTATTCAGCTTAATTTTCGGCTTAAATATCATACACGCTGTCTTTAAGAGCTACGGTTCAGAATGTGTGTGTGTGTTTTTAATTTCTGTCCCATTTTCTGTCACTTCGGTAGTGTTTCAGTGTTGTCTGTTCTGATCCAACATGCGCAGAACACCACCTAGGTACTAAGCCTCCTTCTGACGACAATAATTGCTTAGTCGCGGCGTCGGCGTGAGTGAGCTCTGCTTCTGGAGGGCGCTACCACGTCCGTCCAGCGACAGCTGCCATGAATTTCCGATACGGTGACCCCCCGATGGAATCAAACCAAGGCCACAGACGTGGAGAGGACATAAGAACTGAGGTCACCATGAGAGCAAGGCATGAATCATCTTAGACTTTTGATGCTGATTGATGAGAATGAGGATGATAAAGATGATGTTACGGATTTCCATTCGTGTCTGAGACTGCATAGCAAGGCTTTACTCTACGCTTACTTTCATAATGATTATATATCCTAGCGTCGACCAGGCCCGAGAGATGCAGACACCTGCATTGTTGGTCAGGAAATTTGAGCAACATTCTCAGAGACGCGTCCATTTTAGTGGATGAAACTCAGCTGTGTGGTCCCAGTCTTCCCAACTGAGCCCGTGGTAAACTCAACTCTGGGTAGGGACCGGTCAGGGCGGAAATGTCCCACATGGCTCTGACGGGAATTGAACCCACGACCTCCTAGCCGGGAGTCTGCGACGCTAACCACTTCGCCACGGCGGTTACTTTGGATATCTTTTCTACTTGACCTGCTCTTTTTACCCCGTCGTCTGGTTGATAGCCATCACTCACTGTATTAACACCTTTAACGGTTAGGTCATCATCTTCTTCTTCTTGTTCTTGTTCTTGTTCTTTCTCTTTCTTCTTCTTCTTTTTCTTTGCTCTTCTTCTTCTTTTTTTTCTTTGCTCTTCTTCATTTTCTTCCTTTTTCTTCTTCTTCTTCTTCTCCTCCTCCTCCTCCTTCCTTCTTCTTCTTCTTCTTCTCCTCCTCCTCCTCCTCCTCCTCCTTCTCTTCTTCTTCTTTTCTTCTTCTTCTTCTTCTCCTCCTCCTTCTTCTTCTTCTTCTCTTCCCCCTCCTCCTCCTCCTCCTTCTTCTTCTTCTTCTTCTTCTTCTTCTTCTTCTCCTCCTCCTCCTTCTTCTTCCTCTTCTTCTTCTTCTACTGCTTCTTCTTCTTCTTCTTCTGGAGGTACAATGGCTGTGATGACTTGATGGCATCGCCGCGTGCTTGCTGGTCATCGGAGAATCAGAAGAGTGTGGGAAATCTTCGTGCTGTCTTCAGGTGACTCAACTACTGATCACATGCCAGAATTCATGAATATTCATGAGCCTTATTTGAGATGATCCACCAGGCTGAACTCAAGTGGTGGTGATGGTGGTGGTGGTGGTGGCAGGCGGCAATAGGAAGATGGGTGGGGGTGGGATATGCGTATGTTAAGAAGGATGGGTGGGTGGGGGAAAGGGGGATGCGTGCGTGCAGAATGGGTTAAAATGTAAAAGCCAAAATAGCAGAGAACAAGATTAAGTCCAAGAAGTCTATAGAACCTATAGAGGGTCCATCTTCTGTCTGCTCTTTCAGTATTTGAAAACCACGTCAAAACATAGATATTTCAATGAACGCATACTTACCTATTAAAATACATCCACACAGATCATATACTGAAGGGTGAAGGAATCAAGTTGTCACAACGCATGACTCCGAAAGTCGTTGATTCAATCCCTGACAGAGCCTGGTGTGTGTGTGTGTGTGTGTGTGTGTGTGTGTGTGTGTGTGTGTGTGTGTGTGTGTGTGTGTGCACAGTTGGCCAATCTACCGGAGCAGCGAACAATAACTAGCTACCATACATAGTTTACATTGGAGGACAGCCCTGAACAAATGTCTCTAGGTACGCAGTGACTGTGGGGCCCAGAAATGGCTCGCTACCGAGCTTGTACAGAAAATATTTTGGAACATTTTGAAGTTTTACTGAGTGGAGTTATTTTGGAACAGGGTGGGAGTCATTCTAGTTTAACTCCCGGGGAGTTAAAATTTACATATGAACAGTTTAACTCCCTGGGAGTTAAACCATTCGGGGAGTTCAAACTTTTCGTTACACCCGGCGCTCTACCAACTGAGCTGTTCCGGCCTCTATTTGACATGTTTTAAATGTTTCAAGCGTGCACGTGTGAAATAATGTCACTCTTTCGGAACAAAGTCAGTACAGCTCTGAGCGACACACATCGATGGAGAAAGAAAGAAAGAAAGAAGAGGTAAAGAAAATATTCGTCGTCTTCTTTTATGCTGAGAATACATTACTGACTGGTGTTCCACAATCCTAAATGCTGGGCTGTTTTCAGTTTCGTTTGTCTTTATTGTTTAAAAATCTGTTCCTGAGTGTAAAGGCGACGATTTATTGAGATCTCGCCAAATGAAGAAGTCCGCGGAATAATTCAACAGGCAATTGGACCCCACGAAGACCTACTCACAGTCGTCAAGAAGCGGAAAATGAAGTGGTACGGACATGTGTCCCGTTCAGCAGGCCTTGCAAAGACAGTCCTGCAAGGAACAGTCAGAGGAAGCCGCAATAGAGGAAGACAAAGGAAGAGGTGGGAAGACAATATCCGACAGTGGACTGGAATGAGCCTGGCAGAATCTCAGCGAGCGGTGGCGGACAGGGACAGATGGAGGAGAGTGGTGGCAACATCGTCAGGGGTGCCCCAACGACAACAGACGATGTCAAGGGATAGGTAAAGGTAAAGGTAAAAAAAGCCAGATCATTTGGGTGAGCGTCTGGGCGTAGCCATTTTTGCTAAACCTCAAGGGCAGAATTCGTTGGGTATACGCGACGATCGTCTTGGACAGTACAACAATGGGTGGGCAAGGCGGAATCTAACTGCCCACGTCTTCAGTTTCAGATCTTCAACTACCTTTTCCGATAACCACGTTCGGAATCATTTGTCACACCTGAACAGATAATCTGCGTTCAAGTACTGAGGATATACACGAATGAAAATTCAAGTAAACGTCAGCCGCCGTGGCGAAGTGGTTAGCGCATCATCTTCATCATCCTCATCCTCATCGATCAGAATCAACAACTGTTTCAAATGATGTTACTCTTCATACCCTGCTCTCATGGTGACCTCTATATTGAATGCCTCTTTGTTTGGTTCTACTGGGGACGCCGGTTTCGGCAAAGTCATGGGGTTGTCGTTGGACGGACGTTGTGGCGTCTTCTGGCGGGAGAGCTCACTCAGGCTGGCTCTACGACTTAGCAATTATTTTTGTCAATATGGAGCCCTTGTGTGTGTGTGTGTGTGTGTGTGTGTGTGTGTGTGTGTGTGTGTGTATGTGTGTGTGTGCGTGTGTGCGTGCGTGCGTGCGTGCGTACGTGCGTGCGTGCGTGCGTGCGTGCGTGCGTGCGTGCGTGTGTGTGTGTGTGTGTGTGTGTGTGTGTGTGTTAAAGGTGAACGCGTAATAAAGGAACTTTGATGATATAGCACTGGCAACTAAGTCACACACACACACACACACACACACACACACACACACACACACACGCACCACGTATGCACGCACACACACACACACACACACACACACACACACACACACACACACACACACACACACACACACACAAAGCCGAACAATACGTAAGAATCAATCTCATAGAACTGGGGCATCAAAGTATGGTCGAACACTGACAAACTATGCCATGGCAACCTCCTGATAAACAAAAAGCCAGAAACTGACTTTAAAGGCTCCAGCCTAAAATAAACAAAGCAAGCATGGAAACAAACAATCCTAAACCTATAGACACCAGAGAACTCCCCCCCCCCCCCCCCGTCCTCCAGCATACGTAGGCTTGGGTCAAATGCATTTAAACATGTATGTATGAAAATAGAGATGACCTGTCAATCAAAAAAGGGGAAAATGTGAATTACAAAAAAAGGCAATATTGCTAAGAAAAGGAAAAGGGGGGGGGGGGGGGGGGGGGGTGGAATTGGGAGAGACAAGATGAGGGAAATTTCCATGGACAGCTAATAATTTAGGAAAAAAAAAGAAAAACAAAGAATAGTGATGCTAATTAAAAGAAAAAATCAAAAAGGATATAACAGAAACCCCGGGCTTTAAATCACACGCTTGGTTGACTGAAACGTGCACATATCGAACTGTCCATTTACACATTACAGGCAGAAAATTGCGTGTTTGTATAAGTTCTTGTCTTGGAAACAATGATTAAAGTTTTTCAAATCGGGAAGAAAAAAGGAAGAGAGAGAATCATACACACACAAACATAATAAATGACAATAATCTTGATTAAAAAAAAAAAAAGACGCTGTCAGATTGAGATCTGTTCAAGCGGCACAATTGTGGATGAGGTCTGTTTTCTGGCACAGTGGAATTAAATGGAACATCTCGGTTTGGCGGCAGGGAAGACAAAGAGCGTGAATGTGACTATTTTATCAACAGAGTGCCTTTCTTCAAAACCAAAAACAAGACAAACAAACAAAAAACAAAACAAACAAAAAAACAACAACAAAAAAAAATTGAAAAAAGGAAGAAAAGTGGAAAATCAAATAGGGCAATTACCGTTCAGATTTAGCTTTTTCTATTTTCTTTTCTTTTCATTCTTTCTTTCTTTTTGTTGTTGTTGTTGTTGTTGTTGTTGTTGTTGTTTGTTGATTACTTCACCTTCACCTCTCCTAGAATCTCGAAGACGGTTGGAGCGTCACAGAAGAGTTTTGCAATCAGCTTCCTCCACTCCTCCCGGTTCTCAGGCGCTCTTAGGCAGTTGCTGAGTGTGAGGCCAGTCCATGCACTGATGTTGTCCTCCCATCTCTTTCTCTGTCTTCCTCTCCTTCTGCCTCCTCGCACTGTTCCTTGTAGAACAGTGTTGGCAAGTCCTGTTTGATCTTGATACATGACCATACCATCTCATTTTCGTTCTTTTCACTGTGGACAGCAGGTCTTCGTGAAGGTCCAATGGCTTGCCTTACACTGGTTTGGACCTCCACGTTGGTAATGTTGGTCTTTGTATGAGATGCCAAGGATCTTGCGGAAGCATCGCAGTTCTAATGCCGGAAACCTTCTCTCAAGTTCAGCTGTCAGAGTCCACGTTTCACCGGCATAGAGAAATGTGGCAATGACCAGGGAACGTATCAGTCCCACCTCTCTCCTCCGCCCCCCCTCCCCACCTCTCTCCCTCCCTCCCTCCCTCTCTTTCAGTGTTCCCCTCTCCCGTTTTATTTTTTTGGAACGGAGAATGGGGAGTGTGTAAAAAAAACAAAAAAACCCCGTGAACACGACCCCCCCCCCCCCTTCTTCTCCACCCCATTTGATCCGGCCCTGCATCCCAAAGACAGGGGGGAAAATCGCATAACAGAAGTCCTAACGAGGAGAGGGAGAAGACGAGCTGCTTGTCGAAAGACTCGAACCACAACCTGGGGTGTTCTGACCCTTATGCAACAATCCGATCCACCGAGCCACCGCTGCACCATAGCATAAGGCACTGAGGGTGAAGAGGAATCGGACCTGGATGTTGTTCTGGGCTAACGGTTGTGAAACGTGAAAGGAAAACACGTGATATCTCCCAACAAGACATATTAGAGATGACGATTAGTAGTGACCTACAAATAACAATGAATATCGCAGAGAGACAGACAGACAGACAGATGGACAGATGGACAGACAGACAGACGTGTGAGAAAACTGGATTAATTCATCAGGGGAACTTGTTAAAGTAATTTCCTAAGGTGCCCAGTATGAAGCGCGCAGCTTCGTGTGTGTGTGTGTGTGTGTGTGTGTGTGTGTGTGTGTGTGTGTGTGTGTGTGTGTGTGTGTGTGCTCTTGCGTGGATGTGTCTGTGTGTGTCTGTGCATTTGTGGGTGTGCAAGTACGGTGTGTTTGTGTGTGTGTGTGTGTGTGTGTGTGTGTGTGTGTGTGTGTGTGTGTGTGGCGCGCGCGCGCGCGCGCGCGTGTGTGTGTATGTGTGTGTGTGTGTGTGTGGTGTGTGTGAGAGAGAGAGAGAGAGAGAGAGAGAGAGAGAGAGAGAGAGAGAGAGAGTACAAAGAAGCCAGTTTTTGTGAACTTGAAAAGAAGGCACTGAAAGTTCCTGGTTTATCAAAAAATCCTCACGACTTCAAGCTATGCTGGTTTGTAAAACAATTAATTTCAGACCTTTTGCTTTCATTGTTGCGTTTCTATCATTAAATTTCCTTCTGTGATTTTACCTTAAGAAGATTTAATCAAAGCCAGATATGTGCAAAATGACAGAACACCTTCCCATCAGAATGAGAGGTCAGTTGTTGGACATACCAGAGAAAGTATAAAAATACAAAAGCTCAATAAGATAAAAACTGTC
>CM065748.1:19253111-19265611 GCA_033310375.1 Conus canariensis
CGAAGATTGCTCACTCTCGATTAATACTCAATTGATCTTCTGTTGTGATTGGTTGCATGTGTTTTGGCGAACGTTACTAACTTCATAACCAATTCGAATGTGACTCCAAGCCCATTGGATGATTGTCGTTTCCATTGAAACAGCATAAACAAGTGTGAACGGACATACAATTGGAACATGACGTAAATACAAAATAATCTACCGAACAGAGTCTGTCCGTCTGTATTTCTGTTGGTCGATCTCACTGTCTCTCTGTCTTCGTCTGTTTTTCCTTTCTGCTTTTATTATCGATCCTTTCTTCCTTCAGAGAGAGAGAGAGAGAGAGAGAGAGAGAGAGAGAGAGAGAGAGAGAGAGAGAGAGAGAACTAAAAATGTTCACAGGACAAACCAATGCCCACGGATTCAATTCCATTCTCTCTCTCTCTCTCTCTCTCTCTCTCTCTCTTCTCTCTCTCTCTCTCTGTCTGTCTGTCTGTCTGTCTGTCTCTCTCTCTCTCTTGTTTTCTTTTTCTCCTTGAGTTGCCTCCGAGGAAATTAGTTTAACAAGTTTCCCTAATTATTTCAATCTTTCAACATTCTCCACATCTCGCTCTCTCCCCCTTCCCCCTGTCTCTTCTCATCTATTTCCTCCTGCGCGTGCATTCTTTTCTCGAAATGGGAGTGAGTGAGTGTGTGAGTGTGTGTGTGTGTGTGTGTGTGTGTGTGTGTGTGTGTGTGTGTGTGTGTGTATTTTGTGTGTGTGTGTGTGTGTGTATAAGAGAGAGAGAGAGAGAGAGAGAGAGAGAGAGAGAGAGGAGACAGACAGACAGACAGACAGACAGACAGACAGACAGAAAGAAGAGAGTGTGTCCATTTTTGGCTTTTTGTTTTCTTTGAACTACCCGTTCTCATGACACAGCGACAACATTTATAGTAATACGATTTCCCCCCGAACATACCTGCATTTCGTGTAAGGATTTTCTTCAAGTATTTAGCCGACCTCATTCTCTCTCGAGTCTATTTACCGCAATGATCGGACTCTGAGCCCCAGAACGAGCATAAGAAAAACATGCATAACCTACGTGGGTCCCAGAACGAGCGAGAGAAAGACACGCATTCACGTGATCACGTTTCTTAACACGAGAACAAAACATTGCCGAGGATGTTCCATTCGCTAGAATTGCCTATCTTGGAAAGAATGTAATCTGCAGTTGAAGAACACAATTTGCGTTGAAGAACATATTTTAGAATAAAAAAAAATTAAAAGACAAAAAAAAAAAAAAAGAGGAGACAGTATGAACTTTGAACATTCCTCTCAAACTTTACAGACTTTGGTCTCGTTCCAGTACAGGAGATGGCAAGCGGTAGAAATGACCACATACACGCGTGTGCGTGCGCGCACACACACAAGGTAATCGATAAATGACCATTTCATACCCTTCTTGATTCAACATTTTTCATACTTGGATTTAAAAAAAAAGCAAACCACAAAAACAAAAGACAAGAAAAGTATATGCTGTGTTACGTCAAGTACACACACACACAGAAAGTGGTGCATACGAGGACAGAAACTGTACCTCTCTCTCTCTCTCTCTCTCTCTCTCTCTCTCTCTCTCCTCTCACACACACAACATCCCCTTAACCCTCTACCATCTCCAGTCTTCTCAAAAAGCGCGCGTGGAAAGCAATCCTTAGCCCCTTGCAGTGATTGGTTAACATTCCAATGATTGGAAATGAAATGAGGCAGGGAACAGTAAACAATAAATAGTAAACAAGTGGGGTAACTTTTGCTCCCAAAAGAAAACCTAACACAGAGTAACTTTTATTCAAGACTGGCACAGCCTTTTAAACTTGAATAAAGTCAGACAAATACATATACGAACAATCTAATAGTGGGGGAAAAAACAAGCGCAGGCCAACAACTGAACTGTCTTCATAGTAATGACTTGGCAAAGATTTGGACTTATGGAGGAGAGGGGGGAGGGGGGGGGGGGGAGTTTGAAGATGGAGAAACTGGGAACATGAAATTAAGAAAATATATTACAGATATGGAAACTCTTCACTAGCTGCATAAGGGAACCACTGTAATCCCTTTTGAAGGCAGATATATTTGTATTGCCTGCTCTGAGGCCTTTCGTCCGCTGGGTCGGAACTCATCAGGGAGACACGGCTGATTGTGTCTGCGCTCCTGGCGTGAAATAGAGACACACCACAGTCCATAATACTGTGGTGTTCTCACCACCAAGGGTGCAAAAACGAATCCAATAGCCAATCCAAAAGAATCCAATTCCAATGATTGACAGCGACTGGCTAGTCCCCCAGTGATTACTTAATTTCCTCAAACTGGTTCTTCTGACGTGTATGTTTTGTTTTGTTTCGTTTCGTTTTGTTTTCTGTCTTCATTTTCAGCACACCCCTCGTAGCATTATCCCCTACACCTCTCACCCTGGTTTCCCTTACAGAGCCACACCCAGGCTTGTGTTGCAGCCTTGGAACTGACAGTCCATAGGGAGCTAATGATGTTAGATTAGATTAGAATTAGAATGAATACTTACATAACGCCTATTCTCAGCTAGAGACCAAGCTCTAAGCGCTTTACAATCCACACTCGTTTACACAACGGGCTGCCTACCTGGGTAGTGCCGACTGAAGTGCTGCCAGCCAGCGCTTCATTCAGTCGTTTCCCGTGTCATCCAATCCATTTTATTCAATATCGTTTACTCAGTTTCCTTGCTTCCTTCATTCTTTCCATTTCTTACGCAGGGTGCATGCTATGTGTAACGTGTCATCCATACCAACAGCCAAACTGGTCTTCTCTTCCGAAAGTTGGTGATGGGATTTTTCGTGTGTGCAAGATGTTATTCGTGAGTTCACACACGGAACCTCGGTTTAGAGTCTCATTCGAAGGACTGTATGGGAAATGGAGTCAGAACCAATGTCAACTCCGAGGGAAAAGTCCCCCTGTACCGAAACGGGCCGGCGGAGATATAACATTATCAAGTCTTAAACGATTGGTGGTGATTGATTAAATCCTAATGATTACTAGCAATTGTTAATGACTCCTAATGATTTATACTGATTCACATATCCTCATCTACTAAATATGACATGCTAAGAATCAATGACTGTCAGTGACTGGATGTGCCCAATGGCTAACTCATATGACTGACAGTGATTGGTTAACCTCTGACGACTGACAGTGACTGGCAAACCCCCCCCCCCCCCCCCCCCCCGATTGACAGTGATTGGTTAACCTCTGATGATTGACAGTGATTGGCTAACCTCTGATGATTGACAGTGAATGGTTAACCTCTGATGATTGACAGTGACTGGCTAACCCCTGATGACTGACAGTGATTGGCTAACCTCTGATGATTGACAGTGACTGGCTAACCTCTGAGATTGACAGTGACTCGCTAACCTCTGATGATTGACAGTGATTGGCTAACCTCTGATGATTGACAGTGATTGGCTAGCCTCTGATAACTGCCAGTGATTGGCTAACCTCTGATGATTGACAGTGATTGGCTAACCTCGATGATTGACAGTGATTGGTAAATCCTCTGATGATTGACATGACTGGCTAACCTCTGATGATGACAGTGACTGGCTAACCTCTGATGCTGACAGTGATTGCTAACCTCAATGATTGACAGTGATTGGTTAACCTCTGATGATTGACAGTGATTGGCTAATCTGATGATTGACAGTGATTGTGTAACACTCGATGATTGACAGTGATTGGTTAACTCTGATGATTGACAGTGATGGCTAACCTCTGATGATTGACAGTGATGGCTAACCTCTGATGGTTGACAGTGATTGACTAACCTCTGATGATGACAGTGTTTGCTAACCTCTATGAAGTGATTGGCAACCGTGATTGGACAGTATTGGTAACCTCTGATGATTACAGTGACTGGCTAACCTCTGATGATTGACTGTGACTGGTTAACCTCTGATGATGACATGACTGGCTAACCTCTGATGGTGGACAGTGATTGGCTAACCTCTGATGATTGGACAGTGATTGGTTAACCTCCGATGATTGACAGTGATTGGTAACCCTCTGATGATTGACAGTGATGACTAACCTCTGAGATTGACATTTGACTGACTAACACTGATGATGACAGTGAATTGGCTAACCTCTGACTGATGACAGTGACGCTAACCTCTGTGATTGACAGTGATGTGCTGTAAACCTCTGATGGTTGGACGAGTTTTGCTAACCTCTGATGATTGGACAGTAATTGACTAACCTCCAATGACTGACAGTGATTGGCTAACCTCTGATGATTGGACAGTGATTGGTTAACCTCTGATGACTAACAGTGATTGGCTAACCTCTGATGATTGGACAGTGATTGGCTAACCGCTGATGATTGGACAGTGATTGGTTAACCTCCGATGATTGACAGTAATTGGCTAAACCCCGATGATTGACAGTGACCGACTGATCCTCAATGGTTGACAGTTGCACACGAACAGAGACTTGACAATGTGGAAGATTGGATGACCTCTGTCTGCCCTGACGGCGAGACACACTCTGTGTTGATTGGTCCTGCGCACGTGCTGCACGTGCTGCACGAGCGTGATGACAGCCCTGATTGGTGGGAGCGAGTTCACCAATAAGCGGTCGGCACGGTGACTTGACGTCACGTACAGAACAACGGTGACACGAAGCACATTGAAGCCGACGGATAGAAATGTTCGATAGGTGATGATGATAAGAGCCATACAATCAGTGACCAATGAAACAAATAACCATCCCATGCAACAACCAGTTTAAAAATGTGTATTTTTTTTAGTGTCTAATTCCATCGTCACGGCAAGGTAAGGTAAGGTAATGTTGCTTCTAGCCCAGCCGACCGCAAAGGGCCATAACAGGGCTGTCACCACGTTGAGGTCAACTCACAAGTCATTCATTCACCCTTTAGAATACACCTTCTAAAAGCACACCGGAAATTTTGTTAAAAATCTTTCTACTGCCAAATCTCAGATGAGATTAAAAAAAAAGAAGTTAATCTCTTTCAGAAACTCAAAGATTACATCAGATGGAATATCTCTGAACATTGGTTTTTCATGGAGTCTGCTGTAAAATGCTTATGTCTCAAGTCATGCAAATCACAATACTTTGAAAGGATATGTTTCACTGTGAGTGGTACATGACATGGAATGCATCACGGAGCTTCTACCATGGTACGAAGGTACGAATGAGTTAAAAACAAATGGCCAGTGTGCAGCCGGCATAAAAGCGTTTCTTTTTTGCGACCGCCAGAGGTAGATGAGAGGAACAGGTTTTTACAGATCTGTAAAAGTTTGTTATCCGTCTGTGTATTCCAGTCCTCCTGCCAGAGGTCTCTGATGCTTCTTCCCATAGAAAGCACGTTTTTATAGGACGAAGCCTTCTGTTCAACAGCAGACAGACAGACAGACAGACACACCACACACACACACACACACACACACACACACACACACACACACACACACATTTCAGATGCACTCCACACATACGCAAACAACTTCCGTTGCTGAGGTTTAATACCACACCGAAGTAACTAACTATGAGCAACAAAGCGACCCCACCTGAGACCTCGGCAATCATCTGACCCGCTTTCTTAGTACAAACAAACAAACAAACAAACATCCCCCCCCCCTTTTCCGCCCGCTGCCCACCTTCATCATCCCTTCTCCCGTTTCCTGCCATCTCTACCCATGCATGAAAGACTCTCCAGGCTGGCTATATACCGATCGGCTGATCCTCGGTGACTGACAATGGGCGTGGAGAACTGACAAACAAACACAGGATGGGGTTATCTCGGTCCTGACCCGATGACAAGACTCTGCCCTCATTCCTTATGATCTCCCGCACGCTACAGTACAATCACGTCACGTCTGATGTTGTGGATTCCCTGGGTGTTGCGGTGTTGCGACAATCACGATGGGTGTTGCTACTGTTCCAGTGGTCATCACAGCATTCGTTTCAGTTTGTGGCATCATGATGGAGCACTGGCTGAAGATGCCCGCTCCTCCTTCTCCTCCTCCTCCCCTCCTCCTCCCCCCCTCCTCCTCCTCCTCCTCCCTTTGCCCTCCTTCAAGTCTGCAGGTGCAGGCTGAATATTTTTGAAGTTTCAATAACCCATTGAATATTGACCTGGATAATTTGTTTGCGTGTTATGATGTGATAATGACGACAACGACGACGACGACGACGACGATGATGATGATGTTTGGATGATGATGATGGTTGGTGGGCTATATACTGCGTGCAGGTGGCTGGTGGGCTATATACTGCGTGTAGGTAGTTGATTGGGCTATAAATGAGTGCAGGTGGTTGATTGGGCTATATACTGCGTGCAGGTGGTTGGCTGGCTATATACTGCATGCAGGTGGTTGATTGAGCTATATACTGCGTGCAGGTGGTTGGCTGGCTATATACTGCGTGCAGGTCGTTGGCTGGCTATATACTGCGTGCAGGTGGTTGATTGGGCTGTATGCTGCGTGCAAGGTGGTTGATTGGGCTATATACTGCGTGTAGGTGGTTGGCTGGCTATATACTGCGTGCAGGTGGTTGGTGGGCTATATACTGAGTGCAGGTGGTTGATTAGGCTATATACTGCGTGCAGGTGTTTGGTGGGCTATATACTGCGTGCAAGTGGTTGGTGGGCTATATACTGCGTGAAAGTGGTTGGTGGGCTATATATGCATGCAGGTGGTTGGTGGGCTATATACTGCGTGCAGGTGGTTGGTGGGCTACATACTGCGTGCAGGGGTTGGTGGACTATATACTGCGTGCAGGTGGTTGGTGGGCTATATACTGCATGCAGGTGGTTGGTGGGCTATATACTGCGTGCAGGTGGTTGGTGGGCTACATACTGCGTGCAGGTGGTTGGTGGGCTATATACTGCGTGCAGGTGGTTGGTGGGCTGACCTGACTGACCAGCGGACAACCAGCAGGCCTACTGGCATACGTGATTACCTTTAGAGGGCATTCCAGCCAATTGAATCATGATTTCGCTGACAAGTGATGAAGTGATTCTGTGCAGGCAGACGGGGCGACCACCAAGTCGAATGGCTGGGGAAGCGAGGCAAGATCACCAGGCCAATGACTGTGTATGCGTGTGCACCGGAAACGAAAGTTTCAGCCACGTTCAGATCAGAACATACCCTGTACTGGGATCTTGGGGAAAATTACGGTCCACTTTTTGTGTTACGTGACGTTGGAAAAGCTTGGGACATTGAAACTCAAAGAGTGAGGGTTTATTTTAAAAACTCACCTGGCTACATGAGTGACATAAAAATGTGGGGCCATACAGCAGGAGATGTAATGAGAGCAACTGTTTGTGTTCTGTAATGTAAAAGGGTCAGAAATAAGAATATGTGCAGTGTGGGAGAGAGAGAGAGAGAGAGAGAGAGAGAGAGAGAGAGAGAGATGCTGGGTTGTGGATGGTGTCTCAGCATTCTCAAGCTGAAAGCGCTGAGGGGAAGGGGACTTCTTCTTCTCTCTTCTTCTTCTGCTTCTTCTTCAGCGTTCCAGTATCTGGTAGCGTGTGAACTCGTTTAACCCTGTTGGGATACTCACACTATACTCGAGAGTATAGTCAATTCACTCCGACTTCGCCGAGAGCAGAAATTTGTGGGAAGAGGTTGTGGAAAAAGATAGATAAAAGATTGGTAGACAGAAAGGACAGTAGACGACAGTACAGCAAAAGAAGGAGACAGAGTTACTGAGAGCGAAAGGAAAAAAAGGGACGTTACTAGCACAATGTCCAGAAGGAGGGGGAACTATTTGTACAAAAGACACCCCGTATCCCCACGGGGGACGGAAAGGGGACAAAACAGTCTGTGGGGGCATTGAGTTCCAGTCAAGATCGGTGCTGGGGATGAAGGAGTTGCTGCAGGGATTATGGCAGCAGCCAGACAGGAAGTAGTAATCAGTCAACCAACCAAAAAACTTTGGAGTAGCTGTCGTTTGTTGCACACCATAATTATAAACAGACTAAGACTTGAATTTGGTTTCCGAGTTGTTTTTCTTATGTGTCTCAGAGAAAAGAATCGACAAGAAAAACGAACGGTTACTCCAAAACAAGAGAAGGAACTCTAAAACCCAAGTTACAAAGACAAGGGAAATAACTCATTTCAAGAAGTTGGAGTGAAGTCAGTTCGGAGAGCTCTGATGACGTCGCTACAAGGCCCTACCCCCCAACCCCCCACTCTGTTCCACCTTACCCTCTCCTCCTGATTCAACTTGTTTAAAAAAATGGAGTAACAAAATAACCCAGACACACTAGCAAGAACCACTATTACTACAAAGCTTTGAGAAAATCCTTGTAGGTAACAAAACAGCCACGTGTCTGGATAAGTAATTTATTTGTACTGTTGATGTCGAGTCCTATGCTTCTGTATAGAAAACTGTAGGAATCTGGGGTTGTGTTTTTTTTTTCTGTCTCTGTCTGACTGTCTGTCTGTCTCTTTGTCTGTCTATCTGTCTGTCTGTCTCTCTGACTATTGATTTTGAAAAAGACAACGCTCCAAAATAGTAAGGTTAATGTGTGACACTGACAGTGTAGACACAATGTTGTGCTTATTTTGTATTATGTATATGTTAAATAGGATTCGCTGTTCTCTCTGCAAACTTATTGCAGCTTTGTAATGTGTTTATGTAAGATAAGATCTATTGTCATTTTTTTTTAGTGCTGTTTTTTCTTTTCACATTTTCATTTGTAAATTTCTTTACAAGCAAATAAAAGCGTTTGCACTTGAAAAAAAAACAAAAACAAAAACAGCCACCCACCACATCCCCTCACTGTCCCACAGAGGTGCTGCACTCCCTCCAGCAGTCCCATCCTCCAACAATCCCCATCAGTCCGCAGTCGTGCAGAATGCGGACCTCAGCCCGTGCAGCGGCGGCTGCCTGATCCCCCCCATTGATCGACCGTCAGCGTGGGCAGAGCCGACAGTGCACACAGGATTAGTTGACCTCTGTCTGACCTCATAACAAGCCGCTGTGTCGACTCTGCTTTGTTTTCCAGCACGTGCAGCACGATATGATGCACCCAATAAGTCTCCCATCAAAAGCTTTACTTCACCACGACAAACACACGAAGAACAGTGCTGCTGTACCTAGTCGATGTTGTTTAGATGTCCATCGCGGCATTTTAGTCAATAAATGTATATTTGTCGGCGACAGCTTCCACTCCAAAAAGGGATAAAAGCTAATAGATCCCAGTACAATATAGTCTTAGTACCTATCTTAGTACCCATCTTCCTATAAGTAACAAAGAGAAAACAGGGACTGGGTTCTAGTAAGTCGATTTTCAGATTGTGCATGCTGAGCGTTTTGTTGTGTTTCAGATTCAGACACGACATACAAATATTCATTTCAAGTGCTTGTTGGGTCACCTGTGTACAAATACACACAAAGAGAGTTCATACAGTGTTAGATATGCTCGTATCTTTTTTTTTTTCTTTAAACAGACAGACGCTGCCCTCACTGTCATCCCAGCCCCCCCCCCCCCCCCCCCCCCCTAAAGTCCCCACCTGTCTCCAGTTATACATACATATAACGGATAACATATAAGATGCTACAGTGATTGGCCAATCCTCAGTGACATGCAGTGATTGGTTCGTGGCTTTTGATGGACAGATTGGTTAATAGTGGGTATAAACAGTGCTTTCACTCCAGGCCTGAGAGTTTGAAAAAGAAAAAGAGGACACCACACTCTTTTCAATGCTGTCCCACGATCCCCATTTGTCTAAACCAAATCACGCAGAAAGTAGACCTTTCCTCAAAACCCACGCTGACTGGCTGATCCTCAAAATAGACGGACTGACCAGTTCCTTGTGATTGATAGTAATTGTCTAATCCTCAGTGAGTGACTGTAGTTGGCCTATTCCCCATGATTGGCCGTGACTGGCTCATCCTCAATGATTGCCTGTGATCCACCAATTTCTTAGGATTGACAGTGGTTGGCTTATCCCAAATGATTGACTATAATCAGCATTTTTTTTCATGATTGACAGTAGTTTGCTTCACCCCAGTAATAGACTGTATGTAATTGGCCTATCCCTCGTAGCTGACAGTGACGGGTCAGTCCCCCCAATCATTGACTGTCATCGGCTAACTTCTCATGATTGACAATGACTGGCTTGTCTCTGATGAATATGACTGGCCAGTTTCTCATGATGGACAGTGATTGGCTAGTCTCTGATGATTGTGACTGACCATTTTCTCATGACTGACAGTCATTGGCTAGTCCCCAGTGATTGAGCGTAATTGGCCATTCCCTCATGATTGACAGCGATTGGTCACTCTCAAGATGGGCTGTGACTGGGTCAATCCCTAACGATTTACAGTCACTGGTTAATCCCTAAATGATTGATAGTGATCAGCCAATCCATAGTGATTTGACAGCGATAGGTTCATCTTCGTGACGGACAATCATCAGATCATCCCCCCAGTAATTGACATGGGGGGGGGGGGGGGGGGGGGGGGGGCGGGGCAGGACAGAAAGCTGACGGTACACAGAGGATTGGATGACCCCGGTCAGACCCCGCAGACAAATCACTATCTACTGGCCTTTTTTGTTCAGACGTCCGTGCTGCACGCGCTGTATGACAGTTCAGCAGATTGGGGGGGGTGGGGGGGGGGGGGGGGTGGAGGGGGGGTGGTGGAGGGGTGGTGGTGGTGGAGGGATTGATTTACTGAGCACGCAGCGCGATGGCCTGACGTCACGAAAATGTCTAATACATCAGTGAGGCCTAAGCAAAGCGCCTGGAGAGTGCATTTCCTTTGCTCTCTCTCTCTCTCTCACTCTTTAATTTTTATTTATTCATTTATTTTTACAGTTTTTTTTTAATTCATTTCTTTATTTCATTTTTTTTCTTTTTCTTTTTTGAAAAATGTATTTGCAAAGTTGTTTTCTTGTGTGTGTGTGTGTGTGTGTGTGTGTGGTGAGAGAGAGAGAGAGAGAGAGAGAGAGAGAGAGAGAGAGAGAGAGGTTGATTGTCTTATTTTTGGATTGCCTTTTGTATTTCAGTCTAGTATTCTTTTCACTATTTAGATAGTTCATTTAGTGTTGTATTCTTTTCACTATTTAGATAGTTCATTTAGTTTTGAAGTCACATAATTATCATCATTATTTTTTTTCTACTTCATCGAGGGCAAGATGTAAAAAAAAAAAGCCTGTATTGTGCTTATTCTTTATCCCTCATTGACAAAGATTCGTTCGTTTGTTCGTTCGTTCGTTCTCTCATGAAGTTGTCTATAAATAATCAGATGATAATAACACAGAAGAAAAAGAAGATGACAACAAAAAAGAAGAAGAAGGAGAAAGAGGAGGAGGAGGAGGAGAAGAAGAAGAAATAACAATCCAACCAACCGATGAAAGGTAAGCAAATCACGTCATTCCACTTCACCACGTGCTCTAGAAAACCAAGGAACACACACACACACACACACACACACACACACCACAACCACACCTTGCCCCTCGCCCTCTTCTCGTGAAAACTAAGTTTGGATGCTCTACCCTCATCTTTTGTGATGCTGGTCTTTATAACCAATCACTACAAACATCCCTGCAGTGAGAATGACCCCTTCCAGCCGTCACCCCTACTCCCTCACGACAGAAGCTGCATTCCTCTTTGTCCCCTGCCTCTCACAGAGGTCCTCAGTGATGCAGAGAGCATTCCTTGCATCATGAAGTGATGACGTCATCCCAGCGGATGATTCTCTGTAATTAGGCTAATCCCCAGTGATTTGTGCTGATTATCACACACACACACACACACACACACCACACACACACACACACACCCGCGCGCGCGCGCACACACACACACACACACACCACACACACACACACACGCACACACACGCGCGTGCACGTGCATGCACACACACACATACATACATACACACACACACTCACACACATACACCACACACACAAAAACACGCCCACACACACACACACACACACACACACACACACACACACACACACACGGACTGGCAGGGATTTAGCAATCTTCTTTGTGGGACAGCGATTTGCTGATCTGAAAACATAGACAGTGACTGTGCATTTCTCAGTGAATGACAGCGATCAGCTCATCCCCACAGATTGATAGAGACTGGTTCTCAACAAAGATTGACAGTGACTGTGGCTAATCCCAGAAGATCGACTGCAGAATGATTAACCCCTAAACTTGACAGTGAATGGCTGATCCTTAATGACTGGGGGAGTATGACATGTCTCTCACGAATGGCTGGGGCTTTCTTTCTTTCTGCGTACGCAGGCTAATACTCCTGCGGACACTCCCTGTATAAACAGGCAAGGATTAATCCCATCTACCCAACAAAGGGAGTGGAGTTGTGTGTGTATGACCGTTTTTTTTTTATCCTGCCATTAAGGCAGCCATATTCCATCTTTGGGGAAGGTGCATGCTATGTGCAACGTGTCATCCATACCAACGGCCAAACTGGCCTCTTCTGAAAGTTGGTGATGGGATTT
>CM065748.1:19275611-19278111 GCA_033310375.1 Conus canariensis
AGAGGAGAGAGAGAGAGCGCATAAACTCCAACCAGTCCCAAACCATTTTTGTCTGTCCCTCTCTCTCATACATTCCGCCCTGCAGAGTTTAAGCTCCCTCCCGTCTCCTACTCTACACCCCCCCCCTCCCCCCCCCCCCCCCCCCCCCCCCCCCCCCGCCACACCCTGCCATCTCTCTAGTGTTACTCCATCTCCCCCCCCCACCCTATCCCCTACTCCACCTTCAGAAAGAAAAAACAGGGGGGAAAATCGTCTTCCTTTCCCAGTTCACTCCACCTTTATTATCACCCTTATTTCTTCATTTCTGTTTTATTGAATACAGGCTTCATTTTCCCCGTCTGTTCATATAAAGTCAGCCTTCTTGCTCTGCACCTTAATATGCTACTGCATCTGTCTGTCTGCCTGTCTGTCTGTTTATGTATAGCTTTCTCTGTGTTTGTTGTGTCTTACTGTTTCTGTCTGTTTCACACCCCCCTCCCACCTACCCCACCCCCCTCCTCTCGCACCTGGTGTGCCGCTCTGTCTCCTCTGTTGTACAATTTTCCGTCTATTCGTCGGTGGAAACTACAACAACAATCCACACAAGTCATGTTTCACACCGAACATTTTGACCACGTGAAGAGTAACAAGGTTTCCCTGCTTTACTGGTGACTAACAATCTTTAGAAAGATACTGACCTGCCTACAGAAATAGCCACCATGTAAGTCATGTGAGAGTTACATAATTCCAAAGACCCCCCTCCCCCCCCCCTCACAAAACACACACAGAAAACGAGACAAGAAAGAAAAGAAAACAAAAAACAAAAAAAAAAAAAAAAAAAAGGAAGGGGGGGGGGGGTTGTTAAAAAAAAAAACCCTGATCGTAGAGTTATGGAGGCAACAACGACATGGATGATGATGATGATGATGATGATGATGATGATGATGATGATGATGATGACGACGACGACGACGACAACAACGACGACGACGACGACGAGACTGATGATGATGACAACGACGATCGACGTGACGATGATAATGACAATGATGATGATGATGCTGACGCGACGGTGATGATGATGATGATGATGATGATGAAATGATGTGATGATAATGACTGGCGACTGACGATGATAATGATGATGATGATGATGATGATGACGACGATGGTAGTGATGATGATAATGTAATGATGATGACGACGATGTATGAAGATGTGATGTGATGATGTTGAAGGTTATGATGATGATGATGACGATAACGATAACAGAGAAAGGTCATGTTTTTCTTCTTCTTTTTTTTTAAATAGCCCTGCCAACCACACAGGCTTCAACAGGAATAACAATGATAATGTGACATTGACGATGCACATTTGAAAGAGAGAGAGAGAGAGAGAGAGAGAGAGAGAGAGAGAGAGAGAGAGAGGGATCGCGCAATGAAACGAACGCAGAAGGACCTAAAGCAGGGGAGAAAATAACAGGAAAGAGTTGGCTGGGTGGAGGGGGGGGGGGAGGGGGGGAGGGGAGGAGGGAGGAGAGGAGGCATGAAGGGGGGGGAGGGGGGGGAGGGGAGGGGAACAAGACATTGGAAAGAACGAGGACGACGTATTCCTCGCTTCCTCTGCCCAGAAAACGATTGATTCCTTTTCCGAAAGATTAAGCCGATGAATGATGACCTACATAGCGGCTGTTTTTTTTTTTCTTTGTAGTTTTTCTTTTTCCTTTTTTTTTCTCGCTTTGTTTCTTTCTATCTTTGTTTATTTTTTTCCCCAGCTTTCGTTTGATCGGCTGAATTCGTTATTTGACGTATCTGTCTGTCTGTCTGCGTGGCTGGCTGGCTGGCTGTGTCTATCTGTCTGTATCTGTCTCTCTGTCTCTCCCTTTCTCTCTCTCTCTCTCTCTCTCTCTTCTCTCTCTCTCTCTCTCCCTTTCTCTCTCTCTCTCTCTTCTCTTCTCTCTTTCTCTCTCTCTCTCTCTGTCTCTCTGTCGTGTGTGTGTGTGTGTGTGTGTGTGTGTGTGTGTGTGTGTGTGTGTGTGTGTGTGTGTGTACATTAACATTATCACTTCCTGTCTGTCAGCCTGTTCATCTGTCTATCTATACACGTTCTTATCATCTCGGTAGCCAAGCTTCTTATCTTGTTCCTGTATTGATCTGGCCTTCAGTATGCGAGAGGAAGGGAGAAGAGAGAGAGAGAGAGAGAGAGAGAGAGGAGAGAGAGAGAGAGAGAGAGAGAGAGAGAGAGAGAGAGAGAGAGAAGAGAGAGAGAACATAGTCATCAAACTTTAATACGCATTGTAATTATTCTGTTTTGTGTCCAACCCGGTCTGTCTGTCTGTCTGTCTGTCTGTCTGCTGTCTGCTGCCTGTCTGTCTGCCTGTCTGTCTCTTTCTCGTTGTGCCACACATAATGATATTTTTTTTCCAGGAACGAAAACAAGAGAGAGAGAGAGAGAGAGAGAGAGAGAGAGAGAGACAGAGACAGAGACAGAGACAGAGACAGAGACAAGTCTGTCCATCTCA
>CM065748.1:19283111-19293111 GCA_033310375.1 Conus canariensis
ATTGTGTCTTGTCCTGTACCTTGTTTGTCTATGTCCTTGGCGGTAACTAACCCCTTCTCTGTCTAAATTCTGTTTATTTATTTTTATTTTTTTTTTTTTTTGGATAAAGTCTCCATACCCGTCCTTTCATAGAATGCCAGGTGAAGATGAATGCTTGCTCCTCTTTCATATGTCACAACGTCTGTCTATCGGTTTGTCTGTCTGTCTATGTCTGCGTTTCTCTCTGCTTGTTCTGCGTGTCTCTGTTTTTGCCGCAGTCTCTCTCTCTCTCTCTCTCCTCTCTCTCTCTCTCTCCTCTCTCTCTCTCTCTCTCTCTCTCCTCTCTCTCTCTCTCTCTCTCTCTCTCTCTCTCTGTGTTTTATATTCTTATCTATTCATAGCAGAAGACTGCAAACTAGATCTGTCAGAAATCATGTCTCGGTTAGGCAAAAAGGGTTCCTCAATTTACTTATTAACAAAATCTCTTAAAACAACTCAGACATGCTTAAAACACGATTTACATACGTGATGTAATAGTTATGTACTTTCAGTGCGGAGTGGGGGTGGGGGAGGGTAGAGGATGTGAGAAAGAGGGGGAGGGCGAAAGAAAACACACATACTTACACACACACACACACACACACACACACACACACACACACACACACACATTGACGAAGGCAAGTATGATGAAGATAACTGTATTCATGATGATGATAATGCTGATAATGCTGGTGATTTTAATAGGGGTAAAGTAATGTCGTTTGTGACGCAGCCAGCATTAGAGGCTATAACAAGGATAATGGTGGTGGTGATGGTTGTGATGGATGATGATGATGATGATGATGATGATGATGATGATGATGATGATGATGATGATGAAATGAAGAAAAAAAAAACTCGAATGGAAAACAACCCAGAAAAATGCAGGCAAAAAAAAGACAACAAAAACTGAGAAAACAAAAACATCAAAAAGAAGGAAGACGTAGTATTATCGCTTCCTCTGATCGTAAAACGATTAATTGTTTTTTTTTCTGGAAGATTAAAGCGATGAGTGATGGCCTCAAAGATGTTTGCTTGTTGTTTCGTTTTGTCTTAGTTTTTCAGTCTGATTTCTTTCCTGTTATCCTAAGCCCATGTTTGATTCACGGACATTGTAAATTGACTGGTTTGTTTGGGGATTCATATTCTGTCTGTCTCTGTCGACGTCTCTCTCTCCTCTCTCTCTCTCTCTCTCTCTCTCTCGCTCTCTCTCTCTTTCTGTCTCTGTCTCTGTCTCTCACACACGCACACACACACACACACACACACACACACACACACACACACACACACACACAATCGCGCGCAAACACACACACACACACACACACACACACACACACACACACACACACACACACACACACACACACACACACAGAGTCATACTCTCTCTCTCTCTCTCACTCCTCTCTCTCTCTCTCTCTGTCTGTCTCTCTCTCTGTCCCTGCCTCTGTCTATCTGTCTATTTGTCTGTTTGTCCGTTTGTCTGTCCGTCTTTCTCTTTCTCTCACACACACAATCAAGTAAACAAACAAACAAACACGCACAAACACGCACACACACATACACTCACGCACGCACAGCACGCACACACACACCACACACACACACACACACACACACACACAACAGACAAACACAACACACACACACACACACACACACACACACACACACAGACAACACACACACACACAAACACACACACACAACACACACACACACACACACACAAACACACACACACATTCGCGCGCAACACCCACCCAACACACACACACACACACACACCACACACACACACACACACACACACAACACACACACACCACAGAGTCATACTCTCTCTCTCTCTGTCCCTGCCTCTGTCTATCTGTCTATTTGTCTGTTTGTCCGTTTGTCTGTCTGTCTTTCTCTTTCTCTCACACACACAATCAAGTAAACAAACAAACAAACACGCACAAACACGCACACACACATACACTCACGCACACACACACACACATACACAGACAAACACACACACACACACACACACACACACACACACACACACACACACACAGACAAACACACACACACACAAACACGCATACACACACAATCGCGCGCAAACACACACACACACACACACACACACACACACACACACACACACACACACACACACACACACACTTGATTTTTGATTGTGAACTAACGAAACCCTTTTTGAATGGTTTTATACCAAGTGCTGACACTGGGCACGTTAATGTGTTTGACTTTTTAGATTCGTTGCCAGTTGTTTCTCTTGTTAAATTAACGAGTAACCTTTTGCAAAGTCCATTAAGAAACATTTTATAATCATAATCGTAAGTTAGATTACTTTAGTTATTTTTCTCTAATTTTTCATAGTTACTATCATATAATTCACCTATCCTTTATTTTTGTTCTATGTAACCACATCGTCCTCTTCTCTTCTTTTATGATAATAGTCTAAAATTGTAAACACTATGTTATTTAGACGTCTGCAATCACCTATATGTGTGACGAGACGTAAAACAGAATTCCTTCCTACACACACGCACACACACACACACACACACACACACACACACACACACACACACACACACACACACACACACACACCACACACACGCGCGCGCGCGCGCACTCCTACCCCCCACCCCCACCCCCCACACCCACACCTACACACACACGCACATTTACGCATACATACACACGTTCACATACGGACAGATGAGTACACACTCATACATCCCACACACAGACTACGCACCCCTTTGTCATGCCCCATCGTTTTTTTTTTTTTTTTCTCCTCTTCATCTTTACCTTGGGTGGTCGGCTGGGCCACAATCATAATCACATGACACTGAAATGAAGCTGAATGATCCTCATCACTTTCATATTGTTCCACTACCTTTCCCTCCCGTGAACCCCGGTCTTTAACTCTTTCCATTTTTTTTCTTTTCCCTTCCGTTTCCTTATATTACAGTTTTACAACTTATTGTTATACAGGCAAGGGCACTTTTAATGGAATATGAAGATAGAGTTTGATTTTTTTTTGACGAGTGCTACATTTCTTTGAGTTAGTATTGAAGAAGAATCTGATAAAGATAAGGCACTTTGATAACCATGTAGGAAATGAACCACTAACTCATTTTATTGACCTTTTTGAATTTTCATTTTTTAGAAATAAGTATGGAACATCTCTTTATTGATTCATTTTTGACGAGTACCACATTACTTAGAGTGAGGCAGTGTTCCAGACGAATCTGAGAAAGATAAGACACTTTACCTAACAACCATGCCAGAAATGACGAGCTTACTCATCTCACTTATCCTTTTTTTTTCAGAAATGAGTATGGAATATCTTTTTATAATTTCAGCGAGAAACTAGTTTACTTATTGTCTGCAACAGAGAGTTCAACACACCTAAACGACTTGTGGGGATGAGAGTGGTGGGAGTAGGGATGTCTTTGTTGTTCTTTCAAAGAGACCTCCAAAACCATTCGTTAAACTAATCAACAAGAAGCTCGTGAACCTTTGACTTCCCAACGTGCCCTACATTTCCTCCATTCCTGTCTTCCCTTGTCAGAACATATGCTATGGGAGTCAGGGTGAATTGGGAGCCTGACAGTGTGTGTGTGTGTGGGGGGGGGGGGGGGAGGGGGAGGGAGAAGAGGGCAGAGTTGTGACATGACAGAGAAGAAGAAGGGGGGTGGGTGGGAGGGGGAGCGGAATTGTGGCGACAGCAAAATCTGTCAACATGAACGTTAAAGGCTGCACGTACACTGACCGACACAGCAAGTAATGATGAGGTCACGAGAACTGCATAATAAAGCAAGATCTGTCAACATGAACGTTATTAAAGGCTGCACGTGCACTGACCGACACAGCAAGTAATGATGAGGTCACGAGAACTGCATAATAAAACAAGGTCTGTCAACATGAACGTTAAAGACTGCACGTGCACTGACGGACGAACACAGCAAGTAATGATGAGGTCACGAGAACTGCATAATAAAGCAAGATATGTCAACATGAACGTTATTAAAGACTGCACGTGCTCTGACGGACACACAGCAAGTAATTAATGAGGTCACGAGAACTGCGTAATGTGTCACATTTCAGCAGGTTTCTCC
Organism: Conus canariensis; assembly: GCA_033310375.1. Lineage (NCBI taxonomy): Eukaryota > Metazoa > Mollusca > Gastropoda > Neogastropoda > Conidae > Conus > Conus canariensis. The sequence continues at coordinate 19,287,284 of CM065748.1, forward strand.
CTGCAGCTGACAAATTAAATCGCATTACTTAAGGCCAGCGTTACTATGGCGACAGAGAAAAGCAGGTGCTTGGCGTTGGGGGGAAAGCCATCAAAATGACAGCCGGCGGTAGCTTGCACGTGCGATCAGTAGCGAGTGGCAGGCAGGTGCGTCTCATGGTGTTCACGCCCCACCCACTTCCAGTACTCAGTTATGTCCCTTTTTAATGGAATGAAGCTACAGGAGAGGAGAATTAGGGGGAAACTGTTCACCACGGGCAAGCAAGAAAATAAATCTGCCTGGTGTACCTGGGTTGTCCACCAACACGAAGGGGAAGGTGGGGGAGTGGGTTGATAAGGGAAGGGAAAGGAAGGGTCAAGAGCAATGATTCACTGAAAGGGCAACTTTCAGTCACCACCAACGCTGAAGGCAGTTTTCAATTATCACCAATAACTTTCAGTCACCACCAACGCTGAAGGCAGTTTTCAATTATCACCAATAACTTTCAGTCACCACCAACGCTGAAGGCAGTTTAACCTTCAGTACTCACCAATAAAAAAAAGTCAACCTTCAAAAATCACCAATACAAAGGTCAACCTTTAACAATCACCAACATAGCGGGCAACCGTTAATTCACCAACATAGAGGGCAACCTTTAACAATCACCAACATAGAGGGCAACCTTTAACAATCACAGACACAGAGGGCAACCTTTAACAATCACCGACATAGAGGGCAACCTTTAACAATCACCAACATAGAGGGCAACCTTTAACAATCACCAACATAGAGGGCAACCGTTAACAATCACAACACTGCGGACAACCTTGAACAATCACCAACACAGACGACAACCTTTAACAATCACCAACTTTGTGGACAATCTTGAACAATCACCAAAGACTGCGGAAAACATTTAACAATCACTGACACAGAGGACAACGTTTAACAATCACCAACACTGCGGAAAACTTTAAGAATCACCAACACTGTGGGAAGCCTTTAACAATCACCAACACAGAGGACAACTTTTAACAATCACCAACACTGCAGAAAACATTTAACAATCACCAACACTGCGGGAAGACTTTAACAATCACCAACACTGAAGAAAACCTTTAACAATCACCACCAACACAGCGGAAAACCTTTAACTATCACCGACACAGAGGACAACCTTTAAATTACTAACACTGTGGAAAACCTTTAACATTCACCAACACAGAAGGCAATCTTTAACAATCACCAACATAGGCGACAACAATATTCATCAACACAGAGGACAACTTTCAATAATAACACACTCATAGGGTAACCTTTGACAATCACCAACACAGTGCAAGCCATCAATAATCGGCAAAATAGAGGACAACCTTCAGTAATGTCCAACAGAGAAGACAACCTCCAGTAATAACAACACACAGAACAACCTTCAGTAATATCCAACAGAGAGCACAACCGTCACTAATATCTTAGAGAGAGGGCAACCGTCAGTAATGCCCAACACAGAGGACAACCTTCAATAATAAGCAACAGAGAGGACAACCTTCAGTAATACTCAGAGGAGAAGATAACTTCCAATAATACCCAACAGAGAAGACAACCTCCAGTTATACCCAACACAGAGGACAACTTTCAGTATTTTCCAACACAGAGGACAACCTTCAGTATTACCCAACACAGAGGACAACCTTCAGTAATACTCAACAGAGAAGACAACCTTCAGTAATACTCAACACAGAGGACAGCCTTCAGTATTACCCAACACAGAGGACAACCTTCAGTAATAGTCAACACAGAGGACAACCTTCAGTAATACTCAACAGAGGAGACAACCTTCAGTAATACTCAACACAGAGGACAACCTTCAGTAATACCCAACAGAGAGGACAACCTTCAGTAATAACCAACACACAGGACAACCTTCAGCAATACCCAACACAGAGGACAACCTTCAGTAATACCCAACACACGCGACATCCTTCAATAATTACTAACACAGAGGACAACCTACAACAACGAGCAACACGTAGGATAACCTTCCATAATCACCAACACAAAGAGGACAACATTCAGTGGTCACCGACACAGAGGACAGTCTTCGATAATCACCTTCACAGATGGTGAACGTGAAGAGGATGGAAGGAATTATCTACATCGGTGACCGACCTTATATATATATATATATATATATATATATCACCATCACGTTTGAAGAGATCACTGCAAGAACAAGCAACATTGCCGCCCATGAGAAACTCCTCAGACCTTCAGGACATAAGGAAAAGAATGAGCAGCAACGACTAAGGGCTCTCCAACGCAAAGAAAAAGGGGGAGAGACGAGGAAGCGTCAACCTACTGCTGCTCGGTCTATATTCAGTGACCACAAACACAAAGACAGGACAAAACAATGCAAGGAAACTAATGCTTGTAGAGAGATGGTGTAAACTAAAAAACCAGCTACAGGCACACCTTTAGAGACATCAACTGAGCACCAGCACAGATGGGAGGGAGGAAAGGTGTAGGGAGTGAAGATTGAAGGGGTGAACACCAAACATAAGCTCTTCAGAGACTTACACTGAACACCTACACAGAAGAGAGAGAGAGAGAGAGAGAGAGAGAGAGAGAGAGAGAGAGGGGGGGGGGGAGGAAGGGGAGGGGGAGGAAATAGGTGAGGAGTGAAGGTTGAAAGGGGTGAACAACAACCATAAGCTCTTCAGACACTCACACTGAACACCAGCACAGAATTCTAGAAGGGAAGGGGTGGGGGTGGGGTGGGGGTAGAAAAAAGGGGTGAAGGTTGAAGGTTGAAGGGATGAGCAACAACCACAAGCTCTTCAGAGACTCACACTGAACACCAACACAGAATGGAGGGGGTGGGAGTGGGGGGTGGGGGAGAGGGTGGGGGGGGGGGGGTGAAGGTTGAAGGTTGAAGGGACGAGCAACAACCACAAGCTCTTCAGAGACTCACACTGAACACCCACACAGAAGGAAAGGGGGGCTGGGGGGGGGGGGGGGGGGGAGGGAGAGAAAGTGGATGAGGGGTGGAGGTTGAATGAGTGAACAAGAACCACAAGCTCCTTAGAGACCAACACTGACCAACAACATAGACAGGAGGGATGGAAAGGGGTGAGAGGCAAATCATGGCCGACCAGATCACTTCCATCAACCACACACACACAGGAAATAGAAAACTCAAATGGTGGCTAATGATTGGATTGAATGACTAACAAAAGCCTCCGTGACAGACAGACAGACAGACAGACACGGACCTCCGAAGCGATGAAGGTATAAATGGATCATCGTCAGTCTCTCTCTGCCGGAAGCGCCACCCATGGTACCGTGACAAGAACTGTGAAGGTATATGGAGCCAGAGTGACTGACCGGCCCTGAGCAGAGGACGTCACCCACAGGCCACAAGCCACCATTAGGATTTTGCACTAAAACAGTATATAATCCATGTAAGCGTTTTGAGTCCTACCATAAATTTGAACCAGCATTTAATGTTTAAACTGGCAATTGATCAAAGAGCAAAACCCTACCAATCATTTGTCTTGTTTCGGGGGATTTTCACCGATGAAATCACAAACAATCATCAAACACATGACCTCCCCCTTAGTTGACACACATTTCAAGCCTTTGCACTCACTCGTCACCCTATCTTTGCGCCAGGTCCAAGCGCCAAAAACAGTCCCATTCTTTTGATTTTAATCTGTCTGCTTGGAACCACCTGGCTTGTTCCTTGATGGCCATATGAAAGAAAATGAGGAGAATCAACTTTCAGACACAATGAAAATTCTCAAAACAATCTAATTGCGCCAGTCTATAAATACTCGACTTCTTAAGCAAGGCCTTGGCGCGTTAATTTTTGCTGTGCAGCCACATCCAATACACACCAATTATTATGAACTTGCTGATGCCGACCACTTCCACACGAACTGCGCATGACCATAGACATAGAGAGGAAATCGGAAGTTGAGACCCTTGCGAAAGTAGCGCATAAAGAGCTACAGAATTTGAAACTTTCTGAAGTCATGATAAATTCCAGTGATGACAACGACAGTCATTTCGGTCTACTGAAACTACAGAAAATGTCAGTAAGTTATTAACACTAATTATCTTTTGATACAAACCAAGATGATATAAACTCTAGAGAGTATCTGGATGAAGAATAAAGTGTGTGTGTGTGTGTGTGTGTGTGTGTGTGTGTGTGTGTGCGTGTGTGTGTGTGTGTGTGTGTGTGTGTGTGTGTGTTGTGTGTGTGTGTGTTCAACAAGATCCGACTAGGTTCGGATTTAGATCAATCGTGTTCAAAGAACTGACTGGATATTATGTTTTAGATGTGTATCGAGAAGTTTAGATAGGGTTCATAGAATCAATATCGGTCTAGTATTTGAAAGATCATTTGAGAGAGAGAGAGAGAGAGAGAGAGAGAGAGAGAGAGAGAGACAGACAGACAGACAGACAGACAGACAGACAGACAGACAGACAGACACAGACACAGACATACAGAGACAGACGGAGACAGAGACAGAGAGACAGAGAGAATTTTATGGTAGAATAACGATCATTTACCCATTTTTATACAAAAATGAGTATTGGACTGAGCACGTTTTGGGTGCTTCAACTCCGCTTCAAAACCTCGTGAAGAGACAGTTTCACAGCGTGTTTTGATCTGCAGATGTGCGAAAAGTTTAGCTTTCAGAGTTTCTGTATTTCATTACGGACTAAACTTTGCCCCATTGTCCAGTGTACCTGTTTCAGTGATGTTGATGTCTGGCCCTGCCATTTTGACATATGAACCACTGAAACCTTGCTGACATGAAATTCTGGCATGTACTGACACAAGGAACATCCATTTTTATTTTCTTAATTCGCAGTTTTTTTTTCTCTTGTTAAATTAACTACTTACCTCTTGTGAAGACCATTGCTTACTATTCTTCAATTGTATTTCAATCTCTTTAAACGTTAATCTTTGATCCTTTCCAACCTCCATCCTTTCTCTCTACACGCCATTCAATATTCCCCCTTCTTCCCCCCATGTTCAGAATGACATTCAAATAAAAACAATATCATCTTAAGTTGAACTGAAGACGTTTTAGGTGTTTCAAATCAGCTTCAAAACCTCGTCGTAAGATAGTCTCACAATGTGTTTTGCTCTGCAGATGTGCTAAAAGTTTGGCTTCAGGAGTTTCATGTATTTCATTACGGACTAAACGTGGCCTATGATTAACGTGTGTTTAACACCAAAAGTAATGCCTTCCTGTATCATGAATACAAGAACAGAATCGTTACAACTCACGAAGATACTAGCAGATACTTCAGTTCTCGTATCAACGTTGAAGCCCAGTCACACACAACATGTCTTTAAAACACGACCAGTAACTAGAATTCGTCCACGAACACTAAAGCACAAACATTACATGCCACAAAAACATGTACAGCAACTGGAGTTGTACTACAAACATTAAACTACAGACGTAACATTTTAAAGAAACGTACGTGGTGGATTCTCTGGGTGTGAGATGCAGAGAAAGCAGGGAGATTGGAATGTAAGCGCTGCCAAACCATAAACATCGCATTCACGTAACTGCGGTGCCACAATTAAATTTCACGGAAGAACTTCTCTGTCTCTCTGTCTCTGTCTCTGTCTCTGTCTCTCTCTGTCTCTCTGTCTGTCTGTCTGTCTGTCTGTCTGTCTGTCTGTCTGTCTCTCTGTCTCTCTCTCTCTCTCTCTCTCTCTCTCTCTCTCTCTCTCTCTCATCACCAAATGGCAACAGGCACAAAGTGGTTCTGTGTCTACGCCAGAGATTTCAGATGCTGGACAGTAATGCCTCTTCCCACGCCAG
>CM065748.1:19303111-19315611 GCA_033310375.1 Conus canariensis
ACAGAGGACATCTTCAACACTCACCAACACTGACAGCACCATACAATAATCGCCAACGCAAAGAACAACTTTCAATAAACACCAACACAGAGGACAAACTTCAGTTATCACCGACACAGACGTCAACATTCAATAATCTCCAACTTAGATAACAACATTCAATCATTACAAACAAAGAGGACATCTTTCACAATCATGAACGCAGAGGACAATAGTCACCAACACAGAAAACAACCTTCAATGATGACCAACACAGGAGACCCTTCAAATATCACCGATACGGGAGACAACCTTCAGTAATCACACACGCAGAGGACGGTCCTCAATAAACACTATCAGAGAAGAAAACATTCAGTAATGACGATCATTAACATGCTAACAATGAAGACAACGGAGTCCAAATGACATCGTCCTTGCCTACCAATCTTCACTCATTGCCATCACGACAGACACACGTGCTGAAGGAGCAACAAAAAACATAATAACACCTCTGACCTCCAGCATAAAAGGAAGAGGACAAGTACGAAGAGTAAGGACCAACCAGTTTCCATCACAAAGGAAGGGTTCAGGGAGTTATGGCTGCTCTGATCACTTCAAATCACCGACAGCTCAAGGGCAGAGTGACGAATGAAAGGCAGCTGATGACTATAGAGGGGACGAAGGGATGGACATCAGCGACAAGCTTCTCTAGAGATCTTCGCTGATGATTAAGCCAGAGAGGGAAGGGAGAGAAGAGAGGAGAGAGGAGGATGGGAGAAAGGGAAACAACCACAAGTTCTCTTAGAGACATACACTGAACAACATCAACACAGAGGGGAGGGAGGAAAGAGAGAGGGGAGGAGGAAGAGGAGTAAGGAGAAAAAAGAACAACCACACGTTCCCCTAGAGACACACACTGAACATCATCAACACAGAGGAAAGGGAGAGAAAGAGGTTGTGGTAAATTACGGTTGATCGAACGATTTTCATCAACCGTAGACACGCAGGTTTCAGTTTAGTTTCATCAAGGAGGTGTCACTGCGTGCGGACTAGTCCCTATACGCTACACCACATCCGCTAAGTTTTGAGACCACACTACGCATGATTTTAAGCTGATGGATAAATGAATTAATAACTAAAATGAGAGAATTGAAGAAGAGGGTCTCGTGGCTACGACTCAGCAGATGTCTGACCTACGCATTAGCCCAACGTGCTGGTCAGACCTTGAGTGCCTACCTAAGATTTTTTTGTATGTGTGTGTAGTGAATGTATGTGTGTGTATGGATGTGTGGACACAGGCCCATCTGTAAGGCATGGGCCCGTGCCTACACGCAGGAAATGTAAAGAATGAAAGCTTCTGACTGGATTTGAAAGGGAGGGAAGAAGTGGGACCTCTCCGAGTATAGAATACCGATTCAAATGAGTATTGTCAGTGTTGCGTGATGGAGCGTATCACTATTTACTTAATAACAAATGTTTGATTAAAAAAAAGCAGCCCATGTGTTATCGAGCGCATTGGCAAACTGGGAATATTGATCACCAATTTGGGGTGTAGGCGAATCAGTAATAGGCCAATCGGGATGACACCGTGAAAGGGAGACAGACAAACTCCAAAAACAAAGAAACTGATAGGGAGACACATGTAGACAATGACGTAGATAGAAGGATAGAAGGGAGAGGGGACTGGAGGGAGTTGAGAGAGAGAGAGAGAGAGAGAGAGAGAGAGAGAGAGAGAGAGAGAGAGAGAGAGAGAGAGCGTTTACCTATCTGATGTCTTATGTGTTACGTCAGATATCCATTCCTGCTGTTCTCCGCCACTATAATGACCAATTCAAATCTAATCTATCTATTTAACTATCTATTAATTGTTGGTTTATTTGTTCATAGTTTATTATATTTCATTAATTCATGTCATCATTAATTCCCCTTTCTTATTAGAAAAATAATGAATAGTATAAACCCATTTGAATAATAATGATAAATGATAATAATAATAATTGTTGTTCTTGTTATCATTATTATGATTATTATTACTATTGTAATGATGATGATGATGAATGTTGTTGTTGTTGTTGTTGTTCTTCTCTTCCACCTCATCATCATCATCATCATCATCATCATCATCATCATCATCAGTAGTAGTAGTAGTAGTAGTAGTAGTAGTAGTAGTAGTAGATGTAGTAGTAGTAGTTTTAAGCAATATCTTTATCTAATCATCTTATTCCATTTTTTTTCCAATTCATTTGTCTCATTCGATTTTATCCAGTTCATCTTCATTTTTTAAAATATTGAATCAAGTATCAATGAATCATTTATTCATTGGAAAGGTTTGCAATGTTTTAGCTGTTTATTTCACGTGCTTGTTTATTCATTTATTATTAAAATGTTGTCTGATTTAAGATGGAAAGGCAGGGCGCCGCACACTTGTCCTCTCCTTGTTCTTGTCCAGTCTATTCAGTGGGTTTTTAATCCCAATATTTCAGTCATTTAGAAAGAAAGGGGGTTAGTTACCGCCAAGGCCATAGACAGACAAAGTACAGGGCGAAACACAATGCATTTCAACCTCTTGGGTCTTCTTCAGGCAAAAACAAACAACATTTAGGACAGTGAAAACGAAGAACGAGAAACCACCTATCTTCTCATATTCGGCGGAAGATCAATATTTTGGTAATTCTTTTCACCCTCTTCAATCCGTTCGATCTACGCACTCATTGTGTGGTTATAGTCCCCAAATCCCTGTCAATGGAGGTCGTTGTGGGTGGCCCTGAGAACAGTTCTCCCTCCTCCTCTTGCACAGGCCGACCACCTGGTGAATAAGCGGTTACGTGGAGTGTTCCATCTTCAAGACAGAATGTGTTGCCAAACCGCATTGGCTATTTGCAAAATAAATGCCGAACAAGGTTGGGCAGGTCCCTCGCTATATTAACCCAAAGAGAATTGAGCTCGACCCTCGTCGGTTCTTGTGAATGAACAAGGATATGATGAGATCGTAAGGTGATGGGATAGGGTGGGGCAGCGAGAAGTGGGGGGGGGGGGGGGGGGGGGGTTGGGGGGAGCCATTCTGGTACTGTCCCTGATTAACTCCATGAAAGAAGATTACGCAGCATCTCCACTGTGTTTTTTTCTCAGAGGACATGAAGCTGCTGTTCCAAGAGACATCTGAGTACATAACTCATATCTGTGTGTGTGGAAAGGAAGTTAATTCCCATCCAATCGTAATTAAATGCTTATAGCTGAATCAAGCACCACCCTCAACATGCAACTCAAGGTGACTCAATGAAAAAAAAAAAACGCTCTTAAATTGAACCAGAACTGTAGGTGTGGTATAACCATAACTCGTGAAAACTGGAGGAGAGGATGTCATTCTTGCTCTGTCCTAGACCAACTTCCTAAGAAGAGCACGGGGTATAACCATCATTAATCCGATCTAAGGAAAATGCAGATGATAATGCCTATTGCTCCATTGACCATCAAAGCACTGATTAATCACAAAAAGAGGGTGAGGGAGGGGGCATACTGGGCCTGCCCCAGACTGACTCTTGGACAGAAGACCCAGAGCTATGGAGGGGCAATAAGGGCAGGACCAGACTAATCCCTGGGAATTAAACTTGGAGAAGGGGTCGTTTGGTGTGTTACAGGTGTGTTATAAATCCGACTTTACGAGTGGTTTGAAATCAGGGCAGTAACCTCTGCAGCTACGCGCTCTGTTGGTCTGCAGGTGTCCCTTTAAGGGTCCAGACAGCTCAGCTGGTCTGCAGATATCTCTTTTAGGGTCCAGACAGACAGCTCTCTTGGCCTGCATTTATCCCTTTTAGGGTCCAGACTGCTCTGTTGGCCTGCAGATATCTCTATTAGGGTCCAGACAGACAGGTATTAAAACGGTACCCACGTGGACCGCCATTTCGGTAACCGTGACCATTGCAATATCCTGATACTAAAATGATCACATGTACCAAAACTGCAGTCATTCATTTCACTGGTGTGTGTGTGAAATCCAAAAAAGTTGCATTGAAAGACAGCTATTTAGCTGTTTGTAATTATTTTGGTTCCAATTCCAAAAACAGTAGGGAACCATTACCCGCCGTTTGAGTACTTTGTCCTCGCTACCCTCACTCAGCCTCACCTTCATATCAAGTCTTATGTCAAACAAGGCAGTGCCGTTGCTGCTTTTTGGCGAGCGTTAACTGTCTACAGAGGCGACTTGGTCAGGATAAATTGACTGAGCTTGGTTCATCAAATGAGAAAAAGCTAACGCCTGGAACAACAAAATGAGCAGACGATGACACCCAAAATTTGATGGATACCAAACATCAGTTTATAGCTCTGCTGGTGTAGTATCTGGAGATCAAAAGAGCAGGTTTTGTTTGGTATCTTTGACCGGTTTGGTTATCTAATCATCAGAATGCCATTCTAACCTTCTTCCACAGTTGGCTTCATGCAAATAGTGGTTGCAGTGTGTGCAGCTTTGGGTGTGTATTAAAAGACCTCGCAGTTCCAGTACCTTGGGCTCCATTCACGTCACTTTTGATCGCTAGATAGATGCCACGTATAGATAAAGACGGGCTGATTAAAAATTAAAAATTAACAGTCTTATTTCATACAGCACACACGCACACACACACACACACACACACACACACACACACACACACACACACACACACACACACACACACACACACGCACACACACACACGCACACACACACACATGCTTCCCCCCTACACACACGCACACACATTCACACTCACACACACATACACCTACACCACACACACACACAACACACACACACACACACACACACACCACACTGCACGCACGCAACCACCACGCACCACCACCCACCACACCCACCACACAGCACACACACACACACACACACACACACACCACACACACACACACACACACACACACACACACACTACCCCTTCTTCATTTCCCATTTTGTTTCCCTCACCAGTCCTGCCATGTGTGGTGAGCAGGGCTAGAATAACAACAATAACACTGTGACCTGACAATGCCATTCCTTATGCATTCCAGTATCACACGTCTCCTCTCCTACAATCCTTATTCTCATCCACTACTTACCCTATCCGGCCCTCCTAACTGTAAACCTCCTATTTCTTTACTTCTACCAATGACGTGTTTCTCTTAATACACACAAGGACATATTTCAATCAATCTGAGATTTGTTTTCTTTCATCAACGCTCCTATTTCTTTACTTTCTACCAATGACGTGTTTCTCTTAATACACACAAGGACATATTTCAATCAAATCTGAGATTTGTTTTCTTTCATCAACGAGTACCATATAACACACACTTAGTACCAAAGACCATTCTGGTAATATAAAGCACTTCTGCTGTAAAAAAAAAAAAAAGCCAACGATGAGCTAACAAGCTCAACTGACTCATTCATATTTCTTCTAATGTAACATTGAGTGTTTGAAGGACCTACGTGATTTTTGTTTTCTTTGGAAGAAGACACCAAGAAAGCTAAGCAGTTACAAATCAACAAGAAGGACGTGAACCTTTTATGACAGGGCGTGGCCTGTATTCCCTCCTTTCAAGTCTTCGTCCGGGAAATAACAAACGCTGGGGGAGGGAGAAGAGGGCAGAGAGAGAGAATGGGAGCAGTGGGGTAGGGGATAGGGATGGAGGAAGGAGTGGAGAGGGACAACCTCAAGAACAAAACAAATAAAAGAAAAAAAAAGAAAAAAAGCTGTTGATGTGAGTGTTAAAGCCTACGTGTGCAGTGACGTAGACAGCAAGTAATGATGAGGTCACGATAACTGCATTACGCGCCACACTTGAGCGGTTCCCCCACCCCACCCCCCCCCCCCCCCCCTGCTTCTGGCAAATTAAATCGCATTACTTAAGTCAGCGTTACTATGGCGACAGAGAAAAGCGGGTGCTTAGGGCGGGGAAAGCCATCAAAAACAGAAGCGGAGGAAGAGCTTGTGCGTGCAATCAATAGCCAGGAGCGACCGCCTCTCTCGCTGCTAACACACCTCGTCCATCCCCAATCACCCCCACTTAATGGAATGAAGCGAAAGGAGAGGGTTGAGGACTGGGTGGAGCTGGTCGCGGTGGTCAAGGAATGGCTGTGTGGGAGGCCTTGACTGTCCACCAGCAGGAAAGCTGAGTGAGAATGGGGGGTGGAAGGGGGCTGGTCATGCTGAGTAATAGTAGAGTACAAAAGGATAAAGAACTGTTCGTGACCGAAAAGGTAGCTTTCAATAATCTCCAACACTGAGGGATAACCTTCATATACAAAAATCTCCACACTGAGAAAAATCTTTAATAATCACCGACACAGAGGACAACCTTTAATAATCACCGACACAGAGGACAACCTTGAATATTCGCAAACACAGAGGGCAATCTTCTCTAACCTCCAGACATAAAACAACCGTCAATAATTAACAACGCAAAGGACAACTTTGAATAATTACCAGTGCTGGGGAATTCTTCAATAATTACCAACAGAAGACAACTTTCAATAATTACCAATGCTGGGGCATTCTTCAATAATTATCAACAGAGGACAACTTTCAATAATTACCAACTTCCCGAAGTGGAGCATGGCTGCCTTAATGGTGGGATGAAAAACGGTCATACACACAAAACTCCACTCCCTTTGTTGGGTAGATGGGATTTATCCTTGCCTGTCTATACAGGAAGTGTCTGCAGGAGTATCATCCTGCTACGCGGAAAAAAATTAGTACCAACACAGAGAGCATCCTTCAGTAATTACCAACAAACGATAACTTTCACAGATCACGAAAACAACGGCATTCTTCATTAATGACACAGCAGAGGACAGCTTTCAATAGTAACCAACAGAGGACAGCTTTCAATAGTAGCCATCAGAGGACGACCTTCAATAATTACCAACAGAGGACAGCTTTCAATAGTAACCAACAGAGGACAACCTGCAATAATTACCAACAGAGGACAACCTGCAATAATTACCAACAGAGGATAGCCTGCCATAATCACCGACACAGAGGACAACCTTCAGAAATCACCGACACAGAGGACAACCTTCAGTAATCACCGACAGAGGACAACCTTCAATACTTACCGACACAGAGGACAACCTTCAATAATCACCGACAGAGGACAACCTTCAATACTTACCGACACAGAGGACAACCTTCAGTAATCACTGACAGAGGACAACCTTCAATAATCACCGACAGAGGACAACCTTCAGTAATCACCGACAGAGGACAACCTTCAGTAACCACCGACAGAGGACAACCTTCAATAACCACCGACACAGAGGACAACCTTCAATAATCACCGACACAGAGGACAACCTTCAATAATCACCGACAGAGGACAACCTTCAGTAACCACCGACTGAGGACAACCTTCAATAACCACCGACACAGAGGACAACCTTCAATAATCACCGACACAGAGGACAACCTTCAATAATCACCGACACAGAGGACAACATTCAACAACCACCGACACAGAGGACAACCTTCAATAATCACCGACACAGAGGACAACCTTCAATAACCACCGACACAGAGGACAACCTTCAATAACCACCGACACAGAGGACAACCTTCAACAACCACCGACACAGAGGACAACCTGCAATAATCATCAACACAAAAGTCTCTCTAAAGTTGTTACCAGAAGCAGGTTTCAAAATGATAAACAGAGAGCACAACCTTCAGCTAACAAGCCACAGAGAGTAGCCTGTGACAATCAGCAACAGGAGGAATGCTGGAGAGAGAGAGAGAGAGAGAGAGAGAGAGAGAGAGAGAGAGAGGAGAGAGAGAGAGAGAGAGAGAATTGACAATTGACAGTTTCATTGACAATAGCCAAACTGGCCTTCATGCCAAGGGGGGCAATAAACAGTGTTCTTGCAAAGGGCACACACATACATACATGTGAAAGAAAGAAAGGGGTCAAAAAGAAAATGGCACTACAGCATTCTATCTGCAGTCACAACAATCTAACTTAATGCATTACAGACGAAACATACGTCAGCACCAAATCAAAATAAAAGGTAATCTAGAACCATCCGACGGTAATCACGAAATCGTCAGACATATTGAAATAATAACAATTCGCAGCACTTAAAATTGTTCACAGGTTCTTGTTCGTAATGTAGAAACTGCTTTAAGAGGAAAGAATTTTCTTCACAGGCTTCAGCGATAAACTTCGCAAGCGATTTGATAATATCTCCATCTGCCGATGAAATCATTCGAGCTAAGTTATGTCTTTTCATATTATACTGCTGAAGAGAGAGAGGAGAGAGAGAGAGAGAGAGAGAGAGAGAGAGAGAGGAGAGAGAGAGAGAGAGGAGAGAGAGAGAGAGAGAGAGAGTATTTCATCTTCCAGGCCACTTCAGTGCCATCACACTCACGCCACTCATTTTTGGCACCCTTTCCACAGCCACACCCTAGAGTGTCCTGCCTTAGTCCCTTCACTTGTAAGACAAAGGGAGCTGTCAGCATCACAATGCATTGTTGACTTCTTACTGGTTGGTTTCATGGGCGTCTTCAAAAGAAGTGTCTTGCCTGAAGAAGACCTAAGAGGTCGAAACGCGTCGCGTTTTGTCTTGTGACTCGTTTGTCCACGTTCCTCTTGGCGGTTCGCTAACATTTATTTAAGATTCATTCAGGTCCGTTTAAACTCTCTGTTATATGTAATTCAGAAGAAGCATATACAAGGGGGTCTATTCAAAGCGTTCATTCGTCATGGAAAAGAGCTTTGTTTTGTCAGATTTGTCTTCGCCGCTGAATCTGTGTGATACACCAGCCGCCGTGGCGAAGTGGTTAGCGTCGCGGACTCCCGGCTGGGAGGTCGTGGGTTCGAATCCCCATCACAGTCATGTGGCTTTTTCTGCTCCGACCGGTGTCGGCGGAAAATAACACTGCGGGAAAAAAAACACTACAGGAGTGTTATTTTCCTAGGAAGATTACACTCCTTCACCAGGAAAAAATGACTACGCCCAGGAAATTAACACTACCCCAGGAAAAAAAGACTGCTCTAGTTTTCTTTCAATTAATTCTTTTAATTCTTCCATGATTAAAATTCTTTAAAATTTTTTAAGAACACGTTTAACACTCGCATGAAACAACCCTTTCGAAGTCTTTTTTTCCCGCCAGTCTTATTTGCCGCCATAGTGGCAGTGTTATTTTCCTGGCGCCAGTGTAAGTTTCCTAGGAAAATAACACTCCCCTTACGAGATTGCAGTGTTTCTTTCCTAGGAAAAATACACTCCCAGTGTTTTTTTCCTGGAAGTCTTTTTTGCCTCCTACACCGGCTCCTACCCAGAGTTGAATTTGTTACGGGCTCAGTTGGGAAGACTAAGATCACACAGTCGAGTTTCATCCACGTAATGGATACGTCTCTGAGAGTGTTGCTCAAATTTCCTGACCAACACTGCTGGTATCTGTATCTCTCGGGCCTGGTTAACGCTGGGATATGTTATGAGAGGAAGCGTAGAGTACAGCCATGTCATGCAGTCTCAGACTGGAGGAAATCCGTAGCATCATCTTAATCATCCTCATTCTCATCGATCAGCATAAGATAAAAAAAAAAATCTGTAATGGTACTCGTCGATTTAAAGTGCTCTTAAATTTGATTGAAAGGTGGTGTCCTTGTGCGCTTTGAGACAAACATGCAGCCACTCTGGAGCGAGGCAATAGGAGGTTAATCAAGAGTGGAAACTGTTGGAGAAGGATGCGTGGTTGGGTGGGTATGTGGACGGGCTTAGAAATGATTAGACGGGTGCGGCGGAGGAGTGAGGACACTGGGAAGTGAAGAGGAACTCCCTTTTCAATTCAGATTCAGTTTAATTACCAGTATAGCCCAGCCGACCACACAAGAATTTACTGGAGAGCGAGAAAAAGAAAGGGAACGTGCAGATGGGAATGT
The DNA here is from genome assembly GCA_033310375.1 of Conus canariensis. Lineage (NCBI taxonomy): Eukaryota > Metazoa > Mollusca > Gastropoda > Neogastropoda > Conidae > Conus > Conus canariensis. The sequence continues at coordinate 19,313,006 of CM065748.1, forward strand.
TTGGGCAGTGGTGTTGTGTGTGTGTGTGTGTGTGTGTGTGTGTGTGTGTGTGTGTGTGTGTGTGTGTGTGTGTGTGTGTGTGTGTGCACCTCGGTTCATTCCTTCGTGTCCTTGTGTGTGTGTGTGTGTGTGTGTGTGTGTGTGTGTGTGTGTGTGTGTGTGTGTGTGTGTGTGTGGTGCGTGCATGTGTGTCTGTGTGTGGGTGCGCGCGCGCACGCATGTGTTTGTGTGTGTATGTGTGTGTGCACTTCTGTTCATTCGTTCGTGTCCGTGTGTGTGTGTGTGTGGTGTGTGTGTGTGTGTGTGTGTGTGTGTGTGTGTGTGTGTGTGTGTGTGTGTGCCTGTGTGTGTGTTGTGTGTGTGTGTGTGTGTGTGTGTGTGTGTGTGTGTGTGTGTGTGTGTGTCTGTGGTGTTCGTGCGTGTGCGTGTGTTTGTGCTGGAGTCTGTGCGTGTGAGCATGGTGTGTGTTTTTGTGTATGTGTGTGCGCGCACGCGCGCGTGTGCGTGTGTGTATGTGTGCGCGTGCGTGTGTGTGTGTGTGTGTGTGTGTGTGTGTGTGTGTGTGGCGCGCGCGTGTGTGTGTGTGTGTGTGTGTGTGTGTGTGTGTGTGTGTGTGTGTGTTGTGTGTGCTTACGTAGGGAAAAGGGGGATGGAGAGGCATTGGGTGTGGAGGACAAAGCATTACTTTTGCTGCTATAAGCGAATATTTACCATTTCCTTGAAGAGCAGCTACGTTGACACAGACAGAGGGCCTCAAAGTGCCTGTTTTGTCAATCCACGTCAGAAAAAGCAAATGCCAAGGTTAGAACCTAGTCACCGTTAGAGTGATTTTCGTTTTTTTTTTTTTTCATGCTACCAAGTTCCGTCTTCGCGACGACATATGAACACAAGACATCTGTAAATTTGTTCTCTTTCTGCATTCTTCTTCCAAAAAGTTCCACATCACCATCAAAGAGAGAGAGAGAGAGAGAGAGAGAGAGAGAGAGAGAGAGAGAGACAGACAGACAGACAGACAGACACACACACACACACACACACACACACACACACACACACACACACAACACACACACACACACACACACGATGATCGTAATACTGCTCTGTTATGAAGTTTTTTTTTTATTATTTTTTTTATTTTTATTTTTATTTTTTTAGATGAGAGGGTTTGAAAATGGTTCTTGCCATTTTCTGTCAGACATGTTGCCTATGTTTGTCATTGATCTGCCTGTGTGTGGTAGTCGTCACCCTTTGCACTCATTTCTGGTCATTGGCCGTTCATTTCACCTCCCCCTGAAACACGTCTTCTTCTGTTCGTGGCACGGACAGTTTCGAGGAAAGGGACAGAACACACAAGGCTTTAACCCCTCGTCACGTGACACATAGTCACGTGTGTGAGGAAGCTGGTGTTTTTCGTGTGTGTGTGTGTGTGTGTGTGTGTGTGTGTGTGTGTGTGCGTGCGTGCGTGCATGTGTGTGTGTGTGTGTGTGTGTGTGTGTGTGTGTGTGTGTATGTGCGTGCGTGCGTGCGTGCGTGCGTGTGTGTGTGTGTGCGTGCGTGTGCGCACGTGTGTTGTGTGTGGGGTGTGTGTGTGTGTGTGTGTGTGTGTGTGTGTGTGTGTGTGTGTGTGTGAAGAGATGTGATTTGACGTCGAATGCAACATGAACGGTACTCTGAAGAGTTAGAATTAAAACTGCTTCATCAATTAATCTGAAGACGTTTCTATTTTCGGTGAATATGAAAATTATAATGACTAGATACGATGAGGAAAGATTTCCTTTTCAGCATCCAGCCTTAAAGACATTTTGTCTTGTTTGTTTTGAAGATCAAGTGGATTTGAAAAGAAGGAAGCTTAAGTAATCAGAGACTGGATACTTAACTGTGTCATCGTTTTTCATCTGTATCTGTTGTATGTATATAGACATTAATATACATGTCATCTGCATCTGTTGTATGTATATAGACATTGATATACATGTCATCTGTAATCTGTTGTATGTATATAGACATTGATATACATGTCATCTGTATCTGTTGTATGCATATAGACATTGATATACATGTCATGCTATCTGACTGGCTAGACTTGATCATCTTCTTTGCAGTTCGTTGCTGACAAGACAATAATTCTCCTTTTATTCTGTAAGTTCAAAGTCAGAGTTGAGAAATCTCTCTCTCTCTCTCTCTCTCTCTCTCTCTCTCTCTCTCTCTCTCTCTGGCCAGCAAGGAAAGAGGTTAAAACCATCTATTCATTTACAGCCTAATCGCTTCGGAGGTCCATGTCTGTCTGTCACGGAGGCTTTGGTTGCCCATTCCCCCCATTCAATCCAGTCGTTAGGTACCCTTAATTCGTCACATTTCCCCTGAGTTTGTGGTCAGTGAATGTGGTCAGACCAGCCATAATTTGACCCTCACCCCTTTCCTCCCTGCCCCCTCTTCTCTCAAGACTGAAATTTAGCTGTTTTGAACTGTGTTATTTCTTTAAAACATGATTTTTTTTCCTAATTGCTTCTTACAGTACGGAATACAGTGGTGACATGAAAATATTTTGATTGATTTAGGACTGTAATGTCTCCTATACTGTTATTTTTGTGTGAGGGGTGTTC
>CM065748.1:19318111-19320611 GCA_033310375.1 Conus canariensis
TGATAATCGAAGGCTGCCTTCTATATTGGTAATTGTTATCATTATCGTTGAATTTTGTCTTGGTGTCCTTGATTATTGAGGGTTGTTGTCTGTGTTGGTGGTTATTTGTGTTGTCCTTCGAGTTTGGAGATGATTAAAGGTTGTCTTCTTCTGTGTTGATGATTGTTGAAGATTGTTCTCTGTGTTGATGATTGTTGAAGGTGTTCTCTGTGTTGGTGATTATTGAAGGTTGTTCTCTTTATTGGTGATTACTGGAGGTTGTCTTCTGTGTTGGGGACTATTAAAGATTGTCCTCTGTGTTGATGATTCTTGAAGGTTATCCTCTGTGTCGGTGATTATTGAAGGTTATCCTCTGTGTCGGTGATTATTGAAGGTTATCCTCTGTGTCGGTGATTATTGAAGGTTATCCTCTGTGTCGGTGATTATTGAAGGTTATCCTCTGTGTCGGTGATTATTGAAGGTTATCCTCTGTGTTGGTGATTATTGAAGGTTGTTCTCTTCATTGGTGATTACTGAAGGTTGTCTTCTGTGTTGAAAACTATTAAAGATTGTCCTCTGTGTTGATGATTATTGAAGGTTATCCTCTGTGTTGGTGATTATTGAAAGTCGTCCTTTGTGTCCAAGACTATAAAAAGTTGTCCTCTGCCCTGCTGATTGAGTAGAATGTCCTCAATGTTGATGATTATCAATGATCGCTCTGCTTGTCAAAAGACTATCAAACGTTGTTCTCTGTGTTGAAATCGAAAGACGCCCTCTGTATTAGTGAGTAATGAAACATTGCTAATCCACTCACATGTTACTCTATAGCCTCTTGCATCCTTCCCTTACCCACCACCCTCCCCTACTTTACCCTGTGTGTTGGTGGACAATCCAGGGCTTTTTAAGCAACCATCACTTGCCCGTTGTGAACCACTCCTGCCCCCCTCCCCACACACACCTCATCGCCCTCTCCTGTAGCTTCATTCTATTAGGAGGGGACATAACTGGGACTTGGAGGGGGTGTTAGTTCCGCAAGAGGTCGTTGCCGACTGTGTGCCAGTAAGCGCTGTCTTCCGGTCTGATAGCGTTTCCCCCGCTCTAAGCATCCGGTTTTTTTTCTCTGTCGCATAGTAACGCGTTACTTAAAGTAAAGCGATTTAATTTGCCCGCCACAAAGGGGGGAAGTCGCTGAAGTGTGTCGCATGATGCGGTTATCACAGGTCTCATCATCGTCGGCTACGTAGGTCAAGGGAATGTAGGCTTCGACCTTCATGCCAACAGATTTCCCTTCGTCGACTCCCTTCCTCCCCCCCCCTCGCCCCCCTCCCCTCCCCCCCCTCCCGTCCCCCCTCCCATTGCACTTCTGCCTTCTTCTTGTTCTTGTTCTTCTTGTTCTTGTTCTTCTTGTTCTTGTTCTTCTTCTTGTTCTTCTTGTTCTTGTTCTTGTTGTTCTTTCTTGTTCTTCTTTTCTTGTTCTTGTTCTCTTGTCTTGTTCTTGTTCTTCTTGTTCTTCTTGTTCTTGTTCTTCTTCTTGTTCTTCTTGTTCTTGTTCTTTTCTTCTTCTTCTTCTCTGTCCCTTTCTGCTGTGTATCCTTTTCACAAAGTCAGACTGGAGGGGAAGAGTAGTAGTCCGAGCACAGTGGTAGAAAGTTCTTGTGCGTCTTGTGGATTTGTTGTTTCTAATTGGCTTCGTGGGTGTCTGCAGGAAGTAGAAGAAGAAGAGGAAGAAGAAGAATTAAGAGAAGAAGAAGAAGAAGAAGAAGAAGAAGAAGAGAAGAAGAAGAAGAATAAGAGAAGAAGAAGAAGAAGACAAAAAGAAAACAACAACAACAAGAAAAAAGAGCATTAGAAGAAGAAGAAGAAGAAGAAGATCAACAACAACAACAACAACAATAACAACAACAACAACAACAACACGAAACAAAACAAGAACCCCCAAATCGTTGAAGTGTGTTGTACTCTCTATATTGAACTCAGAAGAAAACTAAAAAGGTCAATTAAATGCGTTAATTTGTCATTCGTTATATGACAGAGAAAATGCTTTATTTCACCAGAATCATCTTCAGTCCTAAGTGTATACAATGTGGTACTCATCAACAAAACATGGTCTCGAACTTCATTTTAAAAAGTCCTTGATTGCGCTAAAAAAACAAAAAAAACCCACAAATCTGCTATGCTGTGAGGAGATCGAATGGTAAGGGTAGTGAGGGCCTGGAAGAGAGAGAGAGAGAGAGAGAGAGAGAGAGAGAGAGAGAGGAGAGAGAGAGAGAGAGAGAGAAGAAGAAGAAGAAGAAGAAGAAGAAGAAGAAGAAGAAGAAGAGAGAGAGAGAGAGAGAGAGAGAGAGAGAGAGAGGAGAGAGAGAGAGAGAGAGAGAGCGTTCCAGGACATACTGATGATTATTTTTAAAATCAGTTTATCTCTATCTATGCAATATTGATCCAGTCTCTTGAACATTATGAATGGGGCCCAGAATTCTGGCATTATCTGCACAGCTGTAAACACAGCAGTAATGAAACCACC
>CM065748.1:19323111-19330611 GCA_033310375.1 Conus canariensis
GTGTGCTTCTTCTCTCTTCCTGTGTGTGTGTGTGTGTGTGTGTGGTGTGTGTGTATGGTGCGCGCGGCGCGCTATGTGTGTGTGTTTGTGCCCCTCTCTCTCCCTGTGAGTGTGTGTGTGTGTGTGTGTCTCTGTGTGATGTGTGTGTGTGTGTGTGTGTGTGTGTGTGTGTGTGTGGTGGTGCGCGCGCGCGTGCGTGTGCGTGCGTGTGGTGCGTGTGTATGTCGACCTATCCGAGGCGCCGATTTCTGTAAACTTCTGTTGGTCAATGCGAAATCGTTCTTCAACTGTTGCTGTGTAAGTTACGTGAGGTCATGGTCAGAATTGCCTCTCTGTCTGTCTGTCTGTCCTGTCTTGTCTGTCTGTCTGTGTTGTCTCTCTCTTGTCTCTGTCTCTGCTCTCTGTCTCTGTCTGTCTGTCTTCTGTCTCTCCTTTTTTGCTTGTCCACTTTTTTTTTTTTTTTTTTGCTGGCGCGTAAAGAATTACACACATCAATGATCCCTTCAACACCTAAGACACTGGAGGTCAGTGTCTGTTTCTCACGAAGGCTTCTGTTGACATTGCCCTCATTCTAGGTTGTCATTAGCTGTTCTTCATTCTTTGCCTTCACGTCTGTTTGTCATCCGTTTTGGCAAAGTCTCCCTCCTCCCCTCCCTCCCTCCCCTACTCTTCCCTTTGCTTTGTGTGGGAGAGCTGTTGATCGTTTCTCTCTTCATCCCCTTTTCATCGCCATTGTAGAATGTGTCGGAGGTCGGAGTTATCGGGGGTAGATTTTTATTGTCCTCCCTCCTCCTCCTCCTCCTCCTCTCCTCCCTCGTTCTTTGTCGTCTTGATCTGGTTCTGGTTCCTCCTCCTCCTCCTCTTCTTCTTGTTCTTGTTCTTTTTGTCCTTCTTGTTTTACTTGTTCTTTTTGTTCTTGTTCTTGTTTCTTGTTGTTTTTGTTCTTCTTCTTCTTCCTCTTCTTCTCCTTCTTCTTCTTCTTTTTCTAATGATGTTCTTAAAACTCCATTAAAAAAACTGTTTCCAAATTTAATGTCTAGAGTTATCTTCTTTTTCTTCATAATGATCATAATCATAATCATAATCTTCATCATCATCATCATCATCATCATCATCAACTGTTTCCAAATTTAATGTCTAGAGTTATCTTCTTTTTCTTCATAATTATCATAATCATAATCATCATCATCATCATCATCATCATCACACAGCAGCAGCATCAGCATCTTCTTTCTTCTTCTTCTTCTTCTTCTTCTTCTTCTTTCTTTTGTCTTCTTGTTCTTGTTCTTCTTTGTCGTCAATGGAATCAATGGCTCCATCACCATCCCTACCACTACCACCATCCCCACCACCACAACCCCCCCCCCCCCCACCACCACCACCACTATCGTTATCATGATCATTTCTATCCTCATCGTCGTGACCATCATCATTGTCATCAAACAATTGATCTTTATTCTTTACTCTCTTCAATTATCCCTTTTTTTTCTCTTCATCTACTGCATTAAGTGGAAAGAATTTCGTGGTTTATAATGGCTACTATGTGGCTACTAAGAATAAAAGGAAAAGATGCTCCCAGGATTCACCGAAAGGGGGAGAGAATGATGAATCCATCGGTGCTCAACCAATCATGACTGCAAATCCCAAACGGACGATGAACATGGACCAAATGGAATATCCATGTGTCTGTGGAAAGCGTTTCGCTACCACCCGTGGCATGAAGATCCACAGAACAAAGATGGGATGTGTGAAGACTCATCTGAATGAGCAGCAGCGCACTGCATCAGCAGATAAGACGTCGGAAGACCAAGGCCAGGATTTAAACCACAGTGCAAGGACATCCACGCTGTTAGTTCGGATGAGGAATTTGCACAGGCCCTCGATGCCAGGCGCCTGAAACTCAACCTGCCACGAGCAAACGAAACTGAAGATTGGGAGAAACTGGATGCAAAAATCGTCCAAAGACTCGATGCACTGATAGGGAAAAGCCCCCTGGAACACAAACTAGCCACATATGGGGACATTGTGTATGCCACATGTAGAGACGCCTATGGAGCAAAACTACCCAAAGAGAAAACACCTCCAAAGAAATCCAGACGCCAAGAAAAGATGGACAAGATCAGGGTCCAAAAGAAAAACCTCAAGATGCAAATGAAGACCGCATTGCCAGCTGAAAAACAAGGCTTGGAAAAACTGTGGAAAGACCTGAAAGAAAAACACAGCGCCCTCAGCAAAGCGGAATCTGCGAGGAAGAGGAAGAGCAAAACGAAGAAGACACAAGAGCGCTTCTTCAGAGACCCCTTCCAGTTTGCCAGAACACTGTTTGAGCAGCCAAAATCTGGGACCCTAAGTGTGGACAAAGGAGTTCTTGAGCAGCATCTGAGGAAAACATACTCTGACCCACAGAGCAAAGCACCACTCGACATTCAAGGTCTGGTGTGGCCAACCAACCCTGAGGAACAGTTCAATGGCAAGCTTCCAACGTTGGCGGAAATCAAGAAGGTGGTCGACAAAGCCAGAGCCAAATCATCACCAGGGCCAAACGGAATACCTTACCAGCTTTACAAGAAATGTCCCAAGGTGCTGGAGTGGCTCCACAAGCTGCTGCGATCGGCTTGGAGAAACCAGAAGATCAGCGGCCAGTGGATGACGGCAGATGGTGTGTACATCCCCAAAGAGCAAAACTCAAGTGACATCAGCCAGTTCAGGCCAATATCACTACTGAACGTCGAAGGGAAAATCTTCTTCTCTGTCATGGCAGCAAGGCTGACCAAGTACCTGATGGAAAACAAGTACTTGGATGTGTCAGTCCAGAAAGGTGGCATCCCAGGCGTGGCTGGCTGTGCAGAACACGCCACAATGATCTGGGACGCAATCCAAAAAGCAAAAACAGAAAAGAGAGACCTGGACGTAGTGTGGCTTGATCTGGCAAACGCATATGGATCTGTGCCCCATGAATGATACAGTTGGCTCTTGAGATGTACCATGTGCCAAAGAACATCCGCGACATGCTCAAGAAGTACTTCAATGGCTTCTCAATGCGTTTCTCTACCAAGGAGTACACAACAGACTGGATCAACTTGGAAGTGGGTATTGCAATGGGCTGTGCAATTTCCCCAATACTGTTCGTGCTGGCAATGGAACTCATCTTGAAAGCAGCAACAAACAACGCGAGACAAACAGACCTTGGCGATGGATACAAGATGCCTCCTCTCAAGGCCTTCATGGATGACACTACAGTGATTTCATCCAGAGAAGACGAGACACGTCATGTGCTGGAGAGGCTGGACGACATAGTTGCCTCATCCAGAATGAAGTTCAAGCCAAAGAAATCACGGAGTCTCTCACTGAGGAAAGGAAAAGTGGCCGGATCTGTGGTCTTCAGTGTTGCCAACCAGGCCATTCCAACAGTCACAGAAGAACCAGTCAAGAGCCTTGGAAGATGGTATGATGATACGCTGAAAGACACACAAAGAGCAAAAGAAACCAAGCAGATGGCGGAGGAAGGCTTGGAGACCATTGACCAGTGTGGGCTCCCTGGCAAATACAAGGTCTGGTGTTTGCAGTTCATGCTGATACGAAAGCTTCTATGGCCTCTGATGATATACGACATCTGCACCAGCATGGTGGAGGCAATGGAAGCCAAAATCAACAAGTTCACAAGGAAATGGCTTGGTGTCCCACCCTGTCTGACTGACATAGCGTTGTACTGTCGCCAAGCAAAGCTGAAACTACCACTGAAATCCATCCTGGAGGAATACAAAGCAGGGAAGATCAGACTTCAAAGCATGCTGGAGGACTCAGGAGACAAGGTGGTAGAAGCAATCAAGCCCCAGCTGAAGACAGGCAGAAAATGGAAAGTTCAAGAGGCGATGGATTCTGCAAAAGAAAGTCTCAAGATCAGAGAAATAACAGGACACACACAGACCAACAGACAAGGACTGGGGGTGACCAAAACTGAATGGTGGTCAAAGGCCAAAGGAAAAGCCAAAAGAGACATGATGATTCAGGAGATGAGAAAAGAAGAAGACCAAAAAAGACTCCAAAAAGCAGTCCAGCAGAGCCAGCAAGGGCAATGGACAACGTGGGAGAATGCACTCAAAGAAGTCTCACTTGGAATGACATTTGGCACATGGCCCCTCTCAGGATCAGCTTCATTCTCAGATCTGCATATGACCTTCTGCCCTCAAATGCAAACCTGGTGAAGTGGGGGAAAACAGACGATCCTGCATGCCCCCTCTGCCATGAAAAACAAACAGTGGAGCATGTCCTAAGCTCATGTAAAGTAGCCCTGGCTCAAGGAAGGTACACATGGAGGCACAACCAAGTGCTCAAAGAGATTGTACAAGTAGTCTGGGCTAGTACCAACACCATAAAAGGGAAAATCAGGACTCCAAAAGCACCCGCAACATTCTTCACGGCAGGAGGCAGCAAATCATGGCCAAGAACAACAGTGCCACTCGAAACATGCAGGCAGAGTCTGCTGGACGGGGCAGATGACTGGGAGTGCACTGCAGACCTCCCAGAATGGAAGAGTCACCCAGAGATCATCAGCAAGAGTGGCATGAGACCAGACATAGTAGTCCACTCTAAGTCAACCAAGCAACTGATCATGATCGAGCTCACGGTGCCATATGAGAACAGAATGGAGGCAGCTCAAATCTACAAGACTGAAAAGTATGCTGATCTGGCAAACAGCCTGAGGAGAGAAGGCTATCAGGTCAAAGTCCTCACTGCAGAAATTGGAGCTAGGGGGTTTGTAGGAACGTCTGCAAACAGCCTCATGAAACAGCTCTCAGTTGCAGGGAAGGAAAAAACCAGAGCCCTGAAAGCAATGGCAGAAGCGGCAGAGGGTGTTCAAGCTGGATCTGGTCAAGGAGGAACAAAAGTGAACTTCATAAGGCTTATTTCCCTACAAATATCAGGTGTCCCTGTGGCTCAGTGGTTAAAGCGCGAGTCATTAAGTGGAAAATGAGCATGTCCAGAGGGTCATGGGTTCGAATCCCAGCCATGGCTCGTCCCAAGATGGGAAAAAAAAGGGGCAGCAGAGGGACATCCGGAGTCATGAACCGGGTGTGGCCCAACCCCCCTAGAGTGTCAGGAGATAAGGGCCGAAACACTTGCTTGAAGGGGGCTTCTCTTCTGAGGACTCGCTGCTGCCACGCTCTCCACGAGTTTCTTTCTACTAATGGGGCAGACTTTCAGGTGGTGTTTTCTTATTGCTATCAGTATTATCATTACTATCATCATCATCACACATCACCATCCTCCTCATTATCATTATTGTGTGTGTGTGTTGGTGCTTTTAAATTTAATCTATGGCATGATGTATGAAGATGGGACCTGTACGCATGTTTCTTTCTTTTTTGCGTGCGTCACTTTCCTTCTTCATCGTTTATTTTCTTCTCCTGTTCCTGCTCCTGCTCCTCCTCTTCCTCCTCTTTGACTTTTTTTTTTCTGGTACTGCTACTGTCACAAGTGGTTTGCAGACCAGTTGGAGAGAGAGAGAGAGAGAGAGAGAGAGAGAGAGAGAGAGAGAGAGAAAGGGAGACAGAGATAGAGAGAGAGAGAGGGGGGAGACAGAGATAGATAGATAGAGAGACAGCGACAGAGACAGATAGACAAACAGACAGACGGACAGATAGACAGACAGACAGACAGAACAGTAATACAATGATATGGTAAATATTTAGAATATTGATTAACAGTGAGGGCATGCAATAAAACTCAGTCAAATGCCCCCAAATCTCTAGATCTCTCTCTCAAACACACAGGGACATACACAGATATACAGGCTCACGCAAACACAACACACACACACACACACACACACACACACACACACACACACACACACACACACACACAATTTTGTTTTATGAACATGTTTTCCCCTCTTGAAATTGTTTCAATTCGATTTTTTTTCAGAACCCACGCTCATGTTTGCTCCAAACCTGCCTCCTTATAGTTTTCATCTTTTGTATTTATTTTGTTTACTTTGCTGTTTACGTTCCCTTCCCTTCAAAATAAATTTCGTTAATTCGTAGCACTGACAGTTTTGGCGGAACATACAGAGCCCTTAGCACTGTAATCCTGTTCAATGACACTCATGATGATGGAGGAATAAAAAAAATAAAGCATACACGTAAAAAAGCTCCTTTCTCGTGTCTCTCGCTCGTTTAGTGTTCAGATGAAATGTGACGTCAAATGGGGTATCGTTGCAATAGGACTGTTGTCTGTAGAACGGGAATTCAGATCACGTCACCTACCAACCAGAGAACGTGGCTATTTCTGGCATATAGCGGAAATGTAATAACTAACATAATAAGAAAGATTTCCTGTTAGACCTCAATTCCCAAAAGACAGCATGTATAGTGTTTGCATCAAAGATTATGTAGATTATGTATAACATGACTGAATATACTCATTTTATCAGTTTACATCAGAAAACGTAAATGCCAAGGTTCGAACCTGAGGGCCGAAACAGTTGGCAACATTCGTCCTAACTAGTCACGGACACCAAAGTACGGCACTGTTGGTCTGCTCTTGAAATTCAGATCCTGAAGAAGGATAGACTGCTTTGTTATCCCAGATAGCAAGCTAGGTGACAAAGATCAGAATGTCGGTCAACAAAGGGTTCTGTTGTAGACCTGCCTCTCTGTGCTCAACAACAGGGCTCTAACGCAATGTGAAATGTGGAAACGCAATTTCCACGAAAATATTACCATTCTACAATTTTAAAGCACAATGTAGATAAGAGCACGTGCAAGTTTCAACAAACATGTTTTTTTTCGGATGCTGATGCGATTGATCAATACGTTCAATGAACACACACACACACACACACACACACACACACACACACACACACACACACACACGCACACACACACACACTCACGCGCGCGCGTGTTTCAGTGTGAGTTTTTGTTGTTGTTGTTGTTTTCTTTTCCTGAACATCATAATTTAGACAGCGGACATAATACAAAACTGTGCCTTGATTGCCCAAGTAAAAGAGCCTACTTCGACTGGCTAATGGTATGACTTTTCGATTGGATGAGTCTTCTTCGGCAGACAACACGTCTTCCATATCATTGTGCTTGTCAATTTACCGCTCCTTCCTTCGTGTGGTACTGAAAGAAGGGAAAAGTCCTTGACTGTCACCATCTGAGTCGTGCGAATAAGAAAGACGCAGACCTTCCCCCTCCCCCCCCCCCCGCCACCCCCCCCCCTCCCCTAAGGCATGTCAAAATTAAGTGTGGGGTAGTTCTCAACTTCACTGACAAAAGGTCAATGTTCTCAGAGCCAGAAGTAGATTTCCCCAGGGAGCACCAACCCGCAATTGTCCTGAACACAAAGGATGCACAGTGGAACCAGCGTGTCCCTCAAACCACGGGCCCTGAACGTTCATGTGTGGAGCTCACTGTCTTGAATTCAAACCACTTGTGGAATCAGCTTTTTACGGCCTGCAACCCCCCCCCCCTCCCCTCCCCTCCCCCC
>CM065748.1:19340611-19348111 GCA_033310375.1 Conus canariensis
GGTAGACTTTTGTTCCTTCAGCACTCACTTTTCAATCGTAACGGTGATCAGTGAATGTCGATCGCCAGTGCAGACATCATTTTGTCCTCTCCTCTTTATGTGGTTATTGAAGTTTGCCTCCTGTGTTGGAGATGATGGATGATCGCCCCTCTGTCGTTGGGTTTATTCTAGGTTGTTTTCTGTTTTAAAGGTTATTGAATTGAAGATTGCCCTCTATGTTGAAGATGATAGAAAGTTGTTCTTTGGAGATAATTGATATTTGTCCTATGTATCGGGCTCTATGGGAGGTTGCAGTCCACGTTGGTGACTATTGAAAGTTGTCCCTTATGTTGGTTATGGTTGAAGGTTCCCACTGTGTTGCTGATTACGGATGGTTGTCCTCTGTGTTGCTGATTAGTGAATGTTGTCCTCCGTGTTTCTGATTACTGAAGGGGTTGTCCTCTGTGTTGCTGATTAATACAGGTTGTCCTCTGTGTTGGTGATTACTGGAGAATACCATGTGTGTTGATAAGCATTGAAGGGTGCCCTTTATGATACCATTGTCAGTCATTGTTGTTCTTTTACCCTTCTGTCACCCACCCTTACCCCTCCCCACCTTACCCATTGTGTTGGTGGACAGTCTAGGTCTCCCAGCAGCCATTACTTGCCCGTTGCGACCCCCACCCCCCACCCCATCCCAGTTACCCTCTCCTGTAGCTTCATTCCATTAAGAGGGGACATAACTGGGGCTGGAGGGCGTGTTAGCGCGGCTACAGGCCCCCGGCTGCTACTCGCTATTGATTGTAAGCCAGTTCGCGCTAGCTTCTGTTTTGATGGCTTTCCCCGCTCTTAAGCACCCGCTTTTCTCTGTTACCATAGTAACGCTGACTTAAGTAATGCGTATTAAGTTTCCAGCCGAAAAGGGGAAAACCACTGAAGCGTGGCGCATAATGCAGTTATCGTGACCTCATCATTGCCTGTTTCATACATCAGTGCGCATGTAGGCTTTAACGTTCACATCGACAAATGTATGTTCAGCCATTCCCGCCTCCCCCCCCCCCCTACCCTTCCCCTCATCACCACTCTGCACTTCTTCTCCATCTCTTTCCAAAGTATTGTCTCTTTTCTCAAGGGAAGGTAAGAAAGAAAGAAATGTAGGCGGCGCCCTGTCGTGTAAAGTTTCACGTGCTTCTTGTTGACCCGTTGCTGGACGGCTTTGTGGAGTCTTCAAAACAAGAACAAAAGATTCACCCCTCCACTCCCCCCTCCCTCCCTCCCTCCCATCACCCTTCTCGCAATCATTGAGGACTGATGAATCTTTCGTATGTTTTTAGAAATGAAATAACGTGGGTCAGTTTGTTCCAAAAGTATTTGCAGTGTCAGTACATGAAAGTTTTTTTTTCTTCTTTTTCTTCTTGTTCTCATTCTTGTTCTTGTTCTTTTTCTTCTTGTTCTTCTTGTTCTCCTTGTTGTTGTTCTTGTTGTTCTTGTTCTTGTTCTTCTTCTTCTTCTTCTTCAAACTCTCTTAAACTGTAAATCTGTAACTGATTTTTTGTGTGCTTTTGTTGTTGTTGTTATTATTCCTCCTCCTCCTCCTCCTCCTCTTCCTCCTCCTCTTCTTCTTCTTCTTCTCCTCCTCCTCTTGCTCCTGCTCCTCCTCCTCTTCTTCTTCTTCTTTTTCTTCTTCTTCTTCTTCTTCTCCTCCTCCACGGTCGCCATTGACATCAACAAGTCATCATTCCGTGGTATCCCTCAGTCTCGACTAGCCATGGATCTGTGCTCTGAACACTCACCATCAGTTGGCACTGGAGCAGTGCCTGGTGTGACTGTTTGGGCTGATGTGGAAGGGACAGTCCCTGCCGCAGCAGCTGCACGTGAAAGTGATGTCTGCAGGTGGAGCTTGTCGGCTGTTCTTGTGTCTCACTTGTAGTTCATCTGACACAACCTGCAGCTTCGCTTCCACTCTACGCAGGCTGCGATTTAATTCCTGTCTGCAGCGGGAATGATGATCACGGGCAAGATCTTTCCGTATGTCAGCATCCATGTCAATGGTCTTTATATCTGTTTCACATTCAACACCCTCGTATGTCAGCTTCCATGTCAATGGTCTTTATATCTGTTTCACATTCAACACCATATCTTGCGCCAAACTGGATAAAAAGATAAGTGATTTGTGTTGTCCTGACTACTGTGTATCTTGCCTGAAGAAGACACAAGAGGTCAAAACGCGTCGTGTTTTGTCTTGTGATTCGTTTGTCTACGTTTTTCTCTTTTTTGGCGGTGTTTTCTCAATAACTTTTCAAATTTCTTTCACAGACGTCTTTGTATTGGAGACGGGGGTGGCCATGAGCTCTCTTGTCTGTTGCCATCTCACCATACAGCAGGTCCTTGACGGGAATCCTGCCGTCCTTGTGGACCTGTCCAAGCCAATGAAGGCGACGTCGTCATACCGAGTGTAGATGCTTGGTTTGGTTACACGTCTTAGGTCCTCGTTGTTTGTTACACGGTCTGACCGTTTGATGCCCAGAATCTGCCTCAGGTTGTGCATGTGGGAAGTGTTGAGCTCCCCTTTCATTGCCTCGGGTACAGAGTCCATGTCTCGCCGCCGTAGATGAGCGCATTGAGGACACAGACTCTGTAGGCAGTCATCTCAGTCGACAAGTCAGCGCATTCATCATCAGCATTATCAAACAATTCAGTTTTTGTCTTCTCTCTCTCTCCAGTTCTTCTCTTTTTTTTTTGCGTCTACATCTGCGTTTCCTTGCAAAATTGGCAAGGTTCATCATGGAGAAATGTTTTTTTGGTTGTTCTTTGCCCCCTCCCCTTCATCCTTCCAAATTTCTTTTTTGATATGATATATAAAAGGAGACCAAAAAGCATGAACTTTCTTTTTTGAATTTTTGTGTGTGTACCTCATTCTTCATTTCCTCTTTCTCCTCCTCCTCCTCCTCCTCCCCCTCCCTCCCTCTTCCTCCTTTCCTCCTCCTCTCCTCCTCCTCTTCTTCTTCTTGTTCTTCTCATACTTTCCTCGCAGAGAGAGAGAGAGAGAGAGAGAGAGAGAGAGAGAGAGAGAGAGAGAGAGAGAGAGAGCGCATTATTGCAGCGACGCAGCAAATATTAAAAAAAAAATCATTAAGATGAAGGCATGTAATCAAATTCACCCGGATAACCTAAACTCCCGCCCTTTCTCAACCATGCACAAATAAAAACACACACACACACACACACACACACACACACACACACACACACACACACACACACACACAAAACACGCTCGTGCGCGCGCGCTCATCAAACACACTCACACACGTGCACACACACACACACACACACACACACACACACACACACACACCCATGCACACACACACACACACACACACACACACACACACACACACACACACACACACACATGTAACGATTCTTATTCTGTTCTGCCATCCTGCATTTCTTCAAGGAAAGATTTCTAACCTGGATGTCCATCGCGATTAATGTCGTGCCGTTCTGTAGTTTTCATCTTTTGTGTTTTCATTTCTTTTCATTCTGCAGGTTATTTACTCTTCCCTCCAAGTACATTTCCCTCAACTCGTAGCACCGCCAGTTTGAAGAAGAGGAACAGAGCCTTAAAAGGCTTTAATCCCTCTTCAACGACACACATGACCCAGAAAAAGAGGCGTGTGCGTGAGGCGAGTCCGTTCTTGGGTCTTTCTCTCATGTCTTGTTCAGACGAGATGTGACGTCAAATGGGGTTTCATTGCAGCAGGACCGGCGGGCTCCAGAGTGAGAATTCAGATCACGTCGTCTACCAATCATAGAACATGGCTATTTTTGGAGCATGGGGAAAACGCAATGACTGAACGTTATAAGAATGGATTTATTTTTCTGCCCCTGGTCCATAAAGACAACGTTTATCTTGGTTGTTGGTTGTAGGCAGGTTAAATGAAATTATGGCCGAAAGGATTTTGAATTAGACCGCAGATTGTTTAAAAGTTGTTTTTGTGTATCACCGTTATTTTCGCTTCTGGCTTTGCTGAATTCTGTGATTGTGGATAGGTCACAATTCACCTGTTACTGTGTAAATGCCTGGGTCATGAATCAGAATTCTCTCTCTCTCTCTCTCTCTCTCTCTCTCTCTCTCTCTCTCTCTCTCTCTCTCTCTCTCTCTCTCCTCTCTCTCAATTATTTTCCTGTATACCCCAACTCTGTCTGTCTGTTTCCCTGCTTTTAGAAATCTGCCTCCCTTTCTCTGTCTGTGTATGTGTCTGTCTGTCTGTCTGTCTGTCTGTCTGACTTTCCTGCGTGTTTGTAGCTCTTGAAACTAAGTCTTGTCGGCCATTATTTACCCCCTACCCCTCACCGCTTCCTTTGTGAGGGAGAGCAGTTGACTGCTGGCTGTTGGTCATTGTTCTTCCTTCCTTGCTGATTTTTTCTGTATTGGAGGTAAGGACACTTTCATCGGCAGCCTTTAAATGGTTTCTTTACCACTTGTTTTCAATCGTGACGTTGATTAGCAAGCTTAGTCGCCACCATTCTTTCAGTAAAGGGGGATTTTTCCCTCGGAGTTAACATTGGTTCTGACTCCATTTCCCATACAGTCCTTCGAATGAGACTATAAACCGAGGTTCCGTGGTGTGAACGCACGCAGAACATCTTGCACACACGTAAAATCCCGTCACCAACTTTCGGAAGAGAAGGCCAGTTTGGCCGTTGGTATGGATGATACGTTACACATAGCATGCACCCTGCGTAAGAAATGGAAAGAATGAAGGAAGTAAGGAAACTGAGTGACCAATATTGAATGAAATGGATTGGATGACACGGGAAACGACTGAATGAAGCGCCAGCTTGCAGCTCTTCAGTTGGCGCTACCCCGGTAGGCAGCCCATTGTGTAAACGAGTGTGGATTGTAAAGCGCTTAAAGCTTGGTCTCTAGCTGAGAATAGGCGCTATATAAGTATTCAATATAATATAATAACAATGATAATAATTTCATCATCTGTGATGCTTATGATTGTATTCTGCCCTCAGTATTGGTGATTATTGACGGTTTCCTCAGTGCTAGAGAGTACTGAAGGGTATCTACTAAAACTTGTTCTATGTGTCGGTGATTTTTGAAGGTTGTCCTCTGTGTCGGTAATTAGTAACTGTTGTCTTCTTTATTTGTAATTATTGGAGCTGTCCTCTGTATTGGTATCTTCTGTGTTGGTGATTATTGAGGGTTGCGCTCTTTGTTAGTAATTGTTGAAGGTTGTCCTTTGCATTGGTGATTATTGAGAGTTGTCCTCTTTAATCATTGAAAACTATTGAGCGTTGCTCTCTGTGTCGGTGATTGTTGAAGGTTGTGCTCTATGTTGATGATTGTTTAGAGGTTGTCCTCTGTGTGGGTGTTTATTGAGCTGTGTTCTCCCTCCACATTGGAGACTGTGGTAGTCTGTTCTCTATGTTGCTGATAACTGTAGACTGTCCTCTGCATTCCTCATTCTTGAAGTTTGTCACGTGCAGTGAGTTGGTGATTACTGAAAGTTGTCAAGTTGGTGGCTATTGAATATTACACACCGTGAAAGGGATTTTTGGAGGGTGTTCTCTATGTTATCATAACAAAAGGTAGTCTTCTGTGTTGGTCATTAAATAAATGTTGTTTCTTGCGCTTGTGATAAGCAAAGGTTGCTCCTGTGCTGATGAGCAGTGAAGTTGCTCTCTGTGTTGATGATTATTAAACATTTCTCTCTGTGGTGGCGACTATTGAAAGTTGTTTTTTGTCTTAGTGGTTACTGAACAATATCGTCTGTGTTAGTGATTATTGAAGGTTGTTCACAGTGCTGGTGATTATTGAAGGTTATCTTTTGTGTTGGTGATTATTGAAAGGCGTCGTCTATTTTGTCATTATTTGACGTTTAATGTTGCTATATGTGTTGGTGTATATTATAGACTTTAATATTATGATATGTTTTTTATTTCTAAAATGGTGAATATGAAACGTGACAACTAGAAGAAATCTACTGTGTTGTAATTTCGTGAATCAAAAACACTGAATTCAAGTCCCAAAGCATGTTGGAAGTACTCAGGACTATGTACAATAAAGGACCTGAGAGGGCTCCCTGTAAAAACCTACTCCCCCATTGCTTTACGCTGACTTTGCCACAGCCCATCAAGACGGGGTTTCTGAATGTAGAGGCGGCACTTAACATTTCCACCCTGATGCACTGTTTCAAATCCCACGTGCGGGAGTAGTGCTCAGGAGCGTAAGCTTGTGGCATGTGCTCGTAGGCAGACCACCAGGGGCCACGCCACAGACCATCAGTCTGTGCTATTAGCAAGGTAGCAGCCCTTTTCCTCATGGGCTGCCCTGCATGGCTAAGGGAATCGAAACTTAGAAAGTGAAGGTGTTTGCAGGATTTATGGGTGAAGTATTTCACATATATTTTTTTTCTTTTTTCAATTTCGTTTCTGTGTATGCGAAGTCCTCTTTTGTTCTGTTTAGTTAGCCCTTTAGGGACTAGCATTTGTGGCAATGCAGTATGCAGAGTTTGTTCTCTGTTTAGCGAACAAAATCACTCGTTTACGTCATGATGTTGTACTGTTACACCCTTGACTGTTACAAAGACGTACGACATACATTTCACTTTTATAAAGTGCTTTACTTCAAGAACTGTAATACACCGTAGTATCATTCATGTCATCTGTGTTGCAGTTATTCAGTTTTCTCCAAAAGCCTTAGGAAAACCTCTAAACATCTATGATAATGAGAAGAATTTGAATCTGGTTGGTTTCTAATGAGTAAGAACGAAACTCGTGCCTTAGTCTTGTCTTCCCTCTCTTATGTGTGGCACAAATCATACGTCCTTGTATTGGAGGGGGGGAGGGGGGGGGGGGGGGAACATACTTACACCCTTGTAGTATTGCACGTTACATGAACGGGGCTCGTATGTCCTTGTAACAGGCAGTGGCTTCGAAATAACAGCTTTTTTCCCACAAGCAGTAGAGAATATCAGCACAACTCAACCAATGTATATAATGTTCATTTTCCACACTCTTCTAGCGCAGCCTCAAAGGAACTGGTTGAACGTATTGATAAACGCCCTTTTTGTTTGTGTTAGATTATACTACAGCACCCAGCCCCTATAGGGCATTGGTTAAACGTCTAACAGAGACCTTCTCTTGGAAAGCACTTTCTCAGACCTCGACCCGAATTTCCTTCTACCGTTGGTGAACCTGCTAGCTTGTCGTCTGTGTTGGTGACTGTATAAAAAGGGGTTGTTTGCTGTGTTGGTGATGATTAAAAGTTCTCCTTCGTCCAGGTGATTACACGATATTGTCTTTCTGTTGTTGACTATAGAAGGTTGCTCTCAGTTATGGCGATTACTGACGGTTGTCTCTGTATTGATGACTGACGAAAGACTGTCCTCCGGGTTGGTGACTACTGAAGGTTGTTCTCTGTATTGTGAGTATAAAATGTTGTACTCTGTGTTGGCGATTACTCAACGTTGCCCTCCGTGTTGGTAACTATTATAGGTC
>CM065748.1:19353111-19361586 GCA_033310375.1 Conus canariensis
AGCAGGTGTCTGTATCTCTCGGGCCTGGTTGACGCCGGGATATATTATGAAAGGAAACGTAGAGTACAGCCCTGGCATGCAGTCTCAGACCGAAATGGAAATCCGTAGCATCATCTTAATCATCCTCATTCTCATCGACCAGCATAAGATAAAAAAAAAAACAACAGAAATCGTTACGTGGCGCACTGTGTGGGCCTCATGGCATTAGCTAGCGCTCTCCTTCTGTTTCATCAGTTCAGATGGTTCCATTTCCTTAAAAAAAATGAACAATGGGAAGGAACAGAGTAAGAGTGGAAGACAGGGAGACATGCAGAGTAAAACTCATCGTTATGATCCCATTCTTCTGTATTTTTCTTCCATATGTTGTGTTGTGATGTTGTAATTTGTTTGTTTGTGTTGTGTCGTGGTGTATGTGTCGTGGTGTGTGTGTGTGTGTGTGTGTGTGTGTGGTGCGTGCGTGCGTGCGTGCGTGCGTCGTGCGTGCGTGTGTGTGTGTGTTGTTCTGTGCATGTGTTGTGTGCGTGTGTGTGTGCACGTTTGTGTGTGCGTGTGTGTGGTGTGTGTGTGTGTGTGTGTGTGTGTGTGTGTGTGCGCGCGCGCGCGCGCGCTTCTGCGTCTGCTTCTCCTCCTCCTTCTTCTTCCTCTTCTTCCTTTTCATTGTCCTACTTTTCTTTTCTTTTTTTTTTCCAAACCACTCCCATACTTCTTCCCCCCCCCCCCCCCCCCCCCAATCTTCCCGTATTTTCATGCTTCTTTTTTTCGTTCTGGAACTATGAACAGTAAGAAGAGGAACCAGGTGATTTCACCCGACAAAAGGTCGGCAACGAACCATTCCGTTCAGAGATGAGATAAAGCAAAAAGCATGGTGCCCCGTTCAATGTCTTCATGCAGGTCAGGTATTCTCCTGCATTGGACTCGTCAGCGACATGGGCTGCTCTGATCTTATCGTAACAGTGCATTGTGTTGTTTCGTACGTCTCGTCGCATGCTGATGTGGATCATATCGTCGTGGAAGAAATGAGTCTGTTGTTGCAGTAGCAGCAAAACCAGCGGGAACAAGTTCAGTTGCAGACGGGTGGGGATGGGGTGGGGAAGAGAGAGGGGAGAGAAGAGAGAGAGAGAGAGAGAGAGAGAGAGAGGGAGGGAGAGGAGAGAGGGGAGAGAGAGAGAGAGAGAGAGGAGAGAGAGAGAGAGAGAGAACATACAGAGAGACAGACAAAGTCGAGACAGAGATAGACAGTTAATGTAAACATGAAATATGCGTGTATGTGAACATGTTTCGACGCCAAAAGCTCTTTCCTTCTCTCTGAAACACACACACACACACACACACAACACAGCGATTCATAACCTAGTCTTCTTCCATAGTTTCTTTCCTGGATTTGAACTTAGTGCATTACGAATTCCATCAGAACTAACGCTCATGTTTATTCTGGAAATACATACATATATATAAATATATATATATATATATATATATAATATAATTTTTTTTTTCAAATTTGCCTTTTTTTTCAATTTGAAGGTTTATTCCCCGTTCATTTGAAATCAATCTTCAGTTCGTAGCACCGACAGTTTTGAAGAAAGGGAAGAGAACTCCTAAGGCTTTTAATCCCTCTTCAACGACACACGTGACCCAGAAAAAGAACCATGCGCGTGAGAAAGCTTCATCGTTGGGTTTTTCTCTTCTCATGTCTTGTGGAGACGAGATGGGACGTGACGTCAGATGAGGTTCATTGCAACAGGGAGGATGCGATGCTCTGGGAGAGTAAGAGATCACACCGCTCCTTCTGCTGACCAGGGGACGTTATCATTTCTGTTGTATAGGAATAATGTCATGATGGATGCGGTAAGAAATGATGCTCATTTCGGTCTCTGCATGCAGTCCATAATAATAATAATTTTATGTACCTTTCTTGTCTGTATGGAAGACTGAGAGAATTTTCTTAGAAAGGAAGTATGAATCGGAATCCTGCTTGTTTGGAGATCTTTGTTATTTGTCTGTACTTCTTATATATATATATATATATAATATATATATGTGTGTGTGTGTGTGTGTGTGTGTGTGTGTGTGTGTGTGTGTGTGTATTGACGTATCTGATTTGCCGTATTTTGCCAACTTCAACGCGGTTCGTAGCTGATAAGATCGTAATTCACCTGTTCCTGTGCAGATTGTAAAGTCAGAGGTGAGTGAATTCGTGTGTGTGTGTGTGTGTGTGTGTGTGTGTGTGTGTGTGTGTGTGTGTGTGTGTGTGTGTGTGTGAGAGAGAGAGAGAGAGAGAGAGAGAGAGACAGACAGACAGACAGAGACAGAGACGGACAGAGACAGAGAGAGCAGCAGCGATGAGAGACAGGATGACGACGACAGAGAAGAAGCGAGATCAAGGAAGAGGAGGAGGTACGGGGGAGGGGGGGGGGGGGGGGAGGGGGGGGGAGGGGGGAGGGGGGAGAAGTGGAAAGGGGGTGTAAATGGATGAACACACGCACCGTGACATGACCTCTCTCAGTATGACAACCACCACACTTCTCTGCCCCTGGACTACAGAATACCGCGTGTTCTCCCTTGGGAAGCTCCCACCCCGACACCCTCCCTGCTCTCTTGACTGTAGTGTGTGACAAGTGCCGGACACGCCCCCCCCCCCCCTCTCCCCCCCCGCCCCGCCCTCCCTGTTTTGCCAAGCGCACCCACTTCCCTCTCCCTCATCTCCACCTCTCCACCCTACCCTTTATGTCTTTCTCTCCCTCACCCTAGTACATCTCCCCCTTGGTGTCACTGTATGACGAGTTCTCTCCCATGTCAGCCTTCCCCTTCTTACATACCCCACCACATCTCTCATCCTGACCCTCCTCCTTTTGTCTGTCTGTCTGTCTGTCTCTCTTCTTCTCTCTCTCTCTCTGATCAATACAAAACACCCCAGCTTACTCCGTACCATATATCTGGAACTCACTTCCACCGAGTCTACAAAATACGAATACGTTACAACATTTCAAGAAACATCTAACACAAACATTTTATGTCTCAATAATTTGATTAATCGATTTAAATCATTCAAAAAAGAAGTCCATTCGCAAAGTCTTCTGTAAACTATACATTGAATGCACCGTCTAAACATGTAACCTACACCATTAAATCGCTCATCCCCATTTCCACTTTGTCTACCATCCCTCATCTCCTCCCCATACCTGCTATTCTTTCTCCCCCTCCCCTCTCCCCCTCCCGACCTGTATTTCTGTGTGCTTTTGTTTGTTTGTTTTTTTGTTTGTTTTTTTTCCTTCTGCTGGACTACCCACCGTGTCATTGTTACGTTTATGAATAGTCTGCTTGTCATTGTGGAACTACGTTACAGTGTTGCTATGTTGAATTGTCAGTATGAAAAGGACAGATCGTAAGACTAGGCTTTGGCCTAACATCTTCATTCTTGCGTACTAAAGATCAATCAATCAATAAATCATCAATCAATCGATCAATCAATGGATCAATCGATCTCCCCCCTTTCCCTCTCTCTCTCTCTCTCTCTCTCTCTCTCTCTCTCTCTCTCTCTCTCTCTCTCTCTCCCCCGCGTTTCTACCACCCCTCTCCTTCTTCCCCCAAAACCAAATCAATGAGGACACCGGTGTCTCTATCCTGAGAACTGTGCAGCATGACAGTGACTTGGTCCCCTGGGTGGATCTCTCCAGTAGAGTACAACAAAAACCTCTTTCTCCACACACACACACACACACACTCACCGCCTCTGGTACCTTCAGCGAACGCTGCTTTTCGCCTGCATTCACCGCTGTCCCTACCATGTCTTATCTCCTTACGGTTCCTATGATTTCTACCTTTCCCTAATGTTTCCCACGGTTCCCACACGTTTTCCTACAGTCTTCTCCCAGGGGTTCACATCGTTTCTTATCTTTCTCACGTTTCCTTCTGTTCCTGATGTTTGCCTCCTGTTTTTTTTTTTTTTTTTTTTTTTTGTTAAATGTCCTACTGCACGCGCACATTTTCCTATCATTCCTATTGTTCCTGCCATTCGCTAGTATTTTTTGAATTTCCCACTGTATCTACCTTTCCCTACCTTTATCTATTTTTGTTACTTTTTCCCCCCACTGCTCATCCTCTTCCTATGTTTCTCGCTCCCCCCCCCCCCCCCCCCATATATTTCCTGCTGTATTTTTTTTTTCTTAAGTTCCTACGAGTAACAATGTTTTCTTCCATTTCTTACTATTCATCCTTTTCCTACATTTCCTGTTTTTTTCCTACTGTTCCTACGGTTCTCACCGTTCCTGTCTTTTCCTACTTGTTCTTGCATTCCCTACGGTTCCTCTTTTTTCGTAGGTTTCCCACTGTTCTTATCATTCGATTCACGGGAAGGCATTCATTTCCCCCTTCTGTTAATGTGTTACATACCCTCCTTCGTTAGACACCTACCCTTCCCCTAAACGAAAATTAACTCTTTTTAACCGCTTCTCCCACATTTTTTTTGGTTTGTTTTTTCTTTTGAGTTTCTCTCTCTTCCCCGAGAGAGGACGAATCACTATAGACAGACAGTGAGGTTAAAACAATCTGTGTAGTGAATGTAGTCGGAAGTAGTCAAGAGTAGTGCGGACTGAACGGACCTCTCCAGTCTCTTCCCCCCCTTCCACAGGGATCGACACAGGGTCAATGACATTGTCATACAGAGGTGTCGGGGGGGGGAAGACGCATTGAACGTCTCTCCCGCCCCGTGTCTTGCCTGCTGCATTATAGACCCGTCTGGCTGCAATATTCATGGTCAAGTTACCTCCCCTGCTCAATTACCGATCACCCCCCTCGCCACCCCCCCCCCCCCCCCCCTTCCCATCCCCACTCGATGGTGAAATGGCCGCCTTCAGTCTCGGCCCAAATGACTGGTCTCTGTGTGGGCGAAATTGTCATCCGCGGTCCAGTGTGGCAGCAGCTTTAGGCGATGATTGCCGCCACAAAGGGCTTGGGGAGGGGGGAGGGGGGGGGGGGGGGGGGGAGGAGACGGGGGGAGAGGCTGGGATGGATCTGTTTTGTTGTTGTCACCGTCGCTATCTGCTGTAATAATGATGAGAGTGATGATGACGTTGGTGGTAGGCCTACGTCATTGAATGCTTAGGGACTACCAAGCTGGGAGGGAGGAAAAACGGGAGAAGACATTGAATTATGGGGACTGAGGGACTGGGGGAGTGTGTGATTTCTGGATGAACTGTCACTGAACAGGTGTGATAGATAACAGAAGGGTTAGAAGGCAGGACTTTTGGATTTGACGGTAGCAGGTGTCCAAACCACCGGAAGCTTCTGGATGGTGTTAGTCAGGTGGAGCGAGGATTTTCACACTCTTCCACGCCAACCTGTGTGCATACATGGAAAGTGGTTGAATCTCCCTGGGTGTGTACTATAACAAGCAGATGGAAAAAGACAGACAACAGACTACATAAAGCAGATGGAAAAGGAAACAGCAGAGTACATGCAGCAGATTAAGAACACAAGCAACAGACTATATGCAGCAAATCGAAAAGAAAATAGCAGACTACATGGAGCAGATTAAAAACACAAACAACAGACTACATGGAGCAGATTAAAAACACAAACAACAGACTACATGCAGCAGATTAAAAACACAAACAACAGACTACATGCAGCAGATTAAAAACACAAACAACAGACTACATGCAGCAGATTAAAAACACAAACAACAGACTACATGCAGCAGATTAAAAACACAAACAACAGACTATATGCAGCAAATGGAAAAGAAAACAGCAGACTACATGCAGCAGATTAAGAACACAAACAACAGACTGTATGCAGCAGATGAAGAATACAGACGAAAACGGACAGACGACAGATACATACAGTAGATGAAACAGACAGACAACGCATTAAACAGAGCACACGAAAAGCACAGACAAAAGACAACATACAGCAGAAGAAAAAAGACAGAGTCCAGACTATATATAGCACATGGAAATAGACACATAACAGATTACATATGGCAGATGAAAAAGACACATAACAGATTACATATGGCAGATGAAAAAGACACATAACAGACTACATATGGCAGATGAAAAAGACACATAACAGACTACATATGGCAGATGAAAAAGACGCATAACAGACTACATATGGCAGATGAAAAAGACGCATAACAGACTACATATGGCAGATGAAAAAGACACATAACAGATTACATATCGCAGATGAAAAAGACATAACAGACTACATATGGCAGATGAAAAAGACACACAACAGACTACATATGGCAGATGAAAAAGACATATAACAGACTACATATGGCAGATGAAAAAGACACATAACAGACTACATATAGCAGATGAAAAAGACACAGAACAAACTATGTAGGCAGATGAAAAAGACACATAACACGCTATGTATGGCAGATGAAAAAGACACATAACACACTATGCATGGCAGATGAAAAAGACACATAACACTATGTATGGCAGATGAAAAAGACACACAAACACACTATGTATGGCAGATGAAAAAGACACAGAACACACTATGTAGGCAGATGAAAAAGACACATAACACGCTACGTATGGCAGATGAAAAAAAATCACATAACAGAATACGCATAGCAGATGGAAAAGATAGACAACAAAATATATTCAGCAGATGAAAAAATGACAGACGATCGGTTACATAATCCAGGTAGAACAAATACAACGTTTTCTTTCCATATAGAAATAGAGCAGATCATAAGACAGTCATAAACCAAACACACAGTCTTCATACGCATAACATCCAACAGGCAAACAAACCGCTCCTTAAAAATCATGAAAAGGTATAGCATCCATGCCCCTTTACAAACGTTAAATCCAAACAATAGCCAGTCAAAACTGAACCCCACAAAACGAAACAAAAGAAACGAGACAGAGGCATCATAGTAAGCTCTCGGGGGATCAGAACAGCCACCACTGAGCATTACGGAAAACGACACGACTGCAGTGCAGAGTCTTCTTCAAAGGGTAGGGCAACGACCGACCTAGCATGACAGAAGACTGACAGTGTGACAGAACCAGTCTGAAAGTGACTGTATGTATGTGGGTAAAGCGGGATGGGGGCAGATGTATGAAATCAATAATAACCTTCGAATGGGCAGAGAGTCTGACACAGGGAGAAAAAACAAACAAACAAACAAACAAACAAACAAGCAGATGAAAGAAAAGGAAACGAAAAAAAAAGGAGGAAAAGAAAAAAAGCAAAAAAAACAACAACAAAAAAACAAAAAAAAGAAACCATCCCCTTACTCCCATCTCGCCCCCCCCCCCCCCCCCCCCCCCCCCGAAAAGGGCCTACAACCACAGATACCACCATGCGCCCACAAGGGGAATATAAACAGCAGCCTGCTATGTGCAGATTGAGTAGAAAACGACGACAACAACAACAACAACAACAACAACAAAAACAACGACAATAGCTACGGTGAACAAAGAAGTAAAAGGTAGAGAACAAATAGTTTGTCTTATTTCTTTCTTTTTTTTTCTAGACTTTTCGCCCTTGTCAAATTTCCGTTTTCTCAAGCCTCAAAATCTTTGGAGAGAAAAAGAACAACAAAGGCAAAAAACAAACAAACAAACAAACAAACAAAAAAACACATGAACAACAGCATATAATATGGCTCACTCGTAGCTAAAAAACAAAACAAAACGAACAGCAGCCTGTAAGTATGTGAACTGAAAAACAGGGCAACAAATAAAACGAAGCAAAACAAAACGAAAAGCGGAAAGAAGAGATAAGGGAGGCAGGATTATCCCCACATATTGTCAGGAAAACACACTCGTTCACACACACACACGCACGCACGCACGCACACACACACACACACACACACCTCTCTCTCTCTCTCTCTCTCTCTCTCTCACACACACACACACACACACAGAGAGAGAGAGAGAGAGAGAGAGAGAGACAGACAGACAGACAGACAGACAGACAGAGAACATGAAAGAGGATAAGTACCAAGGGATTTGGACTCAACGGAGACCAAGCAGAACGGGCCTGTGATCTAAGGGAAACCTGTCACATCTCTCACCATGCCGTGTGTCACAAAACAACGCCCACCCCATTCCACTCCTACCACAGCTTGCCTCATAAACATGCAGCAGCAGCAGCAGCAACAACAACAGCAGCAACAGCAGCAATAGCAGCAGCAACAATAGTAGTTGCGGAAGCAAAGGCAGCACCAACAAATGACAGTGGCAGCAGCAGTTAGTGGTACATGCAACGTCGGTAGTAACGTACTTGCAGCAGTAGAAACAACAGTTGTAGTTTCCAGCATCGACAGTAACGGTAGGAACAGCAATGAAGCAGCAGTGTTGGTGGTAACACTGGCAGTAGTAGTAGTAGTAGTAGTAGTAGCAGCAGCAAAAGCAGAAAAAAAAATAATCCTAGCAAAAGCAGAAGAAATAGTAGTAATATAAATAGCTGCAGCAGTAGTAGTGGCAAAAACAGAAAATA
>CM065748.1:19366686-19369186 GCA_033310375.1 Conus canariensis
ATGATAATAGTATTGTATGTTATAATTATGATAATCAGCCATTTTCGTACATTACATAAATCTTCACTGATTGATTAAAGTGGCATCGGGAAGTACAAGCATTGAATACAGCGGTAGAGTCCAGCATCTTCCCTCACTGTATTTTGGACTTGACTAGAATAAGTCCAATCCGAGGTATTGGTACAGTCAAATGGTATGAATGTTTGCTCGTGTTTAGTGGGAAAAGGTCAACCATAAATAAAGGCGCGGATTTCCACTCAAAAAGTATTTTGTGCGCAATCATTGCTTTGTTACGTTCACGATGTAAATTAAAACGCAGAATTTCACATTTTCTGTAATTGTCAACGGTTAAAGAATTTGATGTTGAAAGAACCAGTTGGATGTTACATATGTGCGGTCTGAGAATAGATTTTGAATACATTTGCATTCGCAAAATTCAGTCAAGTGGAAGCACAACTAATTCATGAACAAGAATGTGTATTAGGAGTAAATACTTTAGATTTGACAATGAAAGATTATATTTTATGGCCTGATTTTGCTTAACATAGTTAGACCGATGACATATTATTCATTATCATTGACAGTACCTTGCGAATTTTGTTACTTCCTCGGCTCATTCACATGACATGTAAATGGAAGACAAATTAGAAGGTTTCTTTTGCCATTGTAGTCTTGCCACATGTGGTGTTAGATGGAGTAGAAGACATACGACTTAGTTCAGCCAATGCTGCAAGCTGATGAAGACTTTACTGGACATCTGAAGTCAGAATCCTTAATCAGTTGTGATTAGAATTAACTGAGTTGTCATTAGCAAAATGTTTACATGAAACGTTCCTTTCCTTACTTCTCCTGTTAAATCTTTGGAGAATTTTTTTTTTTTGTGTGTGTGTGGTGTGTGTGTTGTGTTGTGTGTTTGTCTGCCTGTTTTTTTTTTTAAATTTGCTTTCCTGTTTATTTTTTTTCTTATGTATTTTCCCTTACCATGAAATAATGACTGTTTTTTTCTTTATGTTTGTTTATATCCTGGTTGTTTTTTTTTTTTTTTTTTTTTTTTTTTTTAAGCATGTTTACAACTTTTGACGTTGTTTGTATGACCCTTTTCCTCTGTCTGTGAAGTCTGATTAAACCTACGTCCTCATTTCATTTTTTGTTCGTTTTTTTTTTTTTTTTTTTTTTTTTTTTTTTTTTGCGTCTTGTTTCCTTCATTCCTTCACTCCTTTTTTTTTTCTTTATATGTCGTTTCCTCCTTGTTTTGTTTTTCTTTTGCTCACTTCATTGATTTTGTCTCCCTTCCCGTCCCCACCCCCAAATCATTGGTTGTTCATGTGTGCATATTTATTGCTTTATTTGTTGATATTTGTGTTTTTGTTTATCCTTCCGATCGAGGTAGGTCTACCAATCGGTTTTGTCCTTTTTCAGGAAACGCACTCTTGCCACCCCCCGAAAAAAGGGGAGAATTCGGGCCAACTGTAGGGCCGACAGGAAGCGAGAGTGAGAATAATTGAGGTTTTCCAGTCGACTCTGACGTCACTGACCGGGGCGCCACCTATGTCAGTGAGAGTGGTGGTCTCCTCGCCCACTTGCTGCTACTTTTCAGTCGTCTGCATCCAGCCTGGTTTTTATCGGTTCTTTCCGTCTCTCCTGCCTTCCCTCCCCCCCCTCCCCCCCCCCCCCCCCCCCCCCCTTCCCTTGCTTCATGGCCTCAATCCCTTTTTCCTCCTGAACTCTTGCTAAGATTCAAGATTGTCCGCAAAATGTTTGTATTCAATGGTTGAGCCATACCCCAAACTGTAAGACCTAAAACTGATGAGAATAAGTGACTGACTGATTTATAAAAGACCAGAGGATGAAGATGAGAAACAAGTAGGGTAACTCTTGCTCCCACAAGAAAACATAACTCCAAAGGAATGCTGCTTACGACACGGAATCGCCTAGCAGACATGACAGCACAGAGCACATTCAACAATGGATAGGTAGATAGGGGATGTTTCTTTCTTTGTTCTGTGTGCTCTGTGCTGTCATGTCTGCTAGGTGATTCGGTGTCGTAAGCAGCATTCCTTTGGAGTTATGTTTTCTTGTGGGAGCAAGAGTTACCGTACTTGTTTCTTGTTTATTGCTTGCAGTTCCCTGCCTCATTACATAATTACTTTCGAGGATGAAGATGTTTTAGAGCTGACGTCTAGATGTACAATCGACCAAGGCCCGTCTTAAATGTTTGTAACACGCATCAGTCACACTAACAAGTCAACATAATTGTACTGTGTACAAGGATTTGAAATTATAGCTTCGGCCATGGATTGAATTTGTCCAGCTACCCTTTTTCTCGCCTTAAGAAGTGACAATCAAACAATATCTAAGGAACCTTCTATATACGTTGATCCTACCGAGACAGCCATTATTGTAGGACCTCTGACGGATGTGAGAGCATTACGATTAGTTTTCTTTCGCTTTTTTTTTTTTTTTTTTTTTTTGTTCTTTGTGTTTTTTTTTTTCTTTTTCT
>CM065748.1:19374186-19384186 GCA_033310375.1 Conus canariensis
ACACACACTCTCTCTCTCTCTCTCTCCTCTCTCACACACACACACACACACACACACACACACACACACACACACACACACACACAGAGAGAAAGTCTGCCTGTTCTTCCTGTCTCCTATCTCATAACAAATTCTCTCACGACTCCCACCCCCACCCCCCTCCTCCTCCAGCACCCCTCCCTCTCCCTCTCCCCCCCTCCCATTCCTCCACCCCGCTGTCAGCCCACCCTTCACAGCGTCATCCCGACGACATCCGTCAGGAAAGCGACCATCATGAAGACAGTGACGTCATCCCACTGCGCGCGCACTCCATCACCTCTGGCACCAGGGCAGTCGAGCGTGACGCCATCAACGGAGCGTGGAAGGAGAGAGAGCACATGACAGACGAAGTGAAAGGGGGAAGGGGGGAAGATAAGGGAAGGGAAGGGAGGGGAGGGGAAGGGAGGGGAGGTTTGTGTCATGTGTGATGACCTCTATTTGGAATCACTGACCTCTCACTGGCCGGTTTCTGCCGCGACTGCATGGTCATTGGTTTGACACGAGCGTACTGGCCACAGGTCTAAGAGAATGGAAAAAAGACACATTGGGCATAGGGAACCGAGGAGAAAGGATAATAGTAATAATGATAATGATAATAATGATGATAATGATAATAATAATAATAATGATGATGATGATGATAATGATAATAATAATGATGATGATAATGACAATAATGGTAATAATAATATCAATATAATGATAATAATGGTTAGAGCAATCGTAACAAATAATAATAATAACAACAACAACAACAAACAATAATAAATAATAATAGTAGTAGTAGTAGTAGTAGTAGTAGTAGTTAGTAGTAGTAGTAATGATGATGATGATGATGATGATGATGATGACGATGATAATGACGATGATGATGACGATGATGATGATGATGATGATGATGATGATGATGATGATGGATAACACTACTACTACTACTACTATACTACTACTACTACTACTACTACTACTACTACTGCTACTGAGAAGAAGAAGAAGAAGAAGAAGAAGAAGAAGAAGAAGAAGAAAGAATGAATGATGATGATGTATGATGATGATGATGATGATGATGATGATGATGATATGATGATGATGATCTCTTTGTTGCTGCTACTGCCGATGATATGCTACTGCTGATGGTGACATTTATGGTGATGTTGCTAACACTACATTTACCATTGGTGATGATGGCGATACTGTTAATACCAAATTTACCATTGGTGATGATCGTGATACTGTTAATACTACATTTACCATTGGTGATGATGGCGATACTGTTAATGCCACATTTACCATCGGTGATGATGGTGATACTGTTAATACTACATTTACCATTGGCGATGATGGTGATACTGTTAATACTACATTTACCATTGGTGATGATGGTGATACTGTTAATGCCACATTTACCATCGGTGATGATGGTGATACTGTTAATACTACATTTACCATTGGCGATGATGGTGATACTGTTAATACTACATTTACCATTGGTGATGATGGTGATACTGTTAATACTACATTTACCATTGGTGATGATGGTGATACTGTTAATACTACATTTACCATTGGTGATGATGGTGATATGTTAATACTACATTTACCATTGGTGATGATGGTGATACTGTTAATACACATTTACCATTGGTGATGATGGTGATACTGTTAATACTACATTTACCATTGGTGATGATGGCGATACTGTTAATACTACATTTACCATTGTGATGATGGCGATACTGTTAATACTACATTTACCATTGGTGATGATGGCGATACTGTTAATGCCACATTTACCATCGGTGATGATGGTGATACTGTTAATACTACATTTACCATTGGCGATGATGGTGATACTGTTAATACTACATTTACCATTGTGATGATGGTGATACTGTTAATACTACATTTACCATTGGTGATGATAGTGATACTGCTCTTACTACATTTACCATTGGTGATGATGGTGATACTGTTAATACTACATTTACCATTGGTGATGATGGCGATACTGTTAATACTACATTTACCATTGTGATGATGGTGATACTGTTAATACTACATTTACCATTGGTGATGATAGTGATACTGCTCTTACTACATTTACCATTGGTGATGATGGTGATACTGTTAATACTACATTTACCATTGGTGATGATGGTGATACTGTTAATACTACATTTACCATTGGTGATGATGGTGATACTCTAAATACTACATTTACCATTGGTGATGATGGCGATACTGTTAATACTACATTTACCATTGGTGATGATGGCGATACTGTTAATACTACATTTACCATTGGTGATGATGGCGATACTGTTAATACCACATTTACCATTGGTGATGATGGCGATACTGTTAATACTACATTTACCATTGGTGATGATGGCGATACTGTTAACACTACATTTACCATTATTGATGATGAAGATGCTGCGGATGGAGATGATAACAGAGAAGAATATGTCACGACGAAAAGACTCAAAAAGAGGAAGATGTCACGACTGATAGTCCATCTTTCATTCTTTTTTAAGACAGGGAACTGTACGCAAGACACTGAATGAGGTGAATGCCAATACCTGGTTCTGATTTTTTTGTTGAGTCAGATTCGAACACAGGAACGTTCGACAATTTTGACAGATCCCAAGCTGAAGACGTGTGCTTCAGTTCTTAGAGAATGCAAAGATCACTCACGTCTCTGTCTGTCTGTCTGTCTGTCTGTCTGTCTGTCTGTCTGTCTCTCTCTCTCTCTCTCTCCTCTGTCCGTCTGTCTGTCTGTCTGTCTGTCTGTCTGTCTCTCTCTCTCACACACACATACACACATACGCGCGCGCGCGCGCGCGCGCACACACACACACACACACACACACACACACACACACACACACAACACACACATACACATACCCATACACACTAACACACACATACAAACACACACACACACACACACACACACATACACTTAACACACACACACACACACACACACACACACACACACACACACACACACACACACACACACACACATCACGCACGCACCACATGCACACACACACACGCACACACACACACACACACACACACACACACACACACACACACACACACACAGCACCCCGCGCGCGCGCGCGCGCGCACATACACACACATCCACGCACGCACTCACGCACATGCACCTCCCCCCCCCCCCCCCCCACACACACACACATACTCTCTTACAGATATACACACACATCCACGCACGCACGCGCACCCCCCCCCCCCCCCCACCCCCCACGCACACATTGTTTCCTTCCTGTTCCATTACTCACAGATTTCCCCGTCCACCCACACCCCCAGCCCACACACCCACACCACCCACCCCACGCAACCAATGTCCGCCCACGGTTCGCAGTGCCTGGCAGACAACATTTGTCAGGAAGCCAATCAACATGAAGAGAGAGAGAGAGAGAGAGAGAGAGAGAGAGAGAGAGAGGGGGGGGGGAGACCATCTGAAATCATACACACTCCATTAGGTCTGGCACCAGGGCACCAGAGCGTGACGCCACCAATGGAGCGTGAAAGGAGAGCACCGGACAGGAGATGATGAGTTAGGAGTGGGGCTGAGGTGCTCTTCATTGAACATCTTTGATCGGATGGGGACCTTTTCCGTAGGCGTGATGCTAAATGTGTCTGTCGTTCAGTTTTAGAGACAACATTATTTTTTAGCCCAGTTGGTAGAGCGCCGGACTCGTGATCCTGGGGTTGCGGGTTCGAATCTCCGCCGGGCTGTTCCGGTACAGGGGGATTTTCCCCTCGGAGTAAACATTGGTTCTGACTCCATTTCTCATACAGTCCTTCGAATGAGACTATAAACCGAGATTCCGTGTGTGAACGCACGCATAACGTCTTGCACACACGTCAAATCCCATCACCAACTTTCGGAAGAGAAGGCCAGTTTGGCCGTTGGTATGGATGACAAGTTACACATAGCATGCATCTTCCCCGAAGTTGGAGTATGGCTGCCTTAATGGCGGGATAAAAAAAAAACGGTCATACACACAAAACTCCACTCCCTTTGTTGGGTGGATGGGATTAATACTTGCCTGTCTACACAGAGAGTGTCTGCAGGAGAATCAGCCTGCGTACTCAGAAAGAAAGAAAGAAAGATAGCAATAATTTTGCTTGAGATAGAAATAATCTTGCTTTACTGTGTTAAGATAGAAATAATCTTGCTTGACTGTGTTAAGATAGAAATAATCTTGCCTCTCTTGTTTATCCTCTATCACCGTCACGATTTCCTTATAAGCATACGACATTGAATTCTCTTATAGTCTCTTCAGTCCTTTTTTTGTGTATGTATTAGGAGTGTCCTATGTGGAACAAAATTAGTTTGGTAACCTTGCTGAGTGGGCTTACTCCCAGCTAATCAGCAGTCCTCTTCGTGTGTAGGTTAAACTGAGCTGAAAGCATCGACAATCTAGTGTGTCCATCGATCCAGCTGCACAGGTACAACAAGCAAGAAGGCGTAATTATGTTCATGGTTGTTGAGTGCATACTGAGTACGTTCATACATATGTCAGTTCATGCTGTTCCTAGTCAAACCGTCCGCTCAGTCTGTAACAGCACCGTAACGTGTGTCTGCCTCCCTATCTACCGAACTGCCTACCTACCGATGGACCTGCTTACCTATCTACCTGCCTACCTACTTGCCTATCTACCTACCTACCTGCCTGCCTACCTACCTACCTACCTACCTACTTACGTACCTATGTACCTACCTGCCTACCTTTCATACATACATGCATGCGTAAATCATGCATGCATACATACAGACATATGTACGTACGTACGTACGTACATACATACATTTGTACATACGTACATATATACATACATACACATATGCATGCATACATACATACATACATACATACATTCTTACATGCATACAAACATACATACATACATACACTACACATACACATAGATAGATAGTTACATACATACATACATTCTTACATGCATACACACATACACGCACACACATACATACATACATACATGCATGCAAGTAATGCTGTTTACACATTCCTGCCCACTACTCGCTGTTACAAGCAGTTCGGCATCAATATTGGTCGACTTGGTTCTATTTTGCTTCGTAAGTTTTAAGTTTAATGAAACGCTCGTTTTCTAAGTAATGCGTACACAAATAGCGTAATGGTTCCAGAGGTTCATTTATAGTACCAAAAATAAGCCAAAAACGACAGAAGCTTCTAGAAATTGTTCCTTAAATGTACGAGACTTTCAACTGACTATATCAGTGATGGTTTTCGTTTTTTTTTTGAAATTTTGTTTAGAAAGTTTAATAATTCTGACTGGCTGAGCGACGTCAAAATTCTCGAACATTCTAGAGTGTTCCATGATTATTGAATCGATAAGTCACACATATTTCTCTGATTTCCGGTTTAATTATGTCTAAATAACCGAGGAGGATGAGAGAGTGATGTGTGAAAATAAGTGAATAGCAGGATATGTAATTCTTTTAAAAGTGTTTGAGGACCCACCTTTATATTGGGACCATTGCGATGGTCAAACTGATTTGCAAATCTTTTCACCAGAGTCGAATTATTCTCTCTCTAGATCAATTAAAAAAATATTATAACCATCTCTTGTTAACCTATCTTCACATAGCGTTTTACATACACTGAAGGATCGTATCGGCTGACGGCCCAGCTGAGGACCTCTCACTTCAAATTATCTGCACAGAGCTTCCAGACTTTGAATCTCAAGTTCCAGTCGTCGTGTTCTGCAGTTACTGCAACGGGAGAGAACTCCTTCATGGCAAGTTCAGAGTAGATCCAACGCTTGTGGCTGAAAACAACGGTATATTGGTCAGACTGGCCTCTGTATGTTTCATGTGAGGAGCAGTGAGCATAGTGACAGTGAACGGACTGGTCAGGGGCTGCGGTCTTTTTGTACTCCCAGTTCTTATAGAACAGGGAGTACTTTACAATGGGAACGAGAAAATGCTGTCTGTGTGTGTGTGTGTGTCTGTCTGTCCGTGGTCAAAATGTGTTCCACTCGCTCCAGACAAAACTTCTGGGCCGATCTTTCTGAAAATTTGTAGGTATTGTTCATTATGGGTGACGGATGATGCCCGATGTTTTATTTTTACCAGAATAGCCGTTCGCTTATTAGTTATGATTATCATCAGCCGATTGAGATCTATACGTCATGGATTGTCTTTGTGCGTGTCAAATTTAATTTGACGTTTCTGCGTAGCAAACGACGCATGCGCAAATCGCGTAATGATTCCAGAGGGGTCCAGTAATCTGTGCACATGCATTCCAAGACTTAAGAAAAGCAAGCTGGAGATACTAACATTATTGATAGAGGACAGAAAATAGGAAATATCAACACTGCAAAAAAAAAAAAAAAATAAAAAAAAAAAAAAAAAAAGATAATGAGGTCTGTTCGTCATGACTGTCAGCAAACAAATCTGTTGTTTTTTTTTTCAGAGATAATAGCAACGGATGGAAATAAATAACAAAATGATTAGAAGATGAATAATTAAAATCTGACACCGAAGATTTTCGAAAAAAAAGCTGTAATGAAGTACATGTTTCTATCGTTTTGATGAAAGAATAAAGGTCAAATAGGAACATGATACAGTTCTTCATCTGCTTTTTTTTTTTAATTGACTTATTCCTGTTACACTGTTTCTTGTGTCAGATGACTCCACGTGATTTTTTCTTATGATAATGTATAGTGATATGTCCATTTTCAAAATCATAATTTTGATTCTGTGAAGCCATCCACAACAAATCTGATGAATTGGGGACTCTGGCTGAAAAAAATCTCCTTCAAGAATTTGATTCAATAACCTATTCGAGCACAAACAATGACTTATATATCTGTGCTCTGTGTGTCATTGTTTCATTTGTTTGTCTGTCCATTGTGTGTGTGTGTGTGTGTGTGTGTGTGTGTGTGGTGTGTGTGTGTGTGTGGAGAGAGTGAGAGGAGGATGAGACGAGAGAGAGAGAGAGAGAGAGAGAGAGAGAGAGAGAGAGAGAGAGTCTCTCTGTAACTCTTTCACATCTGCCTATTCTATTTTTTTTTCTGCGTACGCAGGCTGATACTCCTGCAGACACTCCCTGTATAAACAGGGCAAAGATTAATCCCATCTACCCAACAAAGGGAGTGGAGTTTTGTGTGTATGACCGTTTGTTTTTTTTCTTCAATCCCGCCATCAAGACAGCCACACTCCAACTTCGGGAACCTTTTTTTTTTAGTTCAAGAAATGACTCCTTCTTGATTGTTAACCTCGGTTTTGGCTCCATATTATCTTTTTACTCAGTGTTTGAAATGAACTCGCTTGCAGCTTCGGAACGATCCTGCCATCATCTCTGCTGTAAATGCCATAACCTGATACGATTCTTTTCTTTCTCTTCCTCTGGGAATATTCTTTTCCTTCGTTTTGTTCGTTTGTTCCTTCAGGATACCCACTCAGTGACTGACCAGTTGCAGATGGTTTTGAACCTGTCTGCATCTTTCCTCTGGTCAGAAATCTTGTGTGTGGGAGATGAGCGATTCTTGCATTCTGGAAGAAATATGTTGCATGGGTGCATGCTCCCACACCCCATGCATTCTGTTCCTCCCTCCCTCCCTCCCTCCCTCCCTCTCTCTCTCTCTCTCTCTCTCTCTCTCTCTCACTCTCTCTCTCTCTCGCTCTCTCCTCCCTTATCCACCCAAACGTCTATCTATCTTCTGTCTATCTATCTATCTACTCTATCTATCTATCTATCTATCTATCTATCTATCTATCTGTCTATCTATCTGTCTGTCTGTCTATTTGTCTGTCTGTCTACATGATTATCTATGTGTGTATAACATACACCATAAATGGCAATGTGCGTTTACAGCCAGTGTGTGACCCGTGGGGGGGGGGGGGGGGGGGGGGGAGCACACACGATTCCCCATCAGATGAAGCAGAAGACAGTATATATGTGACGCATTAACTTTTTTCTTCAAACCAAGACTTACAGTTCATTTCAAAAGGTAGAGGGTGGGGGTGGGGTAGGGGGTGGGGGTGGGGGTGGGGGTGTGTGTGTGTGGGGGAAACACTTATTTCTCCCAGCCTTCGTGATAGCTTTTCCCACCGCGGTTTCTCAATAGCACGAAGGCTTTATGCCTGTCCCCACCTGTTTGGCAGGACACGTGGCAATCTCAGGGCGGTCTGTAGGACTTGCTATCTCTCTATCCCCTTCAGACCCACAGCTGTCTCCATCCTCCCACCCACCCCCCCCCCCCTCCTCCCCATCCCTTCCCCCTGTTGCCTCGTCCATCCCTCGGTAAAAGAAGTCATGTCGAACAGCATGCGTGCTGCCGTGACTGCCCCAGAAACTTGACCCAGCGACATTTAAGGAGAGCTCTTTCTTCTCCTTTTTTTTTTTAATTTTTAAATTCCCTTTTAAAAAGAATCTCCTGTATGATCCAACTCCCTGTCCGTCGTTTTTAATTAATAAATGATGGCGGAAAGCCACATTGCACAGACATTTTTCTTGATTAGAAAAGCTTTTAGACTGACTGCATTGGGGGTTGAAAGTGGAATGGGATTTTCTTTTTCTTTCTTTTCAGCATTTGGCACTGTTCAATATTCCGTGGAAAAGATGGAAGATAGGATCGGGGAGGGGCGCACAGATAGACAGGAACCATGACGAAAAAGAAAACGAAAGCAAAGACAAAGGATATGGGGAGGCAGAAGAAAATTCTCTCCCCCCCCCCCCCCCCCCTTTCTCTCTGTTTCGTTCAGAGAGAGAGAGAGAAGAGAGAGAGAGAGAGAGAGAGAGAGAGAGAAGGGGGGTGGTAGAGAGAGAGGGGGGATAGGAGAGAGAGAGAGAGAAGAGAGAGAGAGAGAGAGAGAGAGAGATATGGTTTATTCACATAGGCCTATGCCCCTTATGAAGAGGTATGGATATAGTACATTGGAAACAAAAATATGCGACATGTAACAAAGTATATCAAATTAAGACAAAATCATTTGTAACTTTTAAGAGGTAGCCATTTTTTTCTAATTTTTAACGCCTTATACAAAAATAACGAAAAATTGTGAACATCTTTTGTTGAAGAGAGAGAGAGAGAGAGATTCGGATGGTTTATTCACATAGGGCCTACATTAGAAACAAAAATATGCGACATGTAACAAAGTATATCAAATTAAGACAAAATCATTTGTAACTTTTAAGAGGTCGCCATTTTTCTAATCTGTAATGCCTTATACAAAAATAACGAAAAATTGTGAACATCTTTTATTGAAAGAGAGAGAGAGAGAGAGAAGAAGAGAGAGAGAGAGAGAGAGAGAGAAGAGAGAGAGAGAGGGAGGGAGGGGGAGGAAGGAGAGAGAGCACAAAATGAACAACAACAAAAAAAGAGACATGCACCAGGAAGAAAAAAAGAAAGAGAAGACTGGAGGACAGGAGAATACAGAACAGGGAGAGGAAGAGGAGAAGACGAAGACAAACAAACAGAGAGAGAGAGAAGAAGAAGACAGGAGGGGGAAAAACAGCTGAAAGAAGAAGGGCAAAAGCTTGAAGAACAGAGCAGGACAAGATAGAAGACAGAGGAGAAAAGGAAGGAAGGAAGGACGAACAGTGAAAGGTGAAGATGGAGGGAGGAGAGAGGGGAGACAGGGAACTGGACGGAGTGGGGGAAAGGAAAGAGTGGCGGTGAGAGGATGGGGGAGGAAGAAAAAGATGGAGATAGTGGTTTAGTGTGTGTGTGTGTGTGTGTGTGTGTGTGTGTGTGTGTGTGTGTGTGTGTGTGTGTGTGTGTGTGTGTGTGTGTGTGTGTGTGTGTGTGTGTAAACCAAACAATGTGCATTCACAGCCAACATATAACACAACTGGGAGCATCACTTATTAATTTTCAGTTTGCAGACGCAAGACAAAATGATGTATGTCTATAATGTATC
>CM065748.1:19396686-19402260 GCA_033310375.1 Conus canariensis
AGCCCGGACACTGAGGTTGATGGAGGAGAAGGGCGGGGGGGGGGGGGGGGGGGGGGGGGGGGGGGGGGAGGGGGGGGGAGGAGGAAGGGTGGAAATGGGGGGTGGGGGGGGGAGGAGGGGGGGGGGGGAGTAAGCAGATCAGCTCTGGCAGACAGCACACAGACGCTGTCTAATACCGCTCCCCGTCACTGGCGAGAGGAACGTGAGTGAGGAGGGTACCATCTTCACACGCCGCTATGTACATCACTTTTTTTTTTTAAAACTAAAAACCACTTTTGTTATATGTCATGTTTGACACTGTGTCGTATATCACGTGGTATACCCCCCCCCCCCCACCCACCACACACACACACTTAATTTTTACAATGTTCCATACCCTTTGTTACCAGCTGCACCTCTTACAATGCCCTTTTCCATATCTCTTTACACTTCCCATACACCATCTTTTACAATACCTTGTACATCACCTGTTTCCTCTAAGTTCCCCTCACCCCCACCCCTCAGGTAAAGCACAGTTTACAATATTCTATATATTACCCCCCCCCCCCCCCCACCTGTACAGGTCTTATAGTGTTCCATATATCCTCGCTCCGTACAGTACCTGCCACAATTCCCCCTCCATCATCACATTTACACTTCCTGCGTAACATTTTCCATAATGTCCAGTACATCACCATCCACCCCCCACCCCCATGGTGCTGTAACCACCTTTTACAATGTCTCGTGCATCACATTTTCCACTCCCTGAACATTACGTTCTACAATGCTCTGTACATCAAAATATAAATCACTTCTTCTGCACACTACCTTTGATAACTTCCACTGTATCACCTTTCTAACCTATCCGATACGGCCCCTTTTACAATGTTCCACACATTAGGTAAACAATGGGAAAGGAAGAATTAGAACGAAGTGTAGTTGTTGTTGTTGTATCTGTGTATTTTGTTTTTTGGTTTTGTTTTTTCAGTTTTTTTAATTTTTTTTTTTATTTATTGAAATGAATTCCTTTCTATTTGATTTGGATGTATGTATTAGTCATATGGTGAAAATAATCCTTTTCTATTTGAATGTATGTAAGATATCAAAAATGAATTAAAAAAAAAAAAAAAAAAATGTTCCACCTATTACCCCACCCCTGTACAGAATCCCTTACAGTGTCCCATACATTACCCTTCTATATAGCACATGCCATAATTACCCATACATCACATTTTAACCCCCCCCCCCCCCGTACACCCCTTTCCATAATGTCCAGTACATCACCGTCCAACCCCCCCCCCCCCCCCCCCCCCCACACACACACACACCTGTTGCTGTAACCACTTTT
Organism: Conus canariensis; assembly: GCA_033310375.1. Classification (NCBI taxonomy): domain Eukaryota; kingdom Metazoa; phylum Mollusca; class Gastropoda; order Neogastropoda; family Conidae; genus Conus; species Conus canariensis. The sequence continues at coordinate 19,398,014 of CM065748.1, forward strand.
TACAATGCCTCGTGGATCACATTTTCCACTCCCTGTACATTACGTTCTACAATGCTCTGTACATCAAAATGTTAATCCCTTCTCCTGTACACTACCTTTGATAACGTCTCCTATATCACTTTTCTAACCTTCCCGATACGGCCCCTTTTACAATGTTCCACACATTATTCCACCCCTGTACAATGTCCCATACATTACCCTTCTGTATAGCACAAGCCATGCTTACCCGTACATCACATTTTAACCCACCCCCACCCCCCGTACACCTCTTTCCATAATGTCCAGTACATCACCATTCACCCCACCCCCATGCCCTTTAACCATCTTTTACAATGTCTCGTGCATGGCATTTTCCACTCCCTATACATTACGTTCTACAATGCTCTGTACGTCAAAATGTTAATCCCTTCTCCTGTACACTACCTTTGATAACGTCTCCTATATCACCTTTCTAACCTTCACGGTTCGGCCCTTTTTACAATGTTCCATACATCACCCCACCCCAGTACAGAATCCCTTACAATGTCCCATACATTACCCTTCTGTATAGCACATGCCATGATTACCCATACATCACATTTTAACCACCCCCACCCCGCGTACACCCCTTTCCACAATGTCCAGTACATCACCATTCATCCCCACCCCCATGCCCCTTCAACCACCTTTTACAATGTCTCGTGCATGGCATTTTCCACTCCCTATACATTATGTTCTGCAATGCTCTGTACGTCAAAATGTTAATCCCTTCTCCTGTACACTACCTTTGACAATGTCCCTATATCACCTTTCTAACCTTCACGATACAGCCCATTTTAAAATGGTCCATATATCACCCTACCCCTGTACAGAATCCCTTACAGTGTCCCATACATCACCCCTCTGTGTAGCACCAACCATAATTCCCCATACATCACGTTTTATACCCCCTGCATATCACTTTACATAACACCCAGTACATCACGGTTCCACCCCCACCCTCGCTGCTGTAACCACCTTTTACGATGCCTCGTGCAAGGCATTTTATACTCCCTGTACATTACGTTCTACAATACTCTGTACGTCAAAATTTTAATCCCTTCTCCTGCACACTACCGTTGACAATGTCCACTATATCACCTTTCTAATCTACCCGATACGGCCCCTTTTACGATGTTCCACACATCTCCCCACCCTTGCACAGAATCTCTTACAATGTCCCATACATCGCCCCTCAGTGTCACCGGCCATAATCACCTGTATATTACATTTTGTAACCCTGCACACCAATTTTCATGATGTCCAGTACATCACATTCCCCCTCCCCTGCTCCTGTAACCACCTTTTACGATGCCTCGAGTATCACAATTTACACTCCCTGTACGTTACGTTCTACAATGCCCTGAACGTCAAAGTTTTAATCCCTTCTCCTGTACGCTACCTGTGATAATGCCCCCTATACCACCTTTCTAACCTACCCGATACATCTCCTGAACACTACCTTTGATAATGTCCCCTATACCACCTTTCTAACCTACCCGATAATCTCCTGAACACTAGCTTTGACAATGTCCCCTATACCACCTTTCTAACCTACCCGATACATCTCCTGAACACTAGCTTTGACAATGTCCCCTATACCACCTTTCTAACCTACCTGACACAGCACCTTTTCAATGTTCCATCCATCATCCCTCTGTGTAGCATCAGCCATAATTCCCTGAATTCCTAGTACATCACCGTCCCATCCCCCCCCCTCGACCCCCTCCCTGCCCCTGTAATCACCTTTTACAATGCCTCATGCATCACATTTTACATGCCCGGCATATTACGTTCTCCAATGCCGTGTCCGTCAAAATTTTAATTCCTTCTTCTGTACGTTAGCTTTGATGCCTTTCTGACCTTCCCGATGGAGCCACCTTTACAGTTCCCCGTATATAATCGTTTACAATTGTTCGTACATCGTATTTTTTTAACATCCTTTGCATATCACCTTCTGTAACGTCCTGCACATAATTTCTTTTAAACCTCACCAGTAATCATCGTTTATAATGTCCTGTACATTTCCTCATGCATCAGGTTTTTTTTTTTTTTTTTTTTTTTTTTGCACTGCGCTGCTGTGCCCCATCTGTCTACAAGCCATGTAATTTTATTTTGCAGCTGGTCCTTGACCATTCTTTTCATTTTATAGCGGTCTGTACACCACCCAGTACACAGATTTACACACCAAATGTGTACATCACCCTTTATTCATATTCATATCACCTACATGCCATTTTACATCATCGTATGTATATGCATTACATTTTACTCCGATTTCTTTTTTTCACGCCGTCTGTTCTATCTAATTTTTACGTCACTATGTATGGAACATGTAAAGACTACCCTGCACATTATATTTTACATTCTTTTCATCACATTTTACACCATACTTTACATCCGATTTTCATACCAACCTGCACCATAATTCATTACATCATTCCAAATGTCATTTCTGTGTGTTGTTAATTTTCAGCATCTGTGTACATCTAAATCTGAATCAATTTGTAAACCACCCTGTACATTTTTGTTTACGTCGCCATGCACACCACGTATGTACACCACTATAACATGCACTATTTATTCTACAGTCATGTACACCGCTTTCAAACCGACGCTAACGTCATCTTTTCCCCTACATCCATATACTTAACTCTGGGTACAGCGCTTGTTTTTGTTTTTATACCGCACTGCACTCTTATATTGAAACTTCTCTGGTTGCTAGTCTCAGACAGAGTTAAATTCAACATTCGTGTCAGCATATATCTGCACTTTGTCGTTAGTGATTTTGGCACATCTAATTTCCATTCACAGTGTCCCCCTCTCTCCACCCTTCCAGTGAGATTGGAGCTTCAGAAGCAAATGTAATGGCATCTGTTGATACTTCGTTTACTCCCTTAACATGGGGATTTTCCCACTGTTCAAGATCTTCCCTTTCAATCCTCAGGTCTACGCATCGAATTAAACACCAGTTCGACAAGCAAGACTTATAGCAGTATCGTAGCAGTTTTGAACTCCATCCTCACCAGACCTCCGGACATATATCAAAATTTTGTTAGATTATCAGTGAGAGATTGCATCTCTTAGGTGATCTAAAGATGGTTTTACGCAATTCTTTGAGCGCGGTCGATCAGCACTTGTATGAGTGACAATGACTGGGTTGTTGAACACTAGAGCTAACCACTCTGACTGTTTCAGAACGAGTGACTGAGGGCGGAAAATGAAGCAACATTTTTAAGGGTGGGTGAAACGTTTGGGGGTGAGCAAAGCTACAGATGCCAGTAAGATAATCGAAAGAGAACTGCGAAGAAGAAAGGACCGCAGGGGACATAGTTGGCTCCATTTCGACACGTTAAATGATTACTTCACATCTAAGCTAGGAAACCACCACCAACCCTACCCAGCACACACACACACACACACACACACACACACACACACACACACACACACACACACACACACACACACACACACACACACATCCTCACACACACACACACACAACACACACACACACACACACACCACACACACACACACACACACACGCACGCACGCACGCACACACACACACACACACACACACACGCTCGCACACACACACCACACACACACACACACACACACACACACACACACACACACACACACAACACACACACACACACTCCTCCCCAAAACAAATCTTTCTTCTTGCTTGTTCGCATTGTCCTACTGTAGAAGCATACAACACAGCACAGTGTTCCAGAAATACCAAACCACAAGACCAGCAGCAGTCCAGTGGTCTGATTCCAGTAGAAATGATCTGAAAAAATGCCGTGATTCCACCGGGACTTGAACCCCAAACCTACGGTTTCGAAAAGGACTTCGCACTCCCACTGTTTTGTTTTAGTTTTGTGTCCTAAGGAAGCCGAAGGCAGTCCGGCAGGCTGACTGGTGATTGATTCATTAAGCCATCTTTGTCTTCTGAGAGAGTTGAAACAAAGTGCATATTGTCTTCCCCCTGAAAGGCGGTTTTTGCTCACACACCGCTTCGTTTCCTCCTGGGTTTGATAGTGTGGTCTTCAGGAAGAGATGAGTAGGCCTACACGTCAGCCAGCCGCGCGCGCGCGCGCGCGCACGCGCTCATACACACCCACCCACCCACCCACCCACACCCACACGCACACACACACACACACACACACACATATACACACACACATACACGCACACATACACAAACA
>CM065748.1:19409860-19414860 GCA_033310375.1 Conus canariensis
CTAAACTGGTATTCTAGATCATTCCGTTGAGACTGGCTGTCACTCAAGGTGTTGAGGGGGAGGAGAATTGTCTGTCATCTCCCTCCCTTAGATTGGAAATTGGACCAATCACAAATGATGGAAACTACATTGGTGTCTGAGGATAATTCATGCACGCATCTGTAGGACAAATGCTAATTGACTACGCACTGGTCAACACAATGGCATCATTGACCAGCTGTGCACATGGAGCATGATGGTCTGCAGCGTGCGGATGGTGGATATGGAGGGGGGGGGGGTAGAGAAGGAGGGAGGTGAGCGAGAGAGAGGGAGAGGGTTCTCAGTAGTGTGCCGCCTATTCATCTATCTTGGGTGAAGTAGATATGAGAGAGAGAGAGAGAGAGAGAGAGAGAGAGGGAAGGGGAAGAGACGGGTGGCGTCTTCACGACGTGACGTAAACTTTCCTTGTAATATATGTTGCTAAGACGGGCTGTCTGCTGGTTTCAGCGAGTGTTTCTGACTGACCACAGGGAGAGGGAGAGGGTGAGGGGGGTACTACTGGCGACATTGTTACGACGCAATGTACATTTTTTTATGTGTCACGCCGCCACATTAGGAAGTGAGGGGGGAGAGGGAGGAGAGGGAAGGGTTGAGAGGGGAGAGTTGGCATGGATAAGAATAGATTTGAATTTGGTACTGTTGTGTGTGAGACAGATGGGACAGAGAAAGGGGGGAGAATGGCGCCTGTGTTTGTACAATTTGTATAAGAGGGTGGCTGCTTGGGACCACTCGGGTGGACTTGTCAAGTGACTCATCACAGTTCACTGAGGACAAAAAGGCTACGTAAGACGGTACGCGACCCTTGCTGACTAGAGGACAAGAAGAAGCTTGTGAACTTTGGAAAAAAAAGTCTCAAATTCTGTGGCCCTTCATGCCCTGCTCTCATGGTGGCCTCAGTGTTGATGTCCTCTCCACGTTTATTGTCTTGGTTTGATTCTGTCGGATCACTGGTACGGCAAATTCATGGTGGCTATCACTGGACAGACGTGGAAGCGCCCTCTGAAGAAAGAGCTCACTCACGCCAGCTCCGCGACTAAGCAATTATTATCATCAGTAGGTGGTTTATTAGGTGGTGTCCTGCGTATGTTGGATCTGAACAGGCACCACTGAACATCACCGAAGTGACTCGGCAGAAGTGCAGTGTCTCCTCCAGTGGGTTGTCTCTTAACGACTTGACATTGACTGTTCCCTGTGGATTGCCAGTGCCGCGGCTGCGGTGGGACAGGTTAGGGATGTTGCTGTGGATGGGGGCTTGTAATAAGCGGCGTGGATGCAATGCCACTGAGGAGGCACAGAGGACGGGACAGAAAAAAAAGACTCGTGTACATTGTTACCGTAGAGGGCAACCCAGCCAATTGAACGATTCTCTAGTGGCGAACTGAGGCAGTGGTGCCGCGAAGTGACTGGCCTACCTGTAAAGGCAAACAGAACTTTGACAAAGAAGAATAGTAGCGAAGTGAGACGAGATGCTTACACAACAACACCCCACCTCCACTTGACACAAAGGCTGTATAGGTCAATGTCAACAAAAAATATTTATGTCTGAAGCGTCTGAAGCGTCTCCAAAATCTATGTTATCCGTCCTTGCAGAAGTGACAACATACGCCTAGAAGGCTTTCTGCTTCAACAAAAGCATCTGACAGAGGGATGACTGGGCTTCAGGCTGGTCGGGTCGTCTGCTCCTCCCAAGTTAGCCAGCCGACCTGCACAAGGATTCCCCATGGCATGGTACCACAGTGGGAAGGTGTCCACTGCAACACCATCGATCTGTGTTGTGTGTGTGTGTGTTGTGTGTGTGTGTGTGTGTGTGTGTTGTGTGTGTGTGTTTGTGTGTGTGTGTGTGTGTGTGTGTGTGTGTGTGTGTGTGTGTGTGTGTGTGTGTGTGGTGCGCAGGCCTGATCCAGCTTTCTCCTCAGCTCCTGCAAGTTTTCCTCAGACAGGCCTTCCAGAATGAATTGATCGGGCATCAGTTAAGACCATCAATTTTCGGCATTGACTCTTTGGGGCAACTACCAGGTCCACTGTAGTGTGGAGAGAGAGAGAGAGAGAGAGAGAGAGAGAGAGAGAGGGAGGGAGGGAGGGAGGGAGGGAGAGAGAGAGAGAGAGAGAGAGAGAGAGAGAGAGAGAGAGAGAGAGAGAGAGTTTGTTTGTGCTTAAAGTTTCACGAACTTTAGTACCCAGTTGATTGTTTCGCCCTTTCATGCAATGCTGTAGAAATATGTTATCAGAGAGAGAGAGAGAGAGAGAGAGAGAGGTAGAGAGAGAGAGAGGGAGAGAGAGAGAGAGAGAGAGAGAGACAGACAGACAGACAGACAGACAGACAGACAGACAGACAGACAGAGAGAGAGAGAGAGAGAGAGAGAGAGAAGAGAGAGAGACTCAGCTGTCGTGTGTTTGAAGTTAGAGCAGAACTTACTCAGTGGGAAGTGTTTTGAGTTTTGCTCTTCGACCAGGACAACCTCACACAGACTCCCGACCCTCCGTTGGCCACTGCGATCCTTTCAGACCCATCTGCGTAGCAGTGAATCCAGACTTCTTCTGGGAAGATTTCATTGATTATCACCAGAGTCGGGGGCCGGAATAGCTCAATGGTAGAGCGCCGGACTCGTAATCTTGGTGATCCTGGGGTTGAGGTTCGAATCTCCGCCGGGCCGTTTTGGTACAGGGGGATTTTTCCCTCAGAGTTAACATTGGTTCTGACTCCATTTCCCATACAGTCCTTCGAATGAGACTATAAACCGAGGTTCCGTGTGTGAACGCACGCATAACATCTTGCACACACATAAAATCCCATCACCAACTTTCGGAAGAGAACGCCAGTTAGGCCGTTGGTATGGATGACACATTACACATAGCATGCACATTCCCCGAAGCTGGAGTATGGCTGCCTTAATGGCGGGATAAAAAACGGTCATACACACAAAACTCCACTCCCTTTGTTGGGGAGATGGGATTAATCCTTGCCTGTCTATACAGGGAGTGTCGGCAGGAGTATCAGCCTGCGTACGCAGAAAAAAACACACCAATGTCTGGATATCCAGCTTCTTTTTTGTCATGAGGTGTCAAGAGAGACTGCAGAACCTCTCTCTTTTCTTTGCAGCATCACCTTCGTGCGTCTGTGTTTGGGAGAGGGGGGGGGGGGGGGGCGGTGTAAATGTTTGGGTATGGATTTGTATAAATTTTGTACATGTACATAAACCACACTGGAAAAGGTGTCTATGATTTTGTTTTAGAGGCCAGTTTTACCCACAGATTGACTTATTAGTGTTGAATGGTTTGTATTTGTGTTTTTTTACGTGCCTGCAAAAGCATTTTCCTTGTGCATATGGGGGTATAATCAAAAGTCTGAAGTCTGAAGTTTCTCTTGTCTGGCCGAGTGGGGACAGTGACGTCAGCATCTCTATCTCTGACATGGGCGTGGTGTTAACACCACCACTGATCATCCTCAGTGCTTGTTTCTGTACTCGGTCCAACATTTGTGACAAGAAAAAAAAAAGAAGCAAAAATGGAATTACTGAGCCGCCAAACGAGGGACCAGACAAATTACGAAACAGACACCACGCGTTTCGACCTGCTGGGTCTTCTTCAGGCGGGACAAACAACCTTCAAAACAATGGAAGCAAAGGACGAACAAATAAGCATTGTATCACAGTATCACAGTGTCAATGAGTGCATGTATATCTCTACATGAGGTTTATAGGTAGGCAAGCGTGTATGTGATTACATCTTTAAGAAAGCGAAACGATCACTTAATGATATCTAAAAGGAAAAGTAAACACGCGTACATAGAAAAGAAAATAGATATATGAATGAATATAAATGAATGAAGAAATAAAGCAATAATACGGCTAAGCGTCTGACTTCGTGCTTTGTGTTCTGTTTTTTTACTTGATCCAACAAACGTGACTGGAGAACCCCCCCCCCCCCCCCCCCCCACACCACACACACCCCACCCCCCCCACACACATTGAAAGAAAAAGCAAATCCCTATACAAAGAAAGGCTTCAGGTGCATTTCTCGAGTGAGATCCGTTGGAAGAGGATAACGCCCTAAAGATAGTATCTTAGGCTGCCTTTGCACCATGGTAACCAAGCAGATCAGCGCCAATGGCTGCGTGGCTTTGGGTGGCCATAGCACGGTGATTACCGTGGATGCAGAGCACTATTTTCGGTAGAAAGACACTAGGCGTGGGTTGGTTTGTGGCCAAAAGACAAGGCTTCCTCGCACAGATTTCTGGGAGGACGATCCGGAAATCCGCTCATCTGTGAGAGGAATCACGTATATTCGTTCGGACGTACTTTTTGTAAATCTACCGGCTGGGAATTCTTGTTGTATATGTGTCTTTCAGCCCATTTCGACAACAAAAACAACCGGAAACAAGAGTTTCCTTCCGTTATTTGAATTAAAAAAAGTCCATCAACGTCTTAGCGGTGATAAAACTCTACGAATAACTGCGTGGAGTGCACCCTGACAGCAGGTTGTAGACATACTAGAACGATATGTTCTCTGCATACATCAGAAGGATTTCCCGTGTCTAAATACAGGAATATAAGACAAACGACTCCATCGATCAGCAAGCACCGGACAGACAAGAACTTCTGGTAGGCAGTTCTCAAGCAGCAGACCGGGGAATTGGTGGGTGGACACGGTAAGGGATTGGACTGGTGACAACGTCTGTGCCTTGATGAGCAATAATTGTGGGCAGAGGACTACTACTACGTACATGGGTCTACTGCTGGGCCTAATGTCCCACTTCGCACTACCTAGGGGACAGTCCGAAGTACATCACGCAGACAAACACTGCCTTGTTCCATTCACGTGTATGACAAACTCAGTCTTGTGTAATCACAATGATTCCGCTGCATAAATATGTGTGTATGTATATACGCTTGTATGTATACATGCGTGCATGTACGTGCGCATGAGTGGGTGCGTGCATATGTTTGTTTTAGTCAATGTGT
>CM065748.1:19449860-19452360 GCA_033310375.1 Conus canariensis
TATCAAGTTCATGGGGCTTGTCTTGGGACGGACGTAATGGCGCCCACTGGGAGGAGACCTCACATTCACTAGCTCCTCGACTACGCAATCATTGTCTTCAGTAGGGCTGGGAAACGCTTGCCACAGACCGCAGTGCCTGGCGACTTGCTGTCCACAAAGGAGTAAACAACTTCGAAGAGAAGCAGCGTTTGAAAGGAATTGAACCAGAAGCGCCAAGCCCGCAAAGAGAGGAGACCTGACCCAATGACAGCTGCCGCATGCCCACCAGAGTGCGGACGTATTGTGTGTCCAGCTTTGCCTTGCGCTCACACATGCGGAGTCACTGACGTCTTCGTCGACCACGACGGACATCCATGATGATCATGATGATGAGGGAGCTTCGTAGGTGGTGTTCTGCGAATGTTGGATCTGAACAGGCACCACTGAATACCACCGACGTAAATAGGAAGCAGTGCAGTGTCTCCTCTGGTGGGTTGCCTCATGACGACATGACAAGGACTGCTCTTTTCGTGGAATACCGATGATAGGACTGATGCGTGACAAGCCAGGCTGAAGATGTGGACAGGGAATCGCAATGAGCGGCGTGGGTGCAAGGTCATAGAGGTGGCATGGATGCGAGACAGGAAAAGAACAAGGTGCAAAGCATATAAATGTACTCCTAGTATAGTAGTACAAAAAAAAAGAAAAAATACAATATTATATCAGTCACTATCGCACTTTCTCCCCTTTTGGTGGTAGAAATTTTTAATGTAGGAGAAAAAAAAATTGCTGCTCTCCCCGGCGGGGAAATGAACCCCGGTGTCCCAGGTGACAGGCGGGGATACTAACCACTGTACTACCGACGAGCTTACAAATAATGGTAACATTTAAGTTTATAAACCGTTATTGCTTAAACTGTGCATCACAAAATTATCATTTATAGCCGTTAGTAACGGCTGTTCTGGTAAAATAAAACATCCTGTATTATTCGTGACCCATAATGAACATATCTACACCTTTTCAGAAAGATCGGCCCAGCAGTATTCCCTGGAGCGAGTGGAACACATTTTGACCACAGACGGACAGACAGACAGACAGACAGACAGACAACAACACACACACACACACACACACACACACACACACACACACACACACACACACACACACACACACACAGAGAGCATTTCTTCGTTCTCATTGTAAAGTACTCTCTGTTCTATAAGAACTGGGAGTACAAAAATAGACAGAAGACAAACATCACGCACCCTAAGTGAGGAAATGAAATATATGATTCAGTAGGAGAAATTAGAATTCTGTATAATGTATGATACAGCTCACTGTAATTTTCCAAAAGTATGGAAAGTTAGATTGCAATGTTGTAATGATACAGCTTTGCATAGTATTCCAAAAGTATGGACGGTTAGAATACGGTGTAATAATGATGCAGCTTAGCATAATACTCCAAAAGTACGGGAAAGTTAGAATACAGTGTAATGTATGGTCTAGCTTAGAATAATACTCCAAAAGTATGGAAAGTTGCAATACAGTGTATTGAATGACACAGCTCAGCAGGACATTCCAAAAGGACGGAAAATTAGATTATTTTGTAATGCATGTATGGCTTAGCATAATATTCCAAAAGTATAAAAGTTAGAATACTCTGTAATGTATGATATAGCTTAGCATAAAATTCCAAAAGTATGGAAAGTTAGAACACAGTGTAATGTATGATATAGCTTAGCACAATACTCGAAAAGTACGGACAATTAGAATACTCTGTAATGTATGGCATAGCTTAGCATAATATTCCGAAAGTACGGAAAATTAGAATACTCTGTAATGTATGGCATAGCTTAGCATAATATTCCGAAAGTACGGAAAATTAGAATACTCTGTAATGTATGGCATAGCTTAGCATAATATTCCAAAAGTACGGAAAATTAGAAAGCACTATACTATATGCTATGTTTCAACATAATATTAAACAAGATGCGAAGCATATAAACGTACTCCCAGTTTTCCAAACCGCTTATAAATCGGCCAAATGCTTTGTGAGAAAAGAAATAAAGGCAAAATAACGGTTTTAACGGTTATTTGACCGATGTACACTTTTGAAACTGGTATTTTAGTCCTCACTGGGCTAAAGCCTGTGTACATACCAAATTTCATCCAAATCGGACAATATGTCAAGAATAACGGTTTTTAACGGTCAGATTTTGAAACACTACATGGAAGTGCCATTTGTTCGTGATAGCCTTTCTATATAAAAAAAATTTCATTAAAACTCACCAATATATATCAAAATAACGGCAAAATAACGGTTATATAACCGATGTACACTTTTAAAACCGGTATTTTAGTCCTCACTGGGCTAAAGCCTGTGTACATACCAAATTTCATCCAAATCGGACAATATGTCAAGAATAACGGTTTTTAACGGTCAAATTTAGAAACACTATATAGAAGTGCCAGTTGTGTGTGATAACCTTTCTATATACCAAATTTCATTAAAATCCAC
>CM065748.1:19469860-19477360 GCA_033310375.1 Conus canariensis
ATGTAACATTAGGTATCAAAGTGCGTATATTGTGTATTGACCAAAGTAAGATTGGGCGTGTCAGATATTAGCAGTACAAAGTTTATTGTTTATGGTCGGAGTGAAATGATTTGTCCATTTTATGTAGGGGCAGAATAAAATGAATATAATTTTATGCTATATTGGCCCTGGTCTCCATGGTTACCTTCACCAAGAAACGTGCCTTGAACCTTAAGATAGCTTTTGTATTTAAAAGAAAAATGTAAATATGGTTGTGTTTAAATCTTCAAATGATCTCTATAAGACCTTTAAAAGATGCCTTAGTACAATAACCTAGAAGACAATATGCATCAATATTGTACGCTTTATAGTTAGAATTCCATTGGTGTCTTTGGATTGGTGCTCCCATTAGTATTATAACTATTCAATGCACTATAACTTTACCTCTAAAGCTTCTGCGAATTATGTTAATAATTATGTACGAACGGTCATCTTTCATTCCTATGCTCACGCCGCTTTTTAACGGTGCAATGACCATAACGTATTTAATACAATTCCGCTTCTCTCTCATCCAGAAATGTCGCTTGCAGACATTGTCATCACCATCATCTTCGCCACCATCGTGGTCATAGCGGTCAGCTTCTTCTTGTTCTTCTGCCTACGCAGGCTGATACTCCCGCTGACACTCCCCTATATGGACAGGCAAGGATTAATCCCATCTACCCAACAAAGGGACTGGAGTTTTGTGTGTATGACCGTTTTATTTTATCCTGCCATTAAGACAGCCATACTCCCATCTTCGGGGAAGGTGCATGCTATGTGTAACGTGTCATCCACACCAACGGCCAAACTGGTCTTCTCTTCCGAAAGTTGGTGATGGGATTTTACGTGTGTGCAAGATGTTATACGTGCGTTCACACACGGAACCTCGGTTTAAAGGCTCATTCGATGGACTGTATGGGAAATGGAGTCAGAACTAATGTTAACTCCGACGGAAAAATCCCCCTGTACCGAAACGGCCCGGCGGAGGTTCGAACCCGCAACTCTTGGTTTACGAGTCCGGCGCTCTACCAACTGAGCTATTTTGGCCCCCCACTGCGGTCAGCGTTGTGATGCATGCAAAGTGCAGAGGGCAGAGTTCATGACTTTCAGGGAACCTTTTTTGCATCATTCCCATCCCGTCAACAAGATGTTGAGTCCTTCGTTGATCTATCCCCCCACCCCCCCCCCCCCCCTCCCCGCTTCCTCAAACTGCAAGGCACAACAAAGGTGCGTATGGCAGGCCTGTGTTAACTACTATACTCCCCAGTGTGATAGATACGTACTGTACCATTGACAGTACCTGACTGTTCAGTCACACAAAGATAGGATAGATGATGTTTTCACAATACAAAGCAGCAGCGGTTTGTTTTTTCACTAAAAAATTTTTTTTTTTTTTTGGGGGGGGGGGGGGTTGGTAGGTTGATTGGTTGGTTGGTTGGGTTTTTGCCTCCTTATTGGCAATATCCTCGCCCGCATCCAGAAAACTAAACCCAAAGCACAAACAAACAAATAAATAAACAAACAACTAGAACAGCAATCACCACCACTATCACCACCACTACCATCACTAACAAACTAGCCGACCAATAAATCAGCTAAACACAACGAGGGAGCCCTAGGAAACTGTTTTTGAGCAAAAACAAACCAAGACAAACGTATAACGCAATGAGCAAATTCATAATCATCAGGTCATCACAAACACAGACGAAGGTTACCTCGCACAATAACGAAAAGAACAAAAACCCATACACCGTAGGTACCTTCAAGTATGAAACCGATGGACACAAAATCTTCAAAAGAAAAAACAAGAAAAAAAACCCAACCCTGAGATCAGTTAGACTGTTCAGTGTTACACATAAACCATGTTGTGACGTGTAACTGAACTGAAAAAAAAAAAAAAAACCGCTGGAGAAAAACGGTGAAAAAAGCCACACAAAGGAGAGGAAAGGAAATAAATGAAAATTGAAAAAAGAGGAAAGCTGTCAGTGAAAAAGACGGTATAGGTATAACAGAACCACCACCTAATAATTGAAAAAACGGGGAAAAAAAAATAAAGCGAAACAAAACAAAAAACAACAACAAAGAAACGAAAAAAGAAACAAACAAAATATTTCAAGACCTGCATGCAACTGAAGGAAAAAAAAAAAAAAACATACAACCGAACTGGAGCGAGAGGTGAAGAATAGATACATTTCTTTATCAAGGCGCTTAAATAGCTACCTTGGGAGGGGGGGGGAGAGAGGAGAGAGAAGAGAGAGAGAGAGAGAGAGAGAGAGAGAGAGAGAGAGAGAGAGAGATGAACATCTAGCCACTTTGCCTACGTCCCTAAATCCAACCCCATCTTGCTCCCACTGGCAATTGAGAGCACCCACGTCGAGTGAATGAAACGGCAGAGCAGGGTATCCTCCGGCAGGGGGGGTGGGGGGGGGTGGGGGGGGGCTCATGAACACAAAGATAGTATCTAGCTACTCGTGGATGGATGGATAGATGGATGGATGGATGGGTGGATGGATGGACTGGTGTGACAAGACTACAAGACTTGGGTGTGGATGTGACAGGGGGAACGAGGCGTGAAAACAATGGCCGCGCCACTGGAGAGACAGCAGAACAAGTAGGAAGAGAAGAACTGGCGGCAAGGCAAGCGGGTTAAAAAAAAAAAAAAAGAAAGAAAAAAAAAAAAGAAAAAGGAAAAAATCTGGAAGCTTTGATGTGTAGTGACAGGCCACGCAGAAGGGAATGCGGAAATCCTTCATTGTCGGATACTTCGATCAGACAATCGATCGCTTCCCCGACCCCTCCCCCCCCCACACACACACACCCCCACCCCACCCCACCACCCCCAGCACCCTCCCTCCCTCCTCCCCACCCACCCACCCACCCACCCACCCTCCTCCATCCACCCTCCCCGGCCCGGCCCGCCCCAACCACACAGCGAAACCTCACCACCAACCCCTCTTTCTGCCCGCCTCGCGTCTATGAATGACGTCACCTTGTCCTCTCTCCCGAGAGAGGAGGTGTCGACAGAACATCATTGAACTGTTTGCTGTACCCGTCAGCTGGGGAGACCTGAACTTGGCGAGGGGCTAATGGTTTGTTTGGGGGGGTTGGGGGGGGGGGGGGGGGGAGGAGGGGGGAGGGGGAGGGGGAGGGGGAGGGGGGGGGGGGCTTTCTGTATGTTGTAGATTTCTGTTGTGAAGGGTTCCTGAAATCCTTTTTCTTTTCCTTGTTAACGTTGTGTGTGTGTGTGTGTGTGTGTTGTGTGTGTGTGTGTGTGTGTGTGTGTGTGTGTGTGTGTGTGGCGCGCGCGCGCGCGCACGCGCGTGCGCGTAGGGTCGTTAAAAGTTGAGCTTCCATCGTCTTCAATGTTCGTTTTGGTTTCAAATTGGTCTTTTTGTTTTGTTTATTTTTGTTTGTTTTGTTTTGTTCTGTTTTGCGCTGTGTTATGAAGTTGTTCTGTTCCCTACAAAGAATGTAATGGTTGCTAACAACATACAACGGTAATTACACGTTAGTGTGAGCCCTTTTTGGCAAAACGAATCTTCTGTGCATGTATAATAATGGTGTGGATGGGGATGATGACAAGCAGAAGAAGAAGAAGAAGAAGAAGAGAAGAAGAAGAAAAGAAGAAAGAAGAAGAAGAAGAAGAAAGAAGAAAGAGAAGAAGAAGAAGAAAGAAGAAGGAAGAAGAAGAAGAAGAAGAAGAAGAAGAAAAGAAGAGAAGAAAGAAAGAAGAAGAAGAAGAAGAAGAAGAAGAAGAAAGAAGAAGAAAGAAGAAGAAGAAAGAAGAGAAGAAGAAAGAAGAAGAAGGAAAAAAGCAACGAATAATAATGATACTACTATACTACTGATAATAATAATAGTAATGATAGTGAAGTAATAATAATAATAACAACGGTAATAATAACAAAATAATAATGAGAATGATGATAACAGTAACGGTGATAGTAATAATAACAATAATAATCTTTCTATAGTGCATTGATTGCAATGCAGAAAGCCACTTCCGTCCGTCTGTGGTCTTACGCCAAAGGCACCGTCTAATATGACCTTCACCACAGTTGACAAGGTGACTCACTACTACACTGACCTTCACACAGTTGACAAGGTGACTCACTACTACACTGACCTTCACACAGTTGACAAGGTGACTCACTACTACACTGACTTCACCACAGTTGACAAGGTGACTCACTACTACACTGACCTTCACCACAGTTGACAAGGTGACTCACTACTACACTGACCTTCACCACAGTTGACAAGGTGACTCACTACTACACTGACCTTCACCACAGTTGACAAGGTGACTCACTACTACACTGACCTTCACCACAGTTGACAAGGTGACTCACTACTACATGACCTTCACCACAGTTGACAAGGTGACTCACTACTACACTGACCTTCACCACAGTTGACAAGGTGACTCACTACTACACTGACCTTCACCACAGTTGACAAGGTGACTCACTACTACACTGACCTTCACCACAGTTGACAAGGTGACTCACTACTACACTGACCTTCACCACAGTTGACAAGGTGACTCACTACTACACTGACCTTCACCACAGTTGACAAGGTGACTCACTACTACACTGACCTTCACCACAGTTGACAAGGTGACTCACTACTACACTGACCTTCACCACAGTTGACAAGGTGACTCACTACTACACTGACCTTCACCACAGTTGACAAGGTGACTCACTACTACACTAAACAGATCAAAAGTATCACGTTGGTTGGTAAACGGTGGGTTTTTTTTTTTTTTTTAAATGGCACAACGTCGCGAATCGAAGCCGTACAGAGATTCGAAGCTGGTAAAGTAAGAGGGGAGAGGAATGGGGAAGGACAGATAATGGCGGGGGGGGGGGGGGGGGGGGGGGCAGTATAAAAGATAAGACAGCTAGTCCCTCAATGTGTAGGTTCAAATCGCACTAAGCACACATGGACACAGACACTGAACAATCTTACTCGATCGAGGAAGCGAGAAACATGTCCGTACATTCTTCTTTAACACTGATAACTTACGTCATTTTCATTCAACGCCTGCCTACCTTGCGCTGAAGACAGATCTAAGCTAAGTGACCAATTCGTTCATTTCCATGGTCCTGTTTGTTTGTATCTTGCCTGAAGAAGACCCAACAGGTCGAAACGCGTCGTGTTTTATCTTGTGACTCGTTTGTCCACGTTTCTCTTGGCGGTTCGCTAACATTTATGTCAGATTTGTTACGTCATAAGCTTCACGAACCGAGGAAAGTCATGAGTCTAGTCTTAATGGTGTTCAGGGTTCCAATCTTTCTGAGAACGGCTAGCTTGCGAGCGAGTTCCATTTCATAGCTTGAGCTGAAAATTGAACTGATCCCTGGCCTAACGATTTGAGACTTTGTGAAAATGATCAGTCCATGCGTCTGTAAATGAGAGACCGTTTGCTGTGCATCCAATGATCGTGACCAACTGTGTCATCTAGTGCTGAGATATCATTAACCAGTGCCTAGAACACACACACTTTACAGCAGACTCCATGAAAACTTTGTTCAGAGATGATGCCCCACCTGATGTGATCTTTGAATTTTTGAAAGAGATTATCATTTTTTTTTCAGCTGGTCTAAGATTTTACGGGAAGAAAGATTTTTTAACGAAGTTTCTGGTGCGTTTTTAAAAGATATATTTTAAAGAGATGTGTGATTTTTTGTTTTTGTTTTTTTGGATGACTTGTGTGTTGATTTTAACGTGGTGACAACCCTGATATTGCCATTTGCGGTCGGCTGGGCTTTTAGCAACATTACTTTATCTTACCAGGATCACACACACACACACACACACACACACACACACACACCACACACACACACACACACACACACACACAAACAAACACACACGCGCGCGCGCACAGAGAGAGAGAGAGAGAGAGACAGACAGACAGACAGACAGACAGACAGACAGAGACACACACACACACACACACACACACACACACACACACACACACACACACACACACACACACACACACACAGAGTGAGACAGACAGACAGACAGACAGAGACTGGGAACAATATTGATGGAACCAGTCTGGTACCATTAATACCACATCCAGGGGAGAGTAGAATAGTGTTGTGGGGCGGAGAGGGCAGGCAGTGGGGGGCCGGGGGGGGGGGGGGGGAGAGGGGGCACGCTTCCTACCCACCCGGTTCTTTTTTTCAGACTGCAACTGCTGATGGAGACCGCCAGGTGGATTTGTTTTTTATTGACACTTTTCACCACGGTATTTTACAGGTCTTTACCGATTGTTGGCACCTTGCTGGAATGACGTCACGACACGAATGGCATGTACCCAGCAAGAGCGAATTAACCTAGGGCGAGGGGGGGGAAAGGGGTGGTGTGGGTGGGGGAGGGTACAGATATGAGGACAGTGTGTGTGGGGGTGGGGTGGGGGCGGGGGTTGGGGGACATATCGAGAGATCCGGGGAGATCCGGCATTAAAGAGTGTATTCTTGAGAAGACAACAACAACAACAGCAACGGCGACAAAGACGGCTACAACGAAGACAACCACTCAGTTTCCGTTTCATCAAGGAGGCGTCACTGCGTGCGGACTAGTCCATATACGCTACACCACATCCGCTAAGTTTTGAGACCACACTACGCATGATCTTATAGCAACACTTGACAGAAGATTATGTGTTGCCTTTCGACAGCATTTCTGTTTGTATACCCTCCTCAATACTACAGCCATAGAGAGTGCATGTGATCTTCCTGGGTTAGAAGCACGTTGCCTGTAACGGATGGAAATGTTGCTGAATTGAACAAGTAGGATGAACTGGGTTGTGTTTTTTTTTTTTTCGTGTTCAGACAATAGCTTATTCCGCCGTATCTGGAATAGTGTCTGTAACTCTGGAAGAGATATCACTCTTTTGAAATATGAAATAAGTAAGTAGATTCTTCCCCTGTATTGTCTGTTATTGTTAATACCTGCGGGTAATTTGGGTTTAGAAATCCTGTGGAAAAGAACGAAAAACAAACAAACAAACAAAAAAACAAACAAAAAACAAAACATACACATAAATGAACAAGCAGGGATGCTACAGATGTTTGTGCCGTCTGCACTGGAGGAGACAAGACACAACATTAGACAGCCAGTAAATAGTGAACGTTCCACAGCCATTTCAGAAACACAACGTAATGACTTGGAGAGAGAGAGAGAGAGAGAGAGAGAGAGAGAGAGAGAGAGAGAGAGAGAGAGAGAGAGAGAGAGAGCGAGAGACATAGACAGAGACAGAGAGACAGAGAGAGAGAGAGAGAGAGAGAGAGAAAGAGAGAGAGACTCAACAGCCATCAATCTTCTCCATGGACACAAAGGTTCGGAGGAAAAGATTTTCCAGTCGGGATGGGGGAGGGCGAGAGGGGGTGGGTAGTGGGGGGTGGGGGTGTAGGCGGGGGGGGGGGGGGGGAAGGGGGGGGGGCTAGGAGA
>CM065748.1:19489860-19497360 GCA_033310375.1 Conus canariensis
CATTGTAATACGTCAGCCATCATTCCAGCTATTCAGGCTCACATTGACCCAGTAACTTATTGTAGTGTTGTGAACGAGTTTTGATCTACGGGACATAATCATATGCTCATATAACTCATATGCTTTTCCTTTTAGAGCCTCGTTCTGATCATAAACAGTTCTGATGGCAATCGTCAAGAAGACCTGAGTCAATACAACAGTTATCACCGCATTAACATGACTGGAAAGTTTCTGGTGTATGAATCCATACAACAAACATTCAGCAACCCCAGGCAGTCACAACATCACACTTGTAACGAGAAATGTCCTTGGCAGGTTGTGAAATACAACAGAAGGGCAGAGGCACACCTAGCTTGTGAGATGAAGGGAGATTCTTGTTCAACCCCCCCCCCCCACCCCATCTCCCTCCATCCCTACATCCCTCCAAATCATGTTTCTGCCTAACTGTCCGAGTGTAGTATACAGTGAATTCAGTGCATCTGCACAGGACTCATTCCTAGATGACAGCCATAGTGACAGTTCGTGCTGTGCTGTAGATTGTGCACGGGCAACACGGCCTTAACGACCAGCTGCTGAACACAGAGTGTGACAGTGATACATCATCAGTGACAGTGCAGCATGATGATCTGACTCTGCAGGATAGGATAGACTGTCCCACTACCACTGACAGTGTCTGTATATGACAGCCTCATGTTTGTATGCTCTCTGTCTCTCTGTCTCTCTGTCTCTCACTCTGTAGCTAACCTTGCTTTGCTGCCAGCAAGAAGGCTTTCGAATGACTTTTCACATTTTTGTGTGTGATTTATTCGACACATTAATAACAGTTACAGCGCTCGTATCTCGGTTAGGGAGGGCATTTAGAGCTGTTTGTTGCAGTCTGTGTGTCTGTCCTTGGTTCAGAATCGAAGGCAGAGAATGGCAAAAGGTCATTGTAATACGTCGGCCATCATTCCGCCCATCTCCAGCTATTCAGGCTCACATTGACCCAGTAACTTATTGTAGTGTTGTGAACGAGTTTTGATCTAAGGGACATTACTCATTTGCTCTTCCTTTTAGAGCCTCGTTCTGATCATAAACAATTCTGATGGAAACCGTCAAGAAGACATGTGTCAATGCAACAGTGACCACCGCATTCACATGACTTGAAAGTTTCTGTTCTATGAATCCACACAATAAACATTGTGCAACCCCAAGAAGTCACAACATCACACTTATCACGAGAATTGTCCTTGGCAGGTTGTGAAATACAACAGAAGGGCAGAGGCACGCCTAACTCGTGAGATGAGGGGAGATTCTTGTCCAACAACTCCCACCCTCCCATATCCCTCATTCCTAGATGAAGCTCGTAGTGACATCCATGCTGTGCTGCAGATTGTGCACAGGCAACATGGCCTTAACGACCAGCTGCTGAACACAGAGTGTGACAGTGATACATCATCAGTGACAGTGCAGCATGATGATCTGACTCTGCAGGATAGGATAGACTGTCACACTGCCACTGACAGTGACAATGAACATGGAAACATCCCTGAAACGTGTTTCAGTGTTAAGTGTAGTCTGTATATGACAGCCTCATGTTTGTATGCTCTCTCTCTGTCTCTCTTTCTGTCTCTGTCTGTCTGTCTGTTCTCTCTCTCTCTCTCTCTCTCTCTCTCTTCTCCCTCTCTCTCTCTCTCTCTCTCTCTCTCTCTCTCTCTCTCTCTCTCTCCTCTGTAGCTTCCCTTGCTTTGCTGCCAGCAAGAAGGCTTTCGAAAATCTTTTCACATTGTGTGTGTGTGTGTGTGTGTGTGTGTGTGTGTGTGTGTGTGTGTGTGTGTGTGTGTGTGTGTGTGTATGTGTGTGTGTGTGTGTGTGTGTGTGTGTGTGTGTGTGTGTGTGTGTGTGTGTGATTTATTCAACACATTGCTGACAGTTACAGGGCTCGTATCTCGGTTAGGGAGGGCATTTAGAGCTGTTTGTTGCAGTCTATGTGTCTGTCCTTGGTTCAGAATCGAAGGCAGAGAACGGCAAAAGGTCATTGTAATACGTCAGCCATCATTCCGCCCATCTCCAGCCATTCAGACTCACATTGACCCAGTAACTTACTGTAGTGTTGTGAACGAGTTTTGATCTAAGGGACATTACTCGTTTGCTCTTCCTTTTAGAGCCTCGTTCTGATCATAAACAATTCTGATGGCAACTGTCAAGAAGACATGAGTCAATGCAACAGTTATCACCGCATTAACATGACTTGAAAGTTTCTGTTGTATGAACCCATACAACAAACATTGTGCAACCCCAGGCAGTCACAACATCACACATATCACGAGAAATGTCCTTGGCAGGTTGTGAAATACAACGGAAGGGCTGAGGCACACCTAACTCGTGAGATGAGGGGAGATTCTTGTTCAACCACTCTCACCCCCCCCCCTCCCATCTCCTTCCATCCCTACATCCCTCCAAGTCATGTTTCTGCCTCACTGTCTGAATGTAGTATACAGTGAATTCAATGCATCTGCACAGGACTCATTCCTAGGCGACAGCCATAGTGACAGTCCATGCTGTGCTGTAGAGAGTGCACGGGCGACACGGCCTTAACGACCAGCTGCTGAACACAGAGTGTGACAGTAATACATCATCAGTGACAGTGCAGCATGATGATCTGACTCTGCAGGATAGGATAGACTGTCCACTGCCACTGACAGTGACAATGAACATGGAAACATCCCTGAAACATGTTCCTGTGTTAAGTGTAGTCCGTTTATGACAGCCTCATGTTTGTATGCTCTCTGTCTCGTTATCACTCTGTCTGTCTGTCTGTCTGTCTGTCTGTCTGTCTGTCTGTCTGTCTCTCTCTCTGTCTCTCTCTCTCTCTCTCTCTCTCTCTCTCTCTCTGTAGCTAACCTTGCTTTGCTGCCAGCAAGAAAGCTTTCGAAAGCCTTTTCACATTTTTGTGTGTGATTTATTCGACACATTAATGACAGTTACAGGGCTCGTATCTCGGTTAGGGAGGGCATTTAGAGCTGTTTGTTGCAGTCTATGTGTCTGTCCTTGGTTCAGAATCGAAGGCAGAGAATGGCAAAAGGTCATTGTAATACGTCGGCCATCATTCCGCACATCTCCAGCTGTTCAGACTCACATTGACCCAGTAACTTATTGTAGTGTTGTGAACGAGTTTTGATCTAAGGGACATAACTCATATGCTTTTCCTTTTAGAGCCTCGTTCTGATCATAAACCATTCTGATGGCAACCGTCAAGAAGACCTGAGTCAATACAACAGTTATCACTGCATCTACATGACTTGAAAGTTTCTGTTGTATAAATCCACACAACAAACATTGTGCAACCCCAAGAAGTCACAACATCACACTTATCACGAGAAATGTCCTTGGCAGGTTGTGAAATACAACAGAAGGGCAGAGGCACGCCTAACTCGTGAGATGAGGGGAGATTCTTGTCCAACCACTCCCACCCTCCCATATCCCTCCATCCCTCCAAGTCATGTTTCTGCCTAACTGTCTGAGTGTAGTATACAGTGAATTCAGTGCATCTGCACAGGACTCATTCCTAGATGACAGCCATAGTGACAGTCCATGCTGTGCTGTAGAGAGTGCACGGGCGACACGTCCTAATGGCTAGCTGCTGAATGCAGAGTCAGTTGGTAATACATCATCAGTGACAGTGCAGCACGACTTTGCAGGATGGGACAGGGTTGACAAACTTCCACTGACGGTGAGACCGAACATGGAAATATCCCTGAACCATCTTCTGATGTAAACTGTACACAGTCTATGACAGATACAGAGCAAAACTGTACACAGTCAATGACAGCTACAGAGCACAACTGTACATAGTGTATGACAGCTACAGAGCACAACTGTACACAGTCTGTGACAGCTACAGAGCAACACTGTACATAGTGTATGACAGCTACAGAGCAACACTGTACATAGTGTATGACAGCTACAGAGCACAACTGTACACAGTCTGTGACAGCTACAGAGCACAACTGTACATTGTGTATGACAGCTACAGAGCACAACTGTACACAGTCTATGACAGCTACAGAGCAACACTGTACATAGTGTATGACAGCTACAGAGCACAACTGTACATTGTGTATGACAGCTACAGAGCACAACTGTACACAGTCTGTGACAGCTACAGAGCAACACTGTACATAGTGTATGACAGCTACAGAGCACAACTGTACACAGTCTGTGACAGCTACAGAGCACAACTGTACACAGTCTGTGACAGCTACAGAGCAACACTGTACATAGTGTATGACAGCTACAGAGCACAACTGTACACAGTCTATGACAGCTACAGAGCACAACTGTACACAGTCTATGACAGCTACAGAGCACAACTGTACACAGTCTATGACAGCTACAGAGCACAACTGTACACAGTCTATGACAGCTACAGAGCCAAACTGTACACAGTCTATGACAGCTACAGAGCACAACTGTACACAATCTATGACAGCTACAGAGCACAACTGTACACAGTCTATGACAGCTACAGAGCACAACTGTACACAGTCTATGACAGCTACAGAGCAAAACTGTACACAGTCTATGACAGCTACAGAGCAAAACTGTACACAGTCTATGACAGCTACAGAGCACAACTGTACACAGTCTGTGACAGCTACAGAGCAACACTGTACATAGTGTATGACAGCTACAGAGCACAACTGTACACAGTCTATGACAGCTACAGAGCAACACTGCACATAGTGTATGACAGCTACGGAGCACAACTGTACACAGTCTATGACATCTACAGAGCACAACTGTACACAGTCTATGACAGTTACAGAGCACAACTGTACACAGTCTGTGACAGCTACGGAGCACAACTGTACACAGTCCGTGACAGCTACAGAGCAAAACTGTACACAGTCTATGACAGCTGCAGAGCACAACTGTACATACTCTGTGACAGCTACAGAGCACAACTGTACATAGTCAATGACAGCTACGGAGCACAACTGTACACAGTCCGTGACAGCTACGGAGCACAACTGTACACAGTCTGTGACAGCTACAGAGCAAAACTGTACGCAGTCTATGACAGCTGCAGAGCAAAACTGTACATAGTCTGTGACAGCCACAGAGCAAAACTGTACACAGTCTGTGACAGCCACAGAGCAAAACTGTACACAGTCTGTGACAGCCACAGAGCAAAACTGTACACAGTCTATGACAGCTACAGAGCAAAACTGTACACAGTCTATGACAGCTGCAGAGCAAAACAGTACACAGTCTGTGACAGCCACAGAGCACAACTGTACACAGTCTGTGACAGCCACAGAGCACAACTGTACATAGTCAATGACAGCTACGGAGCACAACTGTACACAGTCCGTGACAGCTACAGAGCAAAACTGTACGCAGTCTATGACAGCTGCAGAGCAAAACTGTACACAGTCTATGACAGCTACAGAGCAAAACTGTACACAGTCTATGACAGCTACAGAGCAAAACTGTACACAGTCTATGACAGCTACAGAGCAAAACTGTACACAGTCTATGACAGCTACAGAGCAAAACTGTACACAGTCTGTGACAGCTACAGAGCAACACTGTACACAGTCTATGACAGCTACAGAGCAAAACTGTACACAGTCTATGACAGCTACAGAGCAAAACTGTACACAGTCTGTGACAGCTACAGAGCAACACTGTACATAGTGTATGACAGCTACAGAGCAAAACTGTACACAGTCTATGACAGCTACAGAGCAAAACTGTACACAGTCTGTGACAGCCACAGAGCAAAACTGTACACAGTCTATGACAGCTGCAGAGCAAAACAGTACGCAGTCTGTGACAGCTACAGAGCACAACTGTACACAGTCTATGACACTACAGAGCAAAACTGTACACAGTCTGTGACAGCCACAGAGCACAACTGTACATAGTCAATGACAGCTGCAGAGCACAACTGTACACAGTCTATGACAGCTGCAGAGCACAACTGTACGCAGTCTATGACAGCTGCAGAGCACAACTGTACACAGTCTGTGACAGCTACGGAGCACAACTGTACACAGTCTATGACAGCTGCAGAGCAAAACAGTACGCAGTCTGTGACAGCCACAGAGCAAAACTGTACACAGTCTATGACAGCTGCAGAGCAAAACTGTACACAGTCTATGACAGCTGCAGAGCAAAACAGTACACAGTCTGTGACAGCCACAGAGCACAACTGTACGCAGTCTGTGACAGCTGCAGAGCACAGCAGAGACAGAACATGTGACTGAAAGCAAATAAGACCGTTGTGTAAAAAAGTGGTGAGTCAGAGTTCATTCCTAGTCATGTTGTAATACACGACAGAACGGCGGGAGGTAACAACAGTTTACTGATATTTTCCATGAAAGAAAGGGCATGACCATGTTGATTCTGCTTCAGCTAGTGGTGAGACGGGCCAGATCAGCAGGTTGATGACAGTTGACAGTTTTCCCAACAGATTTTGGCCTGTTGAAACTGACAGGGGAAACAAACGACAACTGACATTATTTTCCATGGAAAAAAAAAAATAATGGCATGACCGTGGTGAGTCTGCTTCGCTCGGTGATACAAACCAGATCAGCTGGATGACAGTTGACATTGCCCATGCAATATCGGCCTGTGGCAAAATCATCAGTCAGAGGAAACGAACACACTAAGTCCACGTTCCGAGCCGAACAAAAGTGGCCTCTCGTGACACCATCACTGGCGAGAACGGAAATCTGCTGGACATAGACTGTGCTTTCTAGCAGTGGATGTGCATGTCTGTTGCTCTGGACGTTCCTCTCATGATCTGCATTCCTTATCGCCGAAACAATGGATTGCTTGTGCAGTTACTTCTCATATTCTTTGTAAGGGATGGATTTCAGTTTCGCTCGCTATCCCCGTCCTGTCCCGTTGTGAATGAACGGAATGCCTGACAGATTAAACGTTCGTATTTGTATTCTCTGTCTGTCTCTGTCTCTGTCTCTGTCCCTCTGTCTCTGTCTCTGTCTCTGTCTCTCTCTCTCTCTCTCTCTCTCTCTCTCTCTCTCTCTCTTGTCCTCCCACCCTCCCCTCCCAGGAGCTGCTCTCACTGTGACGGGGATAGATAATTAAAGCTGCTAATGAATTATTGACAGAACGGCTCACTGGAGTTTGCCCTGTCTCCGATCTTCGCGGGGCCACGTGACAGCCTAGTTAGCTCCCTTCCCGGCCAATAGTTAGCTCCCTTCCCGCCGGCCTTAGCTTTAACAAGTCTCAGAGCAATCCTCTCCGGGCACTCCGTGTGTGCACATGGATTAATGCCAGCCAAACACGCGGCCTCGATACACCCCCTCTCCTCCCCTAACCCCACCACCACTCCACTCCCCGGTCCCTCCCTGCCACGAGCAGTCTATTGAAAAAGAGTGGGGAAGCGTCTTTTTTCTTCTTCATGTTGCGAGGAATTCATTTCTGTTACATTAAGAGTCTAGTCCGCAGACTATGATGTGCTGTCTTGATATGCCGTACCCCTACCCC
>CM065748.1:19519860-19522360 GCA_033310375.1 Conus canariensis
GATTCGTCGAGGAAATGATTCCATTTTAGCGCACGCCGGACAGATAATGAGATTTGTCTTCTCTAACTTCTCACAGCTCATTGGAGAAATTCCCAAATGGCGTGTGAGGCTTGGGCCTGGAGTGAGCTTGAGCCTGTGTCGAGATCCTCCTCTTCTGCTCAACTACGTTTGCGATTCACCCTGATCTGTTCGGTGGAGTTAACAGTCTGAGAACTTCGTGCGACTAGACGGTGAATGCTGCCGTATTGTCATAAGCTGATCTGTACCATATAGTCATAACGAAATTGGAAATGAAATGAGGCAGGGAACAGTAAACAATAAACAAGTGGGGTAACTTTTGCTCCCATAAGAAAACCTAACACAGAGTAACTTTTATTCAAGACTGGCACAGCCTTTTAAACTTCCCTTATGCAGCTAGTGAAGAGTTTTCATATCTGTAATATATTTTCTTAATTTCATGTTCCCAGTTTCTCCATCTTCAACCTCCCCCCTCCCCACCTTAAGTCCAAATCTTTGTCAAGTCATTGCTATGAAGACAGTTAAGTTGTTGGCCTGTGCTTGTTTTTTCCCCCACAATTAGATTGTTCGTCTATGTATTTGTCTGACTTTATTCAAGTTTAAATGGCTGTGCCGGTCTTGAATAAAAGTTACTCTGTGTTAGGTTTTCTTATGGGAGCAAAAGTTACCCCACTTGTTTATAGCATATAGTCATAGTCTGTTTATCACGACATAGTCTGTTTACCACATAGTCTGTTTACCACCACATAGTCTGTTTACCACCACATAGTCTGTTTACCATCACGTAGTCATAGTCTGTTCATTAGCATATAATTACAATCCGATCAATACCATAGTGTCATCATTTAAACATTATCACATTGTCATAATCGGATTAAAACAACATAGCCATAATCTGATCGTTGTTTTCACTAAAGAGGACTTAAAAAAAAAATGATCCATTCTGTTTGTTTATTTGTCTATTAGAATACTTACGCACCCCCTCCCCTCCCTGCAACACCGATTGAAAAGAAAGAAAACAACTACTGGACAAATGGTCCGTTGTCCCAGGACCAGCCCTATCGATGCTGGTGCACACACGGTGTTAGAAATCGTATTAAGAAGTTCAGATAGTCCAGCAAGCTTTTTGTCCTTTTTTTCATCGATGATGTGCACTATACAGTTACTGTTACCGACTGATAACTATAAGAAAAGTAGGTTTTTTTCTCTCCCATGAAACGATGACTATTTCAACCAGATCATGCGCTATTTTAAAAAAAATAAAATAAAATAAAAATAACATGGGAAGTAACTCTTGCACGCTGATCCTAATATTACTTCCCCTGACAGAAACATTACTTGTTCCCACTTCATTAACAGACTCACAGGGGGATCCAGGAAGCCTTGGATCAACCATGTCAGAGGTCAACGCTTCCATGTTCCATGTTCTTTTGTCCACATCCGGGAACTGAAAAACACCAGGACCCAAAACACTCAAGGGACTAGTTCTTTCAGGCATGCATTGCAGACGCTTGTGTGATCGATCATGCTTGGCACACCTGAAGGCTGACAAGGCTGACGTGCACATCAGCAGCAGCGTCATCATCATCATCATCATCATCATCATCACCATCATGATCGTATCATAGTGGGTTTTTTTTCCCCTCAGCGATTCATCTTGTAACTCTATGATCAGTCCCCCAAAAAGACCAAAGTCCAGTATTATCAACACTACCACTACTATCACGCCTTCTCATCTCCCCCCCCCCCTCTCCCTCCTACCCCCCTCGCCACCCCTCTCCCGCCAACTACCCTGCCAGAGCTGCAGACTGCAGACAACACCTCCTGCAGTCTATCTTCTGTTTACTATAAAGCAATATTTATAGTATTGTTCCTTCTCAAGCAGCTTTTTTCTGTTTATTTGTTTGTTTTGTTTTATTTTGTTTTGTTTTGTTTAGAGGGACTTTCATTTCATCATAAAAAAGCAAACATTATCATTACTTCAGAATAGATGATTAAATGATGAACAGGTTTGATCAGGTTGCGACTAAACTATACACATGGACTGTGTGTTGTTATATCATGGTCTTCTGTCTGCTGAATGTTTCATTTATGTGTAGAACAGTGAAAGCAACAAGCTTCCGGTCCCACATTTTCCTGAAAAGTCCAAGCAGTTTACAACCAAAAAAAAAAATGGTTACCATACTAGAATTTACTTGAAACTGGATGAACAAATCACAGGTGTATGCAAACGAGCACTGTTACCGTCGCACTTACTATTTGATTTTGTATTTAGGTATAGTAACATATCCAGTGTAATATTAAAATGACCGACAAATTGAGGCTAGGAGTTTTGCTGTTCGGATGTAACACCAACAATTCTTTCACTTGTACTCTTATACTGCATGTCTGCAGTATATCGTGTGATTCTTCCCATAGTCATTTTCTCGCATGTGCGTCTCCAACGAAAATTTGATTTAAAATATCCATCGCAAGTCGACCA
>CM065748.1:19529860-19532360 GCA_033310375.1 Conus canariensis
CCATTCCATAATCGTCCCCTAAAGCTGACAGGCAAGGGGGGGGGGGGGTGATAAGCAACAGTGAGCGGAGCGGCAGGCTCCAGCCTTGCCTTGGAGATAGGGGGAAGGTCTAACCCAAAGAGAAAACACGCGTTCACTGAAGACGACGAGACAGAATAGTGTGTTTCTAAAAGCTGTAGGATAGATACATGAACAATGTAGCAGTCTGAATTCCTACGTTAAAAACATAACACACCTCTAGTTGCAAAGTGAGACGACTTGCAGGCGGAAATCTAAAAACAAATCTTAGATCAGTGTTAGCGAACCGCCAAAAACAAACAAACAAACAAACAAACAAACAAACGTGGACAAACGAATCACAAGACAAAACACGACGCGTTTCGACCTCTTAGGTCTTCTTCAGGCAAGATACAAAACAATTTCGACAACGAAATTTAATGATGTATTAGAGGAAGATAAGTGATTGCTCGCTCATGTTCGTTGTCCTACCTGTTTTGTATCTTGCCTGGAGAAGACCTAAGAGGTCGAAACGCGTCGTGTTTTGTCTTGTGATATGTTTGTCCACGTGTTTGGCGGTTCGCTTAACATTTATTGAAGATTTGTAATAAACCTCATTTACAATCGTGATTCAGAAGGTAAGAGAAAGAGAATGAGAATAATCGATTGAGGCGAATGAGACTGGTGTAATGTATTATCTTTAACATCAAGGAATACTTGCCACGATGACATAGCACGCTGGAATAACAAAGAAACATACTGTCACAACAATGATAGATACAGGAAATGAATAACAAAGAAACATACTGTCACAACAATGATAGATACAGGAAATGTCAGCTGGTCTGAAAGAATTGTGTGTCATAGAATGTCCAGACGCTAGTTTCGACGTAGAAATTAACTGCGTTTTTTTTTTTTCTTGCGTTGGAACAAACTGTCAGACTTCTCTTTACGGATTTGTTTTTCTTCCAGAAAACAGGTCATGGTTTCATTGTATTGGTGGTCTGGGCTGTCTATGTTGTCCTAAGACAATGATCTTGTGCTGAAAAATCGTTTGGAGATTCTTCACAACCATTGCCTTCTGGTATCAGATGTGTATTCTTCCATCTCATACACACCTTCGGGATATTCTCCTCTATGACCGTTGTAAATGTATATTCTTCCATCTCATACACACCTTCAGTACATTCTCCTCTATGACCGTTGTAAATGTTGAACCATTCAGCAGTTTGGGAAGTTTCTAACATTTCCTTACTGTAATTTCAGTGGATGTATATGTGTGTCAGACAAAGCTTGTTTGTCACTTTGTTCGTCTGCGTGTTACTGTTGCTGCGTTTGTTGTTGAGAAACGTGTTCATCAAATCATCTGCATTGAAAGGTTTGCCATTACTTTCAGTCAAGGTGTACAGTCCAGGGAATGTAATATGTATATCCTATGCAACACATTTGGAAAGATCAGGGAAAAAAAACACGGCTTTGGGGAGCAGAAAGGGCGATAACTCGATGCTGCCTCTCGGGTGTACCTGGATCTTCTGTCTCTGGATAGTTGGGAGGGACATGATCAATAATAATAATAAATAATATATAATAATAATTATAACAAAAACAACATAAATGATAATGATAACAACAACAATAATAATAATGATGATGGTAATAATGATAATAATAATAATCATAGTATAATCATTATTATTATTATCATTATTACAATACATAACAGCATCAAACAGACAAACAAACAATAAACAAACTTACGAACAAAAACAAAACCCCAGCAGTGTCATTGTTGGCGGCGGACTTTGGTGATTGAGGTTGCCAGATTGTGTCAATCTTGGCACAGTGATTCTGATTGTGTCAATCTTGGCACAACGATTCTGATTGTGTCAATCTTCGCACAACGATTCTGATTGTGTCAATCTTGGCACAGTGATTCTGATTGTGTCAATCTTGGCACAACGATTCTGATTGTGTCAATCTTCGCACAACGATTCTGATTGTGTCAGTCTTCGCACAATGATTCTGATTGTGTCAATCTTGGCACAACGATTCTGATTGTGTCAATCTTCGCACAACGATTCTGATTGTGTCAATCTTGGCACAGTGATTCTGATTGTGTCAATCTTGGCACAACGATTCTGATTGTGTCAATCTTGGCACAGTGATTCTGATTGTGTCAATCTTGGCACAACGATTCTGATTGTGTCAGTCTTGGCACAACGATTCTGATTGTGTCGGTCTTGGCACAGTGATTCTGATTGTGTCAATCTTGGCACAGTGATTCTGATTGTGTCAATCTTGGCATAATGATTCTGATTGTGTCAATCTTGGCACAATGGTTCTGCTTGTGTCAATCTTGGCACAACGATTCTGATTGTGTCAGTCTTGGCACAATGATTTTGATTGTGTCAATCTTGGCACAGCGATTCTGATTGTGTCAATCTTGGCACAGTGATTCTAATTGTGTCAGTCTTGGCACAATGATTCTGATTGTGTCAGTCTT
>CM065748.1:19534860-19537360 GCA_033310375.1 Conus canariensis
ATGTGATGAGAGGTAATGTGGGTGTGTATGTGGGGGGGGGGGGGGGGGGGGTGGCAGGTAGGTGTAAGAAGAGTGGAACCGTCAGAGAGGTGCCAGAAGAAGAGTCATGACGGAGGGAGGGATCAGACGTGAACGTCTCAGGTGATTAAAACTCAGTACTTAACGGACTTTGTATGTAGGTAAACCGTTAACTTAACTAGAGAATAAACAATAAACAAGTAGGGTCACTCTTGCTCCCATAAGAAAACGTAACACAGAGTAACTTTTATTCAAGACTGGCACAGCCTTTTAAACTTGAATAAAGTCAGACAAATACAAAGACGAACAATCTAATAGTGGGGGAAAACAAGCGCAGGCCGACAACCCCTCTGTCATCATAGTAATGACTTGGCAAAAATTTGGACTTAAAGGGGGGGGGGGGGGGGGGGGGGTGAAGATGAAAAAACATGGGAACATGAAATTAAGAAAATATATTATGAATATGAAAACTCTTCATTAGCTGCATGAGGGAACCATCGTAATCCCTCTCGAAGGCAGATCTATTTGTATTGCCTGCTCCTAGGCCTTTTGTCCGCTGGATCGGACTCATCAGGGAGACACGGCTGGTTGTGTCTGTGCTCCTAGCGTTAAATAACTAGAGAAACAAATGATAACGATACTCAATAATCAAAGGAAACAAACTCTGTAGTACAGCGTCAGTAGATTATGCATTCTGGAGCAAGAAAAACGTAATTAAACCACGGTCTAAAATGATATGGTGAATAGTAACATCACTGGGACGGATGCACTGAATTCGGGGGCAACATTTGCTCCGTAATAAATTGAATTACTTACTTACTTACTTACTTAGACTTAGATGCTCCCGCGTCTTGCGACGCATGAGGCAGTCAAGGCGCTCCACTGTGCACGGTCCTCAGCCAGTGTACTAGTGTCACTCCGTCCTCTGTCAAAGAGTCTGAATTGAAAACAAGTCTGACAATCAGACTTGAAATAGGCCAGCAAATCAAAACCAAGTCTGACAGTGTCCTTTGACGAGACTTAGGAGATGAACTGAAGCATCTCAAAGTGTCTCTTTCTAGTAGGCTACGTTAGTCATTTCTTCGTAAGGAAATATGCAACCGACTCTTTTGCTACTAGAGTCATCTTTATCCTCTTTTTTGCTGCTATGTCTGCTTGATCATTAAAAAGAAGGTTAGAGTGGGGTGGTATCCAACAGAAATCAAGGTTCACGCCTTTCATATATGGAAAGTGTATGAGGAGAGAGAGAGAGAGAGAGAGAGAGAGAGAGAGGAGAGAGAGAGAGAGAGAGAGAGAGAGAGAGAGAGAGAGATGTTCACGATGCAAAGTTCAGGAACTTGTCTCATAAAACCTAAAACCTGACATAAATCTCCCAAGTAGGCTCCCTCTCCAGCCTCCAGCCTCCCCCTCCCCCCCCCCCCCCCCCACCCCCTTAATCCCATCGCTACTCTTCAGAGAAGGAAGTAACGCTTTCACCCAGAATTTACACATGCAGTCCAGACAACAGACAATTTTAGATCAAGCTGAGAAAATCAGTAACACAAACAAAAGAGGGGACGTAAATCGTGCCGACAGCCATGGTTACAAAAAAAAGTGATGCCCTCTTTTCCTCCATCCTCCCCAACTCTCCCACCTCTCCACTGTCACCCTTTCTTTCCCCCCTCACCCCCCCCTCCCCCTTACCATCATCTTCACTGCTGCCGTATCATGTCTACGTCTGTCGTCCAAAAATGGACAAGGAAGTGGGATGGGGAGCAAGCAGTGAGTGTGGTAGAACCAGATTTCTCTTTGAGGTTGCGGAGAGTTTAAAACTGAAGAGAACACATGCGGTTTTTTTTTTCTTCTTAATTAAGCAAGACAGATTTTTTTTTTTTCTGAAAAAGCAACTAATTGTACAGGAAATGATACACTTAACCTCATTTCACCATCAACCGTAACATAATCCATCTACAGCTGTGACTGAGGGTGGGGAGAGGGTAAATATGTAAAAAAAAAAAAAAAAAAAAAAAAAAAAAAAAAAGAAAATGAACAAAATAAACATGAGTGGTATAATGTCGTTGAAATTTTGATTATCGAGACAAGATATGTAAAAAAAAAATAAGTGAACAAAATTAACATGACTAGAATAATGTCGTTAAAGTCTTTATCATCGAGCCATCCACATCACGGCAACCTACTATAATAAAATGATGACTGACAATACTGAAACAACAGTCTGCGATGCTGTCAGTATCAAACTTTTTCAAGAAGCCTCAAGAGGAAACGATGTGCCTCGCCGCCAGTTTTGACGTGGAATTTGTCTTCTTTTTGTGATGACGTAGCTGGTGATGTGACCTATTGAACTAACACATTTTTTTAAAGTTTTTTTTTTCTTCTTTTCTCGTTCTGTTAGAGTAAACAAATCATATTTCATATATTGTGACACTCCTGATCGTCTTTATTGCCTTTAGACAATGATCTAGAGCTCAAGATTGTCTGAGGA
>CM065748.1:19544860-19552360 GCA_033310375.1 Conus canariensis
GAGGAGAAGGAGGAGAACAAGACAGACAGACAGACAGACGGATCGACTGACAAGCGGACGGACAGACATAGGTCAAAGAAAGAGAATTATTGATGTCAGGAAAGGGAGATAGCCAGGAAATGACCGTCAGTCAACACGAGGAAGAAGTGCTAAGGAAATACAGGGATGTTCAGGATACGACGAACAGAAAGTGGGTAGGGTGGAGTGGAAGGAGGGGGAGAAGGAAAAAGAGGAGAGACAGAGAGAAATATTGACCAAGAGGAGGAGGAGGAGGAGAAGAACGAGGAGGAGGAGGAGGAGGAAGAGGAGGAGGAGGAGAAGGGAAAAGAGGAGAGGCAGAGAGAAACATTGACCAAGAGGAGGACGAGGAGGAGGAGGAGGAGGAGGAGGAGGAGGAGGAGGAGAAGGAAGAGAAGGAGGAGGAGAAGGAAGGGGAGGAGGAGGAGGAGGAAGAGGAGGAGGAGAAGAAAGAGAAGGAGGAGGAGGAGGGGGAGAAGAAGAAGAAGAAGAAGAAAAAGAGAGAGACAGAGGTAGAGAGACAAAGACAGAGACAGAGACAGACAAACAGACAGACAGAGACAGACAGACAGACAGACCGACAGATAGACAGAGAGACAGGCAAACAGGCAGACACAGACAGAGAGAGAGAGAGAGAGAGAGAGAGAGAGAGAGAGGGGAGAGAGAGAGAATGAAAGAGACAGACAGACATACAGGCAGGCAGGCAGAAAGACCGACAGACCGACAGACCGACAGAGACAGAGACAGAGACAAAGACAAAAGACCAAGTCAAGAAAGACGGACAGAGAGATACAGAAACAGAGTAAGAGAAACAGAGAAAGACAGCGAGATACTGAGAGAGACAGAGAGGAGAGACTATCACAGACACTGAGACAGTGGGAAAAAACAGCAAGTGAGAGACTGTTAAAGAAAAAGAGAAAAAAGAAAGTAAGAGACAGATCGTCAGAGAGAGAGAGAGAGAGAGAGAGAGAGACAGACAGACAGACAGACAGACAGACAGACAGACAAAAAAATCAGGGATGGACAGACAGACAGGCTAACAGACGAAACAAACAGACAGGCAGGCAGACAGACAGACAGACAGTCAGAGAGACAGAAAGGCAGAGACAGTAACAGTGACAGAGAGACATGGAGAAGCAGCGACCGAGAAAGATAGAGAGGGAGGCAGAGAGACAGAAGATGTAAGAGAGGTGGGGGTGGGGGTGGGGGGTGGGTAGGAGAAGACAGATAAGAGACATCAACAGAGCTAGAAAGGAACAGAGACAAACACAGAGATTTACACAAAGAGAGCAAAATGGACTGAGAGAGAGAGAGAGAGAGAGAGAGAGAGAGAGAGAGAGAGAGAGAGAGAGAGAGGACCGACCGACCGACCGACCGACAGACAGACAGACAGACAGAGACAGAGAGAGACAGACAAAGACAGAGAGACAGACAGAGTGAGGGCGGCTCTGAGACAGAGATAGAGAGACAGAGAGAGACAGAGATAGAGAAACAGAGAGAGAGAGGCGGAAAGACAGAGAGAGAGAGAGAGGGAGATAGAGAGAGAGACAGACAGACAGACAGACAGACAGACAGACAGACAGATAGACAGATAGACAGGCTGCCGGAAGTGAAGAAAAAACAGAAGCGGTAGTTCCTCAGCATAACGAGTCGAATGAAGACCGACCGACCCACAGAGAGACAGACAGACTGACAGACAGACAGACATACATACAAACATACATACACACAGACAGACAGACAGACAGACAGACAGACAAAGAGCTGGCCGCCGGAAGTGAAGACAACGCATAAGCGGTAGTCCTACAGCATCCACGAGGGCAATGTCAAGGAACCAAGGGGGACAACCAACACGTCATTTCCGTCACGGGGGTTGCTGACTGATGCCCGCCCTCAAGTGGAGCCTTCAGGGTCTCATTCCAGATGAACCGATAGCAGCTTCTGGCACCTTCATGTCAGCGGACAGCGCTACACTCTTGACATAGTCGCTTGTCTACTTCTGCGAAGTAGTCAGCCTCTTGGTCCGCTACCAGCTGAACGTGAACCTTCGCCTTGATCATCGATCAGAAAGCGCAGGCTTCTTGGTAACGCAAAACCTCTCATCAAACCACCGAGTCATGTTGTGTACAGCCAAGTCGACCTTATAGAGGGGACACGTGAGCTCTGAAGGAAAGAATTTGAAGGTGAACTAATGGACAACAATTTTTTGTTGTTGTTGTTAGGCTCAGTCCCTGACTGACATTCATACCTGAAGTTGAAAGGCCAATGTGAAACGAGTTTTATGGCGATTCAAGTGTCAGTTGATTTAGTTCTATTCATAGTATTTGTAGTCAAGATCAAAACAAAACAAAATGTATATTTAGCACGTACGCGCGCGCTCACACACACACACACCACACACACACACACACACACACACACACACACACACACACACACCACGCACTACACACGCGCGCGCGCGCTCACACACACACACACACACACACACACACACACACACACACACACACACACACACCACACACACACACACACACACACACACACACATCTAGTAGGGCACTTGACGAGATCCGTTGTTTTGAATGAACTAATATCAACATGGCGACTTGACCCTTTCTTACAAGCCCCGTCCCTCTACCACTCATGCCCCACTTCCCCACTCCCGAACTGCTTCGTTCACCCAGCCACACCCATCCTCCACCCTCTCTAGCACCCCCTTCTCCATCCTTTGTCCTTTGTCCTGTTGAGGCTCATAGTTCATTAGTCAGTCTGAAAGATTTTATTATGACTTTTCTTTACATGGGAAGACGGGACTGTGTCTGCCTGGTCAAAATAATTTGGTGTGGTTTAATTAGTCTGGACACGAACAGGCAATACGACATACAAGGCCATCAGCTGTCAGTAGAGTTTTTGCTGGGTCTTAAATTGAGTCACAGGATGTTTTGAAGTCTGCTGGATTCAAAAGTTGATTTCTTACCAAGGGAAAGAAGAGGAGACTTAGACAATTATTCATAACCGAAATTCGGAGCAAAACGTTAAAAAACATCATTTTTGTATACAAGCAGGCAGGCTATGAGAATGGAGTGAATGTTGTTGTTGTTGTTGTCGTACCCTGGCTAAAAGACTTCAGGGATCATCCAAACAGCCGAAGTACTTGAACACTGTGGTACAAATGCATCAGCTGGGATGAGAACATTATGTGTGTGACCGTTTTTGATTACCCCGCCACATGGGCAGCCACACTCCGACTTCGGGGGATTCGGTGTGACTGGAAGTAATGATTTAGTCATACATAAGCCGCCTCCTCTGATGAGAGGAAGTGTGACGAAATGAAGATTGTCACAACAAAACTACACATTACTATGATGCAAATATCTCTGAAACTGAACCAGACTTTGTTGTATGAATTCCTTGTGTCTCTGTACCCGTGACGGCTTCATACAAGCACCTGCTAATACTGTCAGTCAGGTTGTCATTTGACCGAAGGAAGCGAGAGTTCATACACCAGTCACAGGATTTTACTATTTGAGGATGCAGGGAAAAAGATCGTGGCGACAGGCAATTAGTCAAGACTTCTTGTCTTACCCTTAGCCATTGTTACCATAGAAAATGATACGGAGTTAAAACAAAGAGAATTTAATCAGAGACTAGGTTGCTCAAACTTCCTTTTCCATTTGTCTTCTCTCTCTCTCTCTCTCTCTCTCTCTCTCTCTCTCTCTCTCTGACTTCTTTTTTCATCACTGTCTGTCTGTCTGTCTGTCTGTCTGTCTGTCTGTCTGTCTGTCTCTCTCTCTCTCTCTCTCTCTCTCTCTCTCTCTCTCTCTCTCTCTCTCTTCAATACATAGCGCACTGGGCTAATGCGTAGGTCAGACATCTGCTAAGTCGTAGCCACGAGACCCTCTTCTTCAATTCTCTCCTCTTAGTTGTTAGTTAATTCATTTATCCATCAGCTTAAAATCATGCGCAGTGTGGTCTCAGAACTTAGCGGATGTGGTGTAGCGTATATGGACTGGTCCGCACGCAGTGACGCCTCCTTAATGAAACTGAAACTCTATACATATTTATTAAAAATGTTGTTGCAGACTACGAATTCTGATAACTTCCCAGCGATTGGTGCCGATGAAACCGCAACTCACCTGCTAGAAGACATCAGAGCGCACCAATGGTAAAACACAGTGATCGAAAGAAAAAGAGTTAGTGAGATTGTGATTGAGTGACTGAATGCTATAGTGATAGAAGACTGACCGACTAAAAGAGAGAGAGAAAGAAAAAGAGTTTTCAAAGGAGCAGCGAGAAAAAGAGACAGGCAAGGGGAAAGAGGTACAGAGGGAAGAAGAGAGAAAAAAAAGTTTCCATAGGAGTCTGGAATGTCCTCCTCAAGAGTAGCAGTAGGCTAAAATAATCATGAGTCGTGTTACGTTTGTCAACACATGCGTCTACTCTTTGGTAACCTCACAATAAGTAGGGAGAGAGAGAGAGAGAGAGAGAGAGAGAGAGAGAGAGAGACAGACAGACAGACAGACAGACAGACAGACAGCGTGTAGGAAGTGGAGATAGCAGGGAAGAGCCACTCAGACGACATGTAGAAGTTCCAAGGAAGGAAACATGGGGGTGACAATGACGTCATTTCCGTCAGGGGGGCTCGTTTTTTTTTGTTTTTTTTTTTTGTTTTTTTTTTTTGGCACAGCTCGTCTCTCTGGCTCCTTGAGACTGAGAAACCAAAGTTGTCCCTCCTACCCTTCGTTTTCTTTTCTTTTCTTTTTTTTTTTTTTCTCTCCACTTTTTACTTTTCCTTCCCTTCTCTCCACATCCTGACATCACACCTCTGTCTGTCTGTCTGTCTGTCTGTCTGTCTCTCTCTGTCTCTGTCTCTGTCTCTGTCTCTCTCTCTCTGTCTCTCTCTCTCTCTCTCTCTCTCTCTCTCTCTCTCCTCTGCTTTTCCACCGTTCCTCACGCTGTCTCCGTGTTTTAAAACTTAATTCTGGCCTGTGAATTTTTAGCCAGCGTGCTAAAGCAAACAGTGGCTTTTTTTTTAAGTTAGCCCGCGCTCGTGTTGCCGTTGGGGATCCCCCCTCCCTCCAGCCTCCACTCTCCCCATCCCCACCCCATACTCCCCCCCCCCCCCCCCCCCTCTCCTGCTCTTCCGAAACGGAGCTCCAAAACAGTTAATTGTGTGGGTCCAGTTTTTACAAGGGGAAAGCATAAAAGTTGAGTTTCTGGACCGCCAAGCCCAGGGAACAAACAAATTACAACACAAAAGCAACGCCAATTGACCTTTCAGTCTTCCACAGCAAGACAAACAACTGCGACAAAAATGAAATGATACGAAGAAACACACACACACGCACACACACACTTACCTGAGAGGAAGAGTGTGTTTTCAGCCGACGAATAGGAAGAGTCATGTTCTCTTGTGGCTGGTATTTGGAAATTAGGGAATGGGTCATCCAGTGTCTGATTGATGGGTTTATTTAAACGAGCAGCTGAATATCTAGGAAAAGATCATGAGGTACAAAAATGAGGAAAAAGGGGGGAAAGAAGAAATACATCTTAAGGCTAAAATGAATTCAAGACAGCATACGATAGTGGTAAATGTAGAAGAAAAAATATTCAAGGGATTTTTTTTTTTTTTTTTTTAGATAACAACTTCAATCTTCTGAACACCAACCCAGAAGAGCATGATTGTCATTACACTTTCTGCTCCTCAAATTGAACAGGCCCTCCTTCTCACTTACGTCATTTCTTTGTTCTTCCTTTTTCGTTTTCGTTTGAATGAGCTTGTTTTGTTTTGTCCGTTGAA
Source organism: Conus canariensis (assembly GCA_033310375.1). Lineage (NCBI taxonomy): Eukaryota > Metazoa > Mollusca > Gastropoda > Neogastropoda > Conidae > Conus > Conus canariensis. The sequence continues at coordinate 19,550,685 of CM065748.1, forward strand.
GATTGAAGGTAGGGTCTCGTGCCTTCTGTGCTGTCACTGGTTTGTTCCATTCTTCAGTGGTTCTCGTGTCTCAGCTTTTATGCTCCTGCTTCGGTTCTTGCCTGCGATCACTCCAATTTCAAACTGACCTCATACACAGCAATTCTAGGGGTGGAGTGGGGGGGGGGGGGGGGGGGTTACAATTTCATGTGATGAAATGTGAGATTTCTGAATTCAACAGTGGAAAAAATACTGAATTTCAACAATTTCATGTGATGAAATGTGAGATTTCTGAATTCAACAGTGGAAAAAAAAAAAACTGAATTTCAACAAACTGCTCGCAAACGAGCGAAACAGTGACTCGGTAGTTTGTAGTTTGAGCGCACGAGAAACGTAAGAGCTAAGCTTATCAAAGAGAAGACGTCTCCAGAGAGAGAGAGAGAGAGAGAGACAGAGACAGAGAGACAGAGACAGAGAGACAGAGAGAGGAGGGGGGGAGGCAGTCTGAGATTCATCTATGAATTTATAAACTGCACTAAAGTGTTGCCTTCTTCTGTGTCGTTGTTTTTGTTATCTGGCTTAAGGTTTTGTTCATACTTCAAGACGAAAAGGAACTCGTAGAAACTTAAAGACAATTTATGTGACGAACGAATGCAACTTGTGTAAAACTAGTCTAAAACTTTTTTTTTCTTTTCTCTGTTTTGTCTTGCTTTACTTTAACTCCTCGTGTCTCTTCTTAGTGGCGTTCCTGAGACAAAACCTCAGAGCAAATTGCGGATTATACATAGCATTAGATTTCTACGGCAGAAAGACTCACGAGGCACTAAACAATCCAGTACCAAGTTTACATAGTGTATGTTTCCGTTGAAAACGTTATTTGAGAGACCAGAATTATTTTAGTTCAGATCAATGTATTTTGACCGGAAATACACCTATCCTCAGCTCCCTCTAACACACACACACACAGAGGACACATCCGGGACTCCATGGCGGAAACTGCGTATTTGTCGTCCCCATGTCTCATGATGTCTGTCTACCACTTCTGTGTTACCGTCATTTCCTTCGTATTTTCCCCTATTCTGTTTATCTCTTGGTCTGTCTTCGTCTTTCTCAAATCTCTCTTAGCCTTAACTCTCTCTCTCTCTCTCTCTGTCTGTCTCTCTCTCTCTCTCCTAAGACCCTTTTTGTAACCTTTTCTCCTCACAGCCCAATCCTATTCAGTTCTCTGCGAACTGTTTTCTTTCTCACTGTTTTCTCTTTGGCTTAGACCTTGCTTCATTAGCCTGAAGGGAGGGCTTGGTTCTGCCACTCGATTTTCCCCATCCCACTTCGCTTATAAAATTGGTAAGGTTGGAGCAGGGAGGAGGTGAGGCGCGGGAAACATGGGGAGGAGGGAAGAAGGAGTCAGGAGGGAGGGAGAGTCGAAGGGCGATGACGCGTGTAGCGGCCAGGATGGGAGACAAAGATAAGGCGACATCCTTCGGATATTGCTCTTTTTTTTTTTTTTTTTTTTTTTTTTTTTTTTTTACAAGAGCACTTTTTTTTTTCTAGTGTTTTTCCTCCTTGTTTATGTACTTGCTGAGATCATTCATAAGACTACCGTTTCGAGTTTTCTGATTTTGTTGTAGTTTCTGGAATGGAGTTCAAAGCAAATAAACAAACTAACAACATTTTGAGTTTCTGGATTGTTTTATTTT
>CM065748.1:19557360-19559860 GCA_033310375.1 Conus canariensis
CTCGCTTGCCTGTATGTATCATGGCTTATAGACACCATGCCGAGCAAGAATCATGCATCAGTCAAAGCCGGACATTTGTTTAGCACAAGTCGCAGAGGCAGACACAGGGATTTCAATCTGGACAACATCAGGAATGGACTCGACTGGACACGGCACGGTCAACCCGTCACACATGACCGCAGACCGGGGTCCGGAATAGCTCAGTTGGTAGAGCGCCGGACTCGTAATCCAAGGGTTGCGGGTTCGAATCTCCCCGGGCCGTTTCGGCACAGGGGGATTTTTCCCTCGGAGTTAACATTAGTTCTGATTCCATTTCCCATACAGTCCTTGGAATGAGACTATAAACCGAGGTTCCGTGTGTGAACGCACGCATATCTTGCACACACGCAAAATCCATTCACCAACTTTTGGAAGAAAAGGCCAGTTTGGCCGTTGGTATGGATGACACGTTACACATATCATGCATGCACCTCCCCCGAAGATGGAGTATGGCTGCCTTAATGGCGGGATAAAAAAAAACGGTCATACACACAAAACTCCACTCCCTTTGTAGGGTAGATGGGATTAATACTTGCCTGTCCATGTAGGGAGTGTCCACAGGAGTATCAGCCTGCGTACACAGAAGAAGAAGAAGAAGAAGAAGACCGCAGACCAGGAGCAATGATGACTCCTGTCAGTGAGGGCACCTGCCGTGTCAGCCCCACGGACACCCAGGGGGCGATGATGGAAGAGTTGCTTCACGCATCCCAGTTGTACGTACCAGCCACGAAGCCGTCATCCTTCCGCGCGGTATTTTGCCTCTTGTTTCACTCCACTAACCACGAGGCTATATTGATTCCCCCTGTATGATCTCTTATATCCTATTTGCACGCACTAATCACGTACGTAGCTATGTTCTTACGGTATGACGTCTTGCACCCTAGTTGAGTGCGGTAGCCACGTGGGTATGTTATTGCAGTGTGGTGTCTTGTCTTCTTTTTCACCGCATTTACCATGATGACCATGAAGTTATGTTCCTAATGTGCGAGGTCTTGCACCCCAGAGGAATGTACTTTCCGCGTGACTATGTTCGTACTCGCTCGCTCTCTCTCTCTGTGTGTGTGTGTGTGTGTGTGTGTGTGTGTGTGTGTGTGTGTGTGTGTGTGTGTGTGTGTGTGTGCTCAAGAGAGAGAGAGAGACAGACAGACAGACAGACAGAGGGACAGAGAAACAGAGAGACAGACAGACAAATGTTTTTCAATGTTTTGTCAATCAATTAAAACTCACAAGGGAGACCCGAGGGAAAACAAAGAACTAACGCAAACAAACAAAAGAAAAACCTAAATAAACAAACAATAAAAAAAACAGTAACAAAACAATCAAACAAACAGGCACATAAAAACCAGAAGTAAGGGCCACCACCGGTGGAAATGACGTCACTGTAACTCTCACAACTCCTTCAAACTCTCGTCACGTCCGTTGAGTATTCTTTCCCTGTAACTACACACACTCTCTCTATCTCTCTCCTTCCCCCCCCCCACTCTCTCTCTCTCTCTCTCACATACACACACACACACACACACACACACACACACACACACACACACACACACACACACACACACAGAGAGAGAAGAGAGAGAGAGAACTACTGACTAGTTGGATATATTGACAATCATAACAAAAAAGTGCTAACAAGTTGGTCTGCTCCAGAGAATACTTTAAATCCTTGTTCAAAGATGAGATCTTTGAATCCCTTCCCCTCCCCCTCCCCCTCCCCCTCCCCTCACCCCATTCCAGACTTCTTCTGCCCTTCATCCCCAACCCACACACTCACATCTTCCTTTCAAAGTCCTTATTGTCATATCTCCTTCTTCTTCTTCTTCTTCTTCTTCTTTTTTTCTCTCTTCTTCTTCTTCTTCTTCTTCTTCTTCTTCTTCTTCTTCTTCTTCTTCTTCTTTTTGTTCTTGTTCTTGTTCTTGTTCGTCTTCTTGTTCTTGTTCTTGAACTTCTTCTTCTTCTTCTTCTTCTTCTTCTTCTTCTTCTTCTTCTTCTTCTTCTTCTTCTTCTGGGGGGGGGGGGGGGAGGATCTTATCTTCCATCTACCATTCCACCTTCCATCCTACTCATCCACACACACACACACACACACACACACACACACACACACACACACATATGTGATTTTGTTTGAGCGATACTTACTCACACACTGGCTTTTCTTCTCCTTCTGTGGCGTATATTTACTATCTGTAAAGTCACAATAGGCAAAATGCCCCTTTCGTTTATCTTATTTTATCTCATTTCTTCTTGTTTTGGTTTGCCTCGTCTTACCTCGTTTTGTCCTGCGGGCTTTCATTTGGTCTTGTTCCATCTTGTCTCAAATGGAAAAAAAAAAAAAAAAAACAACAACCAGAAAGTCTACTTACAATCTCACAACTCAAAAAACATGGGTATCGAAGAAGTGGTGGGTGGGTGGGTGGGTGGGAAGGGAGGTAAATGGCCTGGGGGTGAAGAGGGG
>CM065748.1:19569860-19572360 GCA_033310375.1 Conus canariensis
GTGTGTTGTGTGTAGTGAATGTACACATGTGTGTGTGTGTGTGTGTGTGTGTGTGTTGTGTGTGTGTGTGTGTGTGTGTGTGTGTGTGTGTGTGTGTGTGTGCAGATGTTTCAAAGTGGGGTAACTGCAGTGAAACTGAAAAAAGAACAAAGACAGACACTCTGCATGAAAGTAAGAAGAAGAATCACAAGAAGTGTTTCGATTTGTTTCTTGTTTTGCTTGGTGGCGCAGTAATCTACTTTGCTCATGAAGCAGTTGAAGAACAACGATACAAATCAAGAAAGAAACATGCTAAAAGGAAAGAGAGAGAGAGAGAAGAGAGAGAGAGAGAGAGAGAGAGAGAGACAGACAGACCGACAGACGACAAGACAGAACGGAGAAAGATAATCACAGTACCAAGACCGAGAAGAACCAACAACCTACAGCCAGAAGACAGTAGAAAAGAAGAACAACACCAACAACACACACACACACACACACACACCACACGCACAACACAACACAACACACACACACACACACACACACGCACACACGCAGATGCGTGCACACACGTGTGTGTGTATTGAGAGAGAGAGAGAGAGAGAGAGAGAGAGAGAAGAGAGACGAGAAGAGAGAAGACAGACAGAAAGGAATTTCAGATCTACCAAGACGAGAGAGACAAAGAGGGAGAGAGAGAGAGAGAGAGAGAGAGAGGGGAACAAACAACAAAGGATACAGGTCACCATTCCTCCACAGACACACTAAACAACCAGCACCATCACAAGACAAGCAAAGATGGTGAGACACACGAGCTAGTTTTTGCATTCTAGAGAGAGAGAGAGAGAGAGAGAGAGAGAGAGAGAGACGTAGAAAGGAGGAATACCCTGAGGTTCTTAGCCATTCTCTCCTCGGTTCATTGCCTCCTTAATGATCCTGTTCTGGTGAGAGCACGAGTTTGCACTAAAGCTAACTACATGTCACCATCTCCTCCTGGCACGACCGAACAACGAGCATTCTTACGTCAGCAAAGTTGTTGTTGTTAGTACTTAAGGGGGCTTTCTGTTCATCTAAAGATAGCAGCGGTATAGAAACATGGCCAGAAACAAAAAAAAAAAAAACGTTCAAACAGAAGGGGGTGCAATGTCCTGACGCCCCCCCCCCCCTCCCTCCCCTCCTCCCAGTTTAACTGCTAGGAGTCAGTCTGGTCCTGCATGAGATTGCCTACTCCTCCTCTGTCCCTGCCCTGAAACTACACCTTCCAAAGCTCACCTAAGGCAAGCACCCTACTGCACGGTAACCTGCTCCCCCCCCACCCCCCCACCCCTACTCCCCTTCTGCCTGTCTGTCTTTAAAGGCAGGGGGGGGGGGGGGGGGGTAAAGCACTAGTCTAGAGTCATTCGGAGGGTGGGGAATGGGGGTATGGGGTCACCATCTTGGTCTGCTTAAACTGCCTGCCTGCCTGCCCCCCCCCCCCCCCCCCCCCTCCCTTGCCCCAATCTAACTCCCCAGGAATAATTCTAGGACTGCACAGATTAACTGCCCACTGTGTGTGTATATGGGTAGGAGGAGAGAGAGAGGGGGGGGGGACATTCTGGGCCTGAACATCCTGGTCAGTGGGATGGGATGGGGGGTGATGGGGGATGGGGGTTGGGAGATGGGGGTAATCACTGACAGAATCAGACTGACTCCCTGAATAACAGCAAGAAAACATAGAGGAGAAGCAGGTGGAAAGACAGAAATGAAGAGAATGAAGTTAAAGGTATGCAAAGAACGAAAGATGGAAGATGGCAGGGAGTAAAGTAGAACCTAAAAGAAGACCTGTTGACAGGGGGAGAAAGTACAATTAGACCATACACTGTGTTCAAAGGTTCTCTGTGTGTGCAAGCTATTGAAATCTTCCGATTTTGAAACCTTGTCTGCGTAAAGTTCGGTTGGTCACCCACACTGGAAGTTCGGGATAATCACCCATATCACTAGCGCTTCTCTCGCGCTTCATTTTCCCAACGTCAACATTGTCTGCAGCGAAAATGTCTGTTGTAAATTCCATGCAGAGTTCTCACACCAGTAGAACTGGCAACACGCCTATTATGTATTTTGTTTCTAATGTTTCGTTTCCTTTGTTACCGGGATTTCTAGTGCTTCGTTGTTTACAGCAGTTCATTTAGTGGTATGAAAAGTCTTTTGACACATGATAATCATCCTCTCACCCCCCCCCCCCCCCCCACACACACACACACACAAATATGAGTCGAAGTGGATACAATTTTTGTATTGCTGTTGACAGACATTATAACGTGACAAACGGAATATTTTAAAAAAAATACAGTGTGATTAGACGACAAAAACAAATCACCTAAATATCACAGTGGTAGCGTAATTCTGTCCACAAACGTCCGTCCTCTTTTAGTTCTGCGAGCCACACACACGGCATTTTTGTTCAAAGTGTTGACTTTATTCAAACAAAGTAATTGTGTTTATGTATTTTTGAATTATGGGACTGGAAACATGGATCAACATT
>CM065748.1:19584860-19587360 GCA_033310375.1 Conus canariensis
GATGATATAAGTTGGGTGTCTTATTTCTTGGAACCTCATAGTTAATTTGCTATTTAGTTGCTTGGTTGGCTGTCTAATTAGATTGTGTTCTCGGTAGGTGGTTAGACATTGATTCCGCTGACTAGCCGCTTTGTAAACAAGACATTCAGTCGGATATTTGTATATCTCATTTCTTATCAAGATGGTTAAGCATTTGGCAGGTAGCAATGCAGACAGGTAAGTTAACTAGCGAAAGCATTGTACCACGTTCGTGGGTTAGTTCTTATCGGACACTTAACACACTCACGAAGGAAAAATAAGAGTTTAAGCAGCGCAGAAAAAAAAAAAGGAAAAAAAAAGGATGAGAAAAACAAACAAAACACAAACACAAAAAAGGTAAACACTGGAAATAAAAGAAGCAAATAAAGATAAAAGAAGACACAGACCAAGGGAAACAAAGGAAACGAAAATGTAACTGAAAGAGACGACGACAATAAATGAATGAAACAAAGCAAGGAGAAAACAGAAACTGAGCAATCCAAAATGAAAGACAGAATGGGGAATGGATACACAAATCAGAAAACATATAAACAGACCCCCCCCCTCTTCCCCCCCCCCCAAAAAAAAAAAAAAAAGGAAAAGACAAATACACAGACGTACAGAAAGACAGAATCAAAGGAAGAAATCAAGAAAAGAATGAATGAATGCAGGAAGAAGAAGAAGAAAAAAAAAAAAAAAAAACCAACCCGAAAGAGCTGTCAATGCATTAGATTTGTCCATCGGAGAGATGGTTAAAAGTGCTCACTGCTATTGATTAGACACCAGATCGAAGTTTATGTCCTGTGTGTCTGTCTGTCTGTCTGTAATCAGGAACAAAAGCTGATTTTTTTTAAACTTTCTCAGTTTGGCCATTTTCTTGAGCTCTGTCTGCAACATTAATTTGGAGTTAGTTTATTCATCGTTGTTATTTTGTTGTTTTTGTCAATGTTGTTGTTATTTTTGTTATTGCTGTTGTTGTACATTGTTGTTATTGTTATTGTTGTTGTTGCTGCTGCTGCTGCTGCTGTCGCTTTCTGTAGTGTGTTTCAACTTTTCGTTCCAGACGTAAAGTTTAAAATGAATACATAAATATGGAAAAGAAAATCCATCCATCCATTCATCCATCCACATACACAGTAAATAAATCCATTCATACATCCGTGCATACATACATGTATACATACATATACACATGCATACATTGATTTATAGATGCATACATACATACATACATACATCATACACACATACATACACACATACATGAATTCATACGATTCATACATACACATACATACATACATGTATACATACATACGTACATGCATTCATGCATTGACACACACACACACGTGCGCGCGCATGCATGCATACATATATATTATATATATGCAAGCATGCATACATACAAACACACACACACACACACACACACACACACACACACACGCACGCACGCACAGCACCACACACACACACACACACACACACACACACACACACACACACACACACACACACACACACACACACACACACACACACATTTCAGCGGCTCTATCACAGCTAAACTGTGCATAGACAGAGCTGCGATTCGGATAGACAGCGTGTTCCACAATTTAATCGATTAAAGGCGCTTGAAAAAACATTGGTGACACCCACTTCACGCCCCTCAGCTGGGCGCCCAGCCATCCCTCAAACATCCTGCCTCCCAAACTGCCGCGTCAACATCTTCCCTCCTCAAGCATAATTATCCCCCCTTGCCCCTTCCCACCTCTTAGTGCGTCTTGTAGGCTGTTCCATTTCTTGTCCTTCAAACGACCCAATCCGCCCCCCCCCCCCCTTTCCCCCTCCCAACCCCCCCCCCCCCCCCCCCCCCCCAATATCACGGTACGCTTTTAGATTATCTACGTAGAAACAAATGATTAATGATGAAATTTGTATTAAAAAAAAAAAGAAAAAGAAAAAGAGGTAGGTGAGAATAAGTTAACAGAAAACACCTGAACGAATATTGGCGTTAAAACACATCCATATATTACTGAACCCATACACGTATCTTCTTCAGCTCACCCATACACTAGGTGGGAATGTATCTGAACGCATCAGCCCCATTCATACATACAATCATACATAATACCTAAACACACACACACACACACACACACACACACACACACACACCACCACCCTACTCCTGTCCTTGGCATGTTTGCGACAACACACACACACACACACACACACACACACACACACACACACACACACACACACACACACAACGAGTCCTTGAATCCTTTAATACGGACACTAATGTATAAATGCTGTTGGTGTTGATGATTTGAATTGATGATCGGGTGTTTAGCGCTGTTGTAGCTTTGTTGTTTGTTTGTTTGTTTGTTTGTTTGTTTTAAAGGGCCGAAGTGAATGACAGAGTGCCTAGACAAACGAGTAATTAACGCAACTACTAATTACTAAAGGAAAG
>CM065748.1:19592360-19594860 GCA_033310375.1 Conus canariensis
AGGGGCTCTAGTAATACAGGGGAGTACCATGCTAACCCTCACATTCTAGACACGGTTTCACAGATGGCTAACACGTCTGTCTGGATGTTTGCAGCGACAATGACTTTTATAGTATCAGGCGCTACATCATAATCATTTTCTACTGCCATGTAATTGCGACATACACAATAGAAAGAGTGGGAAATGTCCAAATCAAGCAAACAGAACTACGAAAGATCGAAAGAAGAACGCAGAACCGCTACCTCTCTTTCTCACAAGAAATCTGAAAGAGAAAAAGAAAAAAAATACATAGAGAGTCTAAAGGAAAACTTGTGAAGCAGACGCACAGAAAGGAAAGCAGACTTGAAAGAGAAGAAAGGCAGACAGACAGATAAAAAGCTGAAAAATGAAGGCTAAAATGGAAAAAGAAAACAAAGAAACTAAAGGAACAGAGAATGAAGAAAACGGTGACAAAGAAGAAGAAGACGACAAGGAAGAAGATGACGTCATCACAGGAAAGAAAAGAAGTAGAAGAAATCCAAGGTAACGCCAATCACATACAGACGGATCAGATAAACGCTAAAGTCATTAAATGATATCATCAAGTTTGATGACGACTGTCCTCACAAGCATGTATCTGTGGTAACTTGTCTCGTCTGTATCTGCAGATTATAGCCACTACCTCTCTCTGTCTCTGTCTCTCTGTCTCTCTCTCTCTCCTCTCTTCTCTCTCTCTCTCTCTCTCTCTCTCTCTCTCTCTCTCTCTCCCAATTCTCACTTTCTTTTTTTTTTTTTCTTTTTTTTTACTGATTTTGCTTTTATACTTCGAATACATGCTCAGTTAATCAATAAATGAATAGATAAAAAAAAAAAAACTTACTAATTGCATTTGTAAGTTTATTGAGAACTGTACTCACTAACACATACCTGTGATAACGTGTCTCATCTATACATGCGTATCACAACTGCTAACTCCCTCCCTCCTAGTTCTCACTTTCGCTTTTTTTTTTTTCCCCCTGATTTTGATTTTACAGATTAAATAAATTAAGTTCATCAATAAATGAATAATTAAAGACATGATACAAAAAGCTAAATCATGATTTAATCCATAATAATAAACAAACAGCAACGCAGCCAAATCGATCATCGAATAAACAGCATCTCTCTCTCTCTCTCAATAGATAACAGTACCACATCTATGGATTTCTACCACAGACAACATTGGCCAGCGATTTCATCGGATTTCCCAGTAGAGGGAGGCAACACTTGCTCCGCGAAATGCTGAAAGTACAGGAACACAGAAAACTGGCAACGGAGACGGGAGGAAGGATAACATGGATGGGGGGGGGGGGGGGATGTAAGGGATAAGGAGGGTAAGGGGAGGGGGGGGGGAGTGATGAACGAGGCATTGACAAGACGATGAGGAGCCATCATGGTTTATGATCTTCGCTGTGTCGCCAGACGTTCGTCCGACCGCCATCGTCAAGGCCAGGGAATCGCCGTCACTGTCTATTACCGCGGATTCTGTCATCTTTTTCATATCCGTTTTGTGCGAGAGGGAATTTCTCTGTCTCTCTGTCTCTGTCTCTGTGTCTGTCTATCTGTCTAGGTGGCAGAGTGGTTAAGACGTTCGCCTGCCAATCCAACGTGTGAGAAGTGCGTGGGTTCGAGCCCTGCCTGTCTCGCCCTTTCTTTCCCAGTTTGAATGACAAATCGAACTGCAGTCCATCGGATGGGGACTATAAGCGAGTCGGACCCGTGTGCCTTCCTGGCCCCCTGCACACGTTAAAGAACCCACGGCAGTTGAAAATCGAAAAGAGCAGGGGGTTCCCCGCTGCCCTGGCAAAATTGATGTAGATTGAAGATAGCCGCCTGGTATTTCTTACCAAGCCACAAAAATTGTCACTTACTGTTATCGTGTGCTATCGTGTACCGGTGGAAATGGAGGACACGTATAAACATCGCATGCATCCTATGTGAGAAACTGGAGGAATAAATGAGATAAATGAAAATGAGTGACTGATATTTGAATGGTACGGGAAACGACTGAATGAGCGCCAGTAGGCTGCTCTTCGGCCGGCTCTACCTGGGTAGGCAGCCCGTTGAGTGAGTGAGGTAGTGTGTTTATTGTAAAGCGCTTAGAGCTTGGTCTGTGACCGAGGATAGGCGCTATATAAATACCCAATATAATGTATAATATAATAATAATATTTGGCTGGCTGGCTAGCTCTCTCTCTCTCTCTCTCTCTCTCTCTCTCTCTCTCTCTCTCTCTCTCTCTCTCTCTCTCTCCATCTGTCTTTCTCTAAATCTAGTTATCTAGCTATGTAGCTATCTATCTATCTATCTATGTATCTATCTATCTATATAGATATATACTCTCTCTGTCTATTCTGTTTAATGTAGTGGTCATTGCTAATAAGTTACTGGTCATTCACTAAATGGGAAAGATCAGTTTTGTCAAAACCAGCAGCGCCCTACTGATACTACGCTTTCTCTTAACTGGCTCTGTCGGGTGGACTG
>CM065748.1:19597360-19602360 GCA_033310375.1 Conus canariensis
GGACGTAGATCGTATCTATTTCAAAGATGATGGAATGGCATGTCAAGATTACTCTAGATTCTTTATTTTATGCTTAATGGATAATTTGCCTTGTTAAAGTTAGTCTGTGCCTGTAAGCCGCTTGATAAAGATTTGCAATAAATCGAAAGCTTGCGCAAATTGAGCGTTGTGCTCTTGTTCATTCCCTACATTATAAAAACAATTTGCCGTCTATCCATGTAAGGCGTGTTGAATCCGACCCTTTCGCTGAATCTGACTGATACCTGATTCTTTGTTTCGAACGTACCATTTCTTGAACTGATGACTCATATTGTTCTGTTTGTCGTTGTACTGGATGTACGATTTCTTGTATTCATGCATAGTCTGTACATACTACCCCCTTTATGAGGTGCCACAGCCTTTTGTTTCAAATATAAACTATCCATATACATATCCATATCCGAATGTTCTACTCTCAAACACACATGCACATCCATGAATGTGCAAGAGTTCTATGCATGCGTGATGTTCTAGAATGCAACCATGTTCATGTGTGTTTGCATATACGTTGCACGCAACACACACACCACACACACACACACACACACACACACACACACACACACACACACACACACACACACACACAACGTCAGAGCATGTGACAAAAACAACATTCTCAAAACCAATCTCCTATTACCCTGAACTTAATGGAAGTTTAAGCTGAGCCTTTCCACGGTCGATTTCACCACAGATGGCTCCAGAAAGAGAACGCGATGGTTGAAGGAATTTCAGGAGCCCAGCCAAGCCAAAAAAGCGGACGGAATATTGGACCTCATTGCAATGGGCAGGTAACCTTCATACCGCCGCTTGGTTGACGTTGTCCCTACTATCTATGGATTGGCTCCGACTCTGAAAATATCCCCAAAGCAGAAAAACAAAAACAAAAACAAACAAAACCAAAAACAAAAAAACCCCACCCCAAAAAAGGGAAAAAATGGAAAAGAGGGTGTCTGTTGACTCTAAACGAGTGCACAGCGGTTTTTTTTTTCTTTCTTTCAGAAACCGATGAGATTTTACTTCAGTTAGATGGAAAGACGTCCGGGCGGTTGATGGAGACAAAACATTCATCTGACAGAAGCTGTTTGTGCTTGTGCTGTTTCGGTGAATCTCTGGCGTGTTTACCATTTGGTTGCTTAACTGGCTGGATGTTGAGTGAGTTTGCTGGATAAACAGCCAGATATTGATTCCCCTACCTACTCAGTTATTCATTTGGTTATCTGACACCGTCTATGTTTTCGTCCATGTTGGTTGTTTTGTTTGTTGGTTTGTTTAGCTGTGTACAAGATTAATTGAACACTTGTGGACCGGTTTTAACGATACTTGTTGGGAAAAGTGATTCTGGTTCAGGGTGAACCAGTGACATCCTAGGGCGGATCTGTCGTGTGGATAAAGATCAGGCGGTGGGAGGTCAGTAGTCCCTGGCCAACAGTGTTATGTACACGGGAAGAAACTCTTCAATTGGTGCGACTTTCACTGGCAGTTATTTCCCCTGGTGATCAGAGAAGAAAAAAAAGTTGTTAAAAAATGAAAGATAAGGAAACTAAATGAGCAGAATCAAACTTTCAACTAGTGCCCATCTGATTTCCGTCTCATAGGTCCAACCCCCTAGAAAAGTATCCGTCACTGCCAAGGCTCGAAGGTCTTAAGTTGAGGTATTGACACAATTACAAACCAACACACAAACAAACCGAGTATTTTCCTGTGAAATCACAATCTCAATATGAGACTTAAAATTGCGCGGAGGTGAAAATATGGAGTTATCTTCCTTATGTTTTTTTTTTTCTATATTTAGAAAAACAAATCGAAACAAAAAAGAAAGAACATTTCGTCGTATTTTCTATAAGATGTGTACAAAATTATCACAGAGGCATCAAATGTGCTTCATCTAAGGGAATCCTATATGTCTCAACTGTGCGTTTGAAATAATTGCAAGTCTGAGCTAAAGTGTGTGTGTGTGTGTGTGTGTGTGTGTGTGTGTGTGTGTGTGTGTGTGTGTGTGTGTGTGTGTGTGTGTGTGTGTGTGTGAACTGTAAAGTGACAGAAGGAATATATCCCGTTCCCTTCCTGCATCTGTTCTAAATAATGATTTTATCACTAGATCCTCTTTGTGAACAGAATCCACAGTAAGTCTTGCAAGTTTGTGGATATCAATACTTATTTTCACTCTGATTTTTGTCTTTAGAAATTAAAAAAAATTGCATAAAAGAAATCGCCCTGGTTCGCAATGTTAAGAATGCAATGAATTCGTCCCATTGGCTTATTTCCCTTTTCCACCAAGCGTCGTTGAAACTAACTCAGTTGTGTTTGTGTCGTCATGCTGACATGAAGACAAACCGAAAGAAGCGGGTGTAAAGAGGATCTTAATGCCCGAAATCACAAACATATATCTAAAAAAAAACAAAAACAAAAAACAAAAAAAAAACAACGAAACATCAAAACAAGAGAAGATAATGTGAAACGAATTTTTTTTTTTAAATGAAAACCGAAAGCCAGCAAGAGAGAAGGAAAGAGAGAGAGAGAAGTTTAAAACAAACAAACAACCAAACAAGCAAGTAAGACAGAAACAAACTAAGACAGAGACGAAGGAATAAGAAAGCTACCGGGTAATAATCCTCCCCAGACAAACAGTGCTATTAGCTGATGAGGTTTTTCCCATGGAAAGAGCTCTTGGATGATGTGCTCACTGCAATCGATTAGAAGACAGTTTCCACCAGTTCTCATGTCCTTGTGTCGTTACAAGAGAAAAGCACAAGCCATCATTATAACTGCTACAACTTCGCCAATCTTCTCCACAAACCATCATTATAACTGCTACAACTTGGCCAATCTTCTCCAAAAACCATCATTATAACTGCAACAACTTGGCCAATCTTCTCCACAAGCCATCATTATAACTGCTACAACTTGCCAATCTTCCCAAAAACCATCATTATAACTGCTACAACTTGGCCAATCTTCTCCAAAAACCATCATTATAACTGCAACAACTTGGCCAATCTTCTCCAAAAACCATCATTATAACTGCTACAACTTGGCCAATCTTCTCCAAAAACCATCATTATAACTGCTACAACTTGGCCAATCTTCTCCACAAGCCATCATTATAACTGCTACAACTTGGCCAATCTTCCCCACAAACCATCATTATAACTGCTACAACTTCGCCAATCTCCTCCACAAACCATCATTATAACTGCTACAACTTCGCCAATCTTCTCCACAAACCATCATTGTAACTGCTACAACTTCGCCAATCTTCTCCACAAACCATCATTGTAACTGCTACAACTTCGCCAATCTCCTCCACAAACCATCATTGTAACTGCTACAACTTCGCCAATCTTCTCCACAAACCATCATTGTAACTGCTACAACTTCGCCAATCTTCTCCACAAACCATCATTGTAACTGCTACAACTTCGCCAATCTCCTCCACAAACCATCATTATAACTGCTACAACTTCGCCAATCTTCTCCACAAACCATCATTGTAACTGCTACAACTTCGCCAATCTTCTCCACAAACCATCATTATAACTGCTACAACTTCGCCAGTCTTCTCCAGCTCTCGCAGCAGCAAAAATGGCAATAAGTCCAGTTTCTTTTATGATTGTATTTTGCTGCTGCTTCTGTTGTTGTTGCAGTTGTTGTTGTTGTTGTTGTTGTTGTTGTCGTCGTCGTTGTTGTTGTTGTTGTTGCTGTTGTTGTTTTCTGGATGGTTGCATGTTTGGTTTAAAACTGTAAAAGTAAAATGAAAAAGTGAACAAACACCTTGATAGATAGACTGATAGATTGGTGCATAGATAGATAGATAGATAGATGATAGATAGATAGATAGATAGATAGATAGATAGATAGATAGATAGATAGATAGATAGATTGGGATAGATAGATAGATAGACAGGCGGACAGAGATAGATAGATAGATAGATAGATAGATAGATAGATAGAGACAAAAATAGGCGAACAGACAGACAAACAGAGAGATAGATAGATAGATTCATATTTGCATAGTAAGTACATAAATGAAGAATGAAAAGATAAATAAGAAGAAAATAAATGGGGTTTTATCCATAGTCTGCGACTTTATGTCAACAATGCAAAAGAGAGTGATTTATTGAAATCTGATTTGACGAACACAATTTATGAAAATGAATTCAGCAAACACGTTATGTTACTAAATCTCTCTCTCTCTCTCTCTCTCTCTCTCTCTCTCTCTCTCTCTCTCTCTCTCTCTCTCTCTCTGAGTAACAACATGATATTAGTGATGATGATGCTGGTCTTTGTTTATACATGTTAAATAAATAAAGTACCAAATTAACCAGTGAATGAGTAACAACCCAGATGAGTAAAAAAAAAAAAAGTAAACAATTTCTTAAATAGCAACAACTGAATAAATGGACAGCGACTAACCAAACATAGAAGTAAATAAATGTCTTCCTCAATAAATATCATTATCAATCCTTCAGACAGGTATCTTTTTTTTTTATCAAAGAAAACACTGACAAGTTGTTTAATCGATTTCCCAGTCATGAAAGGAGGCGGTGCTTGCTCAGCGAAATGGCGGAAGTGGACACAGAACACAGAAAAGAGAGCAACAGAGGCAGAGAAAGGATGATATGGAGAGGGAACGTGGAGAGAAGAGCAAGAGAAAAATGAAGAAGGAGGCTTTGACGGAACTATGTCGAGCCATCTGGCTTATGATCATCGCTAGGCGTTGGCCACGACGCCATCTTGACGCGCAAAGAACCAACACCCTTTTCTATTACCGCTGACTCTGTAAGTTTTTTTTTTTTTTTAAATATGTTCTATATGAAGAGCTCACCACTACCCCCCCCCTCTCTCTCTCTCTCTCTCTCTCTCTCTCTCTCTCTCTCTCTCTCTCTTGTGCCTGAGGTAATTGACACACCCAAGTCAGGCCATTCACTGATTTGATGCTGTCGTCGTCCGCTGAGCTA
>CM065748.1:19607360-19609860 GCA_033310375.1 Conus canariensis
CACATACAGCGAAGAAAAAAAGCTGAACACGAAAATATATTGATAACATAAAGAACACAAAACAAAACAAATAAACAAAACCGTGAATGACAAACAGCACTGAAGGAATTTTATATATAAAAGTGATTGAAAGAAATGAATATCAAAACAAATAATACATAAAAATAGAACAGGAACAGAAAAAAACACGGGAAAGAGAGAGAGAGAGGGGGAAAGGGAGGGAGAGACAGGAGAGGGGGGGAGAGAGGGGGCGAGAGAGAGAGAGAGAGAGGGAGGGAGAGAGAGAGGGAGAGAGAGGATGCAAAAAAAAAAAAAAGAACGAAAGAGCTGAATAAAGTACGAAGGAAGATAAAAAGAAAAAAAAAGGAAAAAAGACATCGAGAAAGACGCGTAAGACGAACAAGAAATAAAGAAAAAAAAAAAACAGTAAGGTTTTTTTTTTCTGTCTGTGAAAAGATTTTTCAAAATGCTGACTTCTGTCTGTCGATCAGAAATCAGATCGATTTGTTCATGGCCTGTGTGCCCTTCCTATTCCCAAACAAAAAAAGCAAACAAACAAACAAAACCCAAACAACTTAGATCTCCTTAAACTTTTCTGAACTCTGCAGAACGCGCATGCGCGCGCGCGCGTGGTGTGTGTGTGTGTGTGTGTGTGTGTGTTTGTGTGTGTGTGTGTGTGTGTGTGTGTGTGCTGCTTGTGTGCGTGCGTGCGTCCGTCATGCGGTCGAGGGGGGTGTGTTGCTGTGTTGTGTGTGGTGGTGGTGTGTGTGTGTGTGTGTGTGTGTGTGTGTGTGTTGTCTGTGAATAAGAGTACGCTTACGCTTATTTCAAAGATAAAGTTTAAATGAGATATACAGACAGACAGATAGACAGATAGTCACGAGACAGACAGATAGATAGGTAAGTAAAAAAAAATGTGGATTTATGAACAGATAGATATGTTGAGAGGTAGTAGATAGATAGATACGATATGTAACCAAGTACGTAGAAGTATACACTTAGATATAATTGGTCTGACAGACAGAGCGATGAATAAGGAAATCGAAAGGAAAGAACGGAATAGTTAGTAAAAAATTAATTCATAAACTGATCATTAATACGAACGAGCAAATAAATACATAAACAAGCAAACAAACACACACAAAAATAAACAAGTGAAGGAAAACGGTTGTAGTGAACATGGTTAAATATGTTCATCTATATTCTATCTCTGTTTAATTGTTTGTTTTGTCTTTTTCGTGTCATCTCTGTAAATATCCCTTGCGAAGTGTATATGCTTCTCTGAAATGCATACTGGTGGATATACAGTTTTGAAGCAAAGGTAAGCAACACGAAAGATGTATTCCTAATAGTATCATTCTTTGAAATGCATGATGGTACATATACAATGTGTACATCAGAGGCAGGAACACAATTTTTATAGCACCATTCTTTGAAACGTACAGTCGTACGCATAGTCTTGCAGCGGAGGTAAACAACACAAAACCTGTTTTGCTGATACATTTCTCAAATCTCAGTACGCTTAGTACAATGATGACACATACAGAAAATGAAAATATGCTTATCTTAATACAACTGTATACAGACAACCGTGCAAAAGGATCCACATAATGTAATGATAGGAAATATTGTTACATATCCAATGTGCTTATTCTTCATTGTGAGACAATGAACGAAGCAATAAATAAAACATTTTTTCTAAGATATCAAATCAATAAATAACATTTTTTTGAAAATACATTTCAATGTATCCTCCACGGACACACATTCGTTGATCGTTTCGTCGATTTACGACTCAAGGGAGGCAATGCTTGCACAGCGAAATAGCGGAAGTAGAGGAACTCCTGCAATGGCGGTAGAGGCGGAAAAGGGAAGACTGAAAAAGAAAAAAAAAAAGGAGATTGGGAAGGAGGACGAGGAGGGGGAGAGGTTGAGAGGGGTGGGAAAAGAGTGTAAGGGGATAGGGAGACGGGGTCGGGGTGAGTACGGAGCAGGAAAGGAAATGATGAACGAGGCATTGATGGACCTATGAAGAGCCATCTTCATTTCATGGCTAGGAGCCGGCCCGATCGCCGTATTGACGGGCAAGACTGTGCAGCGAGTTTCCATAATATTTGATCAGCGCTGATCTGTCAATCTTTCTGCGTCCGTTCTGCCTGAAGGGTACGCCTCAGCACGTCTCTCGTCTCTCCCTCTCTCTCTCTCTCTCTCTCTCTCTCTCTCTCTCTCTCTCTCTCTCTCTCTCTCTCTCTCTCTCTCCACCATCTGCCGTAGGCTGTGGTCACAGAGGAGGATTTACGGGTCATTCAGGGGATTGACAGCACTTCCCTTCCTGTTCTTCTTCTTCTTGGCTTTTGGCACTGCACTCTGTCAAACCCAGCCGTCGGATGTCTGTCTAGGTGTCTGTCTTTGTGTCCGTCGGATGTCTGTCTAGGTGTCTGTGTGTCTGTTTGTCAGTGGTGTTCCAAGTTTCTGCGCACAGGTCAATTTCACGCCATCG
>CM065748.1:19614860-19617360 GCA_033310375.1 Conus canariensis
TGCGGGTCTTTTTTGTTTGTACTGTGTTTTTCTTTCTTTTTCTTTCCTTTTCTTTTCTTTTCTTTCTTTCCTTCCTTTCTTTCTTTCATTTTTATATATTGAAGTAACTGAATTCAGAGAGAATGGAGAATTTTCAATCCTAATTCTTCTCTCTGTTCCTGCTTCCCAGAGAGAACTCATAAATGTTTCATTGTATATTGGGGGAAGAGGGTCAGAGGGGAGAATGAGGGGGAAGGGGAGGGGAAAGGGGAGGGGAGGTGAGCGGGGGTGGAGACAGAGACACAGAGAGAAAGACAGACAGACAGACAGACAGACAGACAGACAGGAAGGCAGATACAGACAGACGGAGTGACAGGCAGACAAAATTCAGAGAGAGAGAGAGAGAGAGAGAGAAGAGTAGACAGACTGACAGACAGACAGACAGAAGGAGAGAGACAGACAGACAGAAATGAAGCCTAAAATGTTACTTCTTTTTTTTTTTTTTTTTTTTTTGACCAGCTAGATGTACACCCTTTACACTTGAGCAAATCACATAGGCTATCAATCTGCAGGGTCATTAACTGGCAAACGTAATAGCTGTGAGACCGACATTACAGATCAGAGAAAGTTCCGCAGGCAACACCACCACACGCGTGTGATTGATATTGTAATGAGACTTTGAATCTTGGGACGAGACTTTAATCATGGAATGAGACAGTCATACATGTCTGTCTGTCTGTCTGTCTGTCTGTCTGTCTGTCTTCTTCGTCTCTCTCTCTCTCTCTCTCTCTCTCTCTCTCTCTCTCTCTCTCTCTCTCTCTCTCTTGCACCCCAATTCATCTTAGTTCTATCACTGTCTGTCTGTCTGTCTGTCTGTCTGTCTGTCTGTCTCTCTCTCTCTCTCTCTCTCTCTCTCTCTCTCTCTCTCTCTCTCTCTCTCTCTCTGCACCCCAATTCATCTTAGTTCACTCACTGTCTGTCTGTCTGTCTGTCTGTCTGTCTGTCTGTCTGTCTGTCTGTCTGTCTGTCTGTCTCTCTCTCTCTCTCTCTCTCTCTCTCTCTCTCTCTCTCTCTCTCTCTTCCCATCTCATCTCATTTTATACCATCTTGGAAGTCAAAATCATTCAATGCTGAACAATTAAGTAGTGGGGGAAAGCAAGTGCAGGCTAACAATTCTTCCGTCATTATAGTAATGACTTGTCAAAGATTTCAATTTTTTTTTAAAGTTGATGATGAAAAAAATGGGAATATAAAATTAAGTAAATATATCATAAAGATGAAAACTCTTCACTAGCTGCATGAGGGAACCATCGTAATCCCTCTTGATGGCAGATCTATTTGTATTGCCTGCTCCTAGGCCTTTCGTCCGCTGGATCGGACTCATCAGGGAGACACGACTGATTGTGGCTGTGTGTCAAAATCATTCAATTCAGAAGATTGTGCTCTGGTGTTTTCCACCATTTGCAGTTTCCTTCAGTGTTGGGTACCATACGACATCTGTATGTCCATGGTTAATTAATATGAATACGACAGAGAGGATGCGGAGGGGGGGGGGGGGAGGGCGGGGAGGGAGTCGGCGGAAGAAAAAGGGGGGAAGGGGATGGGGGGGGGGGGGGGTCGGCGATTGCAAGTAATGTATTTGAAGAGACAGGCAAAGATCTTTCCAGAGACCACGATTTAACAGATAACGCGTTGGGTTAACATGAGTCATCACAGAGTTTCATCCCTTTTCCGGAAATGGTCATAATGACGTACTGTTTGTTATGCTTGTTTCCTGTCGTTTTGAAGGTGTCGGACTCTGCTAGCAGCTCGACTCCGCGTTGTTACAGAAATGTATCGCTTGGCTTAAAAAAAAAAAGTGGTCTCTGTTTATTAATCTTACAGATTTTTTTTTTTAAACGTGGGTTGCCATGGGCAGAGAAGGCAAAGGACAAGTGGAGGCGGGGAAGGCAGGGTCAAGGATTAATTAAGGGGGGGGAGGATAGGGGGACATTTTTATTTTATTTTTTTGTTTTCCTGTCATTTCTTGTTTCATCACATGACATCTTTCGTTGGATTTCTCAACAGTTTTTGTTTGTTTGTTAAAAAGGAATTTTTTTTTTTCTTTTTGTTTTGTGTTGTTTCATTTTCGAATTCTACCGTTTTTACGCTAGTTTGTAAAGGGACGCTGATAACACAATTCTTCAAGGCTATGCCAACATCTGGATGCGTTCAAATCTGTTTTGATTATACCAGTGTCTAACAGAACGTGATGATGAATGATGGTGTGAGTTCTGCGAGCCGGCGACACGCCATCTCCCTGTTTGTTAAAATCACCGGCTGTCTACAGAGAGATGACATACTATGACAGACTATCATCGAGTGTGCGCACGGTAGTCTCCCTTCTTCCTGTCTCTTCCATGGAGGAACTGTGTCAGTGTGAAGAGCTGTTGATGCATTTTGTGGCTTGTATCGTTTAATGCAGCTTAGCCCCACATTTATGTTTGCTCGCAGGTATATGTGGCATACACGTGCGCAGAGA
>CM065748.1:19654860-19657360 GCA_033310375.1 Conus canariensis
GTGGGTGCACAGCCCTGTAAAAATGGCGGACTGGCCAATTCCTGCCGATGAAATGAAGATCATACCCCGTAATGGATTTCCACGGTTCCATCAATGCCTCGTTCATCATTTTTCCATCATTCTCCGTACTCCCTACTCCCCGATCCTTCATCATCCCTCACCTCCCTCTCCCACCCCCCCACCCCCCCACCCCCCTGTCTCTGTTCACGCCCCTTCCGTTCTTTGCTATCCCCCATCTTCCTCATTCACACTCTTTTTCTTTTTCTTTCTTTTTTTTTTTTTTTTTTTTTCTCCGTTTCTATTGCCATTCCATGTTTTCCTCCACTTCCGCCATTAAGGTGTGCAAGCATCGCCTCCCTTGACTTGGAGATCGATGGCATGGTTGGCAAGCGTTTCGCTTGGTGTGGATGCTTGTGTGTCTTTATCACTTTCTCTTTTTATCATATGTATGTATGTATGTATGTACATATGTATGTGTGTGTTATGTATTTGTATGTTATGTATGTATGTGTATGTACATTATGTATGTGTGTATGTATGTATGTATACACACACACACACACACACACACACACACACACACACACACACACACACACACTCCACAGATGATTGTATGTCTGTCTGTCTGTCTGTCTGTCTGTCTCTAAATCTACTCATCCATCCGTCCACCTGCCTGCCTATCTGTTTCTCTACCTAACAGCCTGTCTATCACATGAGCCTGGACAGCATGTGTTTATCTTTTAGGTTGACTTTAATCATTCTTTCTTTCCCCCCCCCCCCCCTCCCTCCTTTCTTTCTTACTCCCTTGTTTGTTCTTATTCATCGTTTATTTATTTATTGCATTTATTTATTTCATTTATTGCATTTATTTATTTGCTTATTTAGACATCTGTCTATTATTTTTTTATTGTGTTATTTATGTATTTATTTATTAATTTATTCAATTATTTATCCATTTACGTATTTGTTTATTTATCTGTTTATTCCTGTATTTACCTATTTCTCTTGCTAAATATCTAGCTATCCATCTAGCTATCTAGCTATCTGCCTATGGATCTATCTCTCTATTTTTGCTTATGTCCTTATTGAATTTGAATCTCTCTTTTGGAGGGAAAAAAAACGTAAGTTTGTCTTTCTGAGGAAAAGGAAGTTTTGAGAAGTTGAGAGAGAGTTATGAGGTTGGGCCTTTTTTTCTCTCTTTCTCCCTCCCCCCCCCCCCCATCCCCCCCCCCCCCCATCCTCCCCCCCCCCCCCCCCCTCCCTCTTGCCAAGGTTGTGAAGGACAGGGACACATGACATGAAAACATCGATCTGCTTTCTGATCGATTGCAGAGAGCACTTTGGAACATCTCTGCACTGGAAAAATCTCATCCACTGATAGCTGTGCTTGTCCACTAGCATTTTATTTGTTTCTGTTGTTATCGTTTGTCTTGTTGTTGTTGTTGTTGTTGTTGTTGTTGTTGTTGTTGTTGTTGTGTGTGTGTGTGTGTGTGTGTGTGTGTTGTGTGTTCTATTTATTGCTTTCTCCCGTTCTTTTCCACCATTTTTGTTCTGTTTTTCTTTTCTTTTTTTTCTCTTCTGTTTATTCTCTCTCTTTTTTACTTTCGTTTGTTGTCCTTTTTTCCTTTTTTTTTTTTTTTTTTTTTTTTTTTAATTTTTCTTTTCTTTCGTGTCCTTAAATTTCTTTCGCTTGTAACTGTTCTTTTCATTTTTCGCTCTCCTCTTTTAGTTTTTTTCTTGAACTTCGTGACCTTTAATTTCTTTCGCCTGTGCTCTTTTTTTTATTTTTTCTTCATTTTTCTATCCTCTCTACCTCCACCTCTCTCCATTTTTTTTCTTTTCCTACGCCTTCTTCTCTCTGTAAACCTTCCTCTATTATTATGTTTTTCACTAATCATACTATATTCTCTGCTTATGTTGAAACCAAAGCTGTTTTACAAGTCCACAGATCTTCTGAAGCTACTATCTGCCCTCACATCTATTTAACAACCCAACGGCCTGAGTATCTACCCACTCACCATCTGCCAACTCATATATCTATCAGAAACCAAGCTACTTAATCAATTCATGCAACCAACCAGATGCAAAGTGTATAAACGTACTCCCAGTTTATCTTGAATACGCGTGTACATGTCAAGAGCATGTTTACTATGAAAATACCCATGATCTACCAGTCTGTTATTAGATCTAAATCTATTTTAAAATACGTCAAATACGTCAAAAGGAGGGGGGGGGGGGTGAAAAACGTCACAATCAAACATGCGTCATAATGTATTTCGTCACTGAGCCATAAAGTAGAAAACCCGTGTTGGGCCGTTATAGCCGTTAGTAACCGCTATTCTGGTAAAATAAAACATTGGGCATCATCCGTGACCCATAATGAACACACCTACAAATTTTCAGAAAGATCGGCCCAGACGTTTTGTCTGGAGCAAGTGGAACACATTTTGAAACCACACACAGACACACAGACACACAGACAGCATTTCTTCGTTCC
>CM065748.1:19667360-19672360 GCA_033310375.1 Conus canariensis
TTGTTTGTTTGTTTGCTTGCCTGCTTATTTTTTGTTTTGTTTATGGGTGTCTGTCTTTCTATCTTCGATCCTTTTCCCCCTTTTCTTTTCTTTTTTTTTTTTTTTGTGTGTGCTTTATTTTGGTCTTTTTTTCGGACCTTTATTCCAGTTTACTCATTTAAGTTTTTCTTCATAGTTGCTTTTTATTTAATCTCTCCTTTTCTTTTTTTTCTTCTTTCCTTTCTTGTTTTTAATCTTTCTTTCTCTTTCCATTCTTTTGCTTTTCTTCTTTGTTGCGTCTGTTCTACTTCGTCAGTGTGTGAGAGCATATTTCCCTTTCCTAACTGTTTCAACTGTTGAAACTGTTTTGCATGAGAAAGTTTTAAAAGCCAAACCTTTAGCACAGTTATGTAATATCTTCTTACCCTTCTTATTTACTTTCCTACCTTGTCTACAACCCATCGACTTGATTACCTACCTGCTCTTATACCTACCAACTTAATCGACCAATTAGACAAAAAGTAACTGAAGATTTTCTGGCTCTGAGTGATTGACAAAGTGATTACATTTCTAGATGGAAATCGACATAATTAACAGAACATCTACCAATCCACTAATCAAAAAACAGACCGTAAACGATGGTGCTGAGGGGTACATTCAAATCCCATCAGGCGAAAGTTTTCATCTTTCTTGTGTGTCTTTTCACCTAACTGAAGCCAAATCTTATCGATTTCTGAAAAAAAGCACGGTGCACTGGTTTGGAGCAAACAGATTCCACTCTCCTTCTCACCGTTCATTTTTTCAAAGAGGTATTTTCAGAGTCGGCGCCAATCAATAGAGAGTAGGGACATCGTCGGTCTGGCTGCAACATGAAGGTTTCCTGCCCGTTTCAACACGGTCCACTATTCCGCCCGCCCCTTTCCGCTTTCATCGCGAGTTCGTTCAGCCATATTCTTCCTGGAACTGATCAAAGTGTGAAAATCTTCAGAAAGGATTTAATCTTATGTCAACAGTCTTCAGAAAGGAATGGATTTTATGAATATATATATATATATATATATATATCTGTGTGTGTGTGTGTGTGTGTGTGTGTGTGTGTGTGTGTGTGTGTGTGTGTGTGTGTGTGTGTAATATTTTATATCTTCATAAAGGCTAAAATTCTATGTAAGCAGTCTTCAGAAAGGATTTCATTTCATGTAAACAATTTTCAGAAAGGATTTCATTTCATGTTAACAATCTTCAGAAAGGATTTCATTTCATGTTAACAATCTTCAGAAAGGGTTTCATTTCATGTTAACAATCTTCAGAAAGGATTTCATTTCATGTTAACACTCTTCAGAAAGGGTTTCATTTTATATCAACAATCTTCAGAAAGGATTTCATTTTATATCAACAATCTTCAGAAAGGGTTTCATTTCATGTTAACACTCTTCAGAAAGGGTTTCATTTCATGTTAACAATCTTCAGAAAGGATTTCATTTTATCTGTTTCATGTTCAGGAGTGTGGAAAACACTGGTTGTTTTTTTTGTTTGTTTTGTTTTGTTTTGTTTTGTTTTGTTTTTTTGGGGGGGGGTTTGTTTTTGTTTTTGTTTATATTTTTTTATCAGTTTCGTCGTCAAAACTTACACAAAGTATTTATGTCCACGTTCCATGCACACATGTACTAAACACAGACACACACGTTGAACAGACGTTTGACCATCTGTACTGCTGTGAGCTCGGAGGAAAAGGTATACAGACTGAGGAAAGGGACAGTAGTAGCAGCAGCAGCAGTAGATGCAGTAGTGTTGTTGTTGTTGAAATAAAATCACTTTGCTTCTCTTACATTATAGTGTTGGTTTTTTTTGTTTTTTTGTTTTTTTTTTAATACAGGAACAGAATAGTTAGTGTGATACTAACTGGATATCTGTCTCTGTCTGTCTGTCTGTTTAACTGTCTGTCTGTCTATCTGCGCCTCTCTCTCTCTCTCCTCTCTCTCTCTCTCTCTCTCTCTCCTCTCTCTCTCTCTCTGTGTCTCTGTTTCTTTATCACTGTCTCTGTCTATGTCTCTCTGTCTTTGAATATATCTGTCTGTCTGTCTGTCTGTCTGTCTGTCTGTCTGTCTGTCTGTCTGTCTGTCTGTCTGTCTCTCTCTCTCTCTCTCTCTCTCTCTCTCTCTCTCTCTCTCTCTCTCTCTCTCTCTCTTGCATGCACACGCACTCATCCATGTTCCTGCAAAAATCCTCGTTGTTGACATGCTGCTCTGTATGACATGGTAACGTCCCTCCTTCCTCCTCAGGTAACATACACTGTCTCCACATCACCCCTACTATCACCAGTCCCATCCCCCTCTGGCCCTCCAACCCCCAAAACCCCCACCACACCACCATCCCCCCTCCCCCCACCCCACCAAAAAAAACCTTCAGACGTTTCCTTCCACACTTCAGCTCCCAGCTAATCAACGTGAACACTCTCAGAGTTTGCCTTCAAGCTTATCAGTGTGTCAGAGAAGGAGCTCGGGATCGATGGCTTCACAGACGGGGGCCAAAAAAGGGCGGGGGGGGGGGGAGGGGAGGGGGGGGGGTAAAATGAGAATGTCGCTGTTGGTTTGTTTGCTGTTTACATTTCATTTCAGAGAGGGGGACTCGAGTCGTTAGGCAAAGACGTCCTCGTGTCTGCTTTCTGTACACAGACTTTGGTATTGATTTCAGATCTTAGATCTGGTTCAGAGTGAAAATGTTTCCAGTATATCGGGTTTTTTGTGTGTGTATGAGAGAGAGAATGCGAATGCGAATGCGAATGCGAATGGTTTATTCATTAGGCCATGGCCCCTTATGAAGGGGGTTAGTAAACACAAGACATCAACAATGACCTTATTCATGAAATAAGACATTTGAAATACACGATTACGAGGTCATAATTTCTCTGAACTTAAAAGCTTTATACAAGAAAAGCGATAAATTCCTAACATCACTGTGTTTAGAGGATGCCATCAACAAGCAGAGTTTAAAGACACAAGGGCATTGATAATATTTGCTGGGAATAAACTTTTCTCTAATTTTACTAAGAGCTGGGCAGCATAAAACAAAATGTACCTCATCTTCCTTAGAATTTTTGCATAAACAACATATCAGATCTGCTTCATTGTGTTCTCTGTATCTATAATAATGCACCGCTATCTCTGAAATCCCCAGCCTAAATCTCGTTGCTATATATTTCAAATGACTATCCATATTCAACAAAAGGTGTGTTTTTCTTTCATGTGTATTACAAAACATCCTAAACATATTAAATCTTACACTGTTTTGAACATGATCATGCCATTTTTGCCATCTGCAATCAATTAGACGTTGACGAAAAACACATATAAATCCCTTAACATTGCCAACGCCCTGATTCATCCACACTTCACCAAAACCATACTCATATAAACATGTGCGTACATCCGAGACCCAATTTTGCTTTCCTTTCTTATCTAATTCAAACAACATATTATATGCTTTACGAGGTAAGCGACACTCATCCATTTGAAGCAAATTAAACCAATAACGAATACATTGAACAGCAGAATTTAAATATAATGGATATCTATTGGTTTCACCATAAACTAAATCATTGGGTGTACACATGCTTACACCCAAAAATTTCTTTAAAGCAAATAAGTGCACAGATTCAGAAAATAAAGCAGCTCTGTTGAGTCCCCACAGTTCCGAGCCATACTGTACAACAGGTTGCACATGACAATCAAATATTTTAACAAATAATGTCAACGAATTGTTATTGATTGACGATAATTTTTTCATGATGCCAAGCAGGCCCCTCTTTGCTCTGCTAGCAAGATCCTTGCAAGCAGCAGTAAAGCTTAAACGAGTGGAAAACAAAATCCATAAGTATTTATACACGTTTACTACCGGCAATAAAACACCATTATATGTCCATCTTTCTCTCGCACCCAAAAAACCACCTTTCCGAAACACTATGATGTTACTTTTTTCCATATTAACGTTCAACTGATGTGCCAGTGCTGAATTTCTTAAGTTATTAAGCTGGGTCTGAAGGCCAATGATGGTTTCAGACAATAGAACAATATCATCTGCCAGTAAAAGAATAAACAACTCAAATGCATCATAAGAAAACATGGCACCATGTCTACCATTATTCAATACTTCTAGGGCCAGTTCATTTATAAACAATGAGAATAATATGGGCTGCACACATCGCCCTGTTTCACACCAGCAGTACAGTTAATATATTCAGTCAGTTGAGAGCCACACCTAACCCTACATTTAACGTTATCATACATGCTCCTAATACACTTGTACAGTTTACCTCTTACACCATTTTTTATCAAGACTGGCCAAAGCAAATTTCTATTTATAGAATCAAATGCCTTCTCAAACCTATGAATGCTACATACAGTTTACGATTAAATGAAGATTGTTTTTGTATCAAGGCTAACAAAGTAAGCATGTGATCTATAGTTGAATATCCCTTTTTAAAACCAGCTTGATGCTCACCTGTGATATTATGTTCATTGACCCATTCCTGCAATCTAACATTAATAATTGTACTATATGATTTACTACTAATATCACTAAGGGATATACCTCTGTAATCGTTGGATTATTCACATCACCTTTCTTAAACAATGGTAAAACTATAGATTCACTCCAATCTCGAGGAAAGATACCCTTATCAAACAGTGTGTTAAATAATTTTAAGAAGAACTGGAGCACATGATCACAAGAATTCTTGTATAATTCACTAATAATGCCATCAGGTCCAGCTGCTTTGCGACTTTTCAACTTTCTGAAAGCGTATAACACTTCTTCCACCGAAATTGGACGATTCATAAAACCATCAACATCATCATGCTCACCTAAGCTTTCGTTCATATTACAATCCAGTGTTTCTTTTTCTAATAATAATTTAAAATGATTAAACCAGGTCTCAACATTATGCTATTTCTTGGTTGTTTTCTTTTAAATGACAGTTTATGTACATTATCCCATAACTCTCTTTGATTACGTATGGAACTCTC
>CM065748.1:19679860-19684860 GCA_033310375.1 Conus canariensis
ACAGAACACATAATAATCACAAATATAAATCAACATGATAGTAAATCAATATTAAAACCTAGAATCTGTTCCGGAAGGGGGCGTACAACACACAGACAGAGACAGAGACAGAGAGGGACAGACAGAGAGATATATATATTAGGAGTAAAAACGAGAGAGACAGACAGACAGAGAGACTGACAGACAGACAGACAGCAGAGCAGAGAGGGACAGACAGACAGACAGAAAGACAGAGACGGAAACAGAGAGATGCTCTGCAGACAGACAGTCTAGTCGGGCAGAGGACAGACAGAAACATCTAAAATGCAGTTGGCCATCAGACAACAGAGTGTTGGAACGGAGGTGTGGGGGTGGGGGTGGGGGAGGGGGGGGGGGACAAGCGGTACCTTTTCATCCAGTCTGGGGCCAGACCTGGAGTCACAGACCTGGAGTCACAGACCTGGAGTCACACAGCAAGTCTCCAGAGCTGACGGGACTGTGGACACATGGGGTGAGAGAGGAGAGAGTCGGAGGACGGGGGAAGGAGGGAGGAGGATGGGGGGGGGGGGGGAGTAGAGGACGAGGGTGGATGATGAGGGAGATAAGAGGGAGGGGGAGAAGGAGAAGAAGTGGAGGAGACAGAAGTTGGCAGAGAAAAGATGGGTCGAGATGAGAAACTTCGAGACTAGGAGGTGCGGGCAATGGGGAGGGGGGGGGGGGGGGGGGGAGGGGGGGGGTGGGGGGAGTGGGGGAGGGGGGAAGAGGAGGGTGAACGCTTGCAAGGAGTGGTGAAGTAGGGGGTAGGCAGAGGGAAGGATTGAAAAAGGAGTGAGGAGGAAGAGAGAAATTAAGATTGAGAAGATAGGGGCTGGGGAGAGAGAGAGGAGGAGAAAGTAAGGGGGAAAGAGAAGTAGGAGGAGAGAGAGAGAGAGAGAGAGAGAGAGAGAGAGAGAGAGACAGACAGACAGACAGACAGACAGACAGACAGAGAGAGAGGAGAGAGAGAGAGAGAGAGAGAGACTCCAAAAGATCGAGAGACCTCGGGATTGAGTGACGGAGAGAGAGAGAGAGACACAGAGAGAGAGAGAGAGAGAGAGAGAGAGAGAGAGAGAGAGAGAGAGAGACAGACAGACAGACAGACAGACAGACAGACAAACAGACAGACAGACAGAGATGAGTGATATGGGAAGGGGGGAGGGGCTGAAATGGAGAGGACAGTAGACTGAAACAGAGTGGGAGGGGGGGGGGGAGAAGAGGTGGTAAGAGAGGGTGGATGAGGGTACGGAGGGGCCGGGGGTGGGGGGGTGGGGGAGGGGGAGCCGGGGATGAAAGGACTGGGGGGGGGGGGGGGGGGGAGGGTGGTGGTGATGGCTAAGGGTCTGTGAGAGTTGGAGGAAGGGGGCGAAGGCGAAACCCTTCCCCTGTGTTCCATTTCACTTTGCCCCCCCCCCCCCCCCCCCCCCCCTACTCTTCAGACTGCGTGCGAGATGAATTATAGATTGCTCAACCACACACCACAGCTCTAAGTTGTGTGCTTCAAACCCTGCCTGCCTGCCTCTCTCCACAGAGCCTGATGAACGAACGAACGAACGAACAGAAGGGAAATGAGATTGGGACGGAGGAAAGAGAGAAGAGCCGGAATAGCTCAGTTGGTAGAGCGCCGGACTCGTGATCCTGAAGTTACGGGTTCGAATTTCGGTACAGGGGGATTTTTCCCTCGGAGTTCACATTTGTTTCTGACTCCATATCCCATACAGTCCTTCGAACGAGACTATAAACCGAGGTTCCGTGTGTGGACGCATGCACAACATCTTGCACACAAGGAAGGGGCGCAAACATTCGGGAAGAATGATTTGAGCTGTAGGACTACTTTGGAGCATCACCAATGCACCTTATGCTATGCTATGCTATGCTATGCTATGCTATGCTGTGCTGTGCTATGCTGTGCTATGCTATGCTATGCTGTGCCATGCCATGTATGTGTTGATAAAGGATGGGGCACAAACATTCGGGGAGAATGATTTGAGCTGTGGGACTACTTTGGAACATCACC
This sequence comes from Conus canariensis, assembly GCA_033310375.1. NCBI lineage: Eukaryota > Metazoa > Mollusca > Gastropoda > Neogastropoda > Conidae > Conus > Conus canariensis. The sequence continues at coordinate 19,681,893 of CM065748.1, forward strand.
AATACACCTTATGCTATGCTATGCTATGCTGTGCCATGCCATGTGTGTGTTGATGGAGGAAAGGGCACAAACATTCGGGGAGAATGATTTGAGCTGTAGGACTACTTTTGGAACATCACCAATACACCTTACGCTACGCTATGCTATGCTATGCTGTGCCATGCCATGTGTGTGTTGATAAAGGATGGGGCACAAACATTCGGGGACCTTGGTTTGGTCTTTAGGACTATTGGGGAACATTGCAAATGCTATGCTATGGTGTGTTATGCTATATTGTGCCATGTTGTGTGTGTGTTTACAGTGGAGGAGGTGCAGGCGTTGGAAGGGGCGGTGGGGCTGTTGCAGTGCCCCGTGTTCACCTATGGAAGTGGTCAGCGAGTCACGTGGACAAAGCAGGGAGTGGTCAGTGACAGCTTCTGTCTGTCTGTCCGTCTGTCAGTCTGCCTGTCTGTCGTTCAGTCGGTCGGTCAGTCGATCGGTCTCTCTCTCTCTCTCTCTTCTCTCTCTCTCTCTCTCTCTCTGTTTGTCTTTTGGTCGTTCGATCGGGCTCTCTCTCTCTCTCTCTCCTCTCTCTCTCTCCACTCTCCTCGACACACACACACACACACACACACACACACACACACACACACACACACACACACACACACACACAAAACCTGATGTTTCTCGTTAACTCATTTTCTCTTTATCTCTCTTCTTCTCCCTCCTCCTCCTCCTCCTTTTTATCATCATCATCATCATCATAATCATTATCTTCTTCTTCTTCTTTCTTCTTCTTCTTCTTCTTCTTCTTCTTCTTCTTCTCCTCCTCCTTCATCTTCTTCATCTGTTAATTCAAAGCCTCAAAAACTGTTCTCGTCTCAACATGGTGGGAAACGATCCTCGAAGACGACCAGCTAAATGACGACCAGCTAAATTGTAAAAGTAACTCACACCTCCGTTCCAGACCAGTCTTCTCTGGCAATTCCAACTGTCTGTACTGTCTTCTCAGCATCCAGATAACGGATATTCAATCCACCTCTGAACATGGGCGACGTTGTTGATAAGCATATTCCATTGATTCAGAGACGCGTCAGATCGAAAATCATTCTGGTCTGGCTCGCGCAAGATATTCTTGAAGCAGAAGGCGACAGAGACAAGTTAGAGATAGGTGGTTTGTTTGAAGAATATAAGAAGACACGGAGTGTTTTCGGGTAGGGCTCTATGATCAGAAAATCGAAACGCATTTTCTTTCAAACTTTAGCTCAAGATCAGAAGTAATGTATCTTCTACCTAGGCAGTAATACGTCAATTCACTGAGCCGTGCACTTCAAATGTAGATTGTCGTCGTTTCAGCTGATACATCTTCTTCTTTTGCGTACGCAGGCTGATACTCATGCGGACACTCGCTATATGGACAGGCAAGTATTAAACCCATCTACCCTACAAAGGGAGTGGAGTTTTGTGTGTATGACCGTTTTTTTTTTATCCCGCCATTAAGGCAGCCATACGCTGATACATCAAAATCATCATTTTGTTTGTACAGGAAATAAACTAGTCACGAGAACTAACACATGAGGTTTTTTGTTTTTTTTTTTAATTTTAAAACTTTCTAGCAAAGCACTACCGAAATACAGATTAAAAACATAACTGTCTGTATTCCTTTTGTGTTTATTCTTGAAATGATGTCTTACTTAGCATCTCTAAGTATACGTGGCTTCCGTGGCAGCAGCATCAGAATGTCAGAGGTATCTCCGCCAGATACTGCTGACTTTCTTACGTATCCTTTCAATTTTTGTTTATCCATACATCATTTTCCCCAGCGTTTTGGTATGCAAAAGTTATCTGTCTGCATAACAAGGCGAATGTGAAAGATGTACTTAACAACAGACCAATCTCATTGTGATCATCCATCTCTGAACCATTTGAGCGTCATATACGTTGTTGTTGTTGTTGTTATTGTTGTCGTACCCTGGCTAAAAGACTCCAGGGATCATCCAAACAGCCGAAGCATTTGAACACTATGGTACAAATGCATCAGTTAGGGATGAGAACATTACGTGTGTGACCGTTTTTGATTACCCCGCCACGTGGGCAGCCACACTCCGACTTCGGACGATTTTGGAGACTGATAATGTTATGCTAGGAGCTTGTCACAACCGAAGACAATCTCCGCATAACTATGCAGAGCATAACAACATTTTGATATAGCCTTGGTGTTCTAGCCTATGTCAATTGGCCTGACACAGCCTTAAGCCAAGGCGAATAATGTGCGTCATTTTATACCTTTTGTTAAAAGCATGTTTTGTGTAGACTTACAATTCCTGTCTGCAAAACATCATCAACAGCAAAGCATCTGATAGAATTGTAATGGGTCGTATTTACAAAAGGCACAATCATTCTGTTCACTTGGTTTGATTTCTTCTCTAACACTGATTTCACGAAGAGTATCTCAGGGTTCGATGCTAAGTCCTTTCCCTTTACTTTTATATTAATGACGTACCTCTGCCTATTCAACATGCTGTCTTTGATTTATTTGCTGACAAGATATTACTACCATACGCTAGTCACAATACTTATGAAAATAAATCATCATCTTAATGTCAGTGTGAAATTTTTGAATATTGGTGTGATGATAATGATATGATTGTTCAGCCTCATAAAACAGAAGCCATGTTGAGTTGTGCTCGTTACAAACGACAGAACATGGAAGAAAGCAGAGCGACAATATATCATAAAGGTGCCTCTATCAGGCAAGCAGCTAAGCACGGATTACCACTCCGCGTTTGTCATGGTCGTTTCGGATATATCTCTATCATTTGAAATAATTTTGCTCCAGCTACTCTAAAGCCACTGGTTTCCTTACAGAAACGTGCCATTAAATGATAAACGATGCCAAATCTTCAGGTAAACCCGTGCATGATATATTATGTAAACAGCACGAAATCCTACTTCTTTACTTGCATCATACAGTTAACACATTTCT
>CM065748.1:19702360-19707360 GCA_033310375.1 Conus canariensis
TTTCCAGTGTAATATCGCAATATAGTGAATCATAATGTCGTTAATTAAAGCATGTTACATTAAAAGATTCATCCACAGTACACATGGGTTGTCATAATTATTAGTGGTATATAATTGAGGATGTTCAGAAATGCTGGCGACTGGGGGGAGACAACCAAACCTGCTATTTTTTTGAAGGACTGAACAAACTGCACAAACAACCACGTGACCGCTGGTCATGTTCTGTGCAAAACCGGTCTCACAGTCTTAGTAGGGATGCCAGACCTTAACGGCAGGTTGAGCCAGTCGAGAGGTAGAGACCACAGCACTGTCACTGATTCCGTGACGTCATCTCCACTCATTCTGTTTCCAAACAAAGCAGTTTCTCTTCTTTTAAGGGCACTGCGTCCGATAAGGTCGTAGCAAGAAAAAAAAACAACAACAAAAAAAACACGGTGCAAGTGCATGAGCGGCGTTCTACTGCATAACAGATCAGACACAGCAGTTTGTCTTCCCCCTACTACAAACCACCATCACCACCACTACCACTACTACTATTGCTGCTGCTACTGCAACTACTACTACTACTACTACTATACTACTAATGTTGCTACCGCTGCTGCTGCTGCTCTCCTCCTCCTCCTCCTTTTCCTCCTCCTCTTCCTCCAACCACTGCTACTACTACTACTACTACTACTACTACTACTACTACTACTACTATATACTACCACACCTACTACTACAACCAATGATAATGATGATAATGGTGATGATTGCAATAATAATAATAATAATGATAATGATGATGTAACAGCAACAACAACAACAACAACAATGATAATGATAATAACAAAAACAACAAGCAAAAAAAAAAAAAAAAAAAAAACACAACAACACAAGAACGATAATCATAATAGTGACGATGATGATGATGATGATGATGATGATGAATAATGAAGATGATACCAGCAACTCCCAGCTTCCCAACCGTTGAGAGCTTCTAGATCTTGGGAAGCACAATCACCCACGAAATCTTCTTTGACAGTGAACATGATGTTCACATCAGCGAAGCCAGCCGAACACGGCACAGGCTCTTGACAGCTTACAGAGTACTTACTAACCTTGCTCAACCAACGCCTGTCGCCCAAGCTGAATGTACCCAAAGATATATAAGTCCTCTTTTCTTCCCTCCTTGGGGACGCAAATCCTGGACGATGTTCTACAAGCATCACAAGAAGCTGAAACCGTTTCTTATGTCAGAGACCTCTAGCAGGAGGATAGGAATACACAGACGGATAACAAACTCTTTCAGATCCGTCCAAACCTAAATGAGTTCCTCTCATCTACGTCTGGTGGTCGCAAAGAAGAAACGGTTCTATGCCGGCTGCACACCGGCCATTCTTATTTTACTCGTTCATAGGCCTACCTTTTAAAGAGTGAAGAAGCTCCGTGGTGCATTCCATGTCATGTGCCACTCACAATGAAACATATTCTTTTAGAGTGTTGGGACACGCATGATGTGAGACACAAACATTTTACAGCAGATTCTATGAAAACCTTGTTCAGAGATGTTCCGCCTGACACGATCTTTGAGTCCTTGAAAGAGATCAACATTTTTCATCGGATCTGAGATTTTACAGTGGAAAGATTTTTAACAAAATTTTGAGTGGGTTTTTAGAAGATGTTTTTAAAGAGTTGTGTGAATGAATGACTTGTGAGTTGATTTTAATGTGGTGACAGCCCTGATTATGGCCCTTTGCAGTCGGCTGGGCTATACGCAACATTACATTATCTTACCTTCTTATGCGAGCTCTTTGCTCCATACACAGAATCAGGTTAGAGGAATACCTCACCATCCGTGAAGTCCTATTGGTGCATACTCCTTATAGCGGAGCGTCGCTGCCTTGTCATTGGTGGACAGAACCGTCGGCATTGTCTGTGGCTCTGTGTGCAGCCGTCACAGCCAAGGCCAGTAACTCCAGCCAGAACTGGAACTTGACGGGGTTGACGCCAGGTCATGAGTATCACGTCACCATCCAGCTAGCTAACGTCATCGCTACCAGTAACGTCAGCCTTCTGAAGATAACGCTGCCGCTCTATGGTAAGGAGGGGGGTCGGGCATTGTTCTCTGTGTGTGTGTGTGTGTGTGTGTGTGTGTGTGTGTGTGGTGTCGTGCGTGCGTGCGTGCGTGCGTGCGTGTGTGTGTGTGTGTGCGTGCGTGCGTGCGTGCGTGCGTGCGTGCGTGCGTGCGTGCGTGTGAGTGTGTGTGTGTGTGTGTGTGTGGTGTGTGTGTGTGTGTGAGTGTGTGTGTGTGTGTGTGTGTGTGTGTGTGTGTGTGTGTGTGTGTGTGTGTGTGTGTGTGTGCGTGCATACGTATGCGCGTGGAGCAGGGGGCGGCCGGCGGGGGGAGAGGTGGGGTTGTTAAAGTTGTGGGGGTTGAAGAGGTTGATTTGAGAGAGTTGTGAGGGTTGAAGATGTTGATTTGAGAGAGTTGTTGAGGTTGAAGAGGTTGATTTGAGAGAGTTGTGAGGGTTGAAGAGGTTGATTTGAGAGAGTTGTGGGGATTGAAGAGGTTGATTTGAGAGAGTTGTTGAGGTTGAAGAGGTTGATTTGAGAGAGTTGTGAGGGTTGAAGAGGTTGATTTGAGAGAGTTGTAGGGGTTGAAGAGGTTGATTTGAGAGAGTTGTGAGGGTTGAAGAGGTTGATTTGAGAGAGTTGTAGGGGTTGAAGATGTTGATTTGAGAATTGTGGGGGTTGAAGATGTTGATTTGTGAGAGTTGTTGAGGTTGAAGATGTTGATTTGTGAGAGTTGTTGAGGTTGAAGAGGTTGATTTGTGAGACTTGTTGAGGTTGATTTGAGAGAGTTGTAGGGGTTGAAGATGTTGATTTGAGAGAGTTGTGAGGAGTTGAAGATGTTGATTTGTGGAGTTGTGGGGGTTGAAGATGTTGATTTGTGAGAGTTGTTGAGGTTAAAGAGGTTGATTTGAGAGAGTTGTGGGTGTTGAAGATGTTGATTTGAGAGAGTTGTGGGGGTTGAAGAGGTTGATTTGAGAGAGTTGTGGGTGTTGAAGATGTTGATTTGAGAGAGTTGTGGGGGTTGAAGAGGTTGATTTGAGAGAGTTGTGGGGGGGTTGAAGAGGTTTGATTTGTGAGAGTTATGACGGTTGAAGAGGTTGATTTGTGGGAGTTGAACTGGTTGAGTTATGACAGTTGTTATTTTTCTTGTTTCTTTTACAAAGAGCTGGAGAGCATATTACCGGAATAATGCGGTCTATGAATGCACATTATCAGTAGTACTAGTTGTTGCTGTTGTTGTAATAGTATTAATAGTAATAGTAGAAGTAGTGTCGTCGTCATCGTCATGATCATCGTCATCGTCATCATGATCATGATCATGATCATGATCATGATCATCATCATCATCATCATCATCATCATCGTCGTCGTCGTCGTCGTCGTCATCATCATCATCATTCATCACCATCATCATGAATTCATTCATTCGTGTAGAGTATATCTGTGTATTTATTTACTCATTTATTGGTCATGACAGCTCCCCCAGAGCCGGTCCAGTTCACCTCAGACCCCCAGGGGGCCTACTCGCGGGCCTACGTGTTGACATGGTTACCACCCGCCACCCATGGGGCGGAGCTGACCGGATATACACTGACCTATGTCCCCGTCAGTCCTCTCTCTCTCTCTCTCTCTCTCTCTCTCTCTCTCTCTCTCTCTCTCTTTCGTTCGTCGTCCTAGTTTTCAGTGTGTGTGTGTGTGTGTGTGTGTGTGTGTGTGTGTGTGTGTGTGTCTTTGTGTGTTGTGTGTGTGTGTGTGTGTGTGTGTGTGTGTGTGTGTGTGTGTGTGTGTGTGTGTGTGTCGGTGTCGGTGTCTTTGTCTGCGTGTTTGTGCGCGCTTGTGTTCGTGCGTGCGTGCGTGCGTGCGTGCGTGCGTGTGTGTGTGTGTGTGTGTGTGTGTGTGTGTGTGTGTGTGTGTGTGTGTGTGTGTGTGTTCACACTTTCTGTTCAGTCTATTTTTCTTCTTCTGTCTGTTCTGCTCTTTTCATTATTTTTTACCCTAAGTTATTACCTGGATTTGTTTCTTCCTTTAGTTCTTTAATCTTTTCTTTGTTTTCTTAGTGTTTCGAATCATTCACTAGGCCTTTGTTTTGCTAGACCATTGTTTCTTTCCTTTTCTTTCTTTCCTTCCTTCCTTTCTTTCATTTTTTTTTTCTTTCTTTCTTTCTTTTTGTCTTTCTTTCTTTCTTTGTGTTCTTTTCTTTCTTTCCTTCTTTCTTGTATTCTTTGTCGTTGTTCTCTCTTTCTTTCCTTTCTTTTCTTTTCTTTCCTTCTTTCTTTCTTTCTTTCTTTCTTTCCTTTCTTTTGTATTTTTCTTGCTTTGTGTTCTTTTCTTTCTTTCATTTTTTTGTTTGTTCTTCCTTTCTTTCTATCTTCCTTCTTTCTTTCTTCCTTTCTTTCTTCCTTTCTTCCTTCCTTCATTTCTTCTTTTCTTTCTGTTTATTCCTTTCTCCTCTTTCCCCAGGTTACTGTCACAGACGGGAGGACGGGGCCACAAATCCTGGAAGTGGCGGGGCCGGAACATCGGGTCAAAGTTCAAAGGTCAGCCAAGACCATCGTCATATCCGGCCTGCATCATTCGACCTTTTACCGCGCCACCATGGTGGCCCACAGTCACGTGGGGCAGTCCCAGCTGTCTACCTTCCTCTTTACCACCGCTAATGGTACAGGCAAGTGGTTATACACATAGTTTTGATCAGGTAGGTAGAATGACCACGTCATCTGTGATCCGCCCCCACCCCCTCCCATAACCCCCCCCCCCCCCCCTCACTCATCCCCGTCCCACTCCCCTTCAACCTCTCCTTAACTTTCTTTCCTATACCTTCTCCCCCCGTCAGAAAACGAATCGCATCGCCCATTTATTTTACCTAATTGCTTTCTGCTCTTTCCATTTTCTCGAAAGTTTTGAAGTATTCTGGGTAGATTTTTATTGTGAGAGTTATGCATATG
>CM065748.1:19712360-19714860 GCA_033310375.1 Conus canariensis
TAAGAAAAAAAACTGTAGACATTGTCGTTATCTGAGAAAAAAATTCTTAAAGAAAAACGGACATTAATATGGAAACACTAAATGAAATTTCAGAGGGTTTTTTCTCCAGGCCATATTAGGCCCACAGTGGGGTCAGTGAGGCTGAATATTGGGATTTGGGGATCTGTTATTGTTATACAATGAACGCTGGGGACACACATCTTGCTGTTGTGTGTGTGTGTGTGTGTGTGTGTGTGTGTGTGTGTGTGTGTGTGTGTGGTGTTATAATCGAAAGTCTTTCTCTCCGCACAGAACTGGTATTTTAGATACTTCAGTGTTCGTTTTTTTTCTTTTTTTTTAAATCCTTCCACCCCACCAACTCTTCTCTCCCCCACTCCCCCATTACCTTTCACCCTCCCATGTTGGCAACAATGGCTGACTGAAGACCCCCCCCCCCCCCCCCCCACACCACCACCACCCCCACCCCCCACCCCCCTCAACCTCATTCTCGGATGTCCAGTGCGGTGTATTATTTGTCTCTTTCGTTTGTCGGAGTAGTAAGTTTTATAACCTCATTCTCTAAGATGATGAGGACAGCTACGAACAGACGATCGGTGGGTTGTGCGAACTCTTGTCTTCGTTCTTGCTGGGTTGTGAGGCTTTGGCCATTTTCTTGACATGTCGCTTTGTACAAACCTATTTCACGTGTTCTTTATATAATCATGTTATATACGAAGAAAGGCAGAAAGCAGAGGGGGAAAATCATGTATGGACATTGTGGTCAGACTGTGTTGTTATTTTGCCGTTTGTTGTACATGCTGATGTTGTTTATTGTTTTCGTTTCTTTGTTTTCTTCTGGGTAGATGTTTTTCTTTCTTTTTTCCTTCTTTTTTTTCCGAGAGGGCGGGGTGCAGGGAGGGGAAGGTGGGAGGGGGGTGGCGGGGCGGACGAGAGAACCGATTTTGTCCGTGATGTACTGGTTAACTGCTTTCAACCGATTAATTCATTGATCTAGTTGCAAAGTGAGGCGACTGCAGGCGGAAATCTAAACAAATCTTAAATGTAATTAATAGCGAACCGCCAAGAAAAACGTAGACAAACGAATCTCAAGACAAAACACGACGCGTTTCGATGTCTTGGGTCTTCTTCAGGCAAGACACAAAATACTCAGGACAACGAAAATGAACGAGCAATCGCTTATCTTCATTCACTTCAGAATGTTTAAGAATCCTCTAACCCCCTCTCCTTTCTCCCACAACTACTACAACTGCTATTGCCATATCATCACCAAAAGTGGTGGTTATCCTGTCTTTATTTATTTATTTTGAATATTTTGATCATCATCATTACCATTATCGTTGTTCCTATCAGTAACATAATAATCATCATTACTACCTCGACTCACACACTGTCTCCTTCTTGACAGCCTCGTTTACATTCAGCACCCAGCTTGCGCTGAAGTGGATGAAGATAAGTGATTGCTCGTTCGTTTTCCTTGTCCTGAGTGTTTTGTGTTTTGCCTGAAGAAGACCTAAGAGGTCGAAATGCGTCGTGTTTTTGTCTTGTGATTCGTTTGTCTACGTTTTTTTTTTTTTTTTTTTTTTTTTTGGCGGTTCGCTATTGATTACATGTAAAATTTGATTCATTGATGTTTCTTCTGGAGAGGAGTTGCCACGACTAAAAAAAAAAATGTTGAACTTGTGATCCACTGGGTGCTTTCCATGATCCTACCATCTGATCCCTATAGCCCCCCTTCCTCATCACATTCCCTCACCTACCCCCACCCTCTGTCCGCCATCACCACCACCCTCATACCTTTCTCATCCCTCATCCCCCATCCTTTTCTCTGTCTTTTTGTACTCCCAGTTCATATAGAACAGGGAGTACTTCACAATGGGAACGAAGAAATGCTGTCTGTGTGTGTTGTTGTCTGTCTGTCCGTGGTCAGAATGTGTTCCACTCGCTCCAGACAAAACTTGTGGGCCGATCTTTCTGAAAATTTGTAAGTATATTCATTATGGGTCGCGGATGATGCCCGATGTTTTATTTTACCAGAATAGCCGTTACTTACGGCTATAACGGCCCAAAACGGTTTTTCTTCTTTATGGAATGTCTCTTTATGACGCATGTTTGATTGTGACGTCAAATACATTATGACGCATGTTTGATTGTGAACTTTTTTCAGGAAGATAAACTGCGAGTACGTTTATATGCTTGGAATCTTTTTTTTTTTTTTTTTCTATTTTCCATGTGGGAGAAGAGGTGGGAAGTTGGTGGTGGGTAGGTCGCAGGATGACTGGTGAAGGTCTGGGAAGCATGTTGAATTCTCTGTGTCCTTCCCCTTCCTCCCTCCCAACTTCCCCTTCTCCGATCTCACTGCCCATCCCTCCTCCTCCTCCTCCTCCACCACATTTCTTGCCACGCTCCTGTCGGTTTTTGTTTGTTCACGTCACCATAGTCGTCATTGTCATTATTATTATTATTATTATTATTATCATTATCATCATTATTATCATTATCA
>CM065748.1:19739860-19749860 GCA_033310375.1 Conus canariensis
CCTCCTCCTCCTCTTCTTCTTCTTCTTCTTCTTCTTTTCTCTTCTTTTTCCCTCAAAATATCCTGGGTAAACACTGGCCTGGGTCTCTGCAAATATTTTCCCCGACCGTTCCGTCAGATCATGGAGGACTTTAGAAAACGATGAAATCAACAGTATAACGAGACTAAACATAATGCTAGCATCGAAAAACGTTCTACCCATTTCACAAACGTCACGGTGCGTTATGCAAAATTGCAAGTTTTAATGAATTTACTCATTCTTACTAAAAAAAAAAAAAAAAAAAAAAAAGACTTGATCGGCTCGGCGAGTGACGCTCGTTGCATACGGACGTGAATTGATCGCTCTTTGCATGGACAGAATCCGCATTCACAGCGAGATCATAGAGCGGGTCTCTCTCTCTCTCTCTCTCTCCTCTTCTCTCTCTCTCTCTCTCTCTCTCTCTCTCTCTCTCTCTCTCGTCATTCACAGTGCTTCAGCTCTTTACCTTCATTCGTTCTTTTCGTATTAGACGACGATCTCAACCCGGTCTTTCAGAAACCCAGAGATATTCTGGACGACCTCGACAATCAGCCGACAGTCATGGAAATGTTCTGCTGCCAAAAGAGTGGCAGGATGGAGATCCATTCTCAGCGCACGAACCATCAGAGGTCTGTGGCGCGTATATGCAGCAAGCAAAGGGGGCACGTGCGGAACTCATAGCTAAAAGGACTGGCCTTAGCTTAACTCCGAGTGTTCAGCACCAACCGTTATATTATTCGTGACACAGGTGAGAGAGAGAGAGAGAGAGAGAGAGAGAGAGAGAGAGAGAGAGAGAGAGAGAGAGAGGAGAGAGAGAAACCTCAAAAGTTTGGACAGGCGACCTCCCTATTTTAGTTACCAACGCTGATGTTGAACAGGCCCTCGGCTGCGAACTGCGATCGCCGATAAAGATGGAGAGAGAGAGAGACAAGAACACAAGGCATCAAGCGGGCGTCATGTTATCTCAATAAAGCCAATAAATATAAGTCTCTGCAACAAACTAGTTGTTATTGTCTCATCATACATATTATCAGTCTTACCATCAGGACTAACATGATAACAATCTTCAGGACCTTATTATGCAAAATTTTTAACTCAGTGTAACCATCTCTATCAAATCATTCCTCTTCACATCACTACTATCAATCATTCAGTAGCATCACATATCCAATCATTCAGTAGCATCACTATCAATCATTCATGCATCACTATCAATCATTCAGTGCATCACTATCAATCATTCGTTGCATCACTATCAATCATTCAGTAGCATCACTATCAATCATTCAGTGGCATCACTATCAATCATTCAGTGCATCACTATCAATCATTCAGTGCTCACTTCATCATTCAGTGCATCACTTCAATCATTCAGTGCATCACTATCAATCATTCAGTGGCATCACTTCAATCATCAGTGCATCACTATCAATCATTCAGTGGCATCACTATCAATCATTCAGTGCATCACTATCAATCAATCATTCAGTAGCATCACTATCAATCATTCAGTGGCATCACTATCAATCATTCAGTGGCATCACTATCAATCATTCAGTGGCATCACTATCAATCATTCAGTAGCATCACTATCAATCATTCAGTAGCATCACTATCAATCATTCAGTAGCATCACTTCAATCATTCAGTTGCATCACTATCAATCATTCAGTAGCATCACTATCAATCATTCAGTGCATCACTATCAATCATTCAGTAGCATCACTATCAATCATTCTGGCATCACTATCAATCATTCAGTTGGCATCACTTCAATCATTCAGTGGATCACTTCAATCATTCAGTTGTATCACTATCAATCATTCAGTGGATCACTATCAATCATTCAGTTGCATCACTATCAATCATTCAGTGGTATCACTATCAATCATTCAGTTGTATCACTTCAATCATTCAGTGTATCACTATCAATCATTCAGTTGCATCACTATCAATCATTCAGAGCATCACTATCAACATTCAGTGTATCACTGTCAATCATTCAGTTAGCATCACTATCAATCATTCAGTGGTATCACTATCAATCATTCAGTAGCATCACTATCAATCCATTCAGTTGCATCACTATCAATCATTCAGTGGTATCACTGTCAATCATTCAGTGTATCACTATCAATCATTCAGTAGCATCACTATCAATCCATTCAGTTGCTATCACTGTCAATCATTCAGTGCACATATTTCATTCACTATCAATCATTCAGTTGCATCACTATCAATCCTTAAGTAGGATCGCTATCAATTTTCAGTGCATTACTATCATTTCAGGACAGCGTCGTATGGAGTTGGCGCCACAAGCAACATTCAAGGCGCAACTTCACATGTGTATCTTGAGTGGTGATTTTGCCGAGTTGGCTCTAAAAGGTTAAGCAACCAGCTCGTCTTTAGGAAAAACAACACATTTATATTCCTCTCACAGCAATGAATTCTGTTGTACAAATGAACATTGTTATGTATAAGAACAGTATAACTTCCGTCACAATGCATTTGTAAGCTGAATACCGCATGGAACCGCAGAGTTAATTTCAACTGACATATATACATACAAAAGAAACGTTGTGATTTAGTTCTTGACAAACAGGAGTTTGTTGGAATATTTTGTTGAATGTACATAACACTGACATCGAGTAACGCTCAGAGAAAAAGATATATACAAACTTTAGAAAGAAAGAAAACGACAAGAAGATGGACTTATCAATTTTAGAAGGGACATATTAATTTGGATGCACGCGGGTTTGTGCATGTACATTCGCAGACTCACATGTGCATTAAAAAAAAAACGCTGAAGAAAAACAGATGAAATATTTTGAAACAGACAGCATGCATTGTTTCCGGTAAAGGAAATACTTTGTTTTCCAGAACGATTTCCCTAGCAAGAAGTAAACAAACAAACGCACCAACACTTTTTGTACCATACAACAATCGAACAAATGCCATCTACAGGCCCTTTCATTATTTTTTTAAACATGTCACTGTTCTTGCACTATCAAAGACATAAGGTGAACAATTTTTATTACAGACCTATGATAGTTCATGTTTAAAAAAAAAATGGTAGCATGCTGTTTCATTTTCGAATTGTGATTTTGTTTGAATGCTCGGAATACTGGTCACGTTGGCCTCGGAGGGAATGAAATGACTGATCGTTTGGCCAAGAATGCCACAACAGGGAAACTGTCATACATATCCATCCCCTACACAGATCAAAACCCAAAAGTTAATGATTATGTCAGAGATCTCTGGCAGGAGGATTGGAATACACAGACGGATAACAAACTCTTTCGGATCCATCCAAACCTAAAAGAGTTCCTCTCATCCACGTCTGGTGGTCGCAAAGAAGAAACGGTTCCATGCCGGCTGCACACCGGCCATTCGTATTTCACTCATTCGTACCTTTTAAACAGTGAAGAACTCCGTGGTGCATTCCATGTCATGCGCCACTCACAAAGAAACATATTCTTTTAGAGTGTTGGGACTTGCACAATATGAGACACAAACATTTTACAGCAGATTCCATGAAAATTTTGTTCAGAGTTGTTCCGCCTGATGCGATCTTTGAACTCTTCAAAGAGATGAACATTTTTCATCGGATCTGAGATTTTACAGTGAAAAGACTTTTAACAAAATTTCGATTGGGTTTTTTAGAAGATGTATTTTAAAGACTTGTGTGAATGAATGATTTGTGAGTTGATTTTAACGTGGTGACAGCCCTGATATGGCCCTTTGCGGTCGGCTGGGCTATAAGCAACCTTACCTTACCTTACCTTACCTTTTTCTTCTTTTCGTTTTGCTCCCGCTCTGGCGAAGAAGACCTCTCTCCTCTGAGCGCGCGCCTCCGCTGGGGACGAAAAGGTGGACAGACAACAATGACACACGGTCCCCCAGATGACGTGATTCATATATACACGCGCACCTTGGCCCTTGCTGCGTCATCAGTGCTCTTACCTCATCCATTCGTTCCGCTAGAGAACACTGACGTCGCAGCTGCCGGGACGCGCGGTCACGTGAGTCCAAGCGTTAGAATAGGCTCGGGAATGAGCTGCTGGGGTGGGTGGTAGGTAGGTAGGGTGGTAGGTGGGTAGGTGGGTAGGTAGGTAGGTGAGTACCCCAGGGGTTGATGGTTTGGTGTGGATGTGTTTCTGCTTGGGATGAAACTTTTTTTTAACTGGCCTTTTCGTCAGCTATTACTGTTCGCTTTCTGTTCCTATTTCTGCGTTTGTTTCTGTACTGTTTTTTTTTTTTTTTTTTTTTTTCTATGTTTCGTTGTCTCTGTCTCTCTGACTCTGCCTCTGTCTGTCTGTCTTCTTTCTGTCTGTCTCTATCTGTCTCTGTCTGTCTGTCTGTCTGTCTGTCTCTCTCTCTCTCTCTCTCTCTCTATCTCTCTCTCTAACTCTCTCTCTCTCTCTCTCTCTCTCGAGCTCCCCCCCCCCCTTTTTTTTTTTTGTTTGTTGTTGTCTCTCTCTCCCTCCCACTCTTCATCTCACACACTTTCTCAGCCCACTTTCCACTCTCTGTCTGTCTGTCTGTCTGTCTCTCTCTCTCTCTCTCTCTCTCTCTCTCTCTCTCTCTCTCCAGTCCCCCCTCTTTCTCTCACTCTCCCTCCCTCTCTCCTTCTATCTCACGCACCTACTCTGCCCTCTTTCCACTTATCTCTGCCCCCCTCCCCACCCTCTCTGTCTGTCTCCCTTCCTCTCTCTCTCTTTCTCTCTCTCTCTCTCTCTCTCTGTCTCTCTGTCTGTCTGTCTCCATCTCTCTCTCTCTCTCTCTCTCTCTCTCTCTCTCTCTCTCTCTCTCCCCTCTCTCTCTCCCCCCCCTTCTCTCCGTCTTCCACACCCATTCTCAATCTCCCATCTCTTTAACTATCTATCCCTTATTTCGGTGTCATCAGCAGCAGCCGAGCGCGCGTGGCATGGCGACGATGAAGGGAGATAACCACCTGTAGCTGCCAGACCTAGCAACGAGGCTCTTCCACGGTGCCTTGAGTCCCACCAGGTGGGACACGGGCGCGTGCACCGATGCCACGGCTGACCGTAATGAGGCGGGGCACCAGCTCAAGATCAAATCAGGTTGTTTATAGCATAGCTGGGAAAGCCGCTGCCATTCCAAAATCCCGACAGCCCTTTCTACCAATCAACAACACGTTACTATTTTTATTTTTGGCCCACGAGGAGGAAGAAACGCGTGGGGGGGGGGGGGGGGGGGGGGAGGGGCAAACGCATGTAGAAAGATCTCTGTTTGTTTTCGGAAAAGTATTACTTTATGGGTTTTTCAATTCTTAGTTAAAATGTTGTCTATGGCACTGAGGAAGCATATAGAGCGGTGTGGCTGTGTGGGTGTGTGTGTGTGTAGGTCGTGTGTGGTGTGTGTGTATGCATGAGGTGTGTGGGATATGTGTGCCATGTAATGTGCGTGTGTGTGTATGAGAGGTAGTGCGTGTAGATTGTGTATTGTGGCTGGTGAGTGTGTGGTGTGTCGGTGTGTGTGTTCTGAAGCAGTGCATACGTCTGCTTTGAAAAAAAAACAAATGTGGGGTGTAGATAGGTGAACGCCTAATGATCTGATTCACGGTGAAACCAATGGATTCCCTATGTATCTAGTTCCAGCTGTTCGATGTGCTCGTTACTGGCTGAAATGGCTACAAATGGAAGACAGTAGACCACCTCGCAAAATCTATGAAACTCTACACGACTTCGATGCAAGAGGAAAGAATAACTGGGTAACTAAATTACGTGTTTGTTTGTTTGAGTATGGGTTTGGTTTTGCATGGCTCAATCAAGGTGTTGGAAATGCACGTGAATTTTTAAAGCCTTTTTCGTCAACGCCTGGGTGATTGTCGTTGGCAAAAGTGGTCTGACTACATTCAGAATAGCGAAAGATTTGGATTTTACAAAAGTTACTGTAATTTTCATGATGTAAAACCTTATCTAGCTCTCGACATGGATAGATATTTAAAATTTGTAACCACGAAATTCAGACTTGGTGTCTCAGAAATAGTTGTTCATCATAATAGATACAGATCTGCTGATAGTAACGGGCGGTGATGTCCTCTGTGCAAAGAATTACAGGAGAATGAAGTACATTTTGTCCTTTATTGCCCTGCTTACTGGAATATTCCATCTGAATTTATCAGGCAAACGTATCATTGGCAACCATCCTTATTTAAGTTGGTTTTGTTGATGTCGTCATCCTCTGCCCAAGATGTTACAAATTTCTCCTGTTTTTATACAAGACATTTAAGGCCAGAGAATTATCTGTTTCAGAATCAGAATGATAATGCTCATATTAATCTCATTATTGTCAATAATTTCAACTAAATGCAGGTCTTTTTGCATTTTTGTTTCTTTTTCGTACGTTTTGTGTATAATGTACTCACCCCCTTCATTAGGGGCCGAGGCCTATGAATGATTAAACCATCCGAATTTCTCTTCTCTCTCTCTCTCTCTCTCTCTCTCTCTCTCTCTCTCTCTCTCTCTCTCTCTCTCTCTCTTCTCTGTCCCCGCATTGGTTTGTAGTTCAAAGCGTGCTGTGCTCAAAGCGAGCGGTCAAGCACAGCAGTGGGAGTGTGTGGCCACTATCAGGGTGCAGTAGTGTGACCAGCAGTGATGGCTATCCGGGCAGGGCTATCGCCACATCTGGCTTGCTCCCCGTGGATCAGTGGGGAGGGAGATGGTGTGCGCCATCTGTTTCCCGTGTGTCCGTGATTCTCCGCGAGTGTGTGTGTGTGTGTGTTGTGTGTGTGTGTGTGTGTATGTGTGTGTGTGTGTGTGTGTGTGTGTGTGTGTGCGCGCGCCTGTGGTGTGTGTGTGTGTGTGTGCGTGTGCGTGTGCGTGCGTGCGTGCGTGCGTGGTGTGTGTGTGTGGTGTGTGTGTGTGTGTGTGTATGTGCGTGTGTGTGCGTGCGTGCGTGCGTGCGTGTGTGTGTGTGTGTGTGTGTTGTGTGTGTGTGTGTGTGCGTGCGTGCGTGTGTGTGTGTGTGTGTGTGTGTGTGTGTGTGTGTGTGTGTGTGTGTGTGTGTGTGCGTGCGTGCGTGCGTGCGTGCATGTGTGTGTGTGTGTGTGTGTGTGTGTGTGTGTGTGTGTGTGTGTGTGTGTGTGTGTGTGTGTGCATGCGTGCGTGTCCGTGTGTGTGTGCGTCTCTCTCTCTCTCTCTCTCTCTCTCTCTCTCTCTCTCTCATACATACACACACACACACACACACACACACACACACACACACACACACACACATATGCATACACACACACACACACAGCGTCAGGAACAAAACAATCTCCACAGACCCCCGGCTAACGACGACGGAGTCCCACAAAAGCATGAAGTTCTTTCTTCAGTCAAAGGAGCACCTGCCACCCTTTTTTCCCTTTCTATCTTCAGTCTTTGTCCTCCTGGGATAACAAAACAGCCTTTCCTCAGTCGGCGACGTGGGGAAATAGATCGGTCATATCCAACAACGAAGCATTTGGGAAGGTCTTGCATTCGTCTAGATTTCCTGGAGTCGATTGAGACGTTTGCCCCAAACAACAATAGTGTTGTTGCACGTGTTACTTCAGTTCAGTGGTTCTTTTAACATTTATTCATCATCGATGATTTTAGACGAAAACAGAAGGCAACAGAGATCACAGAAAATGCCAGACCTACTGTCTCTGGTCATTGTTTCTGACCTCCCTCATTCACCTGTTAGGATCTATATCCTGAAAATACTTTAAAAAAAAAAAAAAAAAAAATTCAAAACAATCTGCCAAACTCTGACTGGACAATAACGTGTGCAAAGTCCGTAACACATGTGTCAGATAAAACATGGTCAATGCTTTCAAAATATACAGTAGTTACACCTTTTAATTTGTATCGCCCTGTTAACCGTCTAGGGCCTGAGCGTACTAATAGTTGAACAAAAATTCTGAAATTTTGGACTGAAAATTGGACTTTATTTAGGACTAGAAATGCAAATGTAAACAAAACTAACGGATTCAATTGGGCAGTCTAGGAGTATACGTTGGACAGATTTTTTTTTCCCCCTCACGTATACACCTACCATCAGGAGAGAACTTTGTGCTCCATGTGTTTAACTTCCACGTGGCCGTAGTTGCCAGTAATCTGTCATCCACATCAGGGATCTCAGCGGGGAGAGCCGCCAGTGGAACTTAGCGCGGAACTGGAGGAGTGAAGACACCCACAGCGATCCTTTAGGTCAAACGATCCCACAGCGATCCTTTAGGTCAAATGATCCCACAGCGATCCTTTAGGTCAAACGGTCCCACAGCGATCATTTAGGTCAAACGATCCCACAGCGATCCTTTAGGTCAAACGATCCCACAGCTATCATTTAGGTCAAACGGTCCCACAGCGATCCTTTAGGTCAAACGGTCCCACAGCGATCCTTTAGGTCAAACGATCCCACAGCGATCCTTTAGGTCAAACGATCCCACAGCGATCCTTTAGGTCAAACGGTCCCACAGCGATCCTTTAGGTCAAACGATCCCACAGTGATCCCTTAGGTCAAACGCTTTTTTCTATTTTCCTACATTCTTTCAAAATTCTTTTTTTTTTCTTTTTTTTCTCACTTCATTCTATTTCATTTTACATTCTTTTGTTTCACTTCATTTTACATTCTCTTTCGTTACACGTTATTCTGTTTTATTTCATTTTAAAATTGTTGTATTTTATAATCATTATAATTATTTTACCTTATTTTGTTTCATTTTACAATATTCTATTCAATCTAATTTCACAATATTCATTTCACATTATTCTATCTCATTTCATTTTAACATTAGTCTATTTTTATTTCATTTTATGCCATTGCATTGTATTTTTCGTTTCTTTTTATTTCACTTTGTTTTATTTCCTCTTTATTTTATTTTGTTTTATTTCATGTTACATTATTCTATTTCATTTTGGATCATTCCATTTCATTTCATTTTCTTTGTTTTTATTTTATTCTATTTCATTTTATTTTATTTTGTTTGGTTGAAAGACCAGGCTAAGCCTATCCGGGTGAGAGAAAAAAACAAACCATGTACACCTTGAAAAGGATCCATCGCTATGTTCAACAACCGATAATAAACGTAAGCTTAAACCTTTCCTTATTTTCATCACAGGTGATGATGGTGATGGTTGGGGGGGGGGGGGGGGAGGGAGGAGACGGCGCGACGTGGGGAGGAGCGGGGAAGAGGACGTGGAGCGAAGGGAGTGGGGGAGGTGAGGACGGGAGAGTGAGGGTGGACGTTCCGACAGCACCAGCGGAAAACATTCACGAAGGGAGACAACATTGCTTTCACGCTTAGTGTTTTCCTTTCACCACGCTGCTCTCCCTTTACAGTTACTGCTGTTTGCCGGAGTTGGAATATCCAAGGGTCAACCCCCGTTAACATTATTTTATATGTATGCCCAAATCTAGCGGTAAACAAGTTTGAAAATAAGGTTCGATGTAAAATAGAAATCTTAAAATCAAACTAAATCTGTCGAAATTGTTGACAGAAACATTTCGCTCTTGCTCTGTGCACAAAATCTCCCTAGCGTCTCTGAAAGAAAAGAAGAAGTCATAATTGTACGAGCACCTTGATTCAGTCAGTTGTGTGTGTGTGTGTGTGTGTGTGTGTGTGTGTGTGTGTGTGTGTGTGTGTGTGTGGTGTGTGTGAGCGTGTGTATGCGCGCGTGCGTGCGTGCGTGCGTGCGTGCGTGCGTGTGTGTGTGTGTGTGTGTGTGTGTGTGTGTGTGTGTGTGTGTGTGCTTGCGTGAGAGAGAGAGAGAGAGAGAGAGAGAGAGAGAGAGAGAGAGAGGAGAGAGAGAAAAGATGATGATGATGATGATGATGATGATGATAATCTTTATTTCCAAGGTTAACAGATAAGCAAACACATGTTGTTGTTTTTTCATCCGGCCCTTGCCCCGCTAAGGGACTAACTAAGCATGACTAGCGACTAAAACTTACAAAACGTTTAACAAACACACATATCTTCACAAAT
>CM065748.1:19764860-19772360 GCA_033310375.1 Conus canariensis
TCTCTTTTCTCACACACACACTCTCTCTCTCTCGATCTCTCTCTCTCTCTCTCTCTCCATCTCCCTCTCTCTCTCTCCCCCTCCCTCCCTCCCTCTCTCTCTCTCTCTTTAGAAAGAAAAAAAAAAGAAAAAAAACACCTAAGGTAATAGAAAGCGACTCATCCGCTCTTCAATGAGCCGTCTAAAATTGAAACTGGAGGCGGTTTCCGTGTGGTCTGTCTAAAGTCTTCGTAAGTCTTCAGTGAGCCGTCTAAAATTGAAACTGGAGGCGGTTTCCGTGTGGTCTAAAGTCTTCAGTGAGCCGTCTAAAATTGAAACTGGAGGCGGTTTCCGTGTGGTCTAAAGTCTTCAGTGAGCCGTCTAAAATTGAAACTGGAGGCGGTTTCCGTGTGGTCTAAAGTCTTCAGTGAGCCGTCTAAAATTGAAAACGGAGGCGTTTCCGTGTGGTCTAAAGTCTCAGTGAGCGTCTAAATTGAATGGGGAGTTCCGTGTGTCTAAAGTCTAATGAATTGTAAGGAGGCATGGTAAAGGCGGTTCTCGGTGGACGAATTACGACATTGTCAGCCGTAGAATGAAATACATCGTTCGTGTGTTAGTCAGTAGCGAAGAAGAGAGGAGAGGTTCGGTGTAAGAGTAGAGATGAATGAAGTAAGGGAGGAGGGAGGGAGGAGCGCGGCAGGCAGGCGGCAGGCTGGCACGCAGTGGGGTAGAAAACAGCACAGGATACTGAGTAGACAGACAGAGAGATGAATAGAAAGGGTGTGTAGAAGATAAATAGTAGGTGGTAGGTAGGTTGAGGGAGGCAGACAGCTAGATGAGAGCTGCAGAGATTATGATAGGTAGAAAGACAGACAGAACAGTAGACATACAGAAATGATAGAAGGTGGGTAAGAGATAGTAATGTAGTGACAGTAGAACAGAAGAAGTAAGGATAGATGATAGAAGAGAGATAGAAGAGAGGAGAGAGAGACACGAGACAGACAACAGAAAGGAACAGAAAGACAGACAGGACAGACAGACAGACAGACAGACCGGACAGAGACAGACAGACAGACTAAACGGAAGATAGATAGATAGATAGATAGATCAGACAGACAGACAGACAACGACACGTAAAGACATACAGAAATTGGTAAGCGATAGGTGAAATTGATAGATACAGGAGAGAGAGAGAGAGAGAGAGAGAGAGAGAGAGAGAGAGAGAGAGAGAGAAGACAGACAGACAGACAGACCGACAGACAGAGACAGACAGACAAACTGATGGATAGATAGATAGATAGACAGACAGACAGACACGTAAAGACATACAGAAATTGGTAAAGCGATAGGTAAATTGATAGATACAGGAGAGAGAGAGAGAGAGAGGAGAGAAGAGAGAGAGAGAGAGAGACAGACAGACAGACAGACAGAGACAGACAGACAGACTGATGGATAGATAGATAGACAGACAGACAGACACGTAAAGACATACAGAAATTGGTAAAGCGATAGGTAAATTGATAGATACAGGAGAGAGAGAGAGAGACAGAGACAGACAGACAGACTGATGGATGGATACATAGATAGAAGATACATAGAGACATACAAAAATTGATAAAGAGGTAGGTAAATTGATAGATACTGGGAGAGAGAGAGAGAGAGAGAGAGAGAGAGGAGAGAGAGAGAGAGGAGAGAGAGAGAGAGAGAGAGAGAGAGATACAGAGAGAGATACAGAGAGAATAACGGATGGATGGATAGATAGATTAAATAGATAGATCAGAAAATGGATCGATAGATAGGTAGGTAGATAGATCGACAGATAGAGATACAGATTGATCAATAGATGAATAAAAGAAAGATAGACTGATGGGTTCATGGATAAATGGATGGATAAACAGATAGAAAGATAGGTAAACCTTGTAAGCGTTTCGAACCAGACTTTGGTCTTAAAACGAAAATGAAATCAAACGCAACTTTAGGCTATCACAGAACGCCCCTCCCCCACCCCCACCGCTCCCCCTCCTCTTCCCAGTTAAATTTTCTTTCAAAGGGGTTGTACCTATGCCATCTCTCACAGTCCACAGATACACACAGCCACCCCCACGCCTCCACCCCCTACCTGACGTCAGTCACCAGACCTTCAGAAGTCCTCGCCCCAGACCCCCCTTGCCTTTGCGTCAGCTGGGGCGGCCCAGAGAAGCCCGTTCTCTTCGTTCTGATCTGTCAGCGTGGAACCCCGCAGCCTTTGTGTTGATGACTCAAAGAGCATTCAGCCGTCAGGCACGATATAAGAATTCCGAGAACAATACGGTAAACTCTGCAGCTTTTCTGCTGATGACTCAAAGAGCATCCAACTGTCAGGCACGATATAAGAATTCCGAGAATAATACATCAAACTCTGCGGCCGGTCTGTTGATAACTCAAAGAGGATTCAACTGTGAGGCACGATATAAGAATTCCGAGAACAATACATTCAACTCTGCAGCCTTTCTGTTGGTGACTCAAACAGCGTTCAACTGTCAGGCACGGTATAAGAATTCCGAGAACAATACGTTAATTAAACTCTGCAGCCTTCTATTGATGACTCAAAGAGCATTCAACTGTCAGGCACGATATAAGAATTCCGAGAACAATACATTCAACTCTGCAGCCTTTCTGTTGGTGACTCAAACAGCGTTCAACTGTCAGGCACAGTATAAGAATTCCGAGAACAATACGTTAATTAAACTTCGCAGCCTTCTGTTGATGACTCAAGAACGTTCAGCTGTCAGGCACGATATAAGAATTCCGAGAACAATACGTTAAACTCTGCACCTTTCTGTTGATAACTCAAAGAGCATTCAACTGTCAGGCATGATATGAGAATTCCGAGAACAATACGTTAAACTCTGCAGCTTTCTGTTGATAACTCAAAGAGGATTCAACTGTCAGGCACGATATAAGAATTCCGAGAACAATACGTTAATTAAACTCTGCAGCCTTTGTGTTGATAACTCAAGAGCATTCAACTATCGGACAGGATATGAGAATTCCGGGAACAATACGTTAATTAAACTCTGCAGCCTTTGTGTTGATAACTCAAGAGCATTCAACTGTCGGACAGGATATGAGAATCCCGGGAACAATACGTTAAACTCTGCACCTTTCTATTGATAACTTCTTCTTCTTCTGTGTACGCAGGCTGATACTCCTGCGGGCACTCCCTATATGGACAGACAAGTATTTATCTCATCTACCCAACAAAGGGAGTGGAGTTGTGTGTGTATGACCGTTTTTTTTTTATCCCGCCATTAAGGCAGCCATACTCCATCTTCGGGGAAGGTTGATAACTCAAAGAGCATTCAACTGTCAGGTGCGATATAACAATTCGAACAATACATTAGCGCACGTGATGTACTCAAAAACACTTGATGTCGGTCTCGGTGCATGAATGCATTGTGTATGGTGCCATTTCAGAAGTTCATGGACTCTTTCAACGCTGAAGACAGCGACGGCAAGGGCGACCACTCTGCTGACGATCACTTGTTGTCTGCCCTTTGGGACGGGCACGAGGACCGGCGTGTGCCCAGTCTGCAGAAGGTGCCCTCCATCTCCGATGACCTCTCGGACGAGGGGCTGGGTGAGTGCCTCCGTGTGTGTGTGTGTGTGTGTGTGTGTGTGTGTGTGTGTGTGTGTGTGTGTGTGGTGTGTGTGTGTGTGTGTGTGTGTGTGTGTGTGTGTGTGTGTGTGTGTGTGTGTGTGTGTTTTTGTTACTTGCACGATGTTCCTATAACACTTCTTGTAGATGCTCTCAACGTTTGGGATCATTTTTTTAATCAGGCGATCTTTTTAACCCTTTAATGACTACATCTTCCACGAATCAGGAGAAAACATTGACATGATCTACACATACAAAGAGAGAGAGAGAGAGAGAGAGAGAGAGAGAGAGAGAGAGAGAGAATTGTAATGCAATTGTGTATAAGAGCAACGGATGTTGTGCATGAACCGATCTATTTTCCGCTGTATATTTTCTCTCTGGTTTTTGGAAGCATCCCCCCTACCCCCGCCCCCGTTTCCCACCTTCCCATACACCTACCTGGCTTCCGAGTTTGATTAGCGCACCTTCGGTGATCAAATCCAATTCCTCAACGAAATCAAGAATAAGAAATGTCTGCTCCGATGGAAAAAAAAAGAAAGAAAAGGGGGAAAACGTAGCAAATCTTGTGTGTGTGTGTGTGTGTGTGTGTGTGTGTGTGTGTGTGTGTGTGTGTGTGTGTGTGTGTGTGTGAGAGAGAGAGAGAGAGAGAGAGAGAGAGAGAGAGAGAGTACAACCATGAGTTAATCTGACAATAAATTGGTTTCAGTCAGTCAGTCAGTGTGTGTGTGTGTGTGTGTGTGTGTGTGTGTGTGTGTGTGTGCGTGCGTGCGTGCGTGCGTGCGTGCGTGCGTGCGCGCGCGCGCGCGCGGTGTGTGTGTGTGTGTGTGTGTGTGTGTGTGTGTGTGTGTGTAATCATAAGATTACGATTTCGTGGTGCCCATCAACACTATCTTTCTTCATTCATACAACCGGTGTTGCGAATCAATGATATGGTTTTCACGTGTTTCCACAACTCATGCACGTCATGGTCAAATGCGTGTGGACACTGGTCATTCGCGTTATAGTCTAGCACATCTGTACACTGATCACTCCCGTTATGGTCTGGCGGACGTGTACGTTGGTCTTTCACGTCATTGTCTAGCACACGTGTAGTTGGTCTTTCACGTCATTATTTGGCACACGTGTAGTTGGTCTTTCACGTCATTGTCTGGCACACGTGTACTTGGTCTTTCACGTCATTGTCTAGCACACGTATAGTTGCTCTTTCACGTCATGGTCTGGCACACGTGTACGTTGGTCTTTTACGTCATTGTCTAGCACACGTGTACGTTGGTCTTTCACGTCATTGTTTGGCACACGTGTAGTTGGTCTTTCACGTCATTGTTTGGCACACGTGTACGTTGGTCTTTCACGTCATTGTCTGGCACACGTGTACGCTGGTCTTTCACGTCATTATCTAGCACACGTGTACGTTGGTCTTTCACGCCATTGTCTAGCACACGTGTACGTTGGTCTTTCACGTCATTATCTGGCACACGTGTAGTTGGTCTTTCGCGTCATTGTCTGTCACACGTGTACGTTGGTCTTTCACGTCATTGTTTGGCACACGTGTAGTTGGTCTTTCACGTCATTGTGTAGCACACGTGTAGTTGGTCTTTCACGTCATTGTCTGGCACACGTGTACGCTGGTCTTTCACGTCATTGTCTAGCACACATGTACGTTGGTCTTTCACGTCATTGTCTAGCGCACGTGTAGTTGGTCTTTCACGTCATTGTCTGGGCACGTGTACGTTGGTCTTTCACATCATTGCCTGGCACACGTGTAGTTGGTCTTTTACGTCATTGTCTGGGCACGTGTACGTTGGTCTTTCACGTCATTGTCTAGCACACGTGTAGTTGGTCTTTTACGTCATTGTCTGGCACACGTGTACGTTGGTCTTTCACGTCATTGTCTGGCACACGTGTATTTGGTCTTTCACGTCATTGTCTAGCGCACGTGTAGTTGGTCTTTCACGTCATTGTTTGGCACACGTGTAGTTGGTCTTTCACGTCATTGTCTGGCACACATGTACGTTGGTGTTTCACGTCATTGTTTGGCACATGTGTACGTTGGTCTTTCACGTCTTTGTCTGGCACACGTGTAGTTGGTCTTTCACGTTATTGTTTGGCACACGTGCAGTTGGTCTTTCACGTCATTGTTTGGCACACGTGTAGTTGGTCTTTCACGTCATTGTCTGCCATGTCTATATAATGGTGAGTCACGTCATTGTCTAGCACGTGTGTGTGCTGGTCTTTCACGTCATCGTCTAGCACGTGTGTTCACATGTCTCTCAGGTCATAGAGTAGCACGTATGTACACTGCTCTTTTGCGTCATTGTCTAGCACGGACGTACACTGGTTTTCCAAGTCAGTGTCTGCCACACATGTTTTTTTCTGCCACACATGTATTTTTACTCTGGTTTTTCACGTCATAATCAGCCACATATGCACTCTGGTCCTTCACGTCATTATCAGCACATATATACTCTGGTGTTTCACGTCATTGTCAGCCACATATATACTCTGGTCTTTCACGTCATTATCAGCCACGTGTATACTCTGGTAATTCACGTCATTATCAGCCACATACATACTCTGGTGTTTCACGTCATTATCAGCCACATATATACAGTGGTCTTTCACGTCATTATCAGCCACATATATACTCTGGTAATTAACGTCATTATCAGCCACATATAAACTCTGGTCTTACACGTCATTATCAGCCACATATATACTCTGGTCTTACACGTCATTATCAGCCACATATATACTCTGGTCTTTCACGTCATTATCAGCCACATATATACTCTGGTCCTTCACGTCATTATCAGCCACATATATACTCTGGTCTTTCACGTCATTATCAGCCACATATATACAGTGGTCTTTCACGTCATTATCAGCCACATATATACTCTGGTCTTTCACGTCATTATCAGCCACATATATACAGTGGTCTTTCACATTATTATCAGCCACATAATCATATACTCTGGTATTTCATGTTAGTGTCTGCTACATATGTATTCTGGTCTTTCACGTCATTCTGTCATGTACATACACACCGATCTTTCGTTATTTAGCATGTATTTACACAGGTCTTTCATATCATTGTTTGCCACGTACATTCACTGTTTGTTTTTTTTTTTTCACGTCACTGTGTAGCACGTGAGTACACTGGTGTCTCACGTTATTGTCTAGCACGTGTATACACTGATCTCTGATGTTATAACTGGCACGAGTGTACACTGGTTTCTCACGTAATGGTCTAGCACGTGTGTGTAGTTGGGCTTTCACGTCATCGAGTAGCACGTGCGCACACTGGTTTTTCACGTCATGATCTAACACATGTGTTTACTGATCTCTCCCATCGTAATGTAGCACAATTGCACACTGGTCTTCCGCGTCGTTGTCATGCACGTGTATACACTGGTCTTTCACGTCATTGTCTACCTCATGTACCACGTCATTGTCTACCTCGTGTACACACTGATCTTCCACGTCTCTGTCTACCTCATGTACCACGTCATTGTCTACCTCGTGTATACACTGATCTTCCACGTCATTATCTACCCCGTGTACCACGTCATTGTCTACCTCGTGTATACACTGGTCTTTCACGTCATTGTCTACCTCGTGTGTACACTGGTCTTTCACGTCATTGTCTACCTCGTGAATACACCGGTCTTTCATGTCATTGTCTACCTCGTTCATACACTGGTCTTTCACGTCATTGTCTACCTCGTGTATACACCGGTCTTTCACGTGATTGTCTACCTCGTGTATACACTGGTCTTTCACGTGATTGTCTACCTCGTGTATACACTGGTCTTTCACCTCATTGTTTACCTCGTGTATACACTGGTCTTTCATGTCATTGTCTATCTTGTGCATACTCTGGT
>CM065748.1:19782360-19787360 GCA_033310375.1 Conus canariensis
GTGGTAGCTGCCTTGCCGATGCGCCTGTTGAGCTCTGCGTCAAGTGAGAGGGTGTCTGAGATAGTTGAGCCCAGATAAACAAAGTCATGGACGACATCCAGTTCATGGTCATTGATGCTGATGACTGGGGGAGAGTCAACATCCTGTCCCATGACCTGTGTTTTCTTCAAGCTAATGGTAAGCCCGAAGTCTGGGCAGGCATCGCTGAAGCGAGTCATGAGCTGCTGTAGGTCCTCGTCTGAGTGGGCGGTTACTGCTGCGTCGTCTGCAAAGAGGAAGTCACGCAGGCACCTCAGCTTGACTTTAGTCTTGGCTCTTAGTCTGGAGAGGTTGAAGAGCTTTCCGTCTGTCCTGGTTCGGAGGTAGATACCTTCAGCTGCAGGATCAAATGCGTGTTTCAGCATCACAGCAAAGAAAATTCCAAACAGGGTGGGAGCCAGGACGCAACCCTGTTTCACTCCGCTCCGTATGTTGAAGGCAGCTGATGTTGAGCCGTCAAAGATGACAGTGCCTTTCATGTCTTCGTGGAAGGATCTGATGATGCTGAGAAGTTTGGGTGGACATCCAGTCTTGGGGAGGATCTTGAAGAGGCCATCCCTGCTGACCAGATCGAAAGCCTTTGTGAGATCTATGAAGGCAATGAAGAGTGGCTGCCTTTGCTCCCTACATTTCTCCTGAAGTTGTTTAAGGGAGAAGATCATATCTATAGTGGATCTGTTGGCACGGAAACCGCACTGCGATTCAGGATAAACTTGCTCTGCAAGTACTTGGAGCCTCTTCAGTACTACTCGTGCAAAGACTTTCCCAACGATACTAAGGAGGGATATGCCACGATAATTATTGCAGTCGCTTTTGTCACCTTTGTTTTTGTACAGTGTGACGACGTCAGCGTCCCTCATGTCTTGTGGTACTTCGCCTTCACTCCAACAGAGGCAGAGGATTTCATACAACTCGGTGATAAGTGTCTCTTTACAGCACTTCAGTACTTCGGCGGGAATACTGTCTTCCCCTGGTGCCTTGCCAGAGGCAAGAGCGTCCAGGGCTTCATTGAGTTCGTCTATGGTTGGTTCTCTGTCAAGCTCTTCCAGTTCTGGTAGGCGCTCTATGGCATTCAGGGCATCTTCTGTGACTACATTTTCCCTTGCATATAGCTCAGTGTAGTGTTCTACCCAGCGCTCCATCTGTTGTTCTCTGTCCTGAATCACCTCCCCTGTAGCTGATTTCAAAGGGGCAGTTTTCTTTTGTGTTGGGCCCAATGCCTGCTTGATGCCGTCATACATCGCCTTAATGTTGCCTGTGTCAGCTGCGATCTGAATCTGGGAGCAGAGCTGAAGCCAATAATCATTAGCGCATTGCCTGGCACACTGCTGAACTTTGCTGCGAGCAGTACGGAGAACCTGGAGGTTCTGCTCACTGGGATTGGTTTTGTACGCTGTCAGGGCATTTCTCTTGGCCTCGATGACTGGTGTCATTTCTTCTAAATGGGCTTCGAACCAGTCAGCTGACTTGCTGGTCTTTTTGCCAAAGGTGGACATGGCGGCGTTGTAGACAGCATCTCTGAAGTGTTCCCATCGGTCTTGGGCATTTGCAGTGGGTGGTCCAGGGAGAGAATCCTCCAACACGCGTGCGAACTCCTCCACTTTTCTTTGATCGCGTGTTTTGCTGGTGTCGATGCGAGGCCGGCCCTCCTTTCTCGTACTGTGCAGTCTCTTCGTGCGGAGCTTCACTTTGCTGCACACCAAAGAGTGGTCAGCGTCACAATCGGCGCTCTGGTAGCTGCGAGTGATCTTGATGCTGGAAAGGTTGACACGTCTGGTGAGGATCAGATCGAGCTGATGCCAGTGTTTGGATCGAGGGTGTCTCCAGGAGACTCGATGCTGAGGCTTCGTGTTGAAGAAGGTGTTACTGACGCACAGAGCCTGCGTCGTGAGCACCCTCCTGTATGGCAGCGAGTAGTGGACTTTGCGTGCCCGACAAGAGCGAAAGCTCAATGTTTTTCATATGCGTAGCCTCCGACGCATTCTGAACATCACCTGGCAGGACAAGGTCCCAAACAACACTGTCCTGGAAAGAGCCGGATGCACCAGCATGTACACGCTGCCGAAACAGAGACGTATGCGCTGGCTCGGCCATGTCGTGCGCATGGATGACGGACGGATCCCTAAAGACCTCCTCTATGGAGAACTTGTGCAGGGTAAACGTCCCACAGGCAGACCACAGCTGCGATTCAAAGACGTGTGCAAGAGGGACCTAAAAGCTCTGAACATCGACCAGAACAACTGGGAAGCAACAGCCCTCGAACAGTCAGCCTGGAGACAGACTGTGCAGAAAAGTCTCTCCAAGTTCGAAGAGACACTCGCTCAGCACCACGGGGAAAAGAGAATGAGAAGAAAGGCTGCAGACCAGGCAGACAGACCAGCGTCAGACTTCATCTGTGCCCTCTGCCACAGGGACTGTCATTCCCGCGTCGGACTGGCCAGCCACACCCGTCGCTGTACCAGAATAGACACCTAGAGCGCAACTCCATAGTCTTCCGAGACTGAAGGATGCCTACAGGAGACACACGTAAAATCCCATCACCAACTTTTGGAAGAGACGGCCAGTTTGGCCATTGGTATGAATGACACATTACACATAGCATGCACCTTCCCCGAAGATGAAGTATGGCTGCCTTAATGGCGGGATAAAAGCCGGTCATACACACAAAACTCCACTGCCTGTCTATACAGGGAGTGTCCGCTGCAGGAGTATCAGCCTGCGTATGCAGAAAGAAAGAAGCCGGGGGAAGAAATCGACAACTGCTGTTAATTCTAGAACAGATTTATCACCTGGAAAATTCAATAACGACTTATCAACAATAGCTAAAAAAAAAAAAAGAAAAAAAAAAAAAGAAAGAAAGGCTGACCATACAGAAAACAATGATTTGTCGTAATTGAAAGTTTTGTGAGTCTAGGAATATACGATCAAGTCTTAAATTTCAGTGTTGAGGTGTGCACGAAGTGTGAAAGGGAGTGTGCTTACTAAAACAGTCAAATTCTTGAGGTTTGGACAACATCGACTGCAAAATTCTGAAAATACCTGTTGTATCTGAGCATTTCACTTATAATTACAACCTTTGCATTGATAAACGTTACTGTTTACTGGCTTTAAGGGAGCCAGAATACTGCCAGTTCTTAAATCCGGTGATATAAATTATCCGTTAACTATAGACTAGCATCAGTTCTACTACCCTGTGCAGAGGGCACCTGAAACGAAATATATCCAGTCATACGAAATCATACGATTTACTTCATACAAACCAAAGAGGACTGAGAGAGAATCATTCCTGTTTTACCGTTCTGACAAGCCTAACGGCGGAATTCAAACATTTATAATGACCTTTTCACAGAAGTACTTTTTGCTGGCAAGTACTTTTTGTTGATTTTGCTAAAGCCTTTGATATCATTGACCACAATCTTCTTTCAGAAGTTTCCTTATGTAGTCTGTCCGATGAGATTATCAAATTTATATTCTCTTTCCTGAATGGAAAAAGACAGTTAGTTTGGAAAGGTTCTAAAACATTCTCTTTCTTACCAGTAAAATACGGAGTTCCTCAAGGATAAGCTGCAGGTCCAATTCTGTTTTCAGATTGTATTAACGATCTACCTTTCATAATTTCTTCCTCATGCGAACTTTTTGCCAATGGAAACATTCACAATAAAGGTGAAAATGCAAATGCAGTGTACAGTGATTTGCAAAAAGATATTGATGGACTTGTTAAACATTCAGAACTCAACCTTATTACTTCGTCCCCTAAAATCCAGATTGTTGTTGATTTCAACGTGACAAAAACGTCAAAACATTAAAACAAAAATACCGGGGTTGAAATTACATGAAAAAGCTTTGGAGGAAATTTGATTCACACAAGCTCCCTAGCCTCACTGTTGATAATTTTTTTTTTCTTCTTTTTCTTTTTTTTTTTCTTTTTTTTTTTTTTGGTCTAATCATGTTTCTGGTTTATTCTTAGCTCATTAGAATTAAACATTTACTTGATCAGTTTACTCAGAAATTCTTTTTTCCAATGCGTACAATCTGATATTGATTATGTCTCAACTTGCCGGGACTCGGCCAGTCAAATCCGCTGAAAAGCAGATGCGTACTTAAACTTATGCTTCTCAGATCTTCTCCTCTGCATTTTAGAGGACTATAAAAATCTAGATATTTTCCCGTTAAACGTGAAATGTCACTTGAGTAAATCTGTCCTTATGCACAAAACGCCGAGGAACCTAGCACCTGGTTGTCTTAGCGCCAAATTTCCAGTGACTACCTTTCGTAGCAAACATGCAACACTCGCTCCCCTGCCAAGAACTGATCGTGTTATGTCTTAGTTAGTTAGTTATTTTATTTAAAGTCTTTTCATCGTGTCGATGATTTTAGACTCCAGCATCAAAAACAGCAAAACGTTGTTAATTTACCCCCCCCCCCCCCCCCCCCCCAAAAAAAAAAAAAAAAAAAAAAAGAATTGAAATGGGGAGAGAAAAAAAAAAAAGAAAAAACAAGAAGTAGAGAGAGAGAGAGAGAGAGAGAGAGAGAGAGAGAGAGAGAGAGAGAGAGAGAGAGTTACAAGAAACGAGCAATGTCTTCTCTTAAGTCTTCGGTGGTAAACTCTGGAAGGAGATCTCTGAGAACTTTTGAAAATATGAACAGCTGGTTTTGCTTGAAAGCATCATATAACAAATATGTAATGAAAAAACTGAAGCTGAACTTTGTTTGTTTGTTTGTTTGTTTTTGTGGTGATTCGGAGTGGTAATCACCGTTTTCTTATGATTGTTGCTCTGCTGTCTATCCGCTCATTATTTGCTTTATGAGCTGAACATTAAGATTTATGTGTGAATGTCTAGGTATATACCTTTTTGATGACCTGTTTATTTCATTTATATATATATATATATATATATATATTTGTTTTTGGTATAATTGCACTCTCTTTAGACTAAGTGTTGAAAACGGAGTGACTGAAG
>CM065748.1:19792360-19797360 GCA_033310375.1 Conus canariensis
AGAGAAAACAGTGCCAAAGATATTTTTGGATAATCCTATATATGACACCGAAGTAAACTGAAGCTATAGAATCTTTGATTAAATCCACGAAAGATGGATTCACCCCCCAAAAGGCATACCCAGGATTAGAAGTGTTGAATGCAATTTTTTTTCAACTCGGTATAACAATAGGGCAATCACAGTAGTCCATTTCAATTGAACTAGTGTACTCATCTTCACACATCATGTCTCGTCCGACCCAAATAACTATCGTGGAATAGCTATCAATAGCGATTTACGAAAACTAGTCAGTTGAATCAACAAAAGAATTTGGAAAAGAAAAAACCTTGAACAAAACAGTTAACGATAAAAGAACAGTGGGTTTGCAGAAATAAAGCCCAAACTACTATTGATATATTTTTTCAAAAATTGTTTGATGATACCATCATGAAAAGGTACGGGCATTTCTATAACTCCTTTGTAGATTTTGATGAAGCATTTGACAGCGTATAGTATGACGCGCTTCCATTGAAATTAAATGTTATTTGAATAACTGGTGACTGCTTCCATATAATCGAAGATACGTATGAAAAAAGAAACCTCAATTAAAAATACCAAAATAAATAAAGGAATCATAAATGCTTTCCTGGTTAAGAAAGGAGTACTTGAAGGCAATGTACACAGCCCCACTCTTTTTAAAACAATCAGAAAGTATATCAAAGATGATGTTCAAAACACTGACTTCATGTCTTTTCTCCGCAGATGATGACTATGGTCTTGTCGAGAACAAAGTCATGGTCACGCGCGCGTGCGCGCGCGCGCGCGCGCGCACACACACACACACACACACACACACACACACACACACACACACACACACACACACACATTGTAGACATTGTACACATTAGCAGACTCTTAATATAAGGAATTCCCCTCCTTATGATTTACAGGAGTATGTGGCCAATGGGTTCAAGTGGAAGTAACTCTCAGGGCCCTCGACGGTTGCAGCTCATTAGCCTCCCTTGTAGAGCATGGCGCCCAGTTCGTCTCTCCCGGTCCTGAGAGTTCTTTATTTTCTTTTCTATTTCTCCTCTTTCTTTCTTCCCACCTTGCCCCTTTATTTCGTTCTTTTTTTTATTATCCTTGGGTTTTTTTTTTGTTTTTGTTTATAGTTTT
Organism: Conus canariensis; assembly: GCA_033310375.1. Classification (NCBI taxonomy): domain Eukaryota; kingdom Metazoa; phylum Mollusca; class Gastropoda; order Neogastropoda; family Conidae; genus Conus; species Conus canariensis. The sequence continues at coordinate 19,793,519 of CM065748.1, forward strand.
TGCTTGTGTTCTTTATTCCTCCTTTTTTTTCTCTTTCGTTCGCGTTTTCCATATATTATTTTTCTGTTCCTGATTCCTTCTCTCTCTCTCTCTCTCTCTCTCTCTCTCTCTCTCTCTCTCTCTCTCTCTCTCTCTCCGTCATGGGATTTGAACCGGATTTTGACACGTAGAGACCCGTCTCAAACCCTCCGTCAGAACTGCTCAATTGGGGCTCAGTTGGATTACCTTCTGTGACCACACTTTATCACCAAGCATGTGAGAAGCCATACCATTTGATGACGAGGATTTTCGAGTGTCGTGTGACTGCTTTCTGCCGATATTCGTGACCTTCATGTGTGTGTGAAAGAGTCAACGAGAAACCTGACGTGCGAGTCGCCATTTTCAAGCTGAAGAACACAGTGGGGCGGTGCTGTGGCAGGCTTGCTCCTGTCGGATTTTGCTTTCGGGGAGTCTTTCTCCCGCAGTGCGGCGATGTCGAGTGCAACCCTGGACCCAACCCTCTTCAGACTCACGACAACACGAGGCAGACACGACTACAGGGCACACAGGGGGCGAGGGGTAGAAGAAGAGGCAGCATGGACAAGTCCCCTCGGCATCCACGGAGGAGCCTCCAACACCAGCCTGTAAAGGAATCAACCCTGACCGAACTGAAAGCTATGTTCAGACCCACTCACCCATACGATTTCGCCGTACTTTGTACACATGTTTGGCGAAAAGACGAAGGACAAGGCGGACTTTAAAAAAAAAAGTTCAACAACAACAAAAAAAAAGTCTAGAGACAAAGTACTTCAGCGGTAATTGCGCTTGCGGAGTTTAACCTTGACGGAAGCTTTGAGCACACAGCAGCAATTCTAGCTGACTTCCGCGCGCGAAATGGCGTCTTGCCCTGAAACATTGGGGTTGGGGGGGGGGGGGGGGGGGGATAATCGGCGAGAGCGCATGGGCCAGTGCCAAAGAATGCTAATGAATGAGTTTTGAAAGCAGCTTGTTTGAGAAAGAATCTAATTCTTACCGTAGGTAATGCAAGATCAGGTGTCTGCTACCAGAGAAAAGCCTCTGCGACCGTGTGATGGAAGGTGAAAACGAAACGAATGCCTCCCCCTTCCCCCTTCCTCTTTCCAACCCTAGCGGAATCTTGTACACATTCGTTGTTTAGAAGAAAAAAAAAAGAAACACACGCACACGCACACGCACACACACACGCACGCACGCACGCACGCACGCACGCACGCACGCACGCACACACACACACACACACACACACACACACACACACACACACACTCGCGCGCACACACACACACACACACACACACACACACACACACACACACACACACACACAACCACCACCACCACCACCATCACCACCACCACCACCAACAACAAACGTTCCTTCTTGTTGAAAAGTACACCAGTAGCGATGTTAGTGTGAGCATATCAGCATGCTCCAGTCCACGGACTGGATGTCTGATGAAGTCAGACTGGATGTGTGTGTCTTAACGCGAAGAATTGCTCGCCACGCAGGGGAGTAGATGGGTAGAAGGAAGGCTTAGACAGCAAGTGTGACCGACCTCCGACAGCGGAGTCAGGACCTGAAGAAGAGGAAGAACGCCGACCTGGCTGGAAGACTGGACAGAGTGGAAAGAAAGGGAGACAACTCCGAGGGCAGATCCAGACGCAGTTATCTCAGCTTCTACGGATTCCCCAGGAAAGAGAAAGGAACCGGTGCTGAGTGTGAGGTCAGGCTCAAAGACCTGTTTATCATAAACTTGACCTGTCTCGTGACGTTGGATTGGATCGGGCCCACCCTGCGATCTCAGGCCGGGCACTTCCACAATCGCGAGGTGTGTCTTCTACAAGAAGACGGACGGAAAACTGAAACTAGGCAGGGAACAATCAACAGTAAATAACAAACATACACAGTAACTCTTGCTCCCATGATGAAATTAATACCAGCCTATAACTCCGAACCAATGCTGCTCACCATTCTCAGAGCCAAACAAAAATGGAGAGGAACCGACGTCTTGATTGGAGAGGGTTTTTCGTTAAAGAGTCAAGAGACACGAGAAAGAAACTCACTCTGCTCATGAAGAAGGCTAGGAGTGATTGCAAGCGTGCCACCATGGTGTAGGATCACATGTTTATGGACGTCAGATGGTTGACGATAGAAAGTGGTCATACATAATTTTCATATCATATATAGCGCTTATCCCCGGCCAGAGACCAAGCTCTAAGCGCTTTGCAATCCGCATTCTTTCTCGTTTACACAACGGGCTGCCTACTTTGGGTAGAGCCGACTGAAGAGCTGCCTGCTGGTGCTTCATTCAGTCGTCTCCCTTGTCAGTCAATATCGTTCATTCTACGAAACAAAACTTGTTGTTGCGATTTTTCACACTGGGTGCATGCTATGTGTAACGTGTCATCCATACCAACGGTCAAACTGGCCTTCTCTTCCGAAAGTGGTGATGGAATTTTACGTGTGTGCAAGATGTTATGCGTGCGTTCACACACGGAACCTCGGTTTATAGTCTCTTTCGAAGGACTGTATGGGAAATGGAGTCAGAACCAATGTTTACTCCGAGGGAAAAATCCCCCTGTACCGAAAACGACCCGGCGGAGATTCGAACCCGCAACCCCAGGATCACCAAGATATACGAGTCCGGCGCTCTGCCAACCGAGCTATTGCGGTCCCCGGCATTACCTGAAGTTAGGGCTTTGGCCGGCCTACAAACTATCATAACATTTTTTTCTGTGGTGATGAAGGAGCAACAGTGAGGTGACACGTCTATGTTGTCACAGCGAGGCGGCACACAGCACGTGAATTGTGTAAATACTTTCACTTTGATGATAGTTCTGCGGTTTCCGGTTCTGTTTGTTTGGTTGGTTGGCTTGTTGGCTTTTTTGTGTGACGTCTATTAAATGTGTCGTTTCGAAGTATGTTTAATTTTACCTTGACTATAGAAAGTGAGGCACAGAAAGCTGTTGTTTGTACTAGTAAATCGAAATATTTCTCATTGTTGTATAGGAATGGAAATTGTCTGTTGTCAAAAGTACCAAGTAAAGATTATGTTTCCTTTAGCTTTGTTTCTTTTTTTTTTTTTCCGATAAAGTCTGTATTGTTGAAATCTATATGGAACATTTTCATTCGAATGCCTTTCGTGTAAGCCCGCAGTGAAGTTTACGACATGGGGTAGGTAGTCGGGTGGGGTATGTCTTATAAAGAACGAGCTGTACTAGTATGTAAAACCAATCAATGTTGAGTCTGTTTTTGTTTTTTCTTTTTGTTGTTGTTGTTGTTGTTGTTGTTGTTGTTTTTGTCCCTTTCATTTTAACAAGTCTGTTTGACATACAAGGAAAGATGTGATGTATGTTTATGCTTACAAGCCCCCAGAGGGATCCCCGCTTACATTCGTTTTGATACTGAAAAAATCGGATTACTTTGTGGGAATTTTATTTTTCATTTCCAATAATAATGATTTTCAAGCGTTACTCATGGCGGTTACAGACGGATCTCTTTATGCAATGCATGTAACAAACTATACAGTGCAGTAATCAACAGAAGACTGCACTAATTGGCAGATGAGAAAAACGCAACAGGAGAATTTCCAGCTGCTTTAAATCAAAATTATGCATTGTACAGTAGATCACATATTTACACAAATGGCCTTTGTGCTAAAAAAAAAAAAAAAAACAGATTTTTTTTAAAACGTGAATTTAATGTTGCTTTCACTGACTTCGAGAAGGCCTACGGTTCTGTGAATAGAACTTAATTCTGGCGTATATTGCTGAAAAATGGTATCCAAGCAAAACAGTATAAATGTTTCATGAGTGTGTACATC
>CM065748.1:19821657-19824157 GCA_033310375.1 Conus canariensis
GTCTTTTAGCCAGGGTACAACAACAACAACAACAACAACAACAACAACAACAGCTAAACACGTGATATTTTGGACAAAGCGAGGGCTTGAAAATGTACTTCACAGCTGATGTGAAAGACTTTTTTCCCCCCTGAGCTCAACAAGCCTCGCAGTCGATGGAGCATCAAGTGAGCATCATCAGTATGTTGCTAGAGTTTGGTGACGAGTTCTGTCCCTTGGGGGGAAAAAGCCCATAATTATCGTTCAGTTTTCAACGGAGTGTAGAATTTGGTAACACACCTGATCTGTCACCAAGCCTGTATCGCTGAGGGGTCTCCATGCTACTACCGCGAACTACGGGTTCCTTCACTTCTGAATCACTCCAGATTGCGGCTTCCATTCCGCCACACACACCACACACCACACACACACGCACGCACGCACGCCAACACGCACGCGCATGCGCGTACGCACGCACACGCACGCCCGCACGCACGCACGCACACGCATGTGTGCGCGCGCGCGTTAAAATCAAATAAAAACGTCAATTTCAACTAGACGAAATTTACATTGGAAGTTTGCCAACTGAGCACTCTCTCCCTCTCTCTCTCTCTCTCTCTCTCTCTCTCTCTCTCTCTCTCTCTCTCTCTCTCTCTCTCTCTGGAAGTTTGCCAACTGAGCACACACACATACACACACACACACACACACACACACACACTCTCTCTCTCTCTCTCTCTCTCTCTCTCTCTCTCTCTCTCTCTCTCTCTCTCAAGCTGGCGTAAAGAGATGATTGATTTATAAACAAATGAACGGGTGAAGAAAGATTAATACCTAAAACGTGACGCGAACGAGGAGATCGAAGTACAACTAAAGGCAGCGGTGAAAGGTGGTTCGCTTCTACGTTCGGTGATGCTCTCCCTTGACGCTCTCTGCATCGACACAGGTAAGAAAACGTACGTCCATTGGTCCTGCCTTGTACAAGGTCAGAGTTCGGGGTTACTGCAAAAAGTCAAGTAGGCAACACCCCCAGTGTGAACAGAATGATGCAAATCGCGCCGGCTCTGTGATTTTTTTTTTTTTTTTTTTTTTTTTTTTTTTGTGTTGATGTGACGAAGATGATTTCATTGCTGGAATTTGGGGTAATCAGTAGGTTGATTCAATAATGCCATATGTCAGCAAAAACTGCAGAAGGATAGCGCGTGACTTGTGGACTCCTTGTGTTTCTAACCCATCGGTAGGGCACTGGGTCTTTTGGAGTGAAAAAGTCTAGCAGACGACAGGAAAATGAAGGGTCACGTGGATCGTGCTTGCAAAAAGAAAAAAAAAGAAAAAAAAAAAAGAAAAAAAAAGAAGGAACGGACATGAGACCCGCCTCAGAGTCAGATATGGATGGGGGGCCGGAAAAATCCAGTGGTAGAGCGCCGGACTCGTAATCTTGGGGTTGCGGGTTCGAATCTCCGCCGGGCCGTTTCGGTACAGGGGAATTTCCCCTCGGAGTTAGCATTGGTCCTGACTCCATTTCCCACACAGTCCTTCGAATGAGACTATAAAACGAGGTTCTGTGTGTGAACGCACGCATAACATCTTGCACACACGTAAAATCCCATCACCAACTTTCGGAAGAGAAGGCCAGTTTGGCCGTTGGTATGGATGACATGTTACACGTAGCAAGCACCTTCCCTGAAGATGGAGTATCGCTGCCTTAATGGCGGGATTAAAAAACGGTCATACACACAAAACTCCACTCTCTTTGTTAAGTAGATGGGATTAATCCTTGCCTGTCTATACAGGGAGTAGTTGCAAAGTGAGACGACTGCAGGCGGAAAACTAAACAAATCTTAAATAAATGTTAGCGAACCGCCGAGAGAAACGTGGACAAACGAGTCACAAGACAAAAACACTACGGCGTTTCGACCTCTTAGGTCTTCTTCAGGTAAGACACAAACGAATCGAACAATGAAAATTCAACGCCTTCTTCCTTGCGTTGAACTCTGAAGCGATCAAAGCTAAGTGAATTTTCGTTGCTCTATTCGTTTGTGTCTTACCTGAAGAAGACCTAAGAGGTCGAAACGCGTAGTGTTTTGTCTTGTGACTCGTTTGTCCACGTTTCTCTGGGCGGTTCGCTAACATTCATTTAAGATTTATACAGGGAGTGTCCGCAGGAGTATCAGCCGGGTACGCTAGCGACACCACATCCGCTAAGTTTCGATCGGAACCACACTGCGCGTGATTTAAGAACTGATGGATAAATGAATGAATGACTTACTACGATGAGAGAATTTAAGAAGAGGGTCTCGTGACTGCGACTTAAGCAATCGTCTGACCTACGTACGCATTAGCCCAACGCGCTGGTCAGACGTTGGGCATCTTACCTACCTATGTGCCATCGTTAATCGTTAGTCAAGAAAGTAAAACCCAGGTAAAGACTAAGAAGCAAAAACAAAGTTAAAACAACTCCAGTTTTAAAATTCAGCCTGCTTTCCGCAGTTAATCCGCATCGTTCTCAATATCGGCAGAG
>CM065748.1:19849157-19851657 GCA_033310375.1 Conus canariensis
AACGCCAAGGGAGAGGCGGCAGCTCTCTCCTTTGAGGGACACTGATGTGAGAGGTCAGTGTCAGGCGGCGCAGCCAACCTTCCAGCCCATATGGGTGACGGTGGGCCTAGCATGGGTCGCCGGGGGACGGACGACTCCCCCCTGGAGATGTGGGGCGATCGGCGATGGAGCGCTGCCTGACTGCGATTACCGTGGCCTGGGATACCGTGCTTTGGGGCCGGGCATGGGGGCACCCTTCACGAGGTCGGGCTGAAAAATTGCCCTCTCGGCCGTAGTAGTCTTCGTGGACTGTAGAAGGAAAGGGACTCGAGCAGCGCTCCGGCGACTTTCGTCCTGCTCCCTCATTGAGGCGGGTCCCATGCGACACAGGACCATCCCCAACCCGAGCATGAGGAAGGCCGCCTGGTGGCCCTGAAGACAGGCCTTTTGAGGAGGTGGGGGGGGGGGGGGGAGGGAGGCGGAGGGAAGAGGCGAAGTAAACCGACGCCCATCGTAGACCGACCAACAACCTGAATGTGAAACCCAAGTTCACAAGGAATCAGAGCTGAGAGAGAGAGAGAGAGAGAGAGAGAGAGAGAGAGAGAGAGAGAGAGAGAGAGACAGACAGACAGACAGACAGACAGACAGACAGACAGACAGAGCAACATACGACGGCCCCCTACACGGAACCAGACGGAATGTTGCTAACGACGACAACTGCCCCGAAGTATGCAGACTTCAGTCTGCAAGGTATCCTGTTCTTCAGGGTGTCCGGCCGATAGGACGTCAATATCCTACTGACCGATAGTCTTGGGGATGGAACGATGAACGTGGGGACCCGTCTACAGCGCGCGCTTGAGCTCACACCACACAGCTCCTGGCCACAGGGGAGAAGCTTGAGCCCACACCACACAACTCCTCGCAACAGGGGAGAAGTTGTGTCCGAACCAAGTCTGCTTGGAAATAGAACTCCGCTTGACGGTAGAACTTAACGTCAGTTTCAGCGTGAGGTGACTGGCGGCAGGCGGACAGTGAAACACGTTTTTAGACTAATTCTTGGCGAGTCCCCACCCCCCCCCCCCACCCACCCCCCCCCCCAAAAAAAATAAATAAAATAAATAAATAAATAAAATAAGTAGATGAATAAATAACATCTAAAAAGGGCAAACAAATGACGAGACAAAACACTTTTCTTTGAACAAGGTTTTCATGGAGTCTGCTGTAAAGTTGCCAACGGCACAAGGCTTTTTTTCTTCATCAGGGCAAAATCTAACAAGATGCAAAGCATATAAACGTACTCCCAGTTTATCCTCCTGAAAAACGTCACAGTCAAACATGCGTCATAATGTATTTGACGTCACAATCAAACATGAGTCATGATGTATTTCGTCACTGAGATATTCCATAAAGAAGAAAACCTGTTTTGGGCTGTTATAGCCGTTAGTAACGGCGATTCTGGTAAAAAATAAAACACCGGGCATCATCCGTTACCCATAATGAACATATCTACAAATTTTCAGAAAGATCGGCCCAGAAGTTTTGTCTGGAGCGAGTGGAACACATTTTGACCACGGACGGACAGACACACAGACAGACAGACACACAGCATTTCTTCGTTCCCATTGTAAAATGCTTCCTGTTCTATAAGGACTGGGAGTACAAAGAGGGCAAATAAATGGCGAGACAAAACACTTTTCTCTGAACAAGGTTTCCATGGAGTCTGCTGTAAATTTGCAAACGACACAAGATTTTTTTTTCCCCCTTCATTACGGCCGCCTTTGGAACATTATTTGTTTCAATTCTTATCATTTAAAAGGTGACAAGGTGTTTTGTCTTGTGATTTGTCTGTCCTTGTCTTTGGCAGACTCACCAAGAATTATTGGTAAAATTCGGTAGATCTACATCCTACGCAAAGAGCAGCTCAGGCTTACGTCAAAGACCTCTGGCAAGAGGAATGGAACTCGCAGACGGATAACAAACTCTTCCAATTCCCGTCCAAATCTGAAAGAGTTGTTAACCATGTTCCAAGGGCGGCCGTAAAGAAGAAACAGGCTTGTGCCGCTTGCAAACAGGCCACTGGTTTCACACCCATCCTTATCTTTTAAAAGGTGAAGAAGCTCCGTGGTGCGTTCCATGTCATGTACCACTTACTGTGAAACAGTCATGTTCTTTTTTGGAGTGTTGGGACTCGCATGATGTGAGATATAAACACTTTACAGCATGCAGACCCCATGGAAACCTTGTTCAGAGATGTCCCCCACTGATGTGATCTTTGAATTTCAGAGAGAGAGAGAGAGAGAGAGCAACATTCTTTCATCGTATCTAAGATTGTTACTGAAAGCAGATTTCTAACAAAATTTCCTGTGGCCTTTTTTTTTTTTTTTTTTTTTTTTTTTCCAAAAGGAATTTGTATGTCAATGTGTTGTGTGGATTTGTTTTTTTGATTTTGGTTTGTTTTGTTTGTTTGCTTCTCTCTCTCTCTCTCTCTCTCTCTCTCTCTCTCTCTCTCTCTCTCTCTCTC
>CM065748.1:19856657-19859157 GCA_033310375.1 Conus canariensis
ACCGTGAGCTCGATCATGATCAGCTGCTTGGTTGACTTAGAGTGGACTACTATGTCTGGTCTCATGCCACTCTTGCTGATGATCTCTGGGTGACTCTTCCATTCTGGGAGGTCTGCAGTGCACTCCCAGTCATCTGCCCCGTCCAGCAGACTCTGCCTGCATGTTTCGAGTGGCACTGTTGTTCTTGGCCATGATTTGCTGCCTCCTGCCGTGAAGAATGTTGCGGGTGCTTTTGGAGTCCTGATTTTCCCTTTTGTGGTGTTGGTACTAGCCCAGACTACTTGTACAATTTCTTTGAGCACTTGGTTGTGCCTCCATGTGTACCTTCCTTGAGCCAGGGCTACTTTACATGAGCTTAGGACATGCTCCACTGTTTGTTTTTCATGGCAGAGGGGGCATGCAGGATCGTCTGTTTTCCCCCACTTCACCAGGTTTGCATTTGAGGGCAGAAGGTCATATGCAGATCTGAGAATGAAGCTGATCCTGAGAGGGGCCATGTGCCAAATGTCATTCCAAGTGAGACTTCTTTGGAGTGCATTCTCCCACGTTGTCCATTGCCCTTGCTGGCTCTGCTGGACTGCTTTTTGGAGTCGTGTTTCAGCGGTGTCGGTTTTTTTTTTTTTTGTTTTTTTTTTTTGTTGTTTTTTTTTTTCATTTGTAGCGCCTGTATTTTTGTCTCCTTGAATCTGCTTAATCAAGTTCAAAGTTCACGTTTTCAAGTGTCACCGGGGCCCATGTGTTGTTATCATTATTTATTAATTAGAGCGATCAATTAGTCCCTCGCAATGTACCTTCCGCTTAGTGCAACGATTTTGTTGTTATTGTTGGAACTTTTTACTGTTTCTGTGTTTTATTAAAAGATAAAGAGATCTGTAAAAAAAAAAAAAATAATAATAATAATAAATAGATAAATAAATAACTATTAATGTTAAGGATCCTACTACTTGGGCCGTACACATTCACTAATAAGATTTGTTTTGTTTTTGAAGTGCAGGGAACGAAACTTCTATGTAGTTACCTTTCGTTTGGAACATCTTGGTTCCCACTTTCATCTTAAATTCAGAGTTCTTTGAGAAAAAAAAAAAAAAAAAAAAAAAAAAAAAAACAGCAGCAGCTCTTTTTGCAATTCGATCGAAAGGATGCAAAGAAACATTTATTTATAGCCCCGCTCAGAACTTGCACTTCATTTCCTCACCAATCTGTGGTTAGATTAATGATAGTGATGGCGAAATATTGAGCTTCTGTTTTGAATAATGAAAAGACATGTATCTTAGCTTACCCGTATTTCCTAATACCGGACGATTCTGAAAAGCGATTTTACCCCGGTAGTTCTGTAAAAGACAAAAAAAAAAAAAAAAAAAGGTCCAGAAAATACAATCATGTTTTAAGATAATCGTGAGATATGTATAATAATATGAAAAATGAAAACGCCCGAAGAATGCGCTTTAGTGTAACTGTATCAAGATATGCCCTTGTAACTGTAGCAAGATATGCCCGTGTAACTGTATCAAGATATGCCCGTGTAACAGTATCAAGATATGCCCGTGTAACTGCATCAAGATATGCCCGTGTAACTGTATCAAGATATGCCCGTGAAACTGTATCGAGATATGCCCGTGAAACTATATCAAGATATGCCCTTGTAACTGTATCAAGATATGCCCGTGTAACTGTATCAAGATATGCCCTTGTAACTGTATCAAGATATGCCCGTGTAACTGTATCAAGATATGCCCGTGTAACTGTATCAAGATATGCCCGTGAAACAAAACATTCATTTGAAAACAGACTGATAACAATCCATTTATACACACAGAGCTATACGACCCACACAAAATCAGTCACACACACACACACACACACACACACACACACGCGCGCGCACACACACACACACACACACACACACACACACACACACACACACTCGCACGCAGTCAGCAGGAAGAAAAAAGCATCTCTAGAAGGAGGGTTATTCCACGCAAAATCGGATGAAAAATTCATGACGACTTTGACAGAGCAACAACAACAACAACAACAACAACAACAACAACAACAACAACAAACCCAAAAAAGATGAAATAAATCAATGCCCAAGTGGAAAAAAAAAACAACAGAGAGAGAGAGAGAGAGAGAGAGAGAGAGAGAGAAGAGAGAGCGATGGGGGGAGGGGGGGAGAGAGATTAGCGCTGTATATCGTTTTGCTCGTCTAAGATGGAACTATCCCTATTTCAGACGTACAGACTAAATTCTGGCAATGATGCCACGCCACCACTCAGAATACGCCACTCCGAATGCCGGTACAGTTATTCTGTAAAGAAAAGAAGAAGAAGAAAAAAAAAGAAGAAGAAAAAAAAAAGAAAAAAAAACAAAGTTCTTGATGCCAGATAGTACGTTCACCTAGGGCTGTCAAGGTGATGACCAATGCTGTATTTCAGGGATACAGTTCTTGTGATAGTAGAGTATTGTTTGTCATTCCTCGTTTTATTGTTGGTTGTTT
>CM065748.1:19874157-19876657 GCA_033310375.1 Conus canariensis
TCCTCCTCCTCCACCTCCTCCTCCTTCTTCTTCTTCTTCTTCTCCTCCTCTTCCTCCTCCTTCTTCTTCTCTCTTCTTCTTCTTCTTCTTCTACTCCTCCTCCTCCTTCTCCTCCACCTTCTCCTTCTTCTTCTTCTCCTCCTCCTTCTCCTCCTACTCATCCTTCTTCTTCTTCTTCTTCTTCTTCTCCTCCTCCTCCTTCTCCTCCTCCTCCTCCTTCTTGTTCTTGTTCTTGTTCTTCTTCTTCTTCTTCTTCTTCTTCTGTCACGTGAAGCACCCAGAGGTGGTGTATTTTAAATGGTTGTGTGATTTCTTTTTCAATGACTTGTGAGTTGACTTGAACGCGGTGACAGTCCAGATATGACCCTTTGGGATCGGCTGGGCTATTTAAAGCAACCTTACCTTACCTTACCTTACCTTACCTTACCTTACCTTACCTTAGGTGGCATGCCCCGAAGGATGCTGGGCACGTGTTGTCGTACTAACTGTCATTACATTTGGCTGCAGATGAAGGCGAGGTGACCTTGTCGTGAGACGATTCTCATGAAGTATTGTTTCAGAGAGTTAAATTGTCCACAGATTGCTTTTTTTTTTTTTAAGTTCTTTTAGCTTTTAGAACCCTTTGAACTTTTTTTTTTTTAGACATGTGCGTGTGTGTGTGTGTGTGTGTGTGTGTGTGCGCGCGCGTACGTGTGTGTGTGTGTGTGTGTGTGTGTGTGTGTGTGTGTGTGTGTGTGTGTGTGTGTGTGTGTGTGTGTGTGTCTATGTCTGTGTGTGCGATATGTACAAAATGTAACATCAGTTACCAAGCGGATTTTTAATAAGACTGTTTGGTTAAATCATTATGATAATCAGAAAGATTTAGTGAGAGCTTTTCTTTTCTCCAGACGATTTCAGAGAGCCTAAGAGAGAGAGAGAGAGAGAGAAGAGAGAGAGAGAGAGAGAGAGAGAGAGAGAGAGAGAGAGAAAGAGAGAGACAGAGAGAGAGAGAGAGAGAGAGAGAGAGATGGATGGATGGATGGATGGATGGATGTAACCAAAAACGAACATTACATAAGCAATTAAGAGGTAAATTTCCGTCCAATCCCCGTCCCTCCGGTATCTATCCACACACCTCGTCAACCTCCGCTCCTTCTTCCCTTCCCTTCCCCCTTCCCCCTCCCCCCCCCCCCCCCCCCCCCCCCCCCCCCCCCCCCCATCCGCTCCTCTCTTCCTCCACCCTCTCTCCCCCCTCCCCCCTCCCCCCCCCCCCCCCGACCCCTCATTGTCTTTTTTTTCACGCATATATCCCTCGTCAATAGTTTTTTTTTTGTTGTTGTTTTGGTTTTTTTTCCCTTTCGATTCTAGAATTTCATTATCCACGTTATGATATTTTAGCGTTGTTAGAATTTCTGTTTTCATCATCATCATCATCATCATCATCATCATCATCATCATCATCACCATCATCAACACCATCATCATCATCATCATCATCATCATTACCATCATCAACATCATCATCATTACCATCATCATCATCATCATCATCATTACCATCATCAACATCATCATCATTACCATCATCATCATCATCATCATCATCATCATCATCATCTTTATTATTGTAGTTATTATTTGGTGTTGTTGTTGTTATATCTTTTTCGTCTATGATCTAGTTTTATGTTGTATCTTTGTCAGTATCTCAGCGTTTCTTGGAATTTTTTTTTCTTTTTCTTTTTTTTCTTTGTTTTATTTTCTTACGTTTTTTTTCTTCTTCTTCTCTCTTTTTTGTTTATATTTTTCAGTGTGTAATATTCGAGTGATCGTTATTGTTCTGATCTTTATCTCCCTACCCCTTCCCCTCCCTTTTAAAAGTTCTTTTTATTTGTTCTTTTCATTTTCTCTGCTATTCTTGTAGCTACATTTTTGTTTGTGTGTTGGTACACAGCATATTGGATAGAGCGCATAAAATTCTATTATTATTATTATCATTATTATCATCATTATCATAATAATTGCTGTTGTTGCTATTTTTATCATCATTTTTGTAATTATCATTATTATTATAATTGTTGTTGTTGTCATCGTCATCATCATCAGTAGTAGTAGTAGTAGTAGTAGTAGTAGTAGTAGTAGCAGTAGCAGCAGCAGCAGCAGAAGTAGTAGTAGTAGGAGTAATAGTAGTAGCAACAGCATTGTCAGTATTAGTGTCAGTCTTATTATCAGTAATGGTATTACTATTATCCTGGTCTATGATTTACCCTGCTGTTCAGAGTTTGTGGTGCCGACTGTCTTGGCATATTGATAGCAAGCGTACCACCACTGTCATCGTGCCGCTGTCTGCCAAACTCCTGACGGGGTTGTTTTGAAGCCCGATTGAAGGATGGACTGTGTGACTGACGGACAAAGCCAGGGCAATTTGTGGAAAGGTGGACTGTGACTGACGGACAAAGCCAGGACAATTTGTGGAAAGGTGGACTCTGACTGACGGACAAAGCCAGGACAGTTCCTGGAAAGG
>CM065748.1:19886632-19891632 GCA_033310375.1 Conus canariensis
ATTTGCTGGTGTAGAGTAGACACATTACCCTAAGTGTTCATTTTGCTGGTTTCAAATAAACATGATACCTAAAGTGTTCATTTGCTGGTGTAAAGAAAGCACATTACCCTAAGTGTTCATTTTGCTGGTTTCAAACAGACGTGATACCCAAAGTGGTCATTTGCTGGTGTAGAGGAGACACATTACCCTGGATGTTCATTTCCTGGTGTCAAGTGGGCATGTTAACCCAATTGTTCATTTGTTTGTAGTAAGTAGACTTGTCACCCTAGTTGTTCACTTATTAGTATCAACTAGACATGCTACCCAAAGATTTCACTGACTGGTATGAATGTAGACTTATTACCCTAATTGTTCTCTCATCGGCATCGATGTAGATTTATTACCCCGTTCACGTCTAGGTGTTATTGTAGACATGTTACCTGAAGTATTCACTTGTTAGTATCAATGTTGACGTGTTACCCTAAGTGTTGGCTTGTCAGACATGTTACTGGAAGTGCTCACTTTGTTAGTATTAGTATTGACAGTTTACTCTTAAGTGTTCACCGTTTAGCATCGATGTAGACAGGCTACCCTAAGCGTTCACTTGTTAGTATCCAGGTAGACATCTCACTGTGAATGTTCGCTGGTTAATATCAATATAGACATGTTACCCTGAGTGTTCACTTTGTCAGTATCAGTGTAGACATGTTACCCTGAGTGTTCACTTGTCAGCGTCAGTGTAGACATGTTACCCTGAGTTTTCACGTGTCAGCATCAGTGTAGACATGTTCCCCTAATTGTTCACTTGTTGGTATCAATGTAGACATGTTACCCTAATTGTTCACTTGTTGGTATCAATGTAGACATGTTACCCTAATTGTTCACTTGTTAGTATCAATGTAGACATGTTACCCTAAGTGTTCACTTGTCAGTATCAATGTAGACATGTTACCCTAAGTGTTCAGTTGTCAGTATCAATGTAGACATGTTACCCTTAGTGTTCACTTGTCAGTATCAATGTAGACATGTTACCCTACGTGCTCACTTGTCAGTATCAATGTAGACATGTTACCCTTAGTGTTCACTTGTCAGTATCAATGTAGACATGTTACCGTAAGTGTTCACTTGTTAGTGTCAGTGTAGACATGTTATCCTCAGTGTTCACTTGTCAGTATCAATGTAGACATGTTACCCCAATTGTGCGCTTGTTATTATTAGTGAAGACATGTTATCCTCAGTGTTCACTTGCTGGTATCCATGTAGACATGTTAGCTGAAGTGTTCACTTGTCAGTATCAATGTAGACATGTTACCGTAAGTGTTCACTTGTTAGTGTCAATGTAGACATGTTACCTGAAGTGTTCACTTGTTAGTGTCAATGTAGACATGTTACCCTAAGTGTTCACTTGTTAGTGTCAATGTAGACATGTTACCTGAAGTGTTCACTTGTTAGTATCGATGTAGACATGTTACCCTAAGTGTTCACTTGTTAGTGTCAATGTAGACATGTTACCTGAAGTGTTCACTTGTTAGTATCGATGTAGACATGTTACCCTAATTGTTCACTTGTTAGTATCAATGTAGACATGTTACCCTAAGTGTTCACTTGTTAGTATCGGTGTAGACATGTTACCCCAAGTGTTCACTTGTTAGTATCCAGGTAGACATGTTACCCTAAGTGTTAACTTGCTGGTATACAATGTAGACATGTTACCCTAATTGTTCGTTTGTTAGTATCCATGTAGACATGTTATCGTAGGTGCTCACTTGTTGGTTTCGATGTAGACATGTTATCCTCAGTGTTCACTTGTAAGTATCAGTGTAGACATGTTATCCTCAGTGTTCACTTGTAAGTATCAGTGTAGACATGTTACTTGAAGTGTTCACTTGTCAGTATCCATATAGACAGGTTAGCCTGAGTATTCATTTGTCGCTGTTTAGTAAAGAATTGTTACCTCAGGTGTTCACTGGATTGTTTTTAATGCAGACACGTTGCGTTAACTGTTCATTTGTTGGTACAGATGCAGACTTGTTACCCAAGTTTACATTTATTGGTGTTAATGTAGACATACTGACCTTTCGTGAGCATTTGTTTATATCAGAGTCGACATGTTACCCTAAGTGAATATTTGTTCGTATAAACCTAGACTTTACACCCTAATTTTGCTCTCTTTTTTTATTAATTAAACAGACATGTTTTCCTGAGAGTACACTGATTAGTATCGATGTAGACATGTTATCCTGAGTGTTATTTTTTTGTTGTATTTGTGTAAATATGTTACCCTTGGTGTTTAGGTTTGTTTGTTTAATATCTGTGTAGACATGTTACGGTAAGTGTTCATTTATTGGTATGAAGTAGGCATAACATCTGATGTATTCACTGGCTAACTTCGAGTAACACGATACCTTAAGTATTCACTAGTTGGTATTAAGTGGATATTTGCCCTGCGTTTCTGTCTGTTGATAATAAGTAGACATTTTTACCTGAATGTTTGTTCTTTGGTATTAAGTAGATATTTTGCCCTAAGTGTTCGTTGGTGTTAAGTGGATATTTTGCCCTAAGTATGCGTTGTTTGGTATCAAGTAGATATTTTGCCCTAAGAGGTTGTTGTCTTTAAGTAGATATTTTGCCCCATGTATGTTTTTTTTTTTATTTGGTAGGCATTTTACCCTAAGTGTTCGTTGGTATTAAGTACATAATTTTCCCTAAGTATCTGTTTTTGGTATAAAGTAGATATTTTGCCCTAAGCGTTCGTTGGTATTAAGTATATATTCTGCCTTAAGTGTCTGTCTGTTGATATAAAGTAGATATTTTGGCCTAAGCGTACGTCGGTATTAAGTATATATTCTGCCCTAAGTGTCTTGTCTGTTGATGTAAAGTAGATAATTTGGCCTAAGTGTACGTCGGTATTAAGTATATATTCTGCCCTAAGTGTCTTGTCTGTTGATGTAAAGTAGATAATTTGGCCTAAGTGTACGTCGGTATTAAGTATATATTCTGCCCTAAGTGTCTTGTCTGTTGATATAAAGTAGATATTTTGGCGTAAATGTACGTCGGTATTAAGTACATATTTTGCCCTGAATGTCTGTTTGTTGGTATTAAGTAAACATCTTGCCCTGAATGTCTGTTTGTTGGTATTAAGTAAATACCTTGCCCTGAATGTCTGTTCGTTGGTATTAAGTAGATATTTTGCCCCCCCCCCCCCCCTCCCCCCCCTCCCCGCTCCGTGTTCCTTGATATTAAATAGATTATTTGCCTTGAATGTGTTCGTTGGTATTAAGTAGATGTTTTGCCCTAAATGTCTGTTCGTTGGTATAAGTAGATGTTTTGCCCTAAATGTCTGTTCGTTGGTATTAGGTAGATGTTTTGCCCTGAATGTCTGTTCGTTGGTATAAAGTAGATGTTTTGCCCCCCGTGTTCCTTGATATTGAGTAGATATTTTGCCCTGAATGTGTTCGTTGGAATTAAGCAGACATTTTGCCCTAAGTGTCTGTTTGTTGGTACTTAGTAGATATTTTGCCTTAAGTGTTTGTTGGTATCAAGTTGGCATTTTGCCCTAAGTGTTCATTGGTGTTAAGTAGATATTGTGCCCTAAATGTCTGTTCGTTGGTATAGTAAAAGTACATATTTTGCCTTAAGTGTTTGTTGGTATTAAGTTGATATTTCGCCCTAAGTGTTTGTTGGTATAAAGTAGACCTGCGACCCATCGTGTTCTTGTGTTGGTGTTTGATAGATCGGTTACCCTGGGTTTTTTTAATTGTAATTCTGCCTTATCTGGTACCAGCAAGTTTGTACATCACTCTCGAACATCCTTTTGTAGCTCCAGACTGATTAATGCCTTGTGTCACAGTTCAGGTCAGTTCAGTTCAGTGGTTTATTTAATGTCTTTTCATCGCCAGATGAGATTAGACACTTGTTTAAAAAAGAAAAGAAAAAAAACCTTCACACTCAGCTTGTCTAGTTCTTTCAAACCCACGTTTGATATATGCATATTTACATAAGTGAAGTACCTTAGTGGTACATAAAGTTATTGATCTTTATAAAAAATTTTGCAACCTGTGACTGCGGAATGACCATGGCAATTTCAGCAACATATGAACCATATAAGACGGTATTGACATTATCAAAGTTATTCATCTCAATATCTTTCTCCTGATAGAGCGAGGTCAACACTGAGCATTCAAACAAAAGATGACGGACAGAAATATTTTCTCTGCAGACACAAGTAATACTATGAAAATGTTTAGTGTTCCAAGTATTCAGCCTTAATTTATGAATTAATCTAACAATGTGCCTTGGGCACGAAGGTAAAGCAGCCTTTTTTTTTTTTTTTTTTTTTTAACTAAAATTCTGTTTATGTATATACTTTTCCGTAATTTGGATTAATTCACAAGAAGACAAATTTAAGGGATTTTTTTAAAAATAAATTTTCAGCGCTTGTATTTGCTCCTTCTTTTGCAAAACGATCTACTGTTTCATTCCCCTTTATACCACAGTCGCTGTCGCATGGTTCCCCGTGAGTCTTGATCCGTAATTCTGCGTCGGTTTTGATTTCGATTATTAGTGCCACCTTGACCGTTTTTGAATGTACGTTAAACGGTGTCCACCAGCCATAGTTCCCCGAGAGTTAATTTGTAGCTCTGCATCGATTGATATCAACTATTTAGTGTTTGTGGAACTGAGTTTCGAGGAACATTGGTCGGTGTCAGCGTGGCAGTGTCAGTGGCATAGAAGTGTTCTAAATGTTGAGCCTGTACATTCGTCAGTGTCGTCGTATGAGTATTAGCGTAACTTCTCCTCGTCCTCCTCCCCCTCCTCCTCCTCCTTCTCCTCCTCCTCCTCCTTCTGCATCTCCTCCCCCTCCTCCTCCTCCTCTTCTGTCTCCTCTTCCGCCTCTTGCTTCTTCTTCTTCTCCATCTTCTGTTCAGTTCTTGGCAGGCCATCGATGTCGTCTGCGGATCGAAGGTTTTGTGATGGGTTTTCTCTCCCATGCTCACTGAACCAGGATGATTTTCAAGTCA
>CM065748.1:19899132-19911632 GCA_033310375.1 Conus canariensis
CACAAATGTGGAATAGAGGCAGATATTCTGCTCCTGACATATTGTCTCTTGTAGTTGCCATCCAGTTGAAAATCATACCCACAGTGCTGCGACCCCTCCTGAATCCGCACCGGCTCTCTGGTAGCAAGCCTTGCTCCAGGTGCTGATTGAGATGGCTGAGTAGGATTCTGGCCAGAACCTTTCCAGTGATGGAGGGCAGTGAGATGCCGCGGTGGTTGGTCACCTATTTCCGGTTCCCTTTCCGCTTGTGGAGATGAACGATAGAGGCTTCTTTGATTTTTTTTTTTTTGTTTGTTTTTTTTTTTTTTTTTTTTTTTTTTTTTTGTTGCAGAAGTTTCTCTCGGTTCCACATGGGCTGGAATAACTCAGTAAGTTCCTGATCAGTTGTGGGCTGCAAGAGGCGTATAACTGGGATACAGTCAGCAACAGGTGCTTTACCTGGACATCAGCTTCACAGCTTTCTCCACTTCAGTGTCGGTTTGGAGGTCATCAAGGGGTGTAGTCAACTGGGACGTGAATCAGTCTTGCGATCGCTTTGTCTTTAGTTATAGATGGGCGGCTGAGGACACTATTTAAGTGTTCGGCCCGGCGCTCAAGGGTCATCTCCTTGTCAGGAATCAGTCTCTGTTCTCATCAGCACCGAGGAGAGGGGGAACAAATGTGGGACCATAGATATACTCTTAAGCGCACTGTAAAAGTTATTCACATGTCGTACTGTAAAAGTTCTTCACGTCGCACTGTAAAAGTTCTTCACATGTCGCACTGTAAAAGTTCATCATGTCGCACTGTAAAAGTTCTTCACATGTCGCACTGTAAAAGTTCTTCATGTCGCACTGTAAAAGTTCTTCATGTCGCACTGTAAAAGTTCTTCACGTCATACTGTAAAAGTTCTTCATGTCGCACTGTAAAAGTTCTTCATGTCGCACTGTAAAAGTTCATGTCGCACTGTAAAAGTTCTTCATGTCGCACTGTAAAAGTTCTTCATGTCGCACTGTAAAAGTTCTTCATGTCGCACTCGTCGCACTGTAAAAGTTCTTCATGTCGCACTGTAAAAGTTCTTCATGTCGCACTGTAAAAGTTCATGTCGCACTGTAAAAGTTCATGTCGCACTGTAAAAGTTCTTCATGTCGCACTGTAAAAGTTCTTCACGTCATACTGTTAAAGTTTTCCATGTCATTAGAATTGGCAAAAGACTGGATTTCTTCAACCTTCTCATTCAGCCATGCATCCTGCATTTTAGGCAGCTCGGATTGTGCAGTCTGTTCGGCAATGTTAAATGCAGCTTGCGTAGAAACTGAGTTAGGATCGTTACGGTGGGCCCTATGGACTCTGGGTTTCTCATCGAGCAATGACTGGATGCGATCATTATTTTCATCGAACCAGTCCTGATGCTTTCGTGTGATGGGGCCCACCACTTTAGAGGCAGCTGCATAGACTGTATCGCGAAATATCTCCCAGTCTCAGCATCATGGGAACTTCTTCTTGTTCTTGTTCTTCTTGTTCTTGTTCTCCTTCTTCTTCTTCTTCTTCTTCTTCTTTCTTCTTCTTCTTCTTCAGCGTTCCAGTATCTGGTAGCGTGGGAACTCGTTTTACCCTGTTGGGATACTCACACTATACTCGAGAGTATAGTCAGTTCACTCCGACTTCGTTGAGTGCAGAAATTTGTGGGAAGAGGTTGTGGAAAAAGATAGATAAAAGATATGGTAGACAGAAAGGACAGTAGACGACAGTACGGCAAAGGAGGAGACAGAGTTACTGAGAGCGAAAGGAAAAGGGGACGTTACCAGCACAGAATGTCCAGAAGGAGGGGGAACTATTTGTACAAAAAGACCCCCCCTCCCCCCCCCCCCCCCCCCCCCCCCCCCCCCCCCCGGTATCCCCACGGGGGATGGGAACATGGGAACTGAACCTTGAGGGTTTCAATTTGCTGTCCAGTTCTTACGCCAATATCTGTCTGACGAGGTACGTTCAGTCGCTTTGGCATCTTTATTTTTTGTGGTCTTCTGGGTGGCTGTTCGTTACAGCTGTCTCTTGATGTTTAGCTTGGAGATCAGCAAGCGATGGTCGGTCCAACACTCGGCACGACACGTGGCTTTGGTGACTCTGTTAATCAGTTGTGTTCATGTGTTTTCTGTGATTGATCTATGTTAAAAAAAAAAAAAAAAAAAAAGTTTCCTCGCACGCACGCACGCACGCACGCACACACACACACACACACACACACACACACACACACACACACACTCACACACGCACGCACGCACGCACGCACGCACGCACGCACGCACACACACACACACACACACACACACACACAACCCCTCAAACAAAAACAAAACAAAGAATGCGAACAACAATAATGATAATAATAATAATAATAATGATAATAGTAATAATAACAATAATAATAATAACAATAGCAGTAATGATGATGATGATGATGATGATGATGATGATGATTATGATGATGATGATGATGATGATGAAGAAACGCCGTAATCTCATTTTCACAGCAATGCGCAGGGCTGGCAATTCATTGCAGAATGGACAGGGAGAACATTAACATTTTGCATAGACCCAGGCCTTGTCCCACAGCCCACAGCTCTCTGGGCTGTCTTCACGACCCACAACTCTCTGGGCTTTCTCCACGGCCCACAACTCTCTGGGCTTTCTCCCATGGCTATGGCTTCCCAGGCACACGGCCTACAACTCTCTGGGCTTTCTGCCATGACTATGGCTTCCCAGGCACACGGCCCACAACTCTCTGGGCTTTCTCCCATGGCTATGGCTTCCCAGGCACACGGCCTACAACTCTCTGGGCTTTCTCCCATGACTATGGCTTCCCAGGCACACGGCCCACAACTCGCTGGGCTTTCTTCCATGGCTATGGCTTCCCAGGCACACGGCCCACAACTCGCTGGGCTTTCTTCCATGGCTATGGCTTCCCAGGCACACGGCCTACAACTCTCTGGGCTTTCTTCACGGCCCACAACTCTCTGGGCTTTCTTCCATGGCTATGGCTTCCCAGGCACACGGCCTACAACTCTCTGGGCTTTCTTCCATGGCTATGGCTTCCCAGGCGGAGTACGTAACAGCTGGAGGGGGAGGGGGAAGGAGTAGGGAGGGGTGAGGGGGGGGGGGCGGATCAGTCATTCAGTTACAAAAGAGGGGGGGGGGGGTGTCCAAAGAGTGTGGTCTGCGGGTCCTCCCCAGTGGGGAAAAGAGGGGGGGGGGGGGGGTGTGCACGTACCAAACATGCAGCTTTTGTCAACGGGTGGGGCTTTTCCCCCTCCCCCACTCATCATTTCTTCCCATTCCCTGGAGTGAGGACGGGGAGGGGGGGGGGAGGTGCGGACTAAATTCTAACGGCAAGGAACACAAGGAAAAGAAAAAGAAAGAAAGAAAGAACGAAAGAAAGAGAGAAAAAAGAAAGAATGAATGAAAGACAGAAAGAAAGGAAGAATTAATGACAGGAAGAAAGAAAGAAAGAACGAAAGAAAGAAATAAAGGAAGAATTAATGAATGAAAGAAAGAAAGAAAGAAAGAAAACATCAGCCTCATCATACGATGTCCGTGCGGTTTAAACCAGCCATCCAGTGCTCTCAAGTTAGGAACTAACAACAGACTTCGACTACACACACACACACACACACACACACACACACACTCGAGCCACACCACACACACACACCACACACACACACACACACACACACACACACACACACACACTGGTTTGGGGGTGCCTTTCTTTATTTGGAAAGAAACGATTTCACATGAGAGATATAAACGCACGTGCTGGTTACCAAATCACACCTGTGGCAAGGTGACCGAAAAAAAAAAAATAAATAAATAAATAAAAATGAAAATTAAAAAAAAAAAGAAAAAAAAAAGACCAAAACCTGAACGTTAAATACATGTATGGACTGATGGGTGGATGTGGGGCAGCTGTCGTTCCTTTTTGTACTCAGTTCTTATAGAACAGGGAGTACTTTACAATGGGAACGAAGAAATGCTGTCTGTGTGTCTGTCGGTGGTCAAAATGTGTTCCACTTGTTCCAGACAAAAATTCTGGGCCGATCTTTCTGAAAATTTGTAGGTATGTTCATTATGGGTCACGTTTGATGCCCGATGTTTTATTTTACCAGAATTGCCTTTACCAACGGCTATAACGGCCCGAAACGGTTTTTCTTCTTTATGGAATATCTCCGAAAGTACTTAGGCAGTTTCTCTCAGTGACGAAATACATTATGAGGCATGTTTGGTTGTGACGTTTCTTTATGACGCATGTTTGATTGTGACGTTTCTTGACATGTACACGCGTATTCACTGGCAGTACGTTTACTTGCTTTGCATCTTGTCAGATTCAGTTTTGAATCGGTTTCCTTTTTCACAAAAAAAGGGGGTTGACTTACGTCATCAACTTCTGACGTCATTCCACCGCAGCTTCAGATTTCCTGTCACATCAACCATACCAGTATTCACCTCTGTTCGTCTGTGTGTTCTCTGTGACTATGTTCCGGATCAAACACTAAGCCAGCCTGGAATCAGTAGTCATCAAAGTGCATGTCTCTTGTTGTTCTTGATGATGTCTGCATGTCTTAGCTTTGGGGCATACGGGTCAGCTTGGGAGGGGGTGGGGGGGTGGGGGGAGAGGGGGGGGGGGGGGGGGGGGGGGGGGGAGGGGGGCATCAAAGTGCATGTCTCTTGTTGTTCTTGATGATGTCTGCATGTCTTAGCTTTGGGGCATACGGGTCAGCTTGGGAGGGGGTGGGGGGTGGGGGGGGAGGGGGGGAGGGGGGGGGAGGAGGGGGGGGCATTTCTCAGCGGAAGTTGCCTACTTCGTTCTGTGTGATTCTTGTCTTCTACGTATGTGTTAGGTGAATCAGTACCGAAAGTTAACATGAGTTAGGAGGAGTGGGACTGCCGTGGGAGTCACAGTAACATTCCTGGTTGCTCATTCGGAGTTCAGTTGGTTTTCATCATCGGAGCGCCATTTTTAATAACGTTGAAGCACAATGACACAGAAAACAGATGTGTGTGTGTGTGTGTGGGGGGGGGGGGGGGGGGGGGGGGGGGGGGGGGGAGGGCGGGGGAGACAATCATTCTGCAAGGATTATTGTCTTTTTGGTGCTGTTGTTCTTGTTGTTGTTGCTGCTGCTGCTGTTTGATTTAGTTTGTTTTCTCCCGGTGGTTAATATTTCTTAAAGTAGCAGAAAGCCTTTGTACAAGAGTGCTTTTTTTTTCCTTTTCTTTTCTTTCTTTTTTATTTCTTTTCTTTTCTTTTTAATTTTTTTTTTAAATTTTTTTCGCTGGTGGTGTGCAAGAACGGGGAGGGTGTGGGGGGAGGGGGCTGAATGGTGCTGTGACGACTTCGGATCTATGTATGTGAGTATGTGTACGTGTGTGCGAGGAGGTGAGGAGGGGGGGGGGGGGGGAGTGGGTGGTGAAGGGAAGGAAAGATATACAGCAAAGGTGAAAAAAAAAAAACAACAACAACAAACAAACAAACAAACAAACAAAAAACCAATAAAGAGTGTTCGGAAAGAGCCTGTACAAAAGTACAGCTCACTGCGTACATGTTCAGTCTGAATGCAGCACCGTCACCAGCTCACTGCGTACATGTTCAGTCTGAATGCAGCACCGTCACCAGCTCACTGCGTACATGTTCAGTCTGAATGCAGCACCGTCACCAGCTCACTGCGTACATGTTCAGTCTGAATGCAGCACCGTCACCAGCTCACTGCGTACATGTTCAGTCTGAATGCAGCACCGTCACCAGCTCACTGCGTACATGTTCAGTCTGAATACAGCACCATCACCAGCTCACTGCGTACATGTTCAGTCTGAATGCAGCACCGTCACCAGCTCACTGCGTACATGTTCAGTCTGAACACAGCACCGTCACCAGCTCACTGCGTACATGTTCAGTCTGAACACAGCACCGTCACCAGCTCACTGCGTACATGTTCAGTCTGAATACAGCACCGTCACCAGCTCACTGCGTACATGTTCAGTCTGAACACAGCACCATCACCAGCTCACTGCGTACATGTTCAGTCTGAATACAGCACCGTCACCAGCTCACTGCGTACATGTTCAGTCTGAATACAGCACCGTCACCAGCTCACTGCGTACATGTTCAGTCTGAATACAGCACCGTCACCAGCGTTTCTTTCATTCTTTGCATTTACCCATATCATGAAGGCAATGGAAGGCAGACCACCGTTTACTTCTATGATACACACAGGGAGATAACATTCCAATGGATGAGAGAGAGAGAGAGAGAGAGAGAGAGAGAGAGAGGGGGGGGGGAGGGAGAAGCAACTCCTTAGGTGAGTGTGGGTAGGAACAGACTAACAAACTTTGACAATAAACCAAACATTATATATATATATATATATTATTATATATATATATATATATATCATATTCAAACATCAAGCACATTTGAATTTTGAATATATATATATATATATATATATATATATATATATATATATATCAAACAAACAAACAACTATCAAGCACGTCAATTTTTCCAATTTGTGGGTCTTCCTTGCATACAAATATTTTGATAAATAAATAAACAGATATGTATATGTATGTATGTGTGTGTGTGTGTGTGTGTGTGTGTGTGTGTGTGTGTGTGTGTGTGTGTGTGTGTGTACAGAGAGAGAGAGAGAGGAGAGAAGAGAGAGAGAGAGAGGAGAGAGAGAGAGAGATATCCGTACAAACTTATCTCCATTATTTAATTTGCAGAACAAGACAGGGGGGAAAATCAGAAAAGGGAATCCACCCTTTTCTAAGAACATCTGAGTTGAATGTTGAATTGCCTCCCTTAGTTCCTAGACTTGTGGCTTCACCGATTGTGGTGTCAGAATGCACAGCAAACGCCATCAGCAATACGTCACCTCTGAGGCATAAATACCATATATCACATTTACTGCGCTGTATAACATTTTGTATTGTTTTCTAAAATCGATAACAATAGTGTATTAAATACTGTGCATTATATACTTGTCACGGAATTGAATCCCCTCCCACCCCCACCCAACCCTAGCCACCAACCCAACCCACCAATGACCAGTTTTCTCAGTTGTTGAAGAAAAAAAAGAAGGTATTGAAACGCCGAAGGGATTCCATGCAATGGAATGACTGAATGTGAAACGAGAGCGAAAAAATTGCGTCTTGCATGCTGTCTTCTCAGTATTTCACGAAAGACCCGAAAATTTGTTTCACACATTTCGGTATCCTGATTCTTCTCTCCATGGGTGGAGAATACGTCACGTTGGTCAAATGATGTATTCTCCCCACAAAACTTCTTGACGTCTCAACTGTTTGGGGGTGGGGGTGGTGGTGGTGGTGGGGGGGGGGGGGGGGGGGGGGGGCATCTTTTCTTGGTTGGAAAACGTTCCGAACGTCAAAACGTTAGCTATCGAAGTGATGTAATATCGACAAAACTACGAACCCACACACACAAAAACACGTCACGCGAGCAGCCAACATTTTGATTCAAATGGAACAATCCGGTAGACCTACTACGTGCGAAAGAATGAGGGCGAAAATCACTTCAGTTTCAAAGTTTGTCCAGATGCTTCTAAGTCAAAGACATGACGCTATCGTACCTGCGCATGTTGGATTCCTCCAAGCTTCGGTCCCTCTCGATCATTCTGAGTGTCAGTGTCAACTGTTTTGACCCGGAGTAGTAGCAAAGTGCTGAAATCAGAATGCCGTGCGGGGTTTACCGGTCTGACTGCATCAGAAGCTATTAGGGTTCACGACATGTTCTGGCTTGCCAGATCTGGGATTTGTCATCTTGAAGACAATGACTAACGTTGCAGCCGGTGACCGTGAAAAAGTTCAATAGCAGATGATGAGCGCTGGTCAGGCCTGACTCAAGCTCTTAACATGGTAAAAAAAAAAAAAAAAAAAAAAAAAAGCCGTTGTAGCAGATAGATCAACTGATTTCAAGACCACTTGACGGTACCTGACCAACGGGCGACTGAAAAAGACACCCAAAGCCAGAGTCACAGAAGGCGGGAATCAGCATAGATCTTCACCTTTCGTTGGTTAGAGTTTCATTGCGCATGTGGAAGGCATTCCCCACTTCCTGTTGATGTGATGGGCTCTCTGTCTGCCTTCACGGAACATTGTCGTGTAAGAAATCGGCCTTGCGCTGGTAATGCTCTCTTTATCCCATGTGAGTGTCAAGACTCGGGGTGTTGCCATCTTAAGAGGACTCGTTTGCTAGTTAAGTGGTAGGCTAGTTTCCACTTTGTAATTCCCTGCCACGACTGAGCTATACTTCTTTCCATCAACATCAAAATGAATGCGAACAAAACAAGAGTTTATCATTGACGGAGAAGGAACGGGCAGGGGGTGAGGTGAAAAGTAGGGATGGACGGGGATGGGGGAACGGGTTGGGAGGCGGAGGGAGGAAGGGGGGAGGGAGGGGGGGTAGGGGGCTGGAGGTTTGTTCACACCGCGGGGAGAAGAAAAAAGGGAGGGAACACGAAAATCACCGAACAGTCCGTCACGACTAATGGCATTTGTGACATCACTGATCAAGAGCGGCTAAATGACGTCATAGACGATTGACATCACCACACTGTCATGAACTGAGCGCCTGCCACGTCTTGGCAGTGTCTCATCGTCCAAGCTCTATAATACTACAACAGCAAGACTGAGCAAAAATCAAAACACTTGATTATACTTGTGTAGGCTGCACACCAACATTAAAGCATCACACACACACACACACACACACACACACACACACACACACACACACACACACATCAGCCAAATATGACATAGTATGAATATAACTCAAAACAGGAACAGGTTGAGTTGACATTAAGGCGAAGGGTCAACAAAGTAAAGTTTGAACAGAAATACAATCCACGGTAACAGAAACAGTAAGTGAAGAGAGAGAGAGAGAGAGACAGACAGACAGACAGACAGACAGAGACAGAGAGATAGAGAGAGACTTTGGGCTCATGGTAAGTCATTCGCATAAGGGGGGGGGGGGGGGGAGAGAGAAAGAGAGAGAGAGAGAGAAACTGGGTTCAAGGTGATTCATTCATTCAAGGAGAGAGACAGACAAGCACACACACACAGACTGAAAGACAGACAGACAGAGAGAGCGCGAGCGAGAGAGAGAGAGGCTCTGGGCTCAAGGTCATTCATTCATTCATTCATTTAAGGCCACTACCTCATATAATGAGGGAAGACAGCAAGATTTTCTGAATAAGGTTCGAATTAATTGAGCTTAACAAGTCATTATCATGGTTATATACGGTACAGATTAATACTCTTGTTGTCTTGCATAGTTGTAATGCTTCGTACAGGAACAGCTGATGTCGAACAACATTTTCATCGTGTAATGGCATTAGCAGACACAGTGGAAGTAAGGAGGGTGTGTGATGTTATGTCCTTCTTGGACTATGCAGACTTCTTGGAACAACAAGCCATTTCAGAACAACACGAATCACGCCCACTTTGGCATCTTCAGTCTGTGGACATGGCAGACTAATACTGCACACATGTTTGGTAACAAGAGGCGTGGACATTCATTTCGGTCACTGGTTAAAATGAATCATATATTCGACAATATGAACGGAAAGATATTTCTTCGCAAGATGTGTTGAGCTGTACATGTAGAATATGTACGTATCAAAACGAGAGAAAGAGACAGACAGACAGACAGACAGGCAGACAGACAGAGACAGAGAGAGAGAGAGACGAAGAGATTTCATCATAATTATATTTCGTAATCAGGATTTAGATCGAAACACAAACATAAAAACACACACCTTTTTGCATCAGCACTGCCTACAAAAAAAAAAAAAAAAAAAAAAAAAAATCTCACATTCCACCGCAGCAAGCGCAACAATAGACTACAAAAACTTAATTAAGACATGTTTACAAGCTGCACAACAAGCACAAGGAACTTTCTCCCATGGAAGCATCTTATACAACTATTACATAAATATACTCCACAAACGCACCGCAGTTCATGAAAATCCAGCGCTTCCAATCAACCGCAAAGCATTTCAAACAAAGGAAAGAAATATTACCAGAACGCTTTTTGCTCTACAAAGCGGTTACGACAGTGGCTACACACACACACAACGTGTGCACGCGAAAAGCAGCACAATTTTGGTGTGTGTAGGCACATCGCTTACACACCGTCACCAGAATGCACAAGAGAAAGAAAGTAAGCAAATAAATTGATAAATAAATATTGCGAAAAGAAAAGAAAAAAAACAACTTCTGTTTCAAACACGGTCGTTGAAGCACTTTCCCGACAGCCGTCGTTTTCAATTCGGAAGTTGCACGCGTTGCGTCGTCTCGTCTTTTCACACGTCATTTTTCTTCTTCCGGCCGGGTGACCTTGACCTTTGTTTCTACACCAACAGCTCCTTCAGCATGCCTGCCAACGACCTTGACCTTCTGAGGTCAGAGGCCTCCCGTACCTGTGGGAGAGCATGTTCAAGGACGTCCGTACAATTGTATGTGTGCGTGCGTGCGCGCGCGCGTGCGTGCGTGTGTGCGCGCGCACGTGCGTGTTTGCTTGCTTGCGTGCGTGCGTGCGTGCGTGCGTGCGTGCGTGCGTGTGTGTGTGTGTGTGTGTGTGTGTGTGTGTGTGTGTGTGTCGGTTCGTGTATGTGTGATTGTGTGTCGGTTCGTGTGTGTGTGTGTGTGTGTGTGTGTGTGTGTGTGTGTGTGTGTGTGTGTGTGTCGGTTCGTGTATGTGTGATTGTGTGTCGGTTCGTGTGTGTGTGTGTGTGTGTGTGTGTGTGTGTGTGTGTGTGTGTGTGTGTGTGTGTCGGTTCGTGTATGTGTGATTGTGTGTCGGTTCGTGTGTGTGTTGTGTGTGTGGGTGTGTGTGCGTGAGTGCGTGCGTGCGTGCGTGCGTGCGTGCGTGCGTGTGTGTGTGTGTGTGTGTGTGTGTGTGTCGGTTCGTGTATGTGTGATTGTGTGTCGGTTCGTGTGTGTGTGTGTGTGTGTGTGTGTGTGTGTGTGTCGGTTCGTGTATGTGATTGTGTGTCGGTTCGTGTGTGTGTGTGTGTGTCGGTTCGTGTATGTGTGATTGTGTGTCGGTTCGTGTGGGTGTGGGTGTGTGTGCGTGAGTGCGTGCGTGCGTGCGTGTGTGTGTGTGTGGGTGGGTGGGTGAGAGAGAGAGAGACAGACAGCCAGACCGACCGACCGACAGACAGAAGACAGACAGAGACAGAGAGAGCTGCAAGCGTGCACACGTATGTGTGTGTGTTTGTGTGTGTGTGTGTGTGTGTGTGTGTGTAGGCTTGTGTGTGTATGTGTGTGTGTGTGTCTGTGTGTGCGCGCGCGTGTGCGCGTGTGCGTGCGTGCACGCGTAAGCTTATGTGTGTGTTTGTGTGTACGTGTGTTTGTGTGTGTGTGTGTGTGTGCGTGTGTGTGTGCGTGTGCGTGCGTGTGTGTGTGCGTGTGCGTGTGTGTGTGTGCATGTGTTTATGTGTGTGCGCGCGCGCGCGTGCTTATTACGAATGCATGTGTCTGGCCGACTCACCAGCCAAAGGCGCCTTTCCAGTGATGGTGGTGGCAGTTCCCTCCCCTGTCTGTAAAAGAACCCACACAACATCAGTCAGCCTCCCAGACTGCACACACAGAGCGGGAGGAAGAGCCAGAGAACGAGGGGAAGAAAGAGATGCGGGTGGGAGGGGGGGGGGAGGGTGGTGGGGGGGGAACCGGGTGGTGGTGGTGATGGTGGTGGTGGTGGTGGTGGTGGTGGTTACCCAGTCGACGGCGGTGCAGAAGCGGAGCTCGGGATGGAAGCCGGATAGGGGAGGGGGTGGAGGAAGGAGGAGGGTGGGGGTGGGGGTGCTGGAGAGAGGGGGCTGGAGGGGGGGGGGGGTGCGTAGGTAACACTGGTGATAGGGGTAAAGTTACAATGTTCAGAACAGTTGTTTTTTTTTTTCGGGCCTCAGTGGAAGTACCCGCTCTGGCTTCTCGGGGTATGGGCTGCGTGCAGTCAGTGAAGCGCTTGTAGTAAGGTGATAGCAGCAGCAGCAGCAGCAACAGCAGCAGCGGGTGCAGCAGCAGCAGCAGCAGCAGTAGTAGTGGTTCTAGAGATCAGTAGCAGCGCAAGTAGCAGCAGAAGAAGCAGAGGCTGACAGCAAGTAACAGTGTGAGAGGTTAGTTACAGGAGGTAGAAGCAGAGGCTGACAGCAAGTAACAGTGTGAGAGGTTAGTTACAGGAGGTAGAAGCAGAGGTTGACAGCAAGTAACAGTGTGAGAGGTTAGTTACAGGAGGTAGAAGCAGAGGTTGACAGCAAGTAACAGTGTGAGAGGTTAGTTACAGGAGGTAGAAGCAGAGGCTGAGAGCAAGTAACAGTTTGAGAGGTTAGTTACAGGAGGTAGAAGCAGAGGCTGACAGCAAGTAACTGTGAGAGGTTAGTTACAGGAGGTAGAAGCAGAGGTTGACAGCAAGTAACAGTGTGAGAGGTTAGTTACAG
>CM065748.1:19916632-19924381 GCA_033310375.1 Conus canariensis
TGTTCAGTAAAGAGAGCAACAGTTTGGGTTTGTTTGTTTTTCTCAATGTTATTTCCGGAGTTTTGATGCCACTATTCATCAAGACATACACACACACACACACACACACACACAACACACACACACACACACACACACACACACACACGCACGCACGCACGCACGCACGCACGCACGCACGCACGCACTCGCGCGCGCGCGCACACACACACACACACACACACACACACACACATAGACAACTCATACATTCATAAACACACAGACAGACGCATAGGTGCACATTATACACAAATGCTCTCCTCTCTCTCTCTCTCTCTCTCTCTCTCTCTCTCTCTCTCTCTCTCTCTCTGTCGGTTTGTCTGTCAGTCTGTCTCTCTGTCTGTCTCTCTGTCTGACTGTCTCTGTCTCTCTGTCTCTGTCTTTCTATCTGTTTGTCTGTCTGTCTCTCTCTCTTTTTCCTCCCCCCTCTCTCTCTCTCTCTCTCTCCCTCTCTCTATCTCTCTCTCTCTCTCTCTCTCTCTCTCTCTCTAACACTGTACAGAGAGAGAGAGTATTAGAGATGGAGGAAAAAGAGAGACAGACAGACAGACAGACAGACAAACAGACAGAAACACACACACACACACACGCGCACGCGCACCACGTGCAGTCACATAATAATTCAAATAATTATTTGTTTATCCCGTCACGCCATTGAAGGCATGGAGTACATACACTGAAAATAATGTACATTGAAATCGACTCCAGATGCACAATACATATAGCAGTGAAACCGCACAGTTTGTTATCCGAATAACAAAAATAAATAGAGGCTGAAAGAGAAAACTAACAGTGTTTAACAACTGAACTTTTTTTAATTCACTCAAACTTAACGTCTTCTTACAACCAGAAAATAATCTGAAAAAAAATCCAAACTGTTTTAACACAAGTGTCTTTTCCATTTATGAAGTGCGCTCTTAAATCTGCATATCTGGGTCAGTGCGTGAGAAAAGCAAACTCGACTTTTGTCTCACGTTTATTACATTCTCTACTAAACCATTCCTCGCTATGAAGTTCAAATCTTCGCTCTATCATAATCATAGATGTATGACTGCTACATCTAAAGTTAATCTATGGATATGTATAGTGATCTGGCAATTGATTAACATACATTCCTTTCCTAAAATAAGATTTCTGTTTCGTTTTGTTTTTGTATTGATTATTTCAATCTAAAACGTTGCGCCAGGAACGAACGTAACTATGCTGTATAGCAAAGAGGACAACCATGTTGCAGCGCAAAGAATATAATCATGTTGTAGAATAAAGCAAAATGTCTCAGCATTTTTGGCGCAAACACACACACACACACACACACACACACACACACACACACACACACACACACACACACACACACACAGAGGGAAAGCCTCATTCCTCACGCCAGTGTGAGACAAGGTTGAGGAAACCAATATTAACAGCAATAGACACAATAACAAAGAGGACAACATCAACAACAAGAATACGTACAATATCAACAGCGGCAGGAACAGTTGCAATCAATCATGTCTCTAGATAAAATCATTATTTTTTTTTTTTTTCCAAATCCACACACATGCGAAACTACCATACCCCAAAAGCGAGCAAAAACCTGTGTGAAAAAAGCAATATAAATGGCAGCAGAGAGAGACATGATGCATAACCTTTGACAACGTCACTCCACTATCATCAACAGATCACCTAAATAACATCAACAGTCACACAAACTTACATCAACAAGAACATCAACAGTATCAACATAAATACGAACAACAGCCAACACTACGATGACATCTACAACAACATCAACACAGATAGGAACAACACCCCAAATATCACTAATATGTACGACAATATCAACATAGATAATAGCAACACCCAAAACAACGATCATATCCCCAACAGTGACAAAAAACATAGCCCAATATCCATTTCACACACACACACAAGAGTGACGGCAAGCAAGCAATATGCATTAATTGACAGGATGTTGCAGGCACCATGATAGAAGATACAGACAGTGTCTTGTTCAACTCATTCTATCCAACAAATGCGACAACATCAGGAACACACCCCATCTATCCCCCACTCAAAAACGAACACGTTCTACCCCCCGTAACCCCCCCACCACCACCACCACCACCCACCACCACCCTCCATTCTTTTACCCTCTCCACAGCCTTCCTCACGTTCCTTTCCAGGCTTTCGCCCTCCCGACCTAACACCTCTCCCTGCCACCCCCCCCCCCCTTTCCCCCCCCCCCCCCTCTTCTCCTCCCCCTCCTCTTCCTCCGGCTAGCCAACCACTGCAGTAATAACAAAGAAGAAGAACGAAACAGCAACAACCACAACAACAGTAACACTGACAACAGCGAACAAACAGAAACAGAAAAAAACAACAGCAACAACAAACACAACAACCACAGCAACAACTATACGACCAGGAGAAGAAAAAACAAAAACGTACATCAACAATATCAAGAACGGCAACAACACAACAACTGCGGCTGCGACCAATTCTTCAGCAACAGCAGCAGCAGTTTATTATCCAAGTGGAAGCATTCGCTTTTTTTTTTCTTTTTTTTCTTTTTGGGAGGTGGGGGTGGGGGGAGTTGGGGGTGGGGGAGAGGGGGGGGTGTTTGTTGTTGTTTTCACCAGTCATCATGCCCTGTGAGGAATTCAAGAACGCCTCATCCTCCACAATTCAGACAACTCACGCGCAACATGTACACACACACACACACACACACACACACACACACACACACACACACACACACACACACTCACGCACGGACGCGAACTCACATACACACATATAAGCGCGCACGCCCGCACACACACACATACACACACACACACACACACACACACACACACACACACACACACACACACACACACACACACACAGACGTGCGCGCGCACCACACACACACATACACACACACACACACACACAAGCAAGCAAGCAAGCAAGCAAGCAAGCGCCGGCGCACATACGTACGCACGCACGTAAGCGCGCGCGCGCGCGCGCACACACACACACACACACACACACACACACACACATACACACACACACACACGAACCCTCTCGTCTCTCTCTCTCTCTCTCTCTCTCTCTGTCTCTGTCTGTCTCTCATTCTCTCTCTCTCTCTCTCACTCCCTCCCCCCCCCACACACACACACACATACACATACACACATACACAGACGAACCCTCTTGCTCTCTCTCTCTCTCTCTCTCTCTCTCTCTCTCTCTCTCTCTCTCTTTCATTCACTTCTCTCTCTCTCTCTCTCTCTCTCTCTCTCTCTCTCTCTTCTCAAACACACACACCACATCTAAAATCACCCACCTACCTATCTACCTACACACACACACACACACACACACACACACACACACACACACACACACACACACACACACACATCCACCTATAACCACAATTACCCACACACCCACCTACACACACGCACACATACTCTCTCTCTCTCTCTCTCTCTCTCTCTCTCTCTCTCTCTCTCACACACACACACACACACACACACACACACACAACACACACACACACACACACACACACACACACACCACATCCAAAATCACCCACCTACCTGCCTTCACACGCACACACACACACACACACACACACACACACACACACACACACACACACACCACACACACACACACATACACACACAGCCCACACTCACCAAAAAAGACACAAAAGTCTCAACACACACCAAAGGGTATAGCAAAATCCCATGCCCAAGCCAACAGACAGAGACCTGGTTCAACAAAGCAATATCACTGGCACTCATGCCCCAGCCCGCATCCGAAGCCCTGACCCTGATCTCTCCTGGCTTCAGTGGAGGTGCCCCCTCCTCATCCTCCGTCGCCGCGTCGGGGTGCGGGATGGTGGACAGGTCTCCTGGCATCAGCAGCTTGGTGATGGTGAAGGTGGTGGCCGCCAGAGCCAGGGCGTGACGCACGTTCCGCTCCACCACGCCCAGGTCCACCAGGGTCGTCGGGTCCTAGGTGGGGGGGGGGGGGGGGGGGGGTAGAGGACAACCATCCATCCACCCGCAGCCACCCGTCCCAGGGACGAGGGTGTGAGAGTCAATGTCTTTTTTGTACTCCCAGTTGTTATAGAACGGGGAGTACTTTACAATGGGAACAGAGAAATGCTGTCTGTGTGTCTGTCTATCTGTCTGTCTGTCTGTCTGTCCGTGGTCAAAATGTGTTCCACACGGATGATGCCCGATGTTTTATTTTACCAGAATAGCCGTTACTAACGGCTATAACGGCCCCAAACGGTTTTTCTTCTTTATGGAATATCTCCGAAAGTACTTCGCCGATTTCTTATCTCAGTGACAAAATACATTATGACGCATGCTTGATTGTAAAGTTGTTGTTGTTGTTGTTGTTGTTGTTGTTTTTATTATGACGCATGTTTGATTGTGACGTTTCTTTACACAGGTATTGAAGATAGATCTAAACTGGGAGTACGTTTATATGCTTCGCATCTTGTTTGAACTAGTCATGCAAAGTGAGGCGACTGCAGGCGGAAATCTGAACAAATTGTTGGAAATAGCTCCGCCAAACAAAACTGGACAAATGAATCACAAGACAAAACAAGACGCGTTTCGACCTTTCAGGCCCGTGTAGATTTTTTTTTTTTTTTATTCGGTTATTGTTGAAAACGTCATCCTTAATGACATCTCTTGATGATCGTGACTTGAAAATGGTTAACATTCACATTTTTAGACATTTCAATCCGCAAGAGAAGATAATCCACTGACGGAAAGACATTGATGAAGGAACTTGGAAGTTTACTGTCTGTCGGCTGAAGATGATTTATTGATGGAAATGAACAGATGGAAAAAAAATTTTTTTAAAAGCTTCTATCCGTTGGTACACTATCTTCTCTTACAGGGCGTGGGGGTGGAGTGGGATTAGGGTGGGGTGGGGGAATATGGATTGTGCCTTGAAAATTTCAGTTTGTTTAATTAATTACTTGATCTGGATTTGATCTTTAGTTTTGACATTTCAAAACGTATCTTTTAACCCGCTCTGTTGCTTTGCTTTTTTTGTTTGTTTGTTTGGTTGGTTTTTTAATCATTTGGCTTTCACCAAGTTTATACCAAAAGGACGGAAGTGTTTTTAACGATAAATTCCTGGACATGTGTCATGCGACTCAAAAATGAACGCACTAAATTTGGAGCGGAATGAAAAAGTATGTGTTGATAATGAGGAGGAGGAGGAGGAGGAGGAGGATGTGATGATGATGATGATGATGATGATGGTGATGATGATGATGATGATGATGATGATGATGATGATGATGGGGACACACACGCACAAAACACACTACACACACACTTATACAATAAAAGACAGACAGACAGACAGATAGAGACAGACAGAGAGAGAGAGACAGAGACAGATACAGACAGAAGCAGACAGGGATGGGAGAGAGAGAGAGAGAGAGAGAGAGAGAGAGAGAGAGAGAGAGAGAGAGAGAGAGAGAGAGGAGAGAGAAAGAGAGAGACAGACAGACAGACAGACAGACAGGCCGACAGACAGACAGACAGACAGACAGACAGATACACGAAAAAGTACAACACACACACGCGCAC
Source organism: Conus canariensis (assembly GCA_033310375.1). Taxonomy (NCBI): domain Eukaryota; kingdom Metazoa; phylum Mollusca; class Gastropoda; order Neogastropoda; family Conidae; genus Conus; species Conus canariensis. Next base: position 19,922,302 of record CM065748.1, read on the forward strand.
GCACTCACGCACTCACGCACGCACACGCACCCACGCAAACACACACACACACACACACACACACACACACACACACACACACACACACACACACACACACACCACCGTCGATTTTGTTTCAAGCACAAGGTTACAAACCTGGTAAGGGTTTGAGGGGGTGACCTCGACCTTGACCTCGGGGCGGGAGTCAAAAATCACTCTGAGCTTCACATCTTTTCTCTCCCGGTAGAACTTGAGTCGGAGCTGCGACATGACATCAGGAGGGTGTGTGTGTGTGTGTGTGTGTGTGTGTGGGGGGGGGGGTATGACTGATTATGCATCGTCATTGTCACCATTCTCTATATTGTAACCGCTGTCTATGCTGTCATCGTTGTCTATATTCTCACTGATGTCTATACTGTCATCGTTGTCTATATTGTCATTGTTGTCTATATTGTCATCGACGTCTATATTGTCATTGCTGTCTATAATTATTGTCATCGTTGTCTATATTGTCATTGTTGTCTAAAATGTCATCGTTGTCTAAATTGTCATCGTTGTCTATGCTGTCATCATTGTCTACATTATCATCGCAGTTTATACTGTCGTCATTGTCTACATGGTCATCATTACCTATCCTTGACATTGTCTATATTGTCATCATTGTCTATATTGTCATTATTGTCTATATTGTCATTATTGTCTATATTGTCATCATTGTCTATATTGTCATTATTGTCTATTTTTGTCATCATTGTCTATATTGTCATCATTGTTTATATTGTCATCGTTGTCTATATTGTCATTATTGTCTATGTTGTCATCGTTGTCTCTATTATCATCATTGTCTATATTGTCGCCGTTGTCGATATTCTCATCGATGTCTATATTGTCATCGTTGTCTATATTGCCATTATTGTCTATATTGTCATCATTGTCTATATTGTCATCATTGTCTATATTGTCATCATTGTTTATATTGTCATCGTTGTCTATATTGTCATTATTGTCTATGTTTTCATCGTTGTCTCTGTTATCATCATTGTCTATATTGTCGCCGTTGTCGATATTCTCATCGATGTCTATATTGTCATCGTTGTCTCTGTTATCATCATTGTCTATATTGTCGCCGTTGTCGATATTCTCATCGATGTCTATATTGTCATCGTTGTCTATATTGTCATTATTGTCTATATTGTCATCATTGTTTATATTGTCATTATTGTTTATATTGTCATTATTGTCTATATTGTCATCGTTGTCTATATTGTCATTATTGTCTATATTGTCATCGTTGTCTATATTGTCATCATTGTCTATATTGTCATCATTGTCTATATTGTCATCATTGTTTATATTGTCACCGTTGTCTATATTGTCATTATTGTCTATGTTGTCATCGTTGTCTCTATTATCATCATTGTCTATATTGTCGCCGTTGTCGATATTCTCATCGATGTCTATATTGTCATCGTTGTCTATATTGTCATTATTGTCTATATTGTCATCATTGTCTATATTGTCATCGTTGTCTATATTGTCATTATTGTCTATGTTGTCATCGTTGTCTCTGTTATCATCATTGTCTATATTGTCGCCGTTGTCGATATTCTCATCGATGTCTATGTTGTCATCGTTGTCTCTGTTATCATCATTGTCTATATTGTCGCCGTTGTCGATATTCTCATCGATGTCTATATTGTCATCGTTGTCTATATTGTCATTATTGTCTATATTGTCATTATTGTCTATATTGTCATCATTGTTTATATTGTCATCGTTGTCTATATTGTCATTATTGTCTATATTGTCATCGTTGTCTATATTGTCATTATTGTCTATATTGTCATTATTGTCTATATTGTCATTATTGTCTATATTGTCATCGTTGTCTATATTGTCATTATTGTCTATATTGTCATTATTGTCTATATTGTCATTATTGTTTATCATTATTGTCTATATTGTCATTATTGTCTATATTGTCATCGTTGTCTCTATTATCATCATTGTCTATATTGTCGCCGTTGTCGATATTCTCATCGATGTCTATATTGTCATCGTTGTCTATATTGTCATTATTGTCTATATTGTCATCATT
>CM065748.1:19944481-19946981 GCA_033310375.1 Conus canariensis
CCTGTAAACTGCCGTCATCATCTCCCTGTAAACTGCCGTCATCATCTCCCTGTAAACTGCCGTCATCATCTGCCATCATCATCTCCCTGTAAACTGCCGTCCATCATCTCCCTGTAAACTGCTGTCATCATCTCCCTGTAAACTGCCGTCATCATCTCCCTGTAAACTGCCGTCATCATCTCCCTGTAAACTGCCGTCATCATCTCCCTGTAAACTGCCGTCATCATCTCCCTGTACACTACCGTCATCATCTCCCTGTAAACTGCCGTCATCATCTCCCTGTAAACTGCCGTCATCATCTCCCTGTAAACTGCCGTCATCATCTCCCTGTAAACTCCCGTCATCATCTCCCTGTAAACTGCCGTCATCATCTCCCTGTAAACTGCCGTCATCATCTCCCTGTAAACTCCCGTCCATCATCTCCCTGTAAACTGCCGTCATCATCTCCCTGTAAACTGCCGTCATCATCTCCCTGTAAACTGCCGTCATCATCTGCCGTCATCATCTCCCTGTAAACTGCCGTCATCATCTCCCTGTAAACTGCCGTCATCATCTCCCTGTAAACTGCAGTCATCATCTCCCTGTAAACTGCCGTCACAGTTTCACTGGTTCCCTAGGATTCAAAGCGTCGAGTACAAATGTGTTAGTTTAAGAAAATAAACAAGTCACAAAGTCACAAAGACTCTCCACACAGTTGTGTTTGTGTAAAGGTGATAAAATCGTACTGCACACACACACACACACACACACACACACACACACACACACACACACACACACACACACACACACACACACACACTCTCTCCTCTCCTCTCTCTCTCTCTCTCTCTCTCTTCTCTCTCTCTCTCTCTCTCTCTTCTGCAGACCAGCCAGCTGCTTTTATGATTGTTTTCTTTCGATTCCTGAACACAATCTGTCTGAAAAGTTTGTTTCTTCCCTGCACCTGTAGAGAAGTTTTATTCATAATCACTTCCACAGTTAGTCATTCCAGACGTGTTATGATCGTCGTTTATTCCTTCCTCTCTGAAGGAAGTTAATAATTATGTCAGAGACCTCTGGCAGGAGGACTGGAATACAAAGACGGATAACGACCTCTTTCAGATCCGTCCAAACCTAAAAGAGTTCGTTCCTTTCATCTACGTCTGGTGGTCGTAAAGAAGAAACAGTTCTGTGCCGGCTGCACACCGGCCATTCGTATTTTACTCATTCATACCTTTTAAAGAGTGAAGAAGCTCCGTGGTGCATTCCCTCATGTGCCACTCACAGTGAAACATATTCTTTTAGAGTGTTGGGACTTGCATAATGTGAGACACAAACATTTTACAGCAAATTCCATGAAAACCTTGTTCAGAGATATTCCGCCTGATGCGATCTTTGAATTCTTGAAAGAGATCAACATTTTTCATCGGATCTGAGATTTTATAGTGGAAAGACTTTTAACAAACTTTCGGGTGGGTTTTTAGAAGATGTATTTGAAAGAGTTGTGTGAATGAATGACTTGTGAGTTGACTTCAACGCGGTGACAGCCCTGGTATGGCCCTTTGCGGTCGGCTGGGCTATAAGCAACATTACCTTACCTTACCTTCTCTCTCGGAGCTCATCGGAGGAATTACTGGCAGTCCTGTTTGCCAGTGACTGTTTCATGTTGAAACATGACTCCATTCTGTTCATAATCGTCAACACCATCCTTCCCAAGACATTTTTGTTTGTTTGTTTGTTTTTGTTTTGTTTTTTTCCCCCATTTTTCACGAGCCTAACATGTCTTCATCGAGTAAATCTTCCCCTTTTTTTGCCCGTTCCAGTATAAATGCCAGGAGAAAACAGGCGTGGGAGTTGGAGGGGTAGGGGAGGGGGGGGGGGAGCATGCGAGAGGAGAGTAGGGGTGGGGGGAGCAGGTGGAGGGGGAATAAAACGGTTGGATTCTACTTCAACATTTCAAGTTGTAAATATATAGTACACAAACACAGCACACAAACTTCCACACTACATAAGACACTTTCCTGCACATTACACCGTCACTGTAATAATCACGTTATATGTTAGATGCGCGGACGTGTGTGTGGTGTGTGTGTGTGTGTGGTGTGTTGTGTGTGTGTGTGTGTGTGTGTGTGTGTGTTGTGTGTGTGTGTGGTGTTGTGTGTGTGTGTGTGTGTGTGTGTGTGTGTGTGTGTGGTGTGTGTGTGTGGGTGTGTGTGTGTGTGTGTGTGTGTGTGTGTGGTGTGTGTGTGTGTGTGTGTGTGTGTGTGTGTGGTGTGTGTGTGTGTGTGTGTGTGTGTGTGTGTGGGTGTGTGTGTGTGTGTGTGTGTGTGTGTGTGTGTGTGTGTGTGTGTGTGTGTGTGTGTGTGTGTGTGTGTGTGTGTGTGTGTGTGTGTGTGTGTGTGTGTGTGTGTGTGTGTGTGTGTGTGTGTGTGTGTGTGTGTGTGTGTGTGGTGTGTGTGTGGGTGTGTGTGTGTGTGTGTGTGTGTGTGTGTGTGTGTTGTGTGTGGTGTGTGTGTGT
>CM065748.1:19956981-19959481 GCA_033310375.1 Conus canariensis
TAAGCTTGTCGCGATTTCATTGGTTGAACTTACCAATATGCAGAATATTCTAGAAAAGAATGATGGAGTGTGTTCGAGAATATTCTTTCGATAACATACAAAAGGATCAGAGCTGTGCGACTGCGAGGGAGAGAGAAATGAGATTTGTTGAAGAGTTCTGGTCATTGTCGAGCACAGAGGTGTTCGAGTTTGAGTCTAGTCGATGAATGGCTGTCATTAGCAGAACATTGGCTGCTCCGTGTATGTTTGAGTTCCTGTACGACTTATTGAACCAGAAGGTCAGTTGATTGGGGGGTGTGTGTGTGTGTGTGTGTGTGTGTGTGTGTGTGTGTGTGTGTGTGTTCCTATGTTCTTCAACGTTTGTAAATAAAAGGATCCTCTTCGTTTCAATACCGCCTGGTGCATTTTGTCGTCTGCAAGCTGAACACCTATCACAGGATTTACAACGAACTCTTACAAGCTACTGCACATACCTTGTACTGAGGAAAACAGCGATCTAGCGTGTAACACAGAGAGAGAGAGAGAGAGAGAGAGAGAGAGAGAGAGAGAGAGAGAGACAGAGAGACGGGGGGGGGGGGGAGTTCCTACAAAATCTGAAAGATGGCATCATCTTCTTCATCCTCATTCTCATTAATCAGCACAAGAAAGTCTCAAATTCTGTGGCCCTTCATGCCCTGCTCTCATGGTGACCTCGGTATCGATGTCCTCTCCACGTCTGTGGCCTTGGTTTGAATCCGTCGGAGTGGGAGGTGGGGATGGGTGATTCATAAACCCTGTGCTAACCCCCCCCCCCCCCACACACACACACACTTATCCGGACCTGCACACAGTCCATCTTTGTAGTAGCCGTACATCACCCGTTCGGCCAGACAGAAACAGTGGTGAGGACGATGAACACAGAATTTGCAAGGAGCGATAGGGGGTGAAGTTTGCTTTGGGTGAGACTGTCCCAAAATTATTATACTTGGGAACAGGACGATCCAAATACATCATATCTTACCGCAGCAAAAAGCTCAGTCTGTGCAGTTTAATAAACCTAGGAAAGAACACACAATCTAACTTATGTAAATCCTTAAAGCTTGCGAACAGTCTATGCTTTCATGACGAGAAACTTACATTTAGCTACTAATCGTTCCATGCATTAAATCGTATGCTTAATATTTCCGCCATGGAGCGTATGTTGTCCTCCGTGGTTAATTTGTTGGTCTGTTTACCGGGCAAGGTTAGACCAGAACTACTATAAATAACGTGAACAACACTTGGTTAAAACAAAGACGAACTGAGGCTGCGGAACCAACTTATCAAGTTTGGTGTGGTTTCTGACCAAAATGGTGGACCCATAATAAATTGTCTTCCTTTTTTTTTTTGGTTTTCTTTTTCTTTTCTTTTTTGCTTTGTTTTCTTTTTCTTTTCTTTTTTTCTTTTCTTTCTTTTTTTTTTTTTCTTTTCTTTTTTTTTGAAAGAAAGCGTTTGTTCGCGTTTGTGTTTATTCAGTAACTACGCAGTGAAAAGCTAAACCAGACACCTGCAATTACCACCAAAACAAAGTGGAGTCAAGAACACGAGGACTCAGAAAGGCAAAAAAAAAAAAAAAAAAAAGTTAAAAAAATGGACGTATCTGTGATGGTCTGGGAGACCTACCAGCAGACACACCATCAATTCGCGGAGGGCTCGGTGGAAGGGAGTTCTCTCTCTCTCTCTCTCTCTCTCCTCTCTCTCTCTCTCTCTCTCTCCCAAGTGCCCTTGTTTCGTTTTGATGTGTCGGCACAGAGAGAGCACGTGAGGCCAGAGATGTGTACAATGTTACTGTGTGCTCCACACGCCAAAAGTGAAGGGGGGGGGGAGGGGGAGGAGTGGAGGGGGGGGGGGAGGGGAGAAGAAGATTCCATATCTTGCCATCTTTGGCAACAGAATCGACAGGAATAAAGGGGAGGGAAACCAGCTGATGTGTGGACGGAAAGGAAAGCTGGAGGGGAAACTACTGTGGGAGGGCAAAGAGGAGATAATGTTGGGTGGCATGGAGCAGAGCTCATGTCTTGAACAGGTACCACTGAACATCACCAAAGAAAATGGCTCAGCCGCTGTGCAGGTCTCTGGTGGTGGGTGCCCTGTGACGCACTCAATATTGATTCCCTCTTTGTGGACTCCGGGTGTTTTGAAATACACGATCCTGGGTCAACTGTGTATGGGGGGTAGTGCCAGAATTTTCAGACTGGCAGTAAGGCATTGCCTGCCCCTGAGAAGAGAGCTCCAATGAGAAGACAACTCTTGGTTTCATGCATTGAATCGTATTCTTAATATTTCCACCATGGAGCGTATGTTTTCCTCTGTGGTTAATTTGTTGGTCTGTCTGCCGGGCAAGGTTAAACCAAACTACTAAAATAACGTGAACAACACTTGGGAAACAGAACGATTGAGGCTGGGGAGCCCATTTATTAAGTTTATTGCTGTTTCTGATCAAATGGTAGACCCAGGTTAAATTTTCTTCCTTTTTGTTTGT
>CM065748.1:19979481-19984481 GCA_033310375.1 Conus canariensis
CCGCTGTCCCGCACCAGGCCAGCAAGAGAATGTCCAGTACGTAACTATCGAAGTCTAGCTCCGTGTACCAGCTACTCGCCAGCGACGCCATCTTGTTCCCGGTCCGAGAGTCGTCTAACTGAGAAGATCTTGTGTCTAGTCTTTACCCAGCTGGCTTTGTTTTCGCTGCAGTTGACGAAAAAGCGAAAAAAGAGAAAGAGCAACAACGAGAAAATGATGGTCCTCAAGAGAGGTTCGCTTTACAGCGGTGCAGTCGCAGCATGTGCTTTTTTGTGTGTGTGCAGCTCGAAGTTTTTGTTACCCCAGTGCAAAACTGTGCTCAGTCAGCGTGTGTGTGTGTGTGTGTGTGTGTGTGTGTGTGTCTGTGTCTGTATGTGTGTGTACACGTGTGTTGGTGTGTGCACGGCGTGTCAGTGGAGTGGAGTATTCCAGCACCTTCCAACCTTGCTGTCTCGCCAAGGTGTGTTGTTCAGTCGCTGCTGTGCGGCGGGTGAGAAACGGAACGAACGAGGATCTGAGAAGAAGGTTTTTCGAAAAGCTCGGCGGCGGCGGCTGGGCTCCTTCACTGCATGTCCATAAATTGCTGCCAGCACTCTACTCTCCGTGCCTCGTGCTGCCTCTCTTCCAACGCCTTCCTCCTCTTTCCCCTCCCCTCCCCTCCCTCTCCTCCTCCTCCTCCTCCTCCTCCTCCGACCCCTCCTCGCGCACACTCCTCCCCATCCCCTGAGTCTGCGCCACCTTCTCCTCCTCCTCACCCCCCTCCTCTCTCTCCCTCTCTTTCTCTCTCTTCTCTCTCTCTCTCTCTCTCTCTCATTCTCTCTCTATCTCTCCCCCTGCTTGCTTCTCTCTCTCTCTCTCTCTCTCTCTCGTTCTCTCTCTCTCTCTCTCTCTCTCTCTCTCTCTCTCTCTCTCTCCTCTCTTCTCCACTCCCTCTTGTCTCTCTCTCTCTCTTCCTCTCTATTTCTCTCTCTCTCTCTCTCTGTTTCTCTCTCTCTCTCTCTCTCTCTCTGTCTCTTCTCTCTCTCTCTCTGTCTCTCCTCTCTGTCTCTCTCTCTCTTTCTCTGTCTCTCTCTCCACTTCCTCTTGTCTGTCTGTCTCTCTCTCTCTCTCTCTCTCTCTCTCTCTCCTCTCCCTCTCCCTCTCTCTCCCCACCCCCCTCCCTTCCTCCCACTTAGGCTAGCTGAGATCTCGTGTTGAAACGCCGCTTGCCTACGGGGTGTCCTGCGCAGTTGGCGTGAAGAAGCCAAACCCCATAAATTAGCGGACTGTTTGCTGGTACTTACCTGTGGAGCTTTCACAGGAATCTCCAGAGATAGAGGTGTGGGTGGGACGCGGGAGGGGAGAGCGTGGCCGGATAGGGGGTAAGTGTGTGTGTGTGTGTGTGTGTGTGTGTGTGTGTGTGTGTGTGTGTGGTGTGTGTGTGTGTGTGTGTGTGTGTGTGCGTGCGTGCGTGCGTGCGTTTGTGTGTGTGTGTGTGTGCGTGCGTGCGTGCGCGCGCGCGCGCACGCGTGCCTGTGTGTGTGTGTGTGTGTGTGGTGAAGGAATGCAGTAGCTGGAATAGTGACTAGGGTCTGGATGGTCATCAGAGCCAAGTGTGTAAGAAAGCTTTCTGTCTCTGTCTGTGTCTGTCTTTCTGTCTGTCTGTCTGTCTCTCTCTCTCTGTCTCTCTCTCTCTCTCTCTCCACCCTTGATGGTCAAATACACTCTCTCTTTCTAGCCTTGATGGTCAAATATACTCTCTGTCTGCCTGCCTGTCTATCTCTGTCTCTGTCTCTTCTCTCTCTCTCTCTCTCTCTCTCTCTCTCTCTCTTTCTCTTGCTTTGGTGGTCAAAGATTCTCCCTCTCTTTCTCTCTCTCTCTCTCTCTCTCTCTCACACACTCACACACACACACACACACACACACACACACACACACACACACACACACACACCCTTGATGATCAGTTATTCTCGGTATCTCCATCTCTCTGACTTCTCTCTCTCTCTCTCTCTCTCTCTCTCTCTCTCTCTCTCTCGCTCTCGCTCTCATCAGGAGGGCAGTGGTCTACCACAGAGAAAACGCCTCACATAAATATCCTGGAATATAAAGCTGCTTTCATAGCAGTGCAATGCTTTCAAATGAAATCAAAAGGAAAAAAATGCCAGACTGATGAGTGATCACGTGACTTTGTGTCTTACATTCAGCACAGGGGTACAAGCCATTCAGATGTTTGCAATTCGTTGGCCTTTGAACTGTGGTCATGGTGTATCATTAGCTTAGTGTAGTTTATGTACCAGGCAAGTTAAATGTCATTGGTGATTATGTATATCCAGGCGTACTAACAAAGTAACGTGGATGCAGAATGGAAGCTTGATAGCAACTGACTCGGAGAAGCTTTCCAAGAGCTGAGCATTCCCCCTTCTTTTGGCTTGTTTTTGCTTCAAGACTAAACAAGCAGGTGGAGAAATATGTCTCATACAAGCCTGACCCGCCTACTTTAGCTGTTGATGCTTTCAGCATCTCCTTGAAAAAAAAAAAAAAAAACATGACTGTGTACTTGTTTCCTCCTTTCAGTGTGGTGACACGAGCTCTTCGGAAAGTCCAGCAGGACAACAACGCCACGGGTGTGCTAGTGGTGTCAGACTGGCCCAACACGGGTATGGCACCCAGCACTTCAACAGCTGTTGCTGGCCCCACCCGTGCGGCTTCCTTGCAGGACCAGGCTTCTACATCATCTCAGCCAGCTAGAGGTAGTGCATCCCCTGGTTCACCGAAGACGCTTGAACCTGCTAGTTGGCACGATCTGCAGCAAGTCTACCAGCAAACCGGAATGACGAAGGAAGCAGTGGTACCCATCTACATCACAAGCGTAATTACAGTTATATTAGAAAACGGCAGGTGTATATGGCTAGGACTCACACAACAGTTTCGTCACATGTGCATGTGGCAATTTTCTTGCAGAGCTGTGCAGCAGAGGAGCAAGCCACGGTAAATAAATGTAGCCAGACGTGCTGTTTCTGCTTGTCTCAGCAACCAAGGAGGAGACTCGTTAGGCTGCCGTCCAGTTGTCTGTTGTGTAGTCAAGGGGGCATTTGGAAATTAGGCCATCATTCCGAAATATCAGGAAGTTTTGGAATGCTGATATAGTGGGTCAGTGTTTAGCAGGATTAACAAAGACAGTGCTGGAGTTATTTGAAGTGGACGTTTTCAAGTTTTGAAGTATTTATAGTACTAGAGCAGCCAGTACATCAGCAGCTTTTAGTAGGGATGTGCCTACTGACTCAAGTCTGGCAGCTGCTGGAAAGTCAAGAGAAAGTACTCTCAGCAGATTTTATTGCGAAACTGTAGAGTCGAACAAAAGCTTCAGCCAGTCCATTATGGACAGGTTTGTACATCAGATGTAACACAATCATTCTTCTGATGTGTATGGAATGTTGGAAACTCCTTTGGCAGTCTGTGTGGCTGCTGTGTTGACCTCCTCCACTAAGTTCTCATGTGAATGTGGATGAACCAATCGCTGTGCGAGATATATCATGAAATCAATCAAGACTTGCCTGTAAATTGTAGTTTAATTAAAATTATTTGAGTATAGTGATGGGAAGGAGCACCCACATACCTTCCCTCCACAGCTCTAATATTTCTCAGTCCCACCCTTAATTAGTTTGTACTCTGAGTAGGGTAGGTCAACCACTTTAAAAAACTGGCGATGTTTACCCGCTTGGCATCTCATGTGAATGCTCCTTCCCATCACTATACCCTGAATAATCTCAAACAAGCTACAACTTACAGGTAAGTCTTGTTTCATATTATGATTATTTCTGTCAGTTACGTCAACATGGAACGGGTTAAAAAGTCAGTAATACTCCACTCACTAGCTTTACCCGTGACATTTTGGAGGATGAATGTCAGTTCGGTAAACGGCCTGTGCCTATGATATCATTCTGCATGAAATGAACATTTAGCTATTGCCTCACCACCTCTTTTACTTACGTTTGTGGATGTGCTCATAGACTTATGTATTAAGGTTTCAAACTGGGGTGATCGCAGGCGGAAATTGAAACAAGAGCACGAGCAGAAAGAAAGATAACATTCTTTTTTTTATTTTGCAATTTTTTGCACTTGAAATTACTAAAGATTTGAAATTGCTGTTGACTAACCATTACTAACATGTTATACTATAATAAGTATACAGTGTATTTCCTCCATTTCACACCCCCAAAAATAGCATGAGTATTGGTTGTTTAGTTCCAGAAATATCCGCGTTTCACATATGCTGGTATGAAATAAGAGTTTGTTTCGGAAAAGTGGCTGGCGACGGGGATTCATGCAAAATAGAACGTCTGGCGGTGAAAGGGTTAATGCGCCAAACGAAGCAACAAACAAATTACGAAAGAATGTATGGGTTTTGTTGTTGTTGTTGTTGTTGTTGTTTTCTCGTTTACTTCGTTGTTTTTGAAGATGTATGATTATCTTCTCCCAATTACTTGCATCTATAAATTCTTCATATGCTTTCGTTCGTAAGTGCATCCGTTCAATTCACATTCAGTAAGTGCTGAGTAGAACTGTAACAGAAAAATCTTCAGATCCCCGTGGGGTTTGTCTACTCCACTGACTCTACTCCAGTGACTCTACTCCAGTGACTCAGCATGTACAGTAACCATGCTGAATGAAAAAAAAAAAATCAGCACGTACACTCCAAAATAAATAGTTTCTTATCAGTTGAATTAAAGCATGAATACAATTGTATACTGAGATGTTCGTCTGTAAACAAGACCGTATAAGAAACTGAATTAAAGTATGGATACAATAGATACAGCTGCATTCGTAGGTGTTCGTCTGTAAATTAAAAAAAAAATGCAAGGCATATAAACGTACTCTCAGTTTATCTTGAATATGCGCGAGATATTCCATAAAGAGAAAAAACCGTTTGGGGCCGTTATAGCCGTTAGTAACGGCTATTCTGATAATCATCGGCCATCATCTGTGAGCCATAATGAACCTACCTACAAATTTTCAGA
>CM065748.1:19989481-19996981 GCA_033310375.1 Conus canariensis
TTCGCTATGACTCAAAAGAGTTAACGAGAATCAACCATTGTTCATTGTTCATCACTGTCTACGGCGGAAGGCACTCCCACGCCTGTTAACAGTTGCTTCCCTTGGTGCATGGTTCAGGCAGATCAACATCTGCACTTGGACCAACTCCAGTGTGTATCAACTGGCGTCAACAGTTATTTCCCTTGGCGCGTGGTTTTGTGCTGTCACTCACCTGCGCGCGCTTGTGTGTTCACACCCGTGCGTGTGCGTGAGCGTGTCTGTGAATTGGTGCGCATATATATTACAACGTACTTGACTGGAGAGAGAGAGAGAGAGAGAGAGAGAGAGAGAGAGAGAGAGACAGACAGACAGACAGACAGAGGGAGGGAGGGAGCGAGGGAGGGAGAGTCGGGGAGAGACAGAAAGAGCGACAGACAGACAGGCAAGCAGAAATAAAGAGAAAGAATTAAGAGAGCTGGGGGAGGGGGGGTGGGGGGTGTAAACAGAGACAAAGATAATGCTCAGTATTTTTTATTTATTATTACTATGTGGTGTGTGTGTGTGTGTGAGAGAGAGAGAGAGAGAGAGAGAGAGAGAGGAGAGAGAGGAGAGAGAGAGAGAGAGAGAGAGCTTGTATGCGTAGGCACCCAGCGGAATAAAGAAAAGTTGTTTCAAAAGGCACGAATCCAACAATCAACACAATCAGTGATGAAATCAAGTTCTTTTTTTCTTTTTTTACTGCAAAGAAAATTCCATTCAACATCATGTTTTGGCACTTGGTATATCATTGCCTCCTGTTTTCCATAAATGAGTTTACACCTATCAATTCTTTCTTTCTTTCCTCTTCTCTTTCTTTCTGTCTTTCTTGTTTACCTTCTCTATTAATGGTTTCATAGGTTTCCTTTTTTTTTTTCTTGCCTCTTCTTCCTGTTTCTTTCTTATTTCTTCTTTCCTGCAAATCATGAACAAAGAAATTCTGTAGCCATACCAAAAAAAAAAAAAAGTATAAGTAATTAAACGCTGATAGTGCGTTCACCTTTCTTTCATTTTGGTGGTTTTCTCTATGGGCTGTTGTTGTCGTTTTTTTTGTTTTTTTTTTGTTTTTTGTTGTTTTTTTTAATACCGAATGGTGACTTCTGTGAATCCAGCCGTGTGGTAAGTCGTGAAAGCTGCTTGAAGCACTACCACTGATATCATGTAATGGTACAAATCACGGCTGCTTGCACGAGTCTAGTCCAATCAAAATGTGATTTTGAGATGGTACATTGAATAAGCAGAACCCGTTTCTTTTTTTTTCTTTTTTTCTTTTTTTCCCGTTAAGCCATCCGCGAAAGAAAATGAATTGAGTAGTACGAAAATGAAAAGGCTATATAAAGTCATCCGAATAAAGAATAGTACAATACCTTCAGTATGAACGATGACAAAGGAATCTATAAATATTCACTGCTCTCAGAACCTTCACCCACTCTTAGGTATCTGGAAATATATACCAATACATATTGATGATATTATAAAGAATAAATAAATAATATTAATGATGTTATAAAGAATAAACAAATAATGTTAGCAGCAAAATGAGGCGAGTGCAGGAGGAAATTTAAACAAATCGTTTAAAAAAAAAAAAACCTGTATGTAATAACAACGCCAAACATAAACAAACGAATCACAAGGCAAATTTTTCGTTCAACGCCATCTTGCGCCGAATTTGACAAGATATGTGATTGCTTGTTCTTCATTTTCGTTGTCCTGAGTGTTGTTTCTCTTGCCTGGAGAAGACCTAAGAGGTCGAAACGCGTCGTGTTTTGTCTTGTGATTCGTTTTGTTCATGTTTGGCAGAGTTATTGCATACCGTTTTTTTTTTTAAGAGAAAAAAAAGAGTATTTTTTTTCTAATTTGTTCAACTTTTTGGAAACCGATAAACAAATAGCAGACAAAAAGGTAGTATATAAATGAATTTTAAAAATTAAACAAATGAATACATGATTTACACATTGATGAACAATTATTAATAGATAAATACATGCAACAGATGGAAAGGAAGATCTGAAGAAAGCGTCCAAGGTTTAAGCGTTATTCCGCATATCTAGGTTTGCTCCCTGGTGAACTTTGATGTGTTTCTTCAACTGGAATTTGCTCTGGTTGTTGGTAAACCGTTCCAAAAATGACCTCCAGTGTGTGTAGCAAACTATATATTCTTCTAAGTCTGGGGGGAAAATATTGCATGTTTATGTCCGTGACATTTAGTTTTGAAAATGTCTCCAATCTTTCTAGGAGCTTTTCGTTTCATAAATTTTATGCATGCACACTGACTTTTTTTTCAAAAACAGTTTATTGTGGAACGTTAAAATACTGACTTGCTTTTAGTCCTCAGCAATCAGAGAGCCTGATTTCAATAATACTGTTTCATTGCTCGTTTAGACACACGGTGAATCAGTTATAGGTTTCTGTCACTGCAGTTGAAGCAGCTGCAGCTGCGTATGTATGATATACATGCTAGATGCTAGAACACAATCAAATGCGCCTAATTCTTCTGATATGCAAGGGTTTCCTTTGTAAAAGTCTATCACCACATCAAAAGAATGGTGTTCCCTTCTTTTTGATAGTAGAAGTAACTTCTATCTAAAACGGCATAGCTTATCATGCAGTTTTGGTCCAGTTGAATTTTGATCATTATTTTACGCAGACATGATATGAATTCCTCAACACTCTTCGATATTAATGTAGATAGTGCAAAGAATAATATTGTGAAAGATACTAAACAACGTATACACGGAACAAACAACTCGTGAGTATCCTTAAAGCAAGCAACAACAACAAAAAAAAAAGCAACATTTTTCTAAACGTAATTAATGTAGCTGGTCCAGAATTATCTAAAATGATGAACAGTGCCTTCGTGCATCAACTTCCACTTTACAGTTGATTTTTTCTTTTTTCTTTTTTTTTTTTTTGTCATCAGACTTTTTTTTTTAATCTTGTGCAATGATCTGAAAAACGGTGGTGAGCTTTTGTGGTGCCAAGACACGACATGTATGAATGTAATACAAGTTCTAGAATCAAATCAGATTATGCAGACAACTTTCATTGCACAAGTTCACGATTTCAAACAACTGCTGTGGGCAGTTGATGCGGGCAGACAATTCTCTCTCATTTTGACGAAGACTTAGTTTCGTTTTGTTTTGTTTTGTTTTGTTTTCCCTTTTTTCTTTTTCTTTTTTCTTTTTTTTTTTTTTCTTTCTTTTTTTTTTTTAACAACCAGTCTCTTACACACCATGCATAGTCTGTATGTTCTCTCACAAATGGACATATTCTTGCTGATTTTAGTGTTTGGCCGTTTTGATACAAAGTGTGTGCGTTTGTTTATGTTCTAATGTGCGGTGTACTGGCACACTCACTCTGATGGCGTGCTGCTTATACCAAGAAAACAACAGACAGACAGAGAAAAAGAAGGAAAGGAAGGAAGGAAGAAAGAAGAGGAAGAAGGAAAGAAGACAAAAACGAAAAAAAAAAAAGAATTCGTTGCTGTGTAAAGACAAACGAAATAACAAAATAAATGTACAGTTGTTAAGCAATAATATGAAACAATAATCTTCAGGCCTAGATGTGACCAGGCTGAATACATTGAATACAACATCAAGATTTCCCTTCGCCTCCTCCGTTCTCTCCTGTGTGCCCGAACGTTCCCCGAAAGCCCTCCTTGGAACGAAAAACGAAAACACCCAAGAATGACCGAAAGAAAGAACGAACATGGAACTGGAGGATAAATAAGGTTTTTCATACTACGATCACAAGTAGTCTCGCACCTGCCAGTTCCCCAGAAACGCCATCCTTCCAGTGAAGAAGAAATGGGAGGAGTGCAGGTGGGGGAGGGGGGGGGGGGGAGGGGGGAGCTGCAAGGAGGACGCGAGGAAAGACCGGTAGCGAGACAACCAGTATATGTGTGTGTGTGTGTGTGTGTGTGTGTGTGTGTGTGTGTGTGTGTGTGTGTGTGTGTGTGTGTGTAATTGTGCGTGCGCGTGCGTGTGAGTGCATGCGCGCGCAAGCGTGTACAGATTTGCGAGCGTACAAAATGATGGGTAAATACTCAAAAGCATATACACATTTATAAATCTTCTCCGCAAATATATGCAGTTATAGAAAGAATAAGCAAAGAGGCGAAGACTTAGTAAATATTTACATAACACAGCAAGAAAATATTTATAAAAAAAAAAGGGGGGGGGGCGGGGGGGGGGGGGGGGGGCTTGGGATAGAAACGAATAACAAGTCTTTAAATTGTAAATATTGAACCCTTCACTTGTGTTGTATGGTGGACTTTCGAACTCTCTTAGCAGCACAACCATTTGCGCGTCTGTCTGCAGCCGACTTTCGCCCTCTGGGGGGATAATAATCAGTAAACTCCCCTGGCAGGGTTAGTGCATCCATCCATCGTGTCTGGTGGAGACGTTCCACTTCTAATTCTCTGTCTCTCTCACCGCTATGGGGAGACAAACGAACTACAGCCGCCCTCCGCTGCAGTTGACGAAGAGTTAAACACGGAAATGGAAAGAAAAAGCCCTGACAATAAAATGATAAGCAGCAAACAGAAACAACATGCCATCACTATGACAAGAAATCTTTGAGCCTACGTCTGTGCTTGAGGTTTCAAAAACAAGAACGAATATAAACAAATTGGGATAAAAATAAGAACATAAGAGGGGAGACATTATTAGGTTGTACAACTTTTAAAATATTGGAATGAAAACATCGGGTTTTACCAGTTAAAAAAAAAAATCGGACACGAAAAACAGTGTTCGACGTAAGCATACGGGCTTTATATATATATATACAATCAGTTGCAGGTTGAAAAATAGATATTTTTCTTGAAATGAAAACCATTTCTGAACTCATAGAGCTAGTATAAACAACAGCATCAGTTCGATGTTCTCCATTACTGAGAGATCCCATACTCAATAATCCCCCTGCTCAATACACCTACTCAATACCCTCCCCCACCCCACCCCCACCCCATCTCCGCTTGCCTATGGCTTTGAGCGTGTGTGTGTGCGAGTGGTCTTTAAGTTGTGGTATGGAGATGATTTTGCTCTATGTATAACCACAACTTCTTGCTCTTGTGGGCGGGGAAGTGCTGAGCAGGAGGGCTACTAGACAGGGGGGATTATCCGACAGGGGAATATCAAGCGGAGTGAACATCGAGCAGGGGGAATATCAAGTTGGGGGAATATCAAGGGAGTGAATATCGAGCAGGGGGAATATCAAGCAGGCGGAACATCGAGCAGGGGGAATGTTAAACTGGGGGAATATTGAGCAGAGTGAATATTGACCAGGGGGGATATCAAACGGGGGGAATATTAAGATGAGCGGAATATCAAGCGGGAGGGGGGGGGGGGGGAGGGGGATATCGAGCAAGGAAAATATCAAGCTAGCGGCATATCAAGCAGGGGGAATATCAAGCTAGGGGGAATATCAAGCTGGGGGAATATCAAACAGGGGGAATATCAAGCTGGGGGAATATCAAGCGGGTGTAATATCAAGCAGGGGGAATATCAAGCTAGGGGGAATATCAAGCTGGGGGAATATCAAGCTGGGGGAATATCAAGCAGGGGGAATATCAAGCAGGGGGAATATCAGGCAGAGGGAATATCAAGCAGGGGGAATATCAGGCGGGGGAAATATCGAGGTGTGGAATATCAACCTGGGGAATTTCGAGCCGGGGAAATATCGAGGTGGGGAATATCGAGCGGGGAGAGTGTTGAGCTGGGGAAATATCTAGCTGAGGGAATATCGAAAGGGGGCTGGGGGAGCAGGGGGAATAGCGAGCGGGGAGGAGGAGGGAATAGCGAGCGGGGAGGTGGGGGGAATAGAGAGCGGGGAGGAGGGGGAATAGCGAGCGGGGAGGAGGGGGAATAGCGAGCGGGGAGGAGGGGGGAATAGCGAGCAGGGAGGAGGGGGAATAGCGAGTGGGGAGGAGGGGGAATAGCGAGCGGGGAGGAGGGAGGGAATAGCGAGCGGGGAGGAGGGAGGAATAGAGAGCGGGAGAGGAGGGGGAATAGCGAGCGGGGAGGAGGGGGAATAGGGAGGGGGGGGATAGGAGGGGAGGGGAGGGGGAATAGCGAGCGGGGAGGAGGGACGGAATAGAGAGCGGGGAGGAGGGGGAATAGCGAGCGGGGAGGAGGGGGAATAGCGAGCGGGGAGGAGGGGGGAATAGCGAGCGGAGGAGGGTAGGAAAGCGAGCGGGGAGGAGGGGGGAATAGCGAGTGGGGAGGTGGGGGGAATAGCGAGCGGGGAGGAGGGGGGAATAGCGAGCGGGGAGGAGGGGGGAATAGCGAGCGGGGAGGAGGGGGAATAGCGAGCGGGAGGAGGGGGAATAGGAGCGGGGAGGAGGGGGGAATAGCGAGCAGGGGGAGGGGGATGCGAGCGGGGGGTGGGAATAGCGAGCGGGGAGGAGGAGGAATAGCGAGCGGGGAGGAGGGGGAATAGCGAGCGGGAGGAGGGGGGATAGCGAGCGGGGAGGAGGGGGAATAGCGAGCGGGGGGGTAGGGGGAATAGCGAGCGGGGAGAGAGGGGGGAATTAGCGAGCGGGGAGGAGGGGGGGAATAGCGAGCGGGGAGAGGGGGAAATAGCGAGCGGGGAGGAGGGGGGAATAGCGAGCGGGGAGGAGGGGGAATAGCGAGCGGGAAGGAGGGGGAATAGCGAGCGGGGAGGGGGGGGAATAGCGAGCGGGGAGGAGGGGGGAATAGCGAGCGGGAGGAGGGGGGGGGGATAGCGAGGCGGGGAGGAGGGGGGAATAGGAGCAGGGAGGAGGGGGGAATAGCGAGCAGAGGGAGGGGGGAATAGGAGCGGGGAGAGTAGATAGCGACGGGGAGGAGGGGGGAATAGCGAGCGTGGAGGGGGGGGGGGGTCGGGAATAGCGAGTAGGGTGGATGTAGGAATAGCGAGCGGGGAGGAGGGGGAATAGCGAGCGTGGAGGAGGGGGAATAGCGAGCGGGGAGGAGGGGGAATAGCGAGCGGGGAGGAGGGGGGAATAGCGAGTGGGGAGGAGGGGGAAATAGCGAGCGGGGAGGAGGGGGAATAGCGAGCGGGGAGGAGGGGGAGTAGCGAGCGGGGAGGAGGGGGAATAGCGAGTGGGGAGGAGGGGGAATAGCGAGCAGGGAGGAGGAGGGAATAGCGGAGCAGGGGGGAGAATAGCGAGAGGGAGGGGGGGATAGCGAGCAGGGGAGGGGAGGAGATAGCGAGCGGGGAGGAGGGAATAGCGAGCAGGGAGGGGGGGGGGTGTGATAGCGAGCAGGGAGGAGGAGGGAATAGCGAGCAGGGAGGAGGAGGGAATAGTGAGCAGGGGGGAGAATAGCGAGCAGGGAGGGGGGGATAGCGAGCAGGGAGGGGAGGAGATAGCGAGCGGGGAGGAGGGAATAGCGAGCAGGGAGGGGGGGGGGGGTGATAACGAGCAGGGAGGGGGCGAATAGCGAGCGGGAAGGAAGGGGGAATAGCGAGCGGGAAGGAAGGGGGGAATAGAGAGCGGGGAGGAGG
>CM065748.1:20011981-20015227 GCA_033310375.1 Conus canariensis
ACTGGATTTGAATAAGTCAATTCTAGGAACAGGGACATGAAGTTTGGGTACAGTCCTTGAGGAATTAATTGAGAATCTGTGAACTAATGTTGAGGGTGCCTTCCCAGACACAATCTTGTGCATTGTGATCCCTTTGTTGTATTCTAATCTCAGACTTAAGGGGAGAACTTGAATCTTTTTACAGTCCGAGTCCAGAAGACTACTACTTTTTAGGAGGACTAATTTGAGTGCTCGCTTGTGTAGGTTTAGCAATGGTTTGAGGGTATTAGCGCTAGCAGAGTCCCATAGAGTAGACCCATAGTCTATGTATGATTGGATATGAGACTGGAAAAAGAGCTTGCGTGAATGCAGGTCGAGGAAGCGTTTGATTCTGGAGAGTTGATAAACTTTCTGTGAAATTTTTCTGCACAGTGAGGTTATGTGAGCTTGCCAACTAATATTGTTATCAATTGTTATTCCTAGCACTTTGAGGAATGTAACCTGTTCAACGGGTACATTTTTAAGATTTACAGGAGGGAACTTAATAGTGAGATTTTCTCTTTTTTGCCTAGTTGTGATGAGCATGGATTTAGTTTTTTTTAGGGTGAAGCGACATGTGATTTAATTCAGTCCATTTGACGAGGTCATTTGCACTTTCTTGTAAAGTGTGTGCAAGAACAGTAACATCAGAATGATTTGTATGTATTGTTGTATCATCAGCAAAGAGTTCACAGGTGGATGTTATATGGAGAGGTAGATCATTGATGTAAATGGTGAACAGTAAGGAACCCAGGATAGAGCCTGGTGGGACGCCATAGGAAAGTGTTTGAAATGAAGAGAAAGTTGTATTAATTTTCACACATTGTTGCCTATTTGTGAGATATGAGTCAAAAAGCGTAAGACTTTTTGTGGATAAGCCATACAATTTTAATTTGAGAGAGAGAGAGAGAGAGAGAGAGAGAGAGAGAGAGAGAGAGAGAGAGAGAGAGGGGAGAGAGAGAGAGGAGAGAGAGAGAGAGAACATCCCCAAACACAAATTAGCATATATATGAAACCGGTGTCGCGTTTGGATCTTGAACTTACAGAGAAAACACAGACAAAAAGAAACAAAGACAAGTAATGTATGTAAGGATAATAAGACAGAGAACTGTTGGTATATTAGGTACACTAACCAATTGAAACGTGTTTATGTCTGTTAGTTTTGATCACACATTTTTGAAGAAATAGAAAAAAATGAAGAAAGGAAATAAAATGCACACACACACACACACACACACACACACACACACACACACACACACACACACACACATACATATATACAGAGAGACAGACAGACAGACAGACAGACAGAGACAGACAGAGAGAGAGAGAGAGAGAGAGAGACAGAGAGAGACAGACAGACAGAGAGAGAGAGAGAGAGAGAGAGAGAGAGAGAGAGAGAGAGAAGTGTAGAGACAATGGGGGAAAAATGGAAGGAGACTGACATACAGATAGACGAAAAAGCACACACACACACACACACCACCACACACACACACACACACACACACACACACACACACACACACAACAACAAACACCAACAAGCGGAAACAAGTAAAGAGATACTGAAACAAGAGATAAAAGCAAAGTCTGAAAAGCGATGGATGAAAAAGGACAAACAGAAAGAGAGACAGGCATAAACAAAGACACCAAGGAAGAAAAACAAAAGGAAAACAAACGAATGAAAGAAAACAATAAAGAGAAGAACAGTGGGGGGGGGGGGGGGGGGGAAGGGAAAAGGAAAAAAAAAAAAAAAAGGAAAAAAAAAACAAAATGAATCCGAGACAAAGAAAGATGGAAGAAAGAAGAAACAAATGATATAAAGAAGAATAGAGAAAAAGAACCAAAAAAAAAAAAAAGCCAAAAAACAGACAAATAGAATAAAAGATAGAGAAATGGATAGACAACAAGATGGAAAGCCAGATAGAAAAAAAGAAAAGGCTGAAAGAAGCAAAGGCAAATAAAAACAGACAGACTGAAAGAACGCAGCCAGGAAGGAACTAACGAAATAAATCAAGAGAATGTATGAAGGATACAAACAAAAAAACAAAGAAAGAAAGAAAAAAGTGGAAAGGAAAAAAAACAACCAAATAAATGGACGATGGGAAGAAATGGAATGAAGAGAAAAGATGCAATAAAAGAAATAAAGACACAAAGAGAGAAAGAAAGAAAGGAAAGAAAAAAGAAAGAAAAATCAGAAAAAAACAGAGAAAAATAAAGAACAAACGAATGAAAGAACGCAAAGAAAGAAAGAAAGAAAGAAAAACAGGGGAAGGAAAAATACTGGAAAACAGAATGAAAGACTGTAAAAAGACCAGTCAGACAAAGTCGAAAAGAGAGATGCGACGGAAAAAAAAAAAAAAAAAAAAGACCGAACGAACAAAAGAAAGATAAAAAGATGCAAGGGGGAAAAAAACAGCCGAGAAAAGGAAGACGGAAAGAACAAAAATACAGACAGATTAAATGAAAGAAAGAGAGAAATGGAAAGACAGCAAGGTTGAAAGCCAGATGGAAACAGAAAAAGAAAAGGATGAAAGAAACAAAGCAAGAAAGACAGAGAGGCAGAAACAAAGAAGAAAGGAAGATGGGAACGAACGAACGAACGAATACGTAAAATAAGGAAGAAACAAAACCAATAAGAAAGACAGGAAAAAGATGGAAAGAAAAAGAGAAAAATATGGACAGTGGGGAACAATAGAAGGGCAGGGAAAGTCAGGAAGAGAGTAAGAGAGGTTTCCAGACTTACCTGCCCCTGTGTGCCACAGGACAAGCATGGACAGGAGCGCCACAGCTGTCCGGTCTATCATGATGCCAGACCGCCCGCCCACATCCCCTCCTCCACTCTCTCCCAGCACTGCGTTGTTCTCTTTCTCTTTATCTCCCCCCCCCCCCCCCCCCCCCCCCTCTCTCTCTCTCTCTCTCTCTCTCTCTCTCTCTCTCTCTCTCTCTCTCTCGTCAGAGCTGGAAAAGGTCCACGTATATGAATTCCAATAATGCTTGTCACTGAAGAACAGGTCTGCTTTTCCCCTTATTCCAGCATTCCACGTCTTTGTATCTGCGTGAGTGATGACGCTGTTACGGCAAACTGCTACTGCCCAGTTGTCGTTGTTGCTGCTGCTCCAGTTGTTGTTGTTGTTGTTGTTGTTGTTGTTGTTGTTGTTGTTGTTGTTGCTGCTGCTGCTGCTGCTGCTGCTGTCATCAGTATTGTTGACGCTGTTGTTG
>CM065748.1:20015327-20032827 GCA_033310375.1 Conus canariensis
TTTGGGGTTGTTTTTTTTTAGTGTTTTTTTTGTTTGCGTTTGTGAAATTTTGGCCCTGCCTTCTCCCCTTGCGTTGTTGTGCTGCCTCAAGTTTGTTGGTTTTTTGTTTTGGTTGTTTTTTTGTTTTGCTGTTTTTGTTGGGTCTGTTTTGTTTGACGTTTTTGTTGGTGTGCCGATTGGGGGCTTATTGCGTTGTTTTAAAAAATTATTTTTCCCTAGTTTGCTGGTTTGGGGCCCCCGTGCTGCCCTAGTTGGCTCCGCAAAAAAAAGCAAGACGATCAAAAAGGTGCAACGGGGAAGTTATAAACTCATCCCCGCCCTCGCACAAAAAAATGTCCCATCCGTCCGCCCCTTCCCTCTTAAGTAAAAGTTGGTCCCGGACAAAAAAAATTATCCAACAAAAACCAAACCCAGGGTATCTGCGTTAGTGTATTGTTTGGGCTTTTGCTTTGTGTTGTTGTGTGTGTGGTTGTGTTGGGGTTTTTTTGTGTTTGTGTTGTTGTTGTTGTTGTTGTTTTGTTGTTGTTGTTTTTTGGGGGGTTTTGGTGACGTGTGGGGGATTTGGGGGTGTTGTGGGTTTTTGTGTGGTGGCGCGCGCGCGCGATCGCGCATTTTGTCTATGAACACGTTGTGTGTGTGTGGGTGTGGTGTTGGTTTGTTGTGTTGGTTTGCACGCGCGCGCGCGTGTGTGTGGTTTTTGGGTGTGGTGTTTTGTGTGTGTGTTGTGTGTGTGTGGTTTATTCTTGTTTTTCCCGTATGTGTTTTGTTTTTGTGGTTGTGTGTTTTTGGGTGGTGTGTGTGTTTTCCATTTGTGTGTTGACATTGTTTTTTGGGGTGGGGGTGTAGTTTGTGTTTTTGGTGTGTGGTGAGTGTGTGTGTGGTGTGTTTTTATGTGTGTGTATTTGGTTTTGTGTGTGTGTGTGTGTGTGTGGTGGGTGTGTGTGTTGGTGTGAGTGTGTGTTGTTGTGTTGTTTGAGTGTGTGTTTGTGCGGTGTGTGTGTGTGTGTGTGTGTGTGTGTGTGTGTGTTGTGGTGCGTTGTGATGCGTGTGTGGCGTGCGTGCGTGTGGTGTGTGTGTGTGTGATGTGTGTGTGGTGTGCGTGTGTGATTTGTTGTTTTGTGGTGTGTGTGTGTGTGTGTGTGTGTGTGTGTGTGTGTGTGTGCGTGTGTGTGTGTGTGGTGCGTGCGTGCGTGCGCGTGCGTGCGTGCGTGCGTTGGTGTGTGGTGGTGTGTTGTGTGTGTAGTAATGTAGCTTACAGCCCAGCTGACAGCAAAGAGCCATATCAGGCCTGTCACCGTGTTGAAGTCAGCTTACAAGTCATTGGGGATGAAAAGGCTCATTCACAGAACCCTTTAAAATACACCCAAAAACACATAGGACATTTTGTTACAAATCTTTTTTCTGTACAATCTTAGGTGAAAAATCTTAGATGAAAAATGTTAATCTCTTTCAGAAAGTCAAAGATCACATCAGGTGGGACATCTCTGAACTTCTGTCTCTCTATCTATGTCCCTATCTTTCTCTCTCTGTCTCTCTGTCTCTATTTCTGTGGTTGACTCTGTCTCTTCTCTCTCTGTCACTCTGTCTCTGTCTTTCTTCTCCTCTCTCTCTCTCTCTCTCTCTCTCTCTCTCTCTCTCTCTCTCTCTGTCTGCTCTCTCTCTCTCTTCTCTCTCTCCTCTCTCTCTCTCTCTCTCTCTCTCTCTCTCTCTCTCTCAGAGCGACCGATTTTCAACATACAGATCATTCAAATCTACATTCCACAAAGAAAAATATTTGTCAGTTATCACAATTAATAAATTTCGGTATGCTCTTTCGAGATTTTGTTTGGGATTATGCAATTTAAAAAATTAATAACAGATATGACGAACAACCAAAAAACTGTCCATTTTGTAATAAAATTGAAAATGAATGTCGTTTCTTGTTTGAATGTCTAGAGTACTCATATTTGCAAGAAAAATGTTTATCAAGATTCTGTTCCCATCCAAATGGCGATTGTTTAGCTTATTTGATGCAGTCTGAAAACAATGATGATCCTTAGAAATTTGGCAACGTATATATTTTATGCACTGAAAACTAGACATGAACTTATGAACGGAAACTAGATATATGAATATGTGTTGTGGCTGGTTTCAAACGCAAGTGAAAATATTTTTGTTTATCTTGGTTTGTTTCCTTGAATTATTTCCCCTTGTAATTGTTTGCTTGTGTGTTTCTGGAAAGAAATTACTTCCTTTTGCTGATGACCCGTACCCATTTTCATTGTATTCTCAGCAAACATGTACCCATTGTATACAGGTCGGTGGCTTTACAATAAAAAATTTCAGAGTTCGGAGTTCAGAGTTCTCTCTCTCTCTCTTCTCTCTCTCTCTCTCTCTCTCTCTCTCCTCTCTCTTCACATGTTTCCTAACCCTTTTGTTAAGTAATCACACTGCGACGTAGACGTAGATATTTGCTGGACCAGACAACTGGCAAGCGGAAGGCTTAAAGGGTGTCTTTGCTCTGTGTGTGTGTGTGTGTGTGTGTGTGTGTGTGTGATGTAGGTAGTGTGTAGAGAGAGAGAGAGAGAGAGAGAGAGAGAGAGGGGGGTAGAGACAGACGGATGTGGGCACGGATACGGATGTTTTATTCTCAAATAGGCCATTTCCCCTCGGGAAGGGATGCATCTACAATTCAGAGAGAGAGAGAGAGAGAGAGAGAGAGATAGACAGACAGACAGACAGACAGAGAGAAAGAGAGAGAGAGAGCCTATACATGCGTATGTATATTATACAATTCCCACTTGTGGGCCTCGTTCTGTTAGTTTCGCCCGAAGAAGACTTGAACCCGTAACACAGCATGTAGTAATTACGTACCCACACTCCACCGTCCTCCATCACCACCGCTATCACTATCACCCCCACCATCATCACCGCTGTCAGTGACTAAGACTGGCCGCATTATCAACAGGAACAGCGACCAGAGAAAAGGGAAGAGGGTCTAACATGGCTCACAATAGCCACTTGATGACAGCATCAGTGAGTGGGCCTTTTCGAGGAAACCGGATCTCACACTCGGAACTACTGAAATTACTATTACATGGTGTATGCGTCCGTTGCCGCAGTGGTAGTAGTGGCGGTGGTGATGGTGGTGGTGGTGGTGGTGGTGGTCGGTCGTCGTCGTGGTCGTCGTTGTAATGGTAGTGGTGGTGGTGGTGTGGTGCTGATTGGTGTGTGTGTGTGTGTGTGTGTGTGTGCGTACGTGCGTGCGTGCACGTGCGTGCGTACGTGCGCGTCTGTGTATATGTGTGTGTGTGTGTGTGTGTGTGTGTGTGTGTGTGTGTGTGTGTGAATCATTCCCCCCATCGACAGAAAACACACTTAATTTAATTAAAGCGTGTTTGCTTACACTCCAACACACACTGTCCTACGTTTCCACCAACCTTCACCCTGGCATGGCGGCATATGCAACAGAGGCAGACCGACTCGGGACTGACGCAAGCAATGACGCCGAGGACAATGCCATCATTAGCAGGGGTGAGTTAACACGCTTATGGCGAGAACAGCAAGCCAAAACAATAGGTATCATCAAAAACGATGGCCGTGTGACTTAAGCAGCAAGTTTGCACGATCGCTCCAGAGACGATTGAAGAAAGATTTTCAAAGAGGTGTAAGCGCGCACTTCATGCTGTCCCAACACATTTCCCGTGGCAACGTGACACCCCTGCCCCAGAATGGACGCCTTCCACTGATCTCTTCACTGAAGCTGAAGCGCCCGTGGCTATTAATAGCCTGCCAAGCAGGACATACATCCCTTGGGGCAGACGGTGTGCAGCAAAAAAAAAAAAAAAGAAAGAAACTGGCACCCATTCTCTGTCCAACGGCAAACATCTGTCTGCTGACCAGGCGAGTACCGGCAGACTGGAAGCATGGCATCCTAAACCTGATCCCCCCCACCCCCCACCCCCCCCGAAAAAAAAAAAGGAATGGTGATCCTTCTGTTGTGGAAGACTGGCGGCCCATCTCCCTCCTCCCCGCCTCCTACAAACCGTCCATGAAGTTCATCCTCAACTGTCAGAGGAGCTGCATCCTTGAGACAGTCGAGGCTCTCCCAACGCCAGAAAGGGTCCATGCCGAGAGACGGCCTGCAGGAGCATGTCTTCTGCCTCCGCACCAACATCGCCGACATCCTACACACATCGTCGACGCTCTACACGGCATTCTGTGACATCAAGGATGCCTTCGGCAGCCTCGATCATGACTTTATGATGAACGAGCTGACAGCAGCTTGCCATCCACAGGCCTTTGTGGACATCACGCCAGACATAGACAGTGACTCACCTTTCCAGGTGAAGACGGAAGCAGGGCTGACCAGGCCCATCCTGTGTGGGAAAGGCATCATCCAGGGCTGACCAGACCCATCCTGTGTGGGAAAGGCATCATCCAGGGCTGACCAGACCCATCCTGTGTGGGAAAGGCATCATCCAGGGCTGACCAGACCCATCCTGTGTGGGAAAGGCATCATCCAGGGCTGACCAGGCCCATCCTGTGTGGGAAAGGCATCATCCAGGGCTGACCAGGCCCATCCTGTGTGGGAAAGGCATCATCCAGGGCTGACCAGGCCCATCCTGTGTGGGAAAGGCATGACCCAGGGCTGACCAGACCCATCCTGTGTGAGAAAGACATCACCCAGGGCTGATCCTGGAGAGTCACTGTTTTCCAACAAGGCATCCACAAGTGGCTCCACTGGATCGAGCACCCCTACCCCCCTGGCCTCCACCCCCAACCCAGTACAGGACTACGTAGACGATGTCTGTGCATCCATCACAAGTGAGGCTGAAATCGCCGCCACGAAGAGCCAGAAAGAACAGTTTATGGCGGGTAAACACCAAAAATATGCAGTCCTGCGTGGCAGGAGGTCTGGCAACAGCCGGTGTAGGAACGACCCACTAACGACACGTGGCTCTCCATCCAGGGTCAGCCTCTGCCCATGTACGACAAAGAGCAGGCCTGCACCCACCTGGGCCATGACTTCAACATCACTAACACACCCCCACTGCAGCAGGCAGCCAACGTAGCAGAAGATTCTGTTACGGTGTTGAACAAGATTGACTCCTCCCCTCTCCCCACGACAGCCAAACTAGAAGCAAACAACGTCATGGCTTGCTCCATTCTCCCCACGACTGCCAAATTGGAAGCAATCGATGTCATGGCTTGCTCTAAGCTCAATTTCTATTTTTCCAATCTGACTTTTTTTCAGTAAAGGAGGAAATGGAAGATTGTATTGTGCGCCATGTCCGTGGCTGGCTGAAACTGAACAGTTCTTCCATCAGATCCTTCATGGTCACTCCCAGATCTTAGGGTGGCCTCAGCATCCTCAACCCCTCAGCCCTCTATGGCACCAAGCGCCTGTCCTTCGCACTGTCCGTCCTCAATAGCGACGATGAGCAGGTGCGAGAGACGGCGCACTCCCGCCCCCCCCCCCCCCCCCCCCAACTGAACAGTTCTTCCATCAGATCCTTCATGTCACTCCAGATCTTAGGGTGGCCCAGCATCCTCAACCCCTCAGCCCTCTATGGCACCAAGCGCCTGTCCTTCGCACTGTCCGTCCTCAATAGCGACATGAGCAGGTGCGAGAGACGCGCACTCCCGCCCCCCCCCCCCCCCCCCCCCCCCCTTGCGCTGCACATGCAGAAGAGGAAGGTGGCCCAGGCCCCAACAACAGACAGTGCCTTCGGCGGCGACCAGACCACAGAGGAGGGCAGCCTGCCCAAGACCTTTCGTGTGACGTAGCCGCGGTGTGACTAGGTGCACTGGAATGATGTGTGTGTGTGTGTGTGTGTGTGTGTGTGTGTGTGTGTGTGTGTGTGTGTGTGTGTGCGTGACGGAGTGTGTGAGAAGCGTGAGGATGACGATAATGTCTCTCTCTCTCTCTCCTGCCACAGACAGTAAGATGGCATTCTCCTTGTTGAAAAAGCGAAGTTCATCCCGTTTTTTGTTTTTGTTTTTTTTTTTGTTTTGTTTTGTTTTGTTTTTTGTCTGAATGGAAACAGAACTGACAGGGACGCATTGTGAGAGGGGCGACACAAATCAGCCACGAATTGTCCACCGCTTACCTAAACAATGTTAACCTGAACAATGTTAACCTGAATGACATCATTATTAGCTTTGTCTCACGAGGCAGACTGCAGCTACCACAGTGCGACAGTCTGATGGCACTGTACAACCCTCGTGAGTGCAACTGTCGATGCACTTTGTGCAATCACCCAACAGAAACAGTTTCCCACGCGATGATTGACTGTACAAAGTACCAAGCTGTGTACCAAGCAAAGCACAATAGACTAGACAGGTGACTGCCACACGCATCCCTGTTTCTGACTCTCTTCAGGTGATCGAAGACACATGCCTGACACCGCACATGTCTGATACTGACTCTGATGTCTTCGTCACCATCGCCACCAGACCTGACGTCACCATCACTGACACTGACTCTGATGTCTTCGTCACCATCGCCACCAGACCTGACGTCACCATCACTGACACTGACTCTGATGTCTTCGTCACCACCGCCACCACACCTGACGTCACCATCATTGACACTGACACTGATGTCTTCGTCACCATCGCCACTAGACCTGACGTCACCATCATTGACACTGACTCTGATGTCTTTGTCACCACTGCCACCACACCTGACGTCACCATCAGTGACACTGACTCTGATGTCTTCGTCACCATCGCCACTAGACCTGACGTCACCATCATTGACACTGACTCTGATGTCTTTGTCACCATCGCCACCAGACCTGACGTCACCATCAGTGACACTGACTCTGATGTCTTCGTCACCATCGCCACCAGACCTGACGTCACCATCATTGACACTGACTCTGATGTCTTTGTCACCACTGCCACCACACCTGACGTCACCATCATTGACACTGACTCTGATGTCTTCGTCACCATCGCCACCAGACCTGACGTCACATCATTGACACTGACTCTGATGTCTTTAAATTAAATTGTGAAAAGACTGAAGTCATGCCCGTTGGAACCTCCTCCTGCCTCAAACTCGTTGAGTCAGAGTCAATGGTTGTTGATGGTACTGAATTGCCTTTCAATAACTCTGTCAAATACCTTGGTGTTACCATTGATCAGTGTCTGACCATGCAGAATCAAATATCTGTAGTCTGTCGCTCATCCTTTTTAGAACTGAGACGTATTGCTTCCATCCGACGCTTTATATCCAGGGAAGTGGCTGTCAGGCTAGTCTGTGCCACGGTGATGTCAAGATTGGACTACTGCAACTCTGTTTATGCTGGGCTTCCCGCAGAACAGATTGCTCGGCTGCAGAGAGTCCTGCACGACTTGTTTTGAAGAGGAGGAGGTGTGAGCACATTACTCCCATGCTGATCGAACTGCACTGGCTTCCCATACAGTATCGGTGGCAATTTAAACTGGCAGTTCTTGCTTTCCGCCACTTCAATGAATCTCTTCCTCACTATCTCTCTTCTTCTCTCTGCACCTACCAAAGCTCTCGTACCCTTCGCTCTTCTTCACAAAATCTTTTGAAAATCCCTAAGCGTTCTCTGAAATCTGTTGGCGAAAGAGCCTTCAGTTTTAGAGCACCTTCTATTTGGAACTCCCTCCCTGAAGACCTTCGTAATCAGCCTACTCTTTATTCTTTTAAATCTCAGCTCAAAAGTTACCTCTTCAAAAAAGCCTATTCTCTTCTGTAGATGACTAGATCTGTCCTAAATTCCTCCACAACTAGTTCGGTGAGGTAGTTTATGCATGTAGGTGCGTCTGCCATTGTGTATTTTCTTTTAGCTGTGTGCATGAATATTGTATGAATAAGTGCATATGGTGGATGTAAGCGCATTGAGTTGTACAACAAGAAATGCGCTATATAAGTATTATGCATTATTATTATTATTATGTCTTTGTCACCATCGCCACCAGACCTGACCTCACCATCATTGACACTGACTCTGATGTCTTTGTCACCATCGCCACCAGACCTGACCTCACCATCATTGACACTGACTCTGATGTCTTTGTCACCATCGCCACCAGACCTGACGTCACCATCAGTGACACTGACTCTGGTGTCTTTTGTCACCATCGCCACCCGACCTGACGTCACCATCATTGACACTGACTCTGATGTCTTCGTCACCATCGCCACCAGACCTGACGTCACCATCATTGACACTGACTCTGATGTCTTTGTCACCAGCGCCACCAGACCTGACTCACCATCACTGACCAGACTAATGCGATCGTCCTTGTGGAGGTGCAGCGCCATCGATGCCTACATGATATTTGCACAGTGCCAAGTTCGACACTGTCTCCTATGCTGGAGTCAGCTCTTGCGTGCCAGAGGATTGTGCGCATGTGCTAAGGCAGTCTGGGCATGTGCATCGGACGTTGCTGCCAGGTGCTGTGCTGATTGGTGTCAGGTGTGTCAGGTCATTACAACCGCACGGTGGCTAGCAAAATACTTCAGTATTAGCGCTATCATCCAGTCATTTCGCGTGTGGAAAAGGCGATGTCATGACCTGCAAGTCTAAGCAACTAGAATTCCACAATCGGATCTATAGTTTCTCTCTCTCTCTCTCTCTCTCTCTCTCTCTCTCTCTCTCTGTGTGTGTGTGTGTGTGTGTGTGTGTGTGTGTGTGTGTGTGTGTGTGTGTGTGTGTGTGTGTGGTGTACATGCTGTGTGTGCATGCTGTGTGTCTGTACTTCCTTGTGAGTTTGTGTCAGTGTAGATGGCTTGATGTCTGTACACATTTGAGCGAAAGAAGACCTAAGAGGTCGAAACGCGTCGTGTTTTGTCTTGTGATTCGTTTGTCTACGTTTTTTTTTTTTTTTTTTTTTTTTTTTTTTTGGCGGTTCGCTATTAATTACATTTAAAATCATTGTGGTTGTTACTCATCGGTTAATGGATGTTTGTCAAAGACTTTTAGCCACACACTTCAGGAGAATTTTTTTTTTTGAAAGAAATTCATAATCAGTCAAAGAAATGTAAAGTTTACCTACGCCATTTCCACGGTTCAAGCCCTCAATACATCAAAAGAAGAGTGTTCCATGACCATTAGTTTGTTTGTATGTCCGTCTCTTTGTTTGTTTGTTTATTTGTTTGTCTGTTTGTTTGTCTGTTTATTAATTTGTTTGTTTGTTTCTCTGCCTGTCTGTTTGTTTGTTTGTTTTGATATTCAAGAAATTGATTTGCCGTGAAATCAAGTATTTACACTTTATTGTCATTTCATAGTTATTGGAATATATTTGAAAAGTAAGGCTACAGAAAAAAAAATCCACTGTCTGGATCCATGACCAGTTGGTAAACCCCTCTTACCCCCCCCCCCCCCCCCCCCCCACCCCCCCCCCCCCCCCACCCCGACCATTTCCTCCCGTCCCCACACCCTCACCACAGCCTCCACACATTAGGCACTCCCGCCACACACCCTCACCACAGCCTCCACACATCAGCACTCCCGCCACACACCCTCACCACAGCCTCCACACATCGGGCACTCCCGCCACACACCCTCACCACAGCCTCCACACATTGGGCACTCCCGCCACACACCCTCACCACAGCCTCCACACATTAGACACTCCCGCCACACACCCTCACCACAGCCTCCACACATTGACACTCCCGCCACACACCCTCACCACAGCCTCCACACATTGGGCACTCCCGCCACACACCCTCACCACAGCCTCCACACATGGCACTCCCGCCACACACCCTCACCACAGCCTCCACACAGAGACACTCCCGCCACACACCCTCACCACAGCCTCCACACATTGGGCACTCCCGCCACACACCCTCACCACAGCCTCCACAACATTTCGACACTCACCAGCCACACACACTCCCCACCACACCTCCACACACCACTCCCGCCACACACCCTCACCACGCCTCCACACAGACACTCCCGCCACACACCCTCACCACAGCCTCCACACATGGCACTCCGCCACACACCCTCACCACCGCTCCACACATCAGACACTCACCCACACACCTCACCAAGCCTCCACACATTGGGCACTCCCGCCACACACCCTCACCACCGCCTCCACACATCAGACACTCCCGCCACACACCCTCACCACAGCCTCCACACATTGGGCACTCCCGCCACACACCCTCACCACCGCCTCCACACATTAGACACTCCCGCCACACACCCTCACCACAGCCTCCACACATTGGCACTCCCGCCACACACCCTCACCACAGCCTCCACACATTAGGGCACTCCCGCCACACACCCTCACCACAGCCTCCACACATTAGACACTCCCGCCACACACCCTCACCACAGCCTCCACACATAGACACTCCCGCCACACACCCTCACCACCGCCTCCACACATTGGGCACTCCCGTCACACACCCTCACCACAGCCTCCACACATCAGGCACTCCCGTCACACACCCTCACCACAGCCTCCACACATTAGACACTCCCGCCACACACCCTCACCACAGCCTCCACACATAGGCACTCCCGCCATACACCCTCACCACTAGCCTCCACACATAGGGCACTCCCGCCACACACCCTCACCACAGCCTCCACACATAGGGCACTCCCGCCACACACCCTCACCACAGCCTCACACACAGCACTCCCGTCACACACCCTCACCACAGCCTCCACACATAGACACTCCCGCCACACACCCTCACCACAGCCTCCACACAGACACTCCCGCCACACACCCTCACCACAGCCTCCACACAGACACTCCCGCCACACACCCTCACCACAGCCTCCACACATAGGGCACTCCCGCCACACACCCTCACCACAGCCTCCACACAGCACTCCCGCAACCACCACAGCTCCACACAGACACTCCGCAACACCCTCACCACAGCCTCCACACATGGGCACTCCGCCAACACCCCACCACAGCCTCCAACATAGTTGGCACTCCCCCACACACCTCACCACGCCCACACACAGCACTTTTGCAAAAACAGTGTGCAACAAACCCAGTGGTTCCGTACATTACGTTCGGTTTCACCGAGAAGCGCACGAACATGCACACACACACACACACACACACACACACACACACACACACACCACACACACACACAACACACACAGCCACGCACGCACGCACGCACGCATACATACACACACATACGCACACACACGTACACATGCACGCACGCACCGGGACGAACGCGCACGCACGCACGCATGCACGCACGCACGTACGTACGCACGCACGCACGCACGCACGCACACACACACACACACACACACACACACACACACACACACACACACACATTATACATCCTGTGAGCCATCTGCATGCCGGTCCAGCAGATATTCACGTGACAATCTCATTATTCAACAAGGGAACTAGGAAACAGAGAGAGAGAGAGAGAGAGAGAGAGAGAGAGAGAGAGAGAGAGAGATTCAGATTCAGATTCAGATGATTTATTCATATAACAGGCCAAGGCCCCTAATGAAGGGGTGTGTGAACACACAAGTACAATAGCCACATGAAACCAAATTACAGAACAAGACCAGTATAATTCAAGGGCAATTTCAAGAAGTGAAAATTTCTCTATACTTAAAAGCCTTGTACAAAACAAAGAAAAATTCTTAACAACTTCTGCAGAAGTAGATGAACAAAGTAGGCTCAGTTTAAACAAAGATGGCTGTCTGTAATATTTGGGCTTAATAAACTTTTCTCTGATGCTCATGAGAGCTGGACAGGACAGGACGAAGTGTAATTCGGTTTCAATTGATTTTTTACATAAGGGACATAGCAAATCATAATTATTACATATGCGATATCTAAAATAATGAGTTGCCAATGCAGATATTCCTAATCTGAATTTTGCTGTTACATGTTTTAGGTGCCTGTCCATATCTAAGGTTAAGTACGTTTTCAGGTCATGAACATCACAAAAGTTCCTGTAGAAATCAAATCTGTCACTGTTATGAATATGATCAGTCCATGTCTGCCATCTGCAGTCAACCAACCGTTGACGGAAAACACATACAAACTCTTTAGTATTACCAACCCCTTGATTCAGCCAAACAAATCCAAATCCGTATTCAAACAGACAAAGGCGCACTTTGGACACCCAGTTACTTTTGCCTCTAGCGTCTAAGTCATACAACATATTGTACGCCTTACGAGGAATTCTAAAGTCTCCCATTTGTAACAGTTTCAGCCAGTAGCGGATACATCTGACAGCAGAAGTAACGTAAATGGGAAATCGATTAGTTTCACCGTAAATTAGATCATTTGGAGTCCGTCTATCTACACCAAGAAACCTTTTCAGAGCAAACATTTGAACAGATTCACAACAGACAGCAGCTTTTTCTAGTCCCCATAGCTCAGAGCCGTACTGTACAATCGGTTGAACCTGAGAATCAAATAGCTTTATAAATAACATGAATGAAGAATTATTAAGAATATGTAACTTTTTCATGATACAAAACACAACATTTTTTGCCTTACTCGAAAGGTCTTTGCAAGCGCCAACAAAACTCAAGCGTGTTGAGAATAATATTCCTAAATATTTATAGGCATTGACAACTGGCATAGGAGTACCATCGTATACCCACCTTTCCCTTACACTTAGATAACCACCTTTAGGGAATACTATGATATTGCTTTTTTCCATGTTGACTTTCAACTGCAATGATTTAGCGGCACGGTGCAAGCTATTCAATTGTGTTTGTAACCCTATAACAGTTTCGGACATCAAAACAACATCGTCGGTCAACAGAAGGATAAACAATTCAAAAGCATCGAGCGATAATAAAGCACCATGTTTACCATTGTTGATTACATCAAGAGCTAACTCATTGATAAACAAAGAAAATAAGATAGGGCTGCATGCATCTCCCTGCTTGACTCCTCTAGAACAATTAATATAGTCAGTAAGTTTCGCTCCACAACGGGCTCTGGTTCTTACTCTATCATACATACTTCTAATACATCTATGGAGTTTACCTTTAATACATTTTTTGTCAAAATGGGCCAGACGAGATTTCTGTTAATGGAGTCAAACGCTTTTTCAAAATCTATAAAAGCTACGTATAACTTCCTATTGTAAGAAAACTGCTTCTGTACAAGTGCAAGCAATGTAAACATGTGATCAGTAGTTGTGTAACCCTTCTTAAAGCCTGCTTGATAATCACCTGTGATATTATTTTCCCCTACCCATTCTTGCAATCGGTTTATTAATAATTGTCCCAAAGATTTTACTACTAATATCACTAATAGAGATCCCTCTGTAATTGTTGGGGTTATTAACATCACCCTTTTTAAAAATTGGCAAAATAACTGATTCAGTCCAGTTTTCTGGAAAAGTACCTTTATCAAATAATATATTAAACAATTTCAGAAAGAACTGCATTACCTGATCAGAAGCATGTTTAAATAGTTCACCAATAATGCCGTCTGGGCCATCCGCCTTGCGATTTTTCAATTTTCTACACGCTAATACTACTTTGTCTTGTGTAATTGGTCGATTCATATAACTATCATTGTTGACATCAAGTGTTTGGTCAACACACATGTTACTAACATCAGATTCTAGTAGAGCCTGGAAATGTTTGAAACCATGTATCAATACTAATGTTATTCCTGGGCTGTTTTCTTTTGAAAGAAATCCTCTGAATAGTATCCCAAAATTCCTTTTGACAGTTTATAGATGATACAAGTTTTTGAACTAAAGAATTGTTGCAGTCTTTCTCTTTTCTCTTCAATAAATGTTTATATTCTCGCCTTGCAACTGAGTAAGCATTTTTGTCCTCTGTCTTTAAAGTGCGACGACTGATACGAAGTAACCTCCTGGCTTTTCTTTTACTAGCATCACATTCTTTATCATACCAGTCACAGGGTACTTTGTTACTATTAATATATATACACCTTCTCATGCAGTCTGCACTTTCTTTCATGCCATCATTAAACATATTTAGCGCATAATTTATATCCACATCTAATAAACCTATAGCAACATCTATCTTTATACGAATTCTATCACTACATAATGTACTAAGAAACAAATTAGCGTGTTCATCATTCCAGACGAGTTTTTCTATAACCTGTTTTTCAATCTTGTTACTGGCATGTACAGTATTTTCTTTAGGAAAAGCAATAGAAAGCGGTACAGGTAAGTGGTCAGAATCTATACGTTCTAAAATATTAAGCATACATGAATCATACAAAAGAGCAAAAAGTTCTTTAGAAAATATGAAATAATCTACAACACTGGAACCAGTATCAGACATGTATGTATAGCGACCTTCAAGGTCACCTTTACACACGCCATTAAGAATGCACAGATCTACAGCAGTGCACACATTCAGTAGCAATTTACCATAATTATTCAATGTACAATCTTCGGAGTGTCGATCAGTACTGAGAGGCCGGCTATGGAAATGCTCATCAAGAACATCGTTCACAGATATGTCTTGTGAAATGTTAGAGGTTCTGTTATTGAGGTCACCATTTATTATCACATAAACATCCCTAGGTAACAATAAATCAACGAGACATTCTTCAAGTAAATTAATACCATTATCAATATCAAAATGGGCATAAAAAGGTGAACCTTCTGGAGGTATATAGGCACAAAAGTACAAAACATCCTTATCTATTCCAAATAATCTTTTATCGATCAAGAACACACAAAAGTTTGAATGATTAACGTCGATGATTTTAACTAAGGGAGACAATTCTTTTCTGAATAAACA
The DNA here is from genome assembly GCA_033310375.1 of Conus canariensis. Classification (NCBI taxonomy): domain Eukaryota; kingdom Metazoa; phylum Mollusca; class Gastropoda; order Neogastropoda; family Conidae; genus Conus; species Conus canariensis. The sequence continues at coordinate 20,030,069 of CM065748.1, forward strand.
AATCACTCCGCCTGATCGCCTCCCTTGTTTAGAAAATTTAACTGCAGATTTACAAAATACTTCATAACCCACAAACATATCAGCACGACATTCGTCCATAAATGTTTCAATCAAACATATGAAATCAAACTCGTAAATAAACGACATAAAATCACAGTCGGTAAGTTTAGAATATAAACCATTCACATTCCACAACAGGAAAGAAAAAGGTTTCTTTGCATTTGTACACGCTGTGCCATTCACTTGTTCGCACGTGTTTTTCACAGTATGCCCGGACTCACCTCTCTGACCCACAAAAAACGGTTCACCGTTGACACTGCCACAAGTGACAGGCGATTTTACCGGTGTAGCGTTTTTGTCAGTACCTTCTTCTGCCACACAGGTGTAGGTCAAATTTTCATCAAGTGGCCGGCCACCCCCCTATCTGGATTCAACTAATCTGCTTTGGTCGTCGAGGAAATACTTTGTCCCGTCAATGAGGAGATGATCAAAGATCATCGCCGCTCTTTTGCCTTCTGACCTTGCTTTCTTCAGATGGGGGGGAAGACCACGCCTTATCTCCCTAACGCGAGAGGAGAAATCCTCGCCCACAAAGATATTACTCCCTTTTAATTTTCTCTTCGCTCTTAAGATTTTCGTTTTGTCTTTGTAAGATGAACATCGAGCGATGATGGGAGAATCAGGTTTGGCATTTAATCTATGTACCCGATCGAACTCAATGTCCCGTGTCAAATCTAACTGATCAGTTAAGAGATCATGTATTTTACCTTCACATCGTTCGCTGGTTTCATTTTGATCTCTCGGGATACCATAGAAAATTAGGTTATTCCGTTTTGATCTTCCTTCTAAATCATCCGCCTTTCTTTCTAATTGTTCAAGTCTCGTAGTGAGATCAGAGTTCTTTTTTGCTAGCACAGCATTCTCTTCTTTTAAAGATCCCACCTCCTCCCTCAGATCCTTCAATCCATGATGTAGTGCAGCGAACTGGTCATTCAGATCCCTGACACTCCTCTCCATGTCGGTGAATTTAATGTTCGTTTCCTTAAATGTACAGTTCCTAGAGTCCAACATACCCATGATGTCAGCATTGGTGGGCTGTTGAGGAGAAGTGGGTGTCGTCTGTTCACGGTCCGCCGATGAAGCGCCAGCCTTGTCCGCACTGGTGCTGCGTGATGAACTGCCGAGCCGGGTCTGCTTCGTGCTGTCCGCCCTGGGTCCGGGGTTCTGCTCCACATCGCCACAGCGTAGAAGTAGTCCGCCCCAGAACATTAACGTGAGGAGCAGGCCAAGGGTTGCACCGTCCGTCCTGGTTCGTAGTGTCAGCATGGCGATCGCAATGGCGGCTTTCTTCCTGGCTCGCTTCGCCATAAAAGTAATGTAGACGGGCACGAAGGATCCACATCTCGCTCTGAATACTTGTGGTCCTGATGGCATGGTGACTGATCGATGTACAGGTCAAAGTACTGGACTGTACAGTGACGGTAACTGACAGAAGGGACAATAAACTTCAGAGCTCTTTAATGTCCGACTGCTCGAACTGTGACACAGTTCACGCCCCCCAAGAGAGAGAGAGAGAGAGAGAGAGAGAAAGAGAGAGAGAGAGAGAATGATAGATTGTTTATTCATATAGGTGTCATCCTCTCACGAAGGGCTAAATGTACATTATATAACCCTTCATAATACCAATTCAAATGAGTACATCAACAACGACTATGGTAATCATATCATGCAACACTGTGAAGTAGCCATTTCTCTATATTGAAAAGCATTACACAAAACAACGCAAAATAGCGTATAGCGTTTAGTGCGTGTCATCGCTAAACTTTTGTCTAAATAAACAAGGTTCTCGATAATATTTAGGCTCCTAAATTATTTCTGTAATTTCTTTCAACCTTAGGCAGCAAAGAACAAAGTGTATCTTATCTTCTTTCGACATCTGGCTTAATGGACACATCAGATCGCAGTCAGAAGATTCAAAACGATGTACATTCAAATCAGATACACCCAGTCGAAACCTAGTCATTATACATTTTGGTTTTCGATCCATATTTACCTGTAAATATTGCTGAACGTCAAGGGTATCACAAAAAGTTCTGTACGTCATAAATCTTTCGCTAGTGTAAATGTGGTCATTCCAGGTTTGTCATGTACAGTCAATCAAACGTTGACGACGTCATTCCAGGTTTGTCATGTACAGTCAATCAAACGTTGACGACGTCATTCCAGGTTTGTCATGTACAGTCAATCAAACGTTGACGACGTCATTCCAGGTTTGTCATGTACAGTCAATCAAACGTTGACGACGTCATTCCAGGTTTGTCATGTACAGTCAATCAAACGTTGACGACGTCATTCCAGGTTTGTCATGTACAGTCAATCAAACGTTGACGACGTCATTCCAGGTTTGTCATGTACAGTCAATCAAACGTTGACGACGTCATTCCAGGTTTGTCATGTACAGTCAATCAAATGTTGACGAAATATTGCTATAAGGTGATCTTCATTTCCCACACCTCCATTTAAACAAACACCACCAAAACCATTGCTATGTAAACAAACACCACCAAAACCATTGCTATGTAAACAAACATGCACATTTAATACCCAGTTCTGTTATCCTTTTCCATCTGCATCGTACATTTTGTATGCTATGTAAGGTAGCCTATATTAACCCATATGTCATAGCTTAAAGGCTTGCACACACACACACACACACACACACACACACACACACACACACACACACACACACACCCACA
>CM065748.1:20037827-20040327 GCA_033310375.1 Conus canariensis
TAACCTCTTAAGACACAAGTGCTGAGGGCCAGTTCTTGGAATGAATCTGCAAGGGACTAAATTACAATAAACTAATAAATTCCAAGGATAAGTACCGAGCACCATTCCAGCGACTTACAGAGCAGCTTGGTGTTGCAATGACTGCAAGAAATATATATATATATATATGCATGGAGGGGGGGGGGGGGGGGAGAGAGAGAGAGAGAGAGAGAGAGAGAGAGAGAGAGAGAGAGAGAGAGTTAGCTTTGTAGGCTAGACTACTGAACACACACACACACACACACACACACACACACACACACACACACACACACACACACAAACACACACACATGGACACCACACACACACACACACACACACACACACACACACACACACACACACACAACACACACACGCATGCACGCGCACACACACACACACACACACACACACACACACAATACACACTCTCTCTCTCTCTCTCTCTCTCTCTCTCTCTCTCTCTCTCTCTCTCTCTCGACCTGCAGCGTGGGACATTCTCAGTCGTTTCCAGCGTGTGATTGCGATGACACGAGCAGTTGAAAGAAGACAAACCGTTAGCCACCGGGTCGACACACATGGTGTGGAGAGGCGTTTAGCTGGACGAGTGAGGAAAACAGCCCTTACGGACCCTTCACGACGTACTTAGCAGCCGGATGTGTGGATAACACACGCTGGAGTAAACTTTTGTTCTGTCCTTATTGCACACTCTACATGAACAAAGACTGGAATGAGAGAGAGCGAGATTACATCATTGATCTTATGCATCGTGCAAAGAGGCCTACGCTTCTCAACACGCTCGTCGCGTTAGAGATGGGCTTCTCCAATAAGACAGTCACTAAGCCTTTGTCTGATATAACGGAGTGCAGCAAGGACTTGCGCAACACTTTGTGGTACAGTGTGATTCAGCAGGGACGTTTTGGCTCCCTTCCTGACTAGGACGCACAGCTATCCTGCGTGCAGGAGGAGCAGGCAATACCTTCTTATTGCTTGTTTTTTTTTTAAATAACTGGAAAACAGGTGATTGATTCTGTGACAGAGTTGACAAGGTCGATGCCCTTCTCCTCCTCCTCCTCCTCCTCCTCCTCCTCCTCCTCCTCCTCCTCGTCTTCCTCCTCCTCCTTCTTCTTCTTGGTCACCCTTCCTCCTCCCCTCCTCCTCCTCCTCCTCCTCCTCCTCCTCTCCTCCTTCTCTTCTTCTTCTTCTTCTTCTTCTCCTCCCTCCTTGTCCTACTCCTCCTCCTCCTCCTGCTCCTCCTCCTCTCTGTTCCTCCTCCTCCTCCTCCTCCTCCTTCTTCTTTTTCTTCTTCTTCTTCTCCTTCTTCTTCTTCTTCTTCTTCAGTTGCATGTGTGTTTGCTCTGTGTGTGTGTGTGTGTGTGTGTGTGTGTGTGTGTGTGTGTGTGTGTGTGTGTGTGTGTGTGGATTCTGACCCCTTCCCGTTGTTTTTACCCCCTCCCGTTATTTCTGACCTCTTACCATTGTTTTTTGCCCCCTTCCTGTTGTTTTACCCCCTTCCTGTTATTTTTGCCCCCTCCCGTTATTTCTGACCCCTTCCCGTTGTTTCTGACCTCTTACCATTGTTTTTTGCCCCCTTCTCAGTTGTTTTTACCCCCTTCCTGTTGTTTTTGCCCCCTCCCGTCGATTTTGCCCCTCCTGTTAATTTGGCGCCTTCCCCTTATTTTTGCCCCTTCTCGTTCTTTTTGCCCCTTCCTGTTGTGTTTCCCCCTCTCATTGTTTTTATCCATCCCATTGTTTTTGACCCCTTCCCATTGTTCTTGCCCCCTCCTGTTGTGTTTGTCCCTTCCCGTCGTTTGTAACCCCTTCCCATTGTTTCTGACCCCTTCCCGTTGTTTCTGACCCCTTCCCGTTGTTTCTGACCCCTTCCCGTTGTTTCTGACCCCTTCCCGTTGTTTCTGACCCCTTCCCGCCTTCCCGTTGTTTCTGACCCCTTCCCGTTGTTTCTGACCCCTTCCCGTTGTTTCTGACCCCTTCCCGTTGTTTCTGACCCCTTCCCGTTGTTTCTGACCCCTTCCCATTGTTTTTTGTCCTCTAAACCGTTGTTTTTTGCCCCTTCCTGTTGTTTTTGCCCCTTCCTGTTGTTTTTGTCCCTTCCATTGTTTTTGCCCCCTTCCCGTTGTTTTTGCCCCTCCTGCTGTTTTTTCCACCTCCCGTTAATTTGGTGCCTTCCCGTTATTTTTGCCTCTTCTGGTTCTTTTTGCTCCCTTCCCATTGTTTTTAACTTCCCTTTGTTTTTACCCCTCCCACTGTTTTTGCCCCTCCTGTTGTTTTTGCCCCTTCCTGTTGTTTTTTGCCCCCTTCCCGTTGTTTTTACCCCTTCCCGTTGTTTTTATCCTTGCCCCTTCCCGTTGTTTTTGCTCCTTCCCGTTGTTTTTTGCCCCTTTCCGTTATTTTTTACCCCTTCCTGTGGCTTTTTTTTTTTTTTAACCCTTACCGTTGTTTTTAAACCCTTTCCGTT
>CM065748.1:20045327-20055327 GCA_033310375.1 Conus canariensis
ACTGTCTCCAGCTCAGGAGGAACAAAGGACCCCACTGACGATGAAAGCGACCACGGTCCACCAATCGTCATCATCGCCAGCACAGCCGCGGGAGGCCTAGTCGTCATCATCATCATCATCGTCATCGTTGTCGTTGTCTTGAAGCGACGAGGAGGTAAGCTTGTATGAACGAGGTGGAGACAAGAAACAAACTTAACACACGAGCGTTCAGTGAAGTTTGAAACATAGTTGTAATGATTATTACGATGACGGCAGCAATGTGTGTGTGTGTGTGTGTGTGTGTGTGTGTGTGTGTGTGTGTTGTGTGTGTGTGTGTGTGTGTTCGTGTGCGCACGCGAGGGCAATAAAGAACGTGCAAGAGTGTGGAACCGGAATAATCAGAACAAAGAATGAGGACATTTTATTGAGGGTTACAATGGATAAGCTAAGAGAGAGATAGAAAGAGCGCGCAGGCGCGCGCGGTCGAGTGCGCTGGAGAGAACGAGAGAAACAGACAGACCGACAGAGAGATAGAGAGAGACAGAGACAGAGAGTTTCACGTTCTTCTCTTCACTTCTCTTCTCTTCCCTTCTTTCTATTTTTTCTTCCTTTCTTTCTTTCATTCTCTTTTTCTTTCTTCCCGTCTTTCTTTTGCTATCGCTTTTAATTCAACGACCGGTCGGTCACAACAGAGAGTTAAGAACTGAATGAATGCGCAACTGATACTCCCTTTAAAGGTCTAAATAAAAACATCTTTTCTACGTTTCTACGCTTCTATTGGTCTGGCATGTGTGTGTGTGTGTGTGTGTGTGTGTGTGTGTGTGTGTGTGTGTGTGTGTGTGTGTGTGTGTGTGTTCCAGGTGCTCGGAGTACAAAAGACAGAAGCACCAAAGACAAAGACGCTGGTGAGCGCTGTGTCTGTCATGTGGTGTGTTAGGGAGGAGGGAAATACTAGTCAGTCTGTTTGCTTCCTAAACTCTCGCTTTCCACTTCTCTGTCTGTTTGTCTGTCTGTCTGTCTGTCTCTCATTCTTTCTTTCTCTCTCTCTCTCTCTCTCTCTCTCTCTCTCTCTCTCTCTCTCTCTCTCTCTCTCTCTCTCTCTCTCTCGTAGTCACAGTCGAAGTTGTGTGTGTATGCGTGTGTGTGTGTGTGTGTGTGTGTGTGTGTGTGTGTGTGTGTGTGTGTGTGTGGTGCGTGCAAGTGCGTGCGTGCGTGCATGCATGCGTGCGTGTGTGTGTGTGTGCGTGCGTGTGTGTGTGTGCGCGCGCGCGCGCACGTATGTGTATCTGTGTGTTTCAGACTTTGAGGAGTACATCAACGACCTGTACGTCAGCTCGGACCAGTGCCTCTCCATCCACCTCCACCCTCACCCTCCAGCAGCGCACCTGCCCGATCCAACCAATCAGCGTGCAGCAGCAGCAGCAGTGTCCCCAGCCTCACGTGATGGCGGGAACGCCGTGGATCGGGATCAGGAAACCAGTTTCCGTTCTTCCACCGTGCCCCTCACCCGCTCCGGACCTGCTGCGTCACGTGATCGTCCCACCACCAATCAGAACGCAGGCGCGGGTCAGTTGTACACAGCGTAGGGGGGAGGGGGGGGGGGAGGGATTCTGTAATCATAAGTTGTTGTGTGTTTGTTTTGAAATATAAACACTGATTATAACTATGTTGCATTTTATCTGAAACAAATCTCGTCAGCGTCTTTTTTTAAGAGAGTACTTATACAGCGCCTATCCCCATCAGAGACCAAGCTCTAAGTGTTTTTCAATCCGCGTTATCGTTTACACAATGGGCTGCCTACCTGGGAAGAGCTGACTGAAGAGCTGCCTGTTGGCGCTTCATCCAGTTGTTTCCCGTGTCATTCATGGATTTCTCTGTGTGTGTGTGTGTGTGTGTGTGTGTGTGTGTGTGTGTGTGTGTGTGTGTGTGTGTGCACGCGCGCGCGCGCGCGCGCGCGTGTGTGTGTGTGTGTCCGTGTGTGTGTGTGTGTGTGTGTGTGTGTGTGTGTGTGTGTGTGTGTTTACGCGCACGCGCGCTCCGCGCCTGTTTGCGAAATGAAAGCAGTTTCTGTTGGATTTGGACAGGTCCTTCCCATGAAGACGAGATTCCCTCAGACCAGGGGAGAGAACCAAAGGTCAGTCACGAGACTGTGTGTGTATGAGAGATCGGTGAGGGACGAGGGTGGTGAAAAAAAAGGGGGGGGGGGATTGGTGGTGGATGGAAAATGACAGAGGTGCGGGAGAAAGGAGGGGTGGGGGTGGGAGGGCAGAAAGGGGGAGTTACTTTGGGGCAAAGACGGGAAGCCATGGAGAGGAGTGTAGAAGGATGTTGAATCACGGATGGGGAGGTGGAAGCACGGGGATATAACGCACTTCTATGACACACAGAGAGAGAAAGAGAGAGAGGGGGGGGGGGGGGAGGGTGGGGAGGGGGAGAGAGAGAGAGAGAGGGGGGGGCAAGTTAGGGAGAGAATACAATGCTCTTATAATTATAAGATAGAGAGAGAGAGAATCAATGAAAGAGTGTGTGTTTGTTAATTCTAAATGGTATGCGTGTGCGTGCGTGCTTGCGTGTTTGTGCATGCGTGCGCGCTTGTATGTACGTGCGTGCGTGCGTAAGCGCGCCTGTCTGTGTGCGTGTGTGTATGTATACATGTATATGTATATGCATGTGTGCGTAAGAGTACACGCGCCCTTGTGTGCGTGTGTGTGTGTGTGTGTGTGTGTGTGTGTGTGTGTGTGTGTGTGTGTGTGTGTGTCTGTCTGTCTGTCTGTCTGCTTGCGTGTGTGTATGTATATGTGTATGTGTATGTGTGTGCGTGTGTGCGAGCACGCGCGCCCTTGTGTGTGTGTGTGTGTGTGTGTGTGTGTGTGTGTGTGTGTGTGTGTGTGTGTGTGTGTGTGTGTGTCTTGAAGGAAAAACCGTGCACAGAAAACCTTGAAGACGACTACAACGTTCTGAATTTCCATCGAGGTGCTCCCAAGATGTCCTCCATCGACACTGACGCGGTGTACAGCCACATCGACACCGTGGGAAAGAAGCCTTAGACCTGCAGCGCGTTTCACAGAGGGACCTGGCTGGATTTCTCGCTTGCTTGGCGAGTGTGAGCGTGTCATAACACACCTTAACGGCCAGCACGGCTAGGAAAAGGGGAGAGGTCTTTTTTTTTTTTTTTTTTAGGTCGTCTTGGGGCTCTTTCGTATGTACAAATGGCGGACAGTTGTCACGTGCTGTGACAGGTGCACGAAAAGTAGAATCGTTCTCTGATTGGTAGACAAAAACGTCAAGAACGCTGACCCTTCAACAGGGAGAAGAGCTTGAAGAAGGAGTCACATTGTTAATCGGAATGTTTGTCTTGCACCCGTTTCTTTCTCCCCTTCGCCTCTCACACCCCTGGCCGCAAGGAGGTGCTGGTCACCCTGCAACTTCCCGCCTCTGTGAAACACAGCTCTGGCACCCGCACGTGGAAAACGCTGACCCTTCCACAGGGAGAAGGGCTTGAAGAAGGAGTCACATTGTTAATCGGAATTTTTTGTGAAGCTGGAGAAAAAAAAAGATGAAGAGAAAAATAAGGTCCTTGGCGGATTTTGAGCTATGTATATTTTTTGTCAAGATACACGTATTCTGATCATATATGTATGTATGTATGTATATCTCTCACCTCCATAAATGGTGAAATTTGTTCTTGCACCGCTGTGTGTCACACATGATGATGATCTTCACATGTCAGCACAGGCACTTCAGGGTCGGTCGACTTTGATCTAAATGATGTCCTGGTTCACTGACTAATAATAATACTAAATCGTGTTTGGAAAATGCAACATCTGCAATCATAAAGAGAGTCGTTTATGCTTTATACACACACGCGCGCACGTATCCACAGACACACACATAAACATACACACATAGCTTTCCTGTCCTCCAACATGAAGTACACAGAGACCAACTTGTGTCTTCATTCTACGGTGCCTTTTCGGTCTTTCAACACACTGTATACAGTGGCCTACTCACATCAGAGTTCTATTAGAGCGTCTCTGTCTTAGATACACGAAATAGACACAGGACTACTTGTGTCTTAATTCTTGTCTTCCAACACAGTTACCAGACGTCTACTTGTGTCTTAATTCTACGGTGATTTTTTTTTTTCTGTCTTCCGGCACAAAGTATACAAATGCCTCCTTGTGTCTAAATTCCACTGAGAAATTTTCTGTCTTCCAATTCAAAATATACAGAGGTCTACTTTAATTCTATTCAACAGAGAGCTTTCTTACTTTTAACACAAAGTATACAGAGACCTACTTGTCATGCTTCAGCGGAGATTTAACCTGTCCTCCAACATGAAGTACACAAAGACCTACTTGTGTCTTAATTGCATGGAGAGCTTTCCTGTCTTCCAGCGGAAAGTATACAAAGACCTACTTGTGTCTTAATTGTATGGAGAGCTTTCATGTCTTCCAGCGGAAAGTATACAAAGACCTACTTGTGTCTTAATTGTATGGAGAGCTTTCATGTCTTCCAGCGGAAAGTATACAAAGACCTACTTGTGTCTTAATTGTATGGAGAGCTTTCCTGTCTTCTGAAACAATGCAAACACAGGCCTACTTGTGTCTGAATTCTACGGGAGAGATATCCTGTCTTCCATCAAATAGTATACAGATGCCTGCTTGCGTCTAAATTCTATGGTGGGCTTTTCTTTTTTTTACCAATTCACAGTCCACAGACGCCTGCTTGTGTTTTAATTCTTCTAAAAGACTTTCAAAAAAAAAAAAAGAAAGGAAAAGAAAAAGAGGATGATACACTGAAGAAATAGTTTGAAGTGTCAATCTGTCATGTGAAGACTTCAAATATGTTCTTTTGTGGTGAAAGATGGAGTGCTGTACAGAGATTTCAGATATCCAAATGTTGTTACACCTCAGCTTGTAACCCCACTCACTGAGACAATTCATGCTGAAGGTGTCACACGATGCCCTTGTGGCAGGATATGTTTTATTTTAGCAAGACTCTAGCAAGACTGCCCTCCTATTGTCACTGGCCAAGTGTTCAGTCAAATGTTTCTAGCTATTGTCGCCCTTGTGACATTTGTCAAACGATGCTTCCGAAGGGGAGAATACCTTGTGCTCCCCCTGAGAAAATGCTTGCGATCAATGAGCCCTATTAAAGAAAACCACTGGCATTGTTGGTCCCATTGTCTATCCCCCCCCCCCCCTTCTCCTACCTCCCTACCCAACCTCAACCCCAACCTTTCGTCCTCTGGTCATAACTATTCTATTGTTTATGTACTTACCATTGTTGATGTGGCGTGTCCTTACCCCTAATCGTGTGTAAAAATCGAATATTTTGTATCAGTGTGGATGCGAACTTTGAAAAACAATAATGTTTTAATCTGAGAGGACCTTTTTGATGTGTTGCATTTGAAATATGACAATATGATTTTGTGAAAACAAAGTAGAAAGAAAGTGTATGTAAATAATGTATAAGTTTATCTATTAATCGAAAGGGGGAAAGTCTCTTTTGTTTTGTTTTTTTCCGGTTGGTTGGTTGTCGACGTTACGTGAAGCGAGAGTCTGATACTTGTGTCTCAGTCCTGTTGAATTTTTTTTTCTTTTCTTTTTTTTTGTCTCCCACGCCAAAGTGTACAGTGTCCTGCATGTGTCTTATTCTGTGGAGGTCTGCCCTGTCTCCAAAGCCAAGATGTAGAGAGACCAACGCGTGTCTTGATTCAGCACAGAGCCACATGACACAGATTGTCGTTCACAAGTATTTCATGGCAGACCTGTTTAAGAAAATAGAAGAAGAAGAAGAGGAAGAAGAAGAAGAAGAAGAGGAGGATGAGGAGGAGGAGAAGAGAGAGAAGAAGAAGAAGAAGAAGAAGAAGAAGAAGAAGAAGAAGAAGAAAAGGCCTACCTAATAGAGTGCTGTGTGTGCTTCAAATTGTGTACGACATGCGTTGTCCGTTAATTTTCACGGCATCGCCGTTCTAACACTACTGCCGTTGTCATAGACATCGTCGTCACTGTCGTCACCATCGTCATCGCCGTCAACATCGGCATCGTCGTCATCGTCCTTCGTCGTTTTACTTCAGTCTTCATGCTGCCGACGCCTGTTTTGAAAAGAACTCACTGTGTGATTGAAGGACGCAGGACAATTTAAGGCGTGAACAGAACGTGGAAGAACAGAAGTAATAATATTCAAAGTCTGGCTGATCAGGGCACAAGTCATGTAATTAACTTCCCTTGTTACCGCCCTGTTTTAGCTCCCTTTTTCCTTTTCCTTTAACAGCCTCTCTCTCTCTCTCTCTCTCTCTCCTCTCCCTCTCTCTCTCTCTCGCTGTCCGGCGTTTTGGGTGCGTAAAAGTGTTAGTGCATGTTTGTGTGGTGTGACTATGGGTGTGAGTGTATATATTGATATTATTAACATTTTATATTTTACATGTGAATGCTTTTTAATATTGTTGAATGTATTATGCATGATCGTTGCAAGACAATTTTCCTTCTGTAAGTGGGCAATAAACTAAATTCAATTGAATTGAATTGAATTGATTTAGATTAACTGCATCCTTCTGCTTATGACTCACTTGTCTATGTTGGGGTTTGTTGGGTGTTTTGCTTCGCTTTAAAAAAAAAAGGGGGGGGGGGGGTCATTATGCCTACGATTTTGTGGACCTTTGTTGCTGGTTGAAGGTAAGAAAAAAAGTGTGTGTAAGGGGGGGGGGGGGGGGGGGGGGGGGGGGGGGGGGGGGGGGGGCTGCTCATTGAATAAAGGTTTTCTTGCATGAAATCACACTGTGTTTGTGTTTCTGTTCTGGATGTTAGCTGGGTCGGTGGGCGTGAGGGGGAGGGGGGGATTGTGGTGTGGACGTTCGGTTGAAGCGTCTGTACAGAAAGGGATTAATGGTGTCAGTGAAAACTATGGGACCGGAATGGCTTTCAAAAGACCATAAACTACCGTTTTCCGCTCCATTTTGTACTTTTAAAAAAAAAAAGTGATTTCAATAGGAGAAACGGTCATTACCGAATTCGGTGGAGAGTAGGAGAAAGAAAAGGGGGGGGGGGGGGGGGGGGGGGGGGGGGGGGGGGGGGGGGGGGGGGGGGGGGGGGGGAAAAGGAACCCCGGGCTTTTTGGTTTTGTAAATATGAATCCCTCACTAGCAGCATAGGGGGAAACAATGGAAGTTCGTCATCGCGAAACCGCCCATATCGCCTGCTCAGGGGCCTTTCGTCCGCTAATTCCAAATCACAGTGAGACACGGCTAAATTGGGTGCGGTGCTCCCTTACAAAAAGGGAAACATTTACCACAGTTTTGATTCTGTGGAAATTGTTCGCACCAAGGCCCGTGAAAACAAAAATTGCAAAGCACTACAAACAGCGGAGTAAAGGGTTACAGAAGTACCTAAGAATGGTGGGGTGTGGGGGTGGTGGTGTGTGTGGGTGTGTGTGTGTGTGTGGTTTTAACACGCACGCACGCAACGCAGGGCCACGAAAGAAACAACACACATAACACACAACACAAACACACACCACGCACGCAGGCAGGGCCCGCCGAAAGCACGCCGCACACACACACACACACACACACACCCCACCGGGTAACCTTTACCAGCTGTTTTGTAGGCCGTTCCCCCCCCCCCCCCCAAACACACCAACACACCTTATATCACGCCATATTCGCTTCCCGTTTTTTTCTCCCCCCTCCCCCCCCCCCCCCCCCCCCCCCCCCCCCCCCCCCCCCCCCCCCCCCCCCCCCCCCCCCCCCCCCCCCCCCCCCCCCCCCCCCCCCCCCCCCCCCCCCCCCCCCCCCCCCCCCCCCCCCCCCCCCCCCCCCCCCGCCCCCAATCCCACGTCCCTCACTTCCATCCTTTTCACCTTTTTTTTCTTTTTTTTCTTTTTTTCAAACCTGCCAGTCATTTTTAATGAGGAGGAAGTGTTGGCCTGCATTGGGTTTCCCCCATACAATTTCGCAACAACTAACTGTTTGGTCAATAAGTGGGGATTTATCCACAGTTGAAAGCACTCCGTGACTGACAATATTTTGTGCAGATTATTTCTTATACCGCCAGTAAGCATTTAACGGGGACGGGACAATACTTGCGCAGATTATTATCTTATGGGTTGCTGTAACACTCACGGACTGACAATACTTGGCAGATTTTATCTTATAGCCGCGGTAAGCACTCACGTAAACTGAAAAAGCTTGTGCAGTTTATTATCTTTTTGCCGCTGTAGGAGCAATACTTTGGAAACAAGGGAACAATAAATTTTGCAGATTATTATCTTATAGCCCTGAAGCCTCACGTGACTGCCCAATGCTTGGCCTAATTTTATCTTAAGCCCCCTGTAAACACTTAAGTGATGAAAAATGTTTGTGCGATATATCTTATAGCTGCTGTAACACTACTACTGATAATACTTGTATTATCAAACAGCAAGGGTGGCGCTATGACTTTGACAATTTGGCCCTTTCCCCTTTTGTATCTATAGATAGATCCCGGGCTTTAACCTCTGAATTTATTTTTACTTAATACTCTTTATATAAATTATTGTTGGGTTTTTTTCAGCAAACTTATTTCCTTACAGTGCTGTTTTTTTTTTCTTTTCTACTCTTCACTGGTGCTAGGGGGTGACGTGGATTCTGTTTTGGGAACCCTTTTGGGGGGTGAGATTACCACAGAATCATAGACTGTGGGTATCTCCATTGGATGCTAAGGAACAAGATACTGTCAGCCATGTGAAGAAGATTTCCGAATTGCGGACGAAAGACGTCTGAGTAGGCGATATGAATGGTTCTTTTTTCCAGATGTACGACGATGGTTCTCATATGTTGCTGATGAAGAATTTTACATTTTATAATCTAACGCCCTCACTTTCCATTCCCGAAATTTTTAAATACCACATCCCCCCCCCCCCCCCCCCCCCTCCCCCCCCCCCCCCCCCCCCCCCCCCCTTTTTTTTTTTTTTTTTTTTTCTTTTTTTTAAATCTATACGAGGTCATTGTAACAATGGAGGAATTCGTAACTTGCGTCGGTTTTTCCCTCGGAAGCAAACTGGGTTGCTCGCGCGCGCGCGTGTGTGTGTGTGTGGAGGAGAGAGAGAGAGAGAGAGAGAGAGAGAGAGAGAGGAGAGAGAGAGGAGAGAGAGAGAGAGAGAGAGAGACGCAATACTCGGTAGTTTAACGATCAGAGGACACAGATCAGAAAGAAACACACACACGCTTGCGCGCTCTATATACATTAATTGAACGATCAGGGAAGAAAATTACACATATGCACGCGCGCGCCATACACAGAAATTTAACGATCAGAGAAGAAACACACACACACACACACACACACACACACACACACACACACACACACACACACACACACACACACACACACTATTAACGATCAGGAGAGAATCACTTTATTACTCAGGTTACACGTGACTATTTGTACATCACAAACCAGCATCCACTGCTTTCAACTTTCGACGACTACAAAAGACTTGTAGGAGTTGGAGGAGGCGGATGGAGGAGAAAAAAAAAAGGTTGGACAGATGTGAGAAGGAAACAGAGAGACACATTTAAAGCGATAGACAGAGAGAGGGAGACCCAAAGTGGGGACAATAGATCATATACCTAAGGACACTTTAGGGAACAAACAGATACTATGACAATGGACCATTTCTTCCACATTACGATGGGAAAGGCAGACCGTTCAAAGACATTGCTTTAACTCTACTCTGGCGAAGGAAGAAAAAAAAGAACGTGAGAAGACAACTTATCATTGCTTTAACTCTACTCTGGCGAAGGAAGAAAAAAAAGAACGTGAGAAGACAACTTATCATTGCTTTAACTCTACTCTGGCGAAGGAAGAAAAAAGAACGTGAGAAGACAACTTATCATTGCTTTAACTCTACTCTGGCGAAGGAAGAAAAAAAAAAAGAACGTGAGAAGGCAACTTATCATTGCTTTAACTCTACTCTGACGAAGGAAGAAAAAAGAACGTGAGAAGACAACTTATCATTGCTTTAACTCTACTCT
>CM065748.1:20065327-20075327 GCA_033310375.1 Conus canariensis
GGGTGGCTTCCGTGATGACCTGTCTGTTTGGGCCTCCAATGTCAAACGGCGTCGGTGGTGGATCGTAAACTAGCTTCGGTCTTGGCTCTCTGACATAGTCATTTCTGTTTGGATCTATTTCAGTGGGATATCTGGGAGAAACCTTTCGACTGGGGTCTTCTTTGTTGGGGGTTCTTTCAGGTTTTGGTCGTTTAGGGTAGTCTTCTCTTCGATTTTTATCATTCACTTCCGGTTTCAGCGATTTTGTCAGGATTTTCTCGTCAGCTGGGGGTTTCTTTGTATATTTTGGATTCTTCTTGTCCTTTACGCTGTATTCTGTCTTTTTGCTAAAGGACTCATGATTTGGAGATTTAGGCTTCTTGTTATCTTTTAGCGTTTTCTTGGTGCTTTTTGGAGTCTTTTTGCTTGAGGACTTATGTTTTGGAGATCCGGACTTCTTTTCCTTTTGGGGCGTTTTCTTAGCGCTCTTTGGTGTCTTTTTGCTTAAGGACTTATGTTTTGGAGATCCGGACTTCTTTTCCTTTTGGGGCGTTTTCTTGGCGCTCTTTGGAGTCTTTTTGCTTGAGGACTTATGTTTTGGAGATCTGGACTTCTTTTCCTTTGGGGGCGTTTTCTTAGCGCTCTTTGGTGTCTTTTTGCTGAACTTCCTCAGACTATGTGCCGGTCTTTTCAGTGATTTTCTTGACAGCCTTCTCATTGACTTTTTTGAAGGTTTCTTCGTCCTGGATTTCAGTGTCAGGAAAGCTTTTGCTGATGCTTTCTTTGGTGTTATTTTGTCTGTTTTCAGCAATGGTCTGCCTGGTAATTTTACCAACTTACTTTTGCCCGTTTTGGATAATCTGCTGTTTTTCTTGGACAATACTGACCTGCCCTTTGATTTGAACGACCCACTTTTTGAGATTTTAATTCTACTGGCTGATTTTGATGCAGATTTCTTAGATTTAGGCTTGGACATTTTCATTGATTTTGCAGTCAGTTTCTTGCTGTGCGGTATCTTGTGCAGTTTGCTCCAGGTTTTGATGGATTTTACACTGAAGCGGTTTTTAGATGCCGGAGGAAAGCTTTTGGCCATGGCTGTTTGTTTTAACGTGATTTTGGCGGCATGGACAACTTTTGAGGTTTCTTTCCTAGATTTAGATTTAAAGGACTTGGTCGTTAGCTTCGGCTGTGGCATTTTTGGTCGAAATGATTTGCTTTTTGGTGATCTGCTTTTTGATTTTGACTTAGAGAGAGGAGTTTTCGGTTTTGATTTAGGCCTAAGCGCCATTTTGTGTACAGATTTGGGCTTGGATATTGGCTTTGGCGTGGATTTAGATTTTGGTTTAGATTTAGGTCCATACACGAGCTTGTGGTCAGGCTTGGGTTTCGGTTTGGGCATCGATTTAGATTTGGATCTGGATTGGTGCTTTAGCTCCGGTTGACGTTTGGGTTTCGGTTGAGGTTGAAGCTTTGCTTTGGATTTGGATTTAGGTTTAGATCGGGATTTGGATTTAGGACGTGATTTGGACTTTGATTTGGATTTCTTGGATTTAGGCTTGGGTTTACTTTTGGACTTCAACTTGTTCGACTTCGAATTGGGTCTCTTGGATTTTTCTGGAACAAAAATGAATTAAAATAGAAATGGTGATTAAACACTATAATTAACAGGTCTATGCAGTTGTCACCTGTTTTAGTAGGGGAAGGGATAGATTGGAGGGAGGAGGTGTGTGTGCGTGGTGGGGGAGGGGGGGGGGGAGGGATGCAGCTTTCAGCAGCAGCTTGATATCCTCGTGGTATGTCTTGGCCCCAGCGGGTTCTCCAGTCATCACTTGTGCTGGGAGCTCAAACGGGAACATAGGAACGGCGTGTTGAACTTCAGCCATATTGCTGATCTGTCTCTGAGAGTACTGCTCAAATTTCTGGACGATCAAAGCTGGTTCACGCAGAATATGTCGTGGAAGCGAGCGTGGAGTGGTCTACGGCCCTGCCAGACAAGTTCTCCTCCCTTGTGGAATTCCATGGCATCAGCGTCGTCATCTTCATCCTCGGTGACGATCGTCTTCTCCCCCCCCCCCCCCCCCCCCCCCCCCCCCCCCCCACCACAATCAAATTTTATGACCCTTCATGCCCTCAGTCCCCATTCTTTATCAAAGCCGCTGTTTAAATTTCTTCTCCTCCTCCTCCTCCTCCTCATCATCATCATCATTATCATCATCATCATCATCATCATCATCATCATCATCATCATCATCATCATTAGCAGCAGCAGGAGCAGCAGCAACATCATCATCATCGCCATCATCATCATTTTCATCATCATCATCTTAATCATCATCAGCAACAGCAGCATCATTATCATCATCATCATCATCCTCGCCATCATCATTGTCATCATATCATAATACTTGTCAAGCACGTTTTTAGAGTCTGACTCGCAGCGGGTCCTGAGAAAACATAACTGACACACATCCACACATTCCTAACACTCAGTCACGTAGGCTTCACATATGCAATTGACAATACAATACAACATATCAATCAGGCCGGGAACTGCGATCCGCATCGAGATAAATAACGACCGGAAACTGCACCAAATTGCGCCGATGCTACCGACCTTGCCATTTGCACTGGCACGATTTCCTGTCACTCCAAACATCGTCGGTGGACCTAATGCCAGTGGAACCACTATTGCGTGTTGAAAAGAAAACTTTCCACTCTCGGCATTATCAGCATCAAAGTTGTCATCATCAGTAACACACTGCTAGAAGTGATACAGTAACACATTGCTAGAAGTGATACAGTAACACACTGCTAGAAGTGATACAGTGACACACTGCTAGAAGTGATACAGTGACACACTGCTAGAAGTGATACAGTAACACACTGCCAGAAGTGATACAGTAACACACTGCTAGAAGTGACACAGTAAAACACTGCCAGAAGTGATACAGTAACACACTGCTAGAAGTGATACAGTAACACACTACTAGAAGTGATATAGTGACACACTGCTAGAAGTGATACAGTGACACACTCCTAGAAGTGATACACACTGCTAGAAGTGATACAGTAACACATTGCTAGAAGTGATACACACTGCTAGAGATGATACAGTAACACACTGCTAGAAGTGATACAGTAACACACTGCTAGAAGTGATACAGTAACACACTGCTAGAAGTGATACAGTAACAAACTGCTAGAAGTGATACAGTAACACACTGCTAGAAGTGATTACATGTAACACACTGCTAGAAGTGATACAGTAACACATTGCTAGAAGTGATACAGTGACACACTGCTACAAGTGATGCAGTGACACACTGCTAGAAGTGATGCAGTGACACACTGCTTGAAGTGATACAGTAACACACTGCTAGAAGTGATACAGTGACACACTGCTACAGTAACACACTGCCAGAAGTGATACAGTAACACACTGCTAGAAGTGATACAGTAACACACTGCTAGAAGTGATACAGTGACACACTGCTACAGTAACACACTGCTAGAAGCGATACAGTAACACACTGCTAGAAGCGATACAGTAACACACTGCTAGAAGTGATACAGTAACACATTGCTAGAAGTGATACAGTAACACACTGCTAGAAGCGATACAGTAACACATTGCTAGAAGTGATACAGTAACACACTGCTAGAAGTGATACAGTAACACACTGATAGAAGTGATACAGTAACACACTGCTAGAGGCGATACAGTAACACACTGCTAGAAGTGATACAGTGACACACTGCTAGAAGTGATACACACTGCTAGAAGTGATACAGTAACACACTGCTAGAAGTGATACAGTAACACACTGCTAGAAGTGATACAGTAACACACTGCTAGAAGTGATACAGTAACACATTGCTAGAAGTGATACAGTAACACATTGCTAGAAGTGATACAGTTAAACACTATAATAATCCACTTCTAGAAAGACTACAGTTATCAACTTCTAGAAACACTACAGTGATCCACTCTGGAAACACTACAGTAATCCATCACAAGAAACGCTACAGTATTTCACTGTAAGAAACGCTAACCCACTTCTAGAAATGCTACACTAATCCATTATAACAAACGCTACACTCATCCATTATAAGAAACGCTACAGTATTTCACTGTAAGAAACGTTACAATAATCTACTTGTAGAATCGCAAATTAACCGACTTCTAGAAACGCTGCACTAATCCATTATTTAAAAAAATACAAAAAACGCTACAGTAATCCATAATGAACAAAAACGCTACAGTAATCCATTATAAGAAACGCCCCAGGAGTCTACTTATAGAACCGCCAAGGTAATCCTTTATAAGTAACGCTACAGTAATCCTTTATAAGAAACGCTAGAGTAATCCACTTTTAGAAACGTTGCAGTAATCCACTAAAAAAAAAAAAAAATAAAAAAAAAAAAAAAACGCCACAATAATCCACTAAAAAAAAAAAAAAAAAAAAAAAAAAAAAAAAAACCGCCACAGTAATCTCTTGTGGAAACTCTATAATAATCCACTGTAAGAAATGCTGCAATAAGCCACTTCTAGAAACGCTAGTGTGATTCACGAGAAGAAACGCAACAGTAATCTACTTAAACAACCGCTACAGTAATCCACTATAAGAAACGCTGCAGCAGTCCACTTCTAGAAACGCTGCTATAACACACTGCTAGACGCTCATCAACAACTTACTGCCAGATGCTGATCTTGGTCGACGTAGTCTGGGCAGAGAATGGTTGGGTTTCACTGTGCCTTCAGTATCGGGGGGACGGCGAGCAGTTTGCAGGTTTGAACCTATTGTTCTCATGGCACTGAGGATTCGAACCATGGAAGGCTTTCTCCTGTCCACGTCTGACTTGTCCATGTCAGACAACGGCTCATCTGGCTTTGAAGCTAGAAGCAAAGATGTGCATGCACGCATGTATACATGGGCTCGTGTAAGAACGCGCACACAACACACACGCGTGCACGCGTAGGAACGCGCGCGCGCGCGCGCGCGCACGCACGCACGCACGTGCACACACACACACACACACACACACACACACACACACACACACACACACACACACACACACACGTGCTATCATAGAGGAATACGCACTCATGCACTTGTATGCATACACAAAAACAAACATAAATGAGCGCTCGAGTGCACAAGTAGCACGCCGCACGCGACGCGCGCGGCCACACCGCGCGCGCACACACACACACACACACACACACACACACACACACACACATCATAAAAATCTCAGACCACAAGTGGGATTAGAACCTACAAAGCTGTGTGTTGTAACCGTTTTCCCTTCGGAAAAGAGCGTGTGTACAACGTAGCGTTGTAAGGGTTTGTTGTTGTTGTTGTCGTGTGTGTGTGTTGTTGTTGTTGTTGTTGTTTTTGTTTGTTTTGTGTTGTTTTGTTTTCTTTTCTTTTCTTTTGTTTGTTTGTTTTTTTCTCAGCATTTTGTCCGTTTATGCTGATATGGATCTCACGTTGTGTTCTGTTGTAGATACTGATGGCCTTGCCGACATTTTTTTTTTTTTTTTTTTTTTTTTGTCTTGTTTTGTATTTGTTTGTTTGGGTTATTTTTCCCTTCTTTGCTTTCCATTGTTTTTTTGAGTATTACATCCCCGGCGCTCACTCCCATTCCCCTCCAACCACAGCCACGCTGTGATTCGTTTTGTAGCAACCCAAGCACAACAGTCCACAGAGACCACTCATTGTCAGGCCGCCAGTGGACAGCCTTCTAGAGGAGACACTGCATCGTCGCCCCGTCACTTTGGCGAGCTCAGCGGTGTTTGTTCTGATCCAACACTGAAACACTTCTTGATGCAGTGTGCGCAGGACACCATCTTCTAAGCTCCTTCCTGATCGCAATTATTCCTTAGTCACAGAGCCAGCGTGTGTGAGCGTTCCGTGATAGAATGTACCACCGCACGTGAGGATGAGCGTCACCTCACGGATGTTGTCAGAAGCCTCGCAGATAAGCATGTCACTTGTGACGAAGTGGTTAGCTGTCACTGACTCCCAGCTCAGAGGTCGTGAGTTCGATTTCTATCAGAGCCATTTCTTTGTGGAATTTTTCTGCCCTGACCGGCTCCTACCAAGAGCTGAGCTTGATATGGGTTCAAGTGGGAAGACTTGGATTACACAATTGAGTTTCATCTACTGAAGGGATGCGTCTCGCTGAAAGCGTTGTTCAGATTTCCTAAGCAACGCTGCAGGTGTCTGTATCTCTCGGACCTGGTTGAAAGTAAGAGCAGAATACGGCCCTGTCGTGCAGTTTCAGACCAGAATGGAAATGGAGGATAAGGAGGAGGAGGAAATGCAAAGAAAAGCAAGGTGGTTTTGACAATACCAGTTTCTGATATCTGCCGCCGAATTCATATGCAGTCATAAGCGAAGGACAACAAGCAACGAACGACTTAAGACAATGACGTCACAGAAATGACGATTCAGGTCTCCATCATCAAACCTGTCTTCAAGAAAGGACTGAAAACCCGCCCAAAAGAGGGACTAAAAACAAGCAGAAACAGAGAAAACACCAAGTAGACACCGTAAGAGAATGGACACCGAAAGCATCACCCTGTTCCACATAGCACCCCCTGTACACAGGCTAACGATCCAGTGCGGGGTTACCTGAAGGATGACCAGGTTGTGAAGCGTCCTCCACCTTCCCTCCATCTTCTCCAGATCCGGTCTTCTTGGGCCGGGCTGTGATCAGACATAAGATAGTTTGAAGTAAGATATGTCTAAAAAGAAAGGAAATAACACAAAATTAACTATCATCCAAACCTGTCCTAGCCTATTTTTTATAAATGATAATATATGTCCTAATAAAAGATAAAAGGAAATAACACAAAATTAACTATCATCCAAACCTGTCCTAGCCTATTAAATGAAATATGTCTAAAAAGAAAGGAAATAACACAAATTAACTATCATCCAAACCTGTCCTAGCCTATTAAATGAAATATGTCTAAAAAGAAAGGAAATAACACAAAATTAACTATCATCCAAACCTGTCCTAGCCTATTAAATGAAATATGTCTAAAAAGAAAGGAAATAACACGAAATTAACTATCATCCAAACCTGTCTAGCCTATTAAATGAAATATGTCTAAAAAGAAAAGAAATAACACGAAATTAACTATCATCCAAACCTGTCCTAGCCTATTAAATGAAATATGTCTAAAAGAAAGGAATAACACGAATTAACTAAACTTCTAGCACAAGGAAACCCTCGCCAATGTCTCATTAAATGAATGAAATGCGCTCTGACAGCCTCGTTTTCTTCACGCCCTCTTGCCTGAAGTGATTGAAGATAAGTGATTGCTCTTTCATTTTCGTTGTCCTAATTCAATTGTTCTGTATCTTGCCTGAAGAAGATCTGAGAGGTCGAAACGCGTCGTGTTTTGTCTTGTGATTCGTTTGTCCACTTTTTTTTTTTTCCGGTTCGCTAACATTTATTTAAGATTTTGAATACATGAATCAATGAATCAAGACCCAGCACGCCCCTTTCGACTCACGTGTGAATAAATTACACATGACAGAAAGTATGTCAAGGAAAGGTGAAGGGCAAAGGATGGGAAGGATGGATGAGGTTTGGGATGAGGGGAAAAACTGATTAGGGCGAAGGAAGCGCGGAGGGAAGGAGGGGGGGGGGGAGTCATTGGGATAGGGTAAGGGAGTTACGGAAGGGAGAGGGCGAGGGGCGGCTGTCTACGGTATATTTTCATTTGACACTTACTGTGGGTGAAGGTGGAATGTCTACTACCAGAGAGTTCCAAACGTGTACAGCAAGTGGTGAAACTTTATTCCCTTCTCATAATACACCAACGACAGGAAATTTATCGTACTGTTTAGTGCAGACCCGTTCAAATGTTCATCTCCAAGTGGCTTTGACTTGGTCACGTTTGCCAAGATTTCCCTATATTGTGAAGCTACAAACTCATTTCTGCCATTTTGCTTGGCTGAAACGCATAAACGTATCTGTTTTTCGTAGGATATGAAATTTAATATGCTTTTTTTCATATCGTTTAATGTGTTTTTATTAGAGCGATAAGCAATAACGCTAATCGATCATAGTTTCAGATAGAATGCAAATTTGCTAACATTAAGAAAACTGATTAAATTGTTTTCATGTAAAGACCTTTAAAATGTAGTTTGACAACATCCAAACCAGTGGTGATATCTTCTTGTAAGGGGATGGCTGGAGGGTCTCATCAATATTTACAGTTCTGTCAATTAAAAAAAAAGCTTATGTTACGTTTTAGTGCGCGTTCACTCACACGCGCGCGCGCCTGCGCGCACACACGCTCGCACGCACGCACATACACACACACACACGCACGCGCGCGCGCGCGCGCATGCACGCACGCACACGCATACGCACGCAGGCGCACGCATACACGCACACACACACACACACACACACACACACACACACACACACACGCCGATGTTAAAGAGAGAGAGAGAGAGAGAGAGAGAGAGAGAGAGAGAGAGAGAGAGAGAGAGAGAGAGAGAGAGAGAATGACGGCAGAGAGACAGAGAGAGAGTTGCGGCAGCCGCGCCACTCTCGTTTTCATCATCATCAATTAACAATCATATCGTCATCGTTGTCATCGTCATCACTGACGTCAAATCATCCTCCTCACCGCATATACACGTCAACACACATCATGCAGACATACCTATGGCGGCAGCATCGACACTCGACCAGCAGACCAACACCGCCAGGGTCAGAAGAGAAAGGAGGGGCAGTATCCTCCTCCACCTCCTCCTCCCTCCTCCCTCCATCCCTCAGTACACACGCACGGGCAGACTGAGAAACAAGCGAGCATGCAATTGAGTGGTTTAGATTTAAGAAAAAAAAAAAAGACACGAAGTTCAGTGACATTCGGGCATTTTCACCTCAACTTGAAGAAATAAGTAACTACCAAACAAGAACATGTAAAAAAAAGATTAGAGATGTTTGCAAAGCAAGTTATGGCGGAGCTGAAACAGAAATGCAAACCTCTCTCTCTGTCTCTGTCTCTCTCTCTCTCTCTCTCTCTCTCTCTCTCTGGACAGCGGTGGGGGCGGGGGGGGGGGGGGGGGGGGACTGGCGATTCCTTTTTCCCTTTTCATCAACTTCTCAAATTGATGTAATGATTTCAATCATTTTTATCATTTTATCTAAATTCAAATCTGTTGGGAAAAAATTGTTCAGTAGACGATCATGAGTTTTAAGGATGTGATCGCTTCGCTCAGTATCGAGTAAGGCATATAAGTACAGCTTGAAAAGGCAACCACTGAGTAAGACAGCGATTTATTTTTTTTTTTTTTCCTCGCTATTTTTCTCACATTTTGTTTTCATTTCGTTGTTTACTTTCGCTTTTTTTTTTTTTTTTTTTGTTGTAAAGAAGCAATTATCAGTAAAAGATCGTATGTCATTTAAGACCTAGACTATGGACTCTTGTCATTTTCACGATTTTGTGAATGAAGAAAGGAAAGGAAGAGTCAAGGACAGGAAACATGAAAGAAACAAGCAAACTAGGAGATTGGGGTGGGCAAACTAGGAGATTGGGCTGGGCAAACTAGGAGATTGGGCTGGGCAAACTAGAAGATTGGGCTGGGCAAACTAGGAGATTGGGGTGGGCAAACTAGAAGATTGGGGTGGGCAAACTAGAAGATTGGGGTGGGCAAACTAGAAGATTGGGGTGGGCAAACTAGGAGATTGAGATGGGCAAACTAGGAGATTGGGGTGGGTAAACTAGAAGATTGGGGTGGGGAAACTAGGAGATTGGGGTGGGCAAACTAGGAGACTGGGGTGAGCAAACTAGAAGATTGGGGTGGGCAAACTAGAAGATTTGGGTTCCGTCGCTCTCCGTCAATAGTACCCTGGCGAATTTTTTAGGAAGGCCACAGGATCTTGTTACATCTACACACCAACGTAGTTATCTTTTCTTAAATATATGTATATCTGTTTGTCTCTGTCAGTAGATCTTCGCGTGGTCTTATATGCTGGTTGA
>CM065748.1:20080327-20085327 GCA_033310375.1 Conus canariensis
GGGATTACAATGGTTCCCATATGCAGCTAGTGAAGGGTTTAACATTTGAAATATATATTCCCAATTTTATGTCCCCATTTTATTCTTCTCTTCCCCCCCCTCCCCACCCCCACCCCCTTTCCTTTCTTTTCTTTTCTTTTGTTTTGTTTTTGTTGTTGTTTTTTGTCTCTCTCTTTCATTTAAATCTTTGCCAAGTCATTAATATCATGACGGAAGAATTGTTAGCCTGCACTTGTTTCCCCCCACTACTAGATTGTTCAGCACGACTTTATGGAAAAGGGAGAGGGAAGACAAGATCGGAGTGGGGCGGGGAGAGGAGGGAGGGGTAGATGCTATCAATGACTGAGGAGAGTGGACCATCCATTGATGACTGCGATATAGACTTGTCGAGGGGGGCAGTCACCGTAAGGACTCGTCACTCTGTGTGTACCACTGATGGATGTCTCAACATGATCAGCAAGACAAGATGACGGAGCTGTTGGATCGCGTGTCTGCTCCTTAATCGTTCATCAGTATAAGCTTCAATATCCGTTACTCACGTACACGTACGAATGCACACACAAACATACGCATATTACAAGACATGACGTGTGGAGGTTCACATGCATGCACATTCTCTCTCTCTCTCTCTCTCTCTCTCTCTCTCTCTCTCTCTCTCTCTCTCTCTCTCACACACACACACACACACACACACACACACACACACACACACACACACACACACACACACACACGGGCACACACACACACAAGTTAGAGCGCGTTCGAACACACCACGCACGCACGTACACACACACACAAACACACACACACACACACACACACACACATGCGCGCGCGCGCGCAAACGCATGTCTTGACATTACATTTCCAATCTCCATCGATCTGCCTACACCGATATACTCTCTTCGACTCTCGCTTGAAACGAACTGATCACAAAAGTTAGAAGAAGAAGAAGAAGAAGAAGAAGAAGAAGAAGAAGAAGAAAAAGAAGAAGAAGAAGTAGAAGAAGAAGAAGAAGAAGAAACTTTAGTTAGCGGTTAGAACTACAGCAGAATAAGCTTCAATTCAATGATCATTTAGTCAGGGGACATTGGATCACAAAATGCAAACTCTCTCTATTAAAGAAAATATGTCATTCTCGTAGAAATATGTAGAAAATCTCATGTTCCACGGCTAATTTGCCTCTGATACGGGGAACGATAAACTGTTTTGGATCAGTCTTTCTGTTTCACGATGTGACTAATGTGACCTTTTTTTTAGCATACAAACCATGAACCAGTGAGAACAGAAGCCTAGAGTGGCAGAATGGCAGAATGGTTTGTAAGCAAAACGCAGCAGATGACACAGAAGAAACACGAGAAAAGATGATCCGCAAAGCCTTGGGAGGCCCAGAAGAAGCAAGCTCGCCAAACTAGCCAGAGGGAGATACTCATCCGGCGACAAACTCAGGCAAGGCGCGCAGAACGAAACCACGAAAAAAAATCCCCTGAATGTATTCACCAATGAAGGCATGGCACGCAGAAAAAAAAATCTCTCCTGAAGTTTTTCACCATGCGAAGGCAAGGCGCGCAGGACAAACCACGACAGTTCCCCAAAGGCAAGGCTCACAGAACAAACCAACAAAATTCCCTAAAGGCAAGGCGCACAGAACAAACCAACAAAATTCCCTAAAGGCAAGGCGCACAGAACAAACCAACAAAATTCCCTGAAGACAAGGCACACAGAACAAAACCACGACAATTCCCTGAAGGCAAGGCACACAGAACAAACCACGACAATTCCCTCAAGGCAAGGCGCACAGAACAAACCACAATTCCCCGAAGGCAAGGCACGCAGAACACACCACGACAATTCCCTGAAGGCAAGGCCACAGAACAAACCACGACAATTCCCCGAAGGCAAGACGCACAGAACAAACCATGACAATGCCCTGAAGGCAAGGCGCACAGAACAAACCACGACATTTCTCTGAAGGCAAGGCACACAGAACAAACCATGACATTTCTCTGAAGGCAAGGCGCACGGAACAAACCACGACATTTCCCTGAAGGCATAGCGCACAGAACAAACCACGACATTTCTCTGAAGGCAAGGCACACAACAAACCACGACATTTCCCTGAAGGCAAGGCGCACAGAACAAACCACGACAATTCCCTGAAGGCAAGGCACACAGAACAAACCATGACAATTCCCTGAAGGCAAGGCGCACAGAACAAACCAACAAAATTCCCTGAAGGCAAGGCGTACAGAACAAACCACGACAATTCCCTGAAGGCAAGACACACAGAACAAACCATGACAATTCCCTGAAGGCAAGGCACACAGAACAAACCACGACAATTCCCTGAAGGCAAGGCACACAGAACAAACCACGACAATTCCCTGAAGGCAAGGCATACAGAACAAACCACGACAATTCCCTGAAGACAAGGTGCACAGAACAAACCACGACAATTCCCTGAAGGCAAGGTGCACAGAACAAACACGACAATTCCCCGAAGGCAAGGCACACAGAACAAACCATGACAATTCCCTGAAGGCAAGGTGCACAGAACAAACCATGACAATTCCCTGAAGGCAAGGCACACAGAACAAACCACGACAATTCCCTGAAGGCAAGGCACACAGAACAAACCACGACATTTCACTGAAGGCAAGGCGCACAGAACAAACCACGACAATTCCCTGAAGGCAAGGCGCACAGAACAAACCACGACATTTCTCTGAAGGCAAGGCACGCAGAACAAACCACGACAATTCCCTGAAGGCAAGGTGCACGGAACAAACCAAGAAAATTCCCTGAAGGCAAGGCACACAGAACAAACCACGACAATTCCCTGAAGGCAAGGCATGCAGAACAAACCACGACAGTTCCCTTAAGGCAAGGCACGCACAGAACAACTCAGAACAACCCCCTAGAGCTGTTCATCCCAAACAAATTCAGCAATGCACACCGAACAAACCTTATTCACCAAAAGAAAGGCAAGGCACGCAGAACAAACCATGAAAATTCTCTAAAGCTCCCGCTCCCTCCCCCAAACGAAGGCAAAGAGCTCAGAACAATCAAAGATAATTTCCCTGAAGCTATTCACCGAAATACAGGCAAGGCATGCAGAACAAACCATGAAAATTTCCTGACTCTCTTCACTATATAAAGGCAAGGCACGCAGGACAAAGCACGAAAATCCCTGAAGCATTGTACCAAATGAAGGCAAGGCACGCAGGACAAAGCATGAAAATCCCCTGAAGCTTTGTACCAAATGAAGGCAAGGCACGCAGGAAAAAGCACGAAAATCCCTCTGAAGCTTTGTATCAAATGAAGGCAAGGCACGCAGGACAAAGCACGAAAATCCCTCTGAAGCTTTGTACCACATGAAGGCAAGACACGCAGGACAAAGCATGAAAATCCCTCTGAAGCTTTGTACCAAATGAAGGCAAGACACGCAGGACAAAGCACGAAAATCCCCTGAAGCTTTGTACCAAATGAAGGCAAGACACGCAGGACAAAGCACGAAAATCCCCTGAAGCTTTGTACCAAATGAAGGCAAGGCACGCAAGACAAAGCACGAAAATCCCTGAAGCTTTGTACCAAATGAAGGCAAGGCACGCAAGAGAAAGCACGAAAATCCCCTGAAGTTTTGTACCAAATGAAGGCAAGGCACGCAGGACAAAGCACGAAAATCCCCTGAAGCTTTGTACCACATGAAGGCAAGACACGCAGGACAAAGCACGAAAATCCCCTGAAGCTTTGTACCAAATGAAGGCAAGGCACGCAGGACAAAGCACGAAAATCCCCTGAAGCTTTGTACCAAGTGAAGGCAAGGCGCGCAAGACAAAGCACGAAAATCCCCTGAAGCTTTGTACCAAGTGAAGGCAAGGCACGCAGTACAAAGCACGAAAATCCCCTGAAGCTTTGTACCAAATGAAGGCAAGGCACGCAGGACAAAGCACGAAAATCCCTCTGAAGCTTTGTACCAATGAAGCAAGGCACGCGGGACAAAGCACGAAAATCCCTCTGAAGCTTTGTACCAAATGAAGGCAAGGCACGCAAGACAAAGCACGAAAATCCCCTGAAGCTTTGTGACCAAATGAAGGCAAGGCACGCAGGACAAAGCACGAAAATCCCCTGAAGCTTTGTACCAAATGAAGGCAAGGCACGCAGGACAAAGCACGAAAATCCCCCTGATGCTTTGTACCAAATGAAGGCAAGGCGCGCAAGACAAAGCACGAAAATCCCCCTGATGCTTTGTACCAAATGAAGTCAAGGCACGCAGAACAAACCACGAAAATCCACCGAAGCTATCCACCTAGAGAAAGCAAGGCGCGCTGAACGAACTACGAAAATGCCCTGAAGCTTTTCACCGGGCACACACGAGGGCAATACATGCAGGACAAAGAAAGAAATTTCTCTAAACCCCACGCAGTACAGCTGCTCGCGAGCTAAAAAAAAGAAAAAGAAAAAAAAAAAAAATGTCGCGCAAGCTATTCAGCCAGCAGATACAAAGCCAAGGTACGCAGGACAGACAAGGAAATTTCTCTTCTTCACACTTCCTTTTTCTCTCAGGAGTTTCCTCGTTTATTTCAGGAGCCTCCTCTCTGTGTATTGCTCTCTGTGTTAAATGAGTCAAAGGGTCATCAGAAGCATTGTTAGTAGGGAGCTGTGGGCGTTCAATCGTTTCATCATGGGAACGGAATGCATCCTCCTAATGTTTCGTCATGGGAACAGAAGGTGTTTGTTGGTTGTTGTTGTTTTTTTTTCCCTCCCTTGTTCATCATTTTACTGTTATCGTGCTGTGTTTCTGTAACAACCCCTTTCACCATCACCACCACCACCACCACCCCTCTCCGTTTTCCCCTTCCCCCGTCACCCCTTACACATCTAACCCTGTTCTCCACTACATCCTGCCTTCTTTCACCTTTCCATGTAATTGTTTTTCAGATATGTTATGTTACTTTTTTTTAACAAATGTTTTGCATACCAAAAAAAAAAATCAA
>CM065748.1:20097827-20192827 GCA_033310375.1 Conus canariensis
TAGCAAATTTTTGTCAAAAGTCACACCTAGATCTTTCTCTTCCTCACATTTAGATACTTTTATTTCCTTATCCCCAATTTTCATTCTATACTCCTTTTGTGGGTTTGTTTTACCAGTATGAAGTACTTTACATTTTTCTGCGTTAAAATATAGATTCCAAGTATCAGACCACTGTACTAATGTTTCAATATCCTTGTGCAATTCCTTATGCAATTTCGGAGAGTTATAAAGTGTTGTGTCATCTGCAAAGATTTTACATGTACTCTTTAATTCTACAGGGAGATCATTTATAAACACCGTAAATAATATTGGTCCCAAAATACTGCCTTGTGGTATCCCACTAATAACATCAGCACTGTGAGAGAAGGAACTACCAATCCTTACCTTCTGAGTTCTTTTTGATAAAAAGTCTCTAATCCAACCAAGCACATTTCCTATTATTCCATAAGACTCTAATTTCTTTAAAAGTCTTTCATGTGGTTCTGAATCGAATGCTTTTCTAAAGTCTAAATACAAAATATCTATATTCTCTCATTTATCTATCTCATTTGTGAAATCTTCCATCACTTCTAAAAGTTGAGTCACACAAGATCTTTTTGCACGAAATCCATGTTGACACTCAGCATATAATTTATTTTCTGTCGTATGTTTAAAAATAGCCTCTCTAATAAATGATTCTAAAATTTTGCATATAATACATGTTAAACTCACTGGTCTATAATTTCCTGGATCTGTTCTTGTACCTTTTTTGAATACTGGAATGACCGTAGCTGTTTTCCAATCGGAAGGTACTATCATTTCTTTAACAGATTTAGTAAAGAGTATGTAAAGTGGGAAGGCCATTTCCTCATTTAGCTCTTTCAGTATTCTTGATGGGATGGCATCCGGACCACATGCCTTATTAGGGTTCAGAGACTGAAGTTTCTTTTTTATTGCATCCACAGAAATGTCTACATTTTCTAATACTATGCCTTTTGACCTTGAAGCTGGACTTAGAATAGGCATATTTTTAGTATCTTCCCTTGTGAATACACTAGAAAAAAATGTATTCAAAATATCTGCCTTACCCCTATCTGTCTCCACTGTGTCACCATCCTTAGTTACTAAAGGGCTCACTCCTGTATTCATCTTTGTTTTCGATTGTACGTATCTCCAGATATCATCTTCTTCATTCTCACGATCTACGAAGTATCTTCAACCGACGGACGTCAAACTTCTTCTTCCAGTAATGTCCACCTGCCGAGTATTCGGCAATTATTGACATGCTGGAGGGTCACTGAGCAGCTTGAGAAAAAAAAAAAAAAAAAAGATTTACGTGGAGGATCTGGTCACCTTCGAAATGAAGGAGGCCAGAGTGGGGGATTTGTCGGCTTCTGCGGACAGGTCGTTCCAGTCACGGATGGTACGGGGGAAGAAGGCATGCTTGCGGTAGTCTGTGCGGGTAGTTATGCGCTGGAATTTCATGTTGTGGCTTCTTCTGCTTGTGGGTGGCAGGGGCTTCAAGTCTTTGCATTCCACACATGCTTGACCGTTTTGAATTTTAGTTAACATGGAGAGTCTGCACATGCGGCGGCGTTCTTGGAGCGTGGTCCACTGCAACTCTTCAAGCATGTCGTACCATACCATACCATACCATACTGCTACAGACTGGATTAGGCTATTCGTGAGCCTTTAGTCTGATCTTTTTCAACAAAACTGGTAATTCCTAATAGCGCCGACATCTGAAAATTTATCTAATCACGTATCTACGGTCTGCCCAATGATTATCCAGACTGGCCTTAAAGCTGTTGAGAGATGGTGCATTAAATACTTGAGCAGGAAATACTAGCCACAGAGTTTTCGTGTCATATCAGTTTTTTATGGATTTGCTTTTGTTGAAACCATACGATTGTATGCAAGTTTCGTCTACGACATCACTACGCTGACACAGAGCAGAAGCCTATTCTGTTTGTGCCATTTACCTACTGTATTTGTAGATTCATATTAAGTTGTCACGTCTCGGCTACAGCCTACCTAACTTGATTTTGGACATTGTGCAACAGGTCTTCTTCGTATCCTACGTCGAATCATCATCGTGCACATCCGACGAGTGAAGCTG
Source organism: Conus canariensis (assembly GCA_033310375.1). Classification (NCBI taxonomy): domain Eukaryota; kingdom Metazoa; phylum Mollusca; class Gastropoda; order Neogastropoda; family Conidae; genus Conus; species Conus canariensis. The sequence goes on from CM065748.1 coordinate 20,099,926, forward strand.
ACCAAGTTTTCTTGTTTTGCGAGACTGTTTTTATCTACGCTTTATTCCTTGTGTCAGTGTCTGCTCTATTCTGGATCTGTGCTGGACTATCAGTATTGTGATTTGAGTTCTTCAAGGTTTGTTTTGAGCTGTATCTTCGAGCTCTGCGGAGGGACATTGTTTTAGGACGGTTTATATATTCTGTCATACCATTGTCTTCAAGATGTACCTGCCATAATTTCAACGCTTGTGCCGTCATGAAGCTTGGTACCACAAAATCACAGGCATCATACTCCGTGTCAGTTAAAGCAGAGGACGGAAGCACCAAGAAACTGACCTTGGCAGAAACGGTGGCAGAGAAAGACCTTGGTGTATGAGTGGACAACAAGCTGAATTTTGTGGACCATGTAGCACATGCCACTGGGAAGGCAACTAGGATAGTTGGACTCATCAGGAGGTCATTTGACTATCTGACAGAGCAGATGTTCGTCCAGCTCTTCAAGAGCCTAGTGCGGCCTATTCTGGAATATGGACACAGCGTCTGGCAGCCGTGTCAGAAAACACTTTGCAGTGACATTGAGGATGTGCAGCCGCGAACCACAAAACTGCTGGGATCCTTGAGGAACAAGCCGTATCCAGAGAGGCTGAGAGCCCTATGATTGCCCACACTGGAACATCGCCGACTCAGGGGCGACATGATTGAGGTTTTCAAGTACCTCCATGGATATTATTATGAAGTCCAGCGACCGGAACTGGCACTGACAAGTGGAAGGGCCCTCTGTGGGCACTGTCTAAAACTGCAGAAGGACAGGTAGCGACTGGACCTCGGGGGAACTACTTTGCTCACAGAGTGGTGTCTACTTGGAACAGTCTCCCTGAGACGGTTGTGATGGCGCCATCCACCAATGCCTTTAAGGGTCGACTGGACCACAACTGGAGGCATCTACCCAGCCTGTACGAACCAAAAATGTAAAAACTAGTCACTCAGTCTTGCAAGCCACGCATGACAGTCACTGAGTGACAAGTTATAAGAGGATCTACGAACAAGCCTTTAAAGGTCTCAATCGTCGAACAAGTCAAGTCAAGTCAAGAACATCACTGTCATCATCTGTGACGTCGTGAATGACACTTGTCAATCCTCTGAACACTACAAGTTAAAGAGAAGAAGACGTCACTAGCTAAGTAGTAGGCCTACATATTAAATGTTTGTATGCGTGGTGTCTAGTCCCCGTACAGTGAGGATTGTGTTGTGTATTGTTTAATCCATCATCATCATCATCATCATCACCACCACCACCACCACAAACATTGATTCAATAATAATTATGTTTCCTTACTTACTCTTTTGTTTTATTTTATTTTATTTTTTTGAAGAAAAGCTAGAGAATGGGGAATGGTGGTTGGTGTCTAAAAAAACCCATTTTAACAACAAGGTCACAAAAATATAATAGCCCTTAGACATTTATTAACGGAGCCACTGCATTACACCATCCACAGTGCCATAACGTTGCGACATCCGAGCACGAGCACAGCGGACGCGGCGTCTGCTTGGATCAGGAAGATCTTTCAGGTGAACACCTTCAACATGATGGTGATTAGATCTACTTCACACATGTAGGAGCGGGAAGAAAAAAAAGGAGACAAAATGAAATGAACAATGACGCAAAGGAGATAACATAAAATGAACTACGGCACAAAAACAGAACCAATGACAGACAATTGTCTAAAGGAGAAGACGGAAAGCGCACCTACATCTGTGAAGCTGCTGGGCTGTACGCTTTTCGGGCCCCGTATAAAAATAGTGCTCTAGCACTTACAGCCGCGGCCAAGTATGACCCAGAGCAAAAATTTTTGCCCAGAGCCATAGGCCTACCCAGACGAACAAAGCGCCGCACTCTACCAAATAAGCGAAAACAATATTTGGGAGGGCGTGGAGGAGACGGGTGGATGTTGTTTCTTCTTCTTCTTTTTTTTTCTTTTCTCTCCCCCCCCCCCCCCCCCCCCCCCCCCTTTTACTTTTTTTATGTTTTTTTTTTTTTTAATTTGAAGTTTGAATGGCTGAGCAGAAGATGCAGATTCTGCCTTCTTTATGTTGTTTGCTTTTCACTCCGCCCCCCCCCCCCCCCCCTTCCCCACTTCTTAACACGTATATTGGTAAGTTTTTAAAAAGGAAAGATACTATTTCCGCAGACAAACAGATAACTGTATAGGCTAGATCCCTGTAATTTGTTTTGTCTGCGGAAATAATATCTTTCCTTTTTGGAAATTTGCTTCAATTTCCGTCTCCAGTCGCCTCGCTTTGAAACTAGGCCTAACATAAGGTCTGGACCAAGCATGGACCTAGCACGGCAGGGGGAAATACCCGCCGATGACTACGCATGCTGAATAATATTCAGTAGTAGAGCTTTCGAAACGTTGCCGATTTATGCAACGCCTAAAGCCTATGGTCCACCACGCAGTTCAGAAGTGTGAGCCAGACTGATACTACAACCTCCGATAGCAGAACACTCACAGACACCCATTAGACTGATATCAGTTTGGTAAATCGAGCCTATTTTGGCTTTTTTTCTTTTTTTTTCTTTCTCATCAGTCACACTCTTACGGTCCTCCTCCCCACCTACTGTTCCGCCCTTCCTGCCTGCTGCAGTGGTTCTCACCTCTTTCTCGGCTGTCGACAAACCTTCTAAGGCCGCGAACTGAAACTTGCGCTTGAAAATAAAGTCCGTGTCGCCAGGAAGAGACGGGTCTTTTGTTGTGAACTGATAAAAGGACATGAAACCATTTTGATCGGCACCGAAAGAGCGTGTTACGTTAGCGCTCTAAAGACCATAGTACAGAGCTGGACCTGTGATTCTCTGCCTCTACGGTCAACTCACTCACACGACAGTTCGTGTCCCCCGAAGTTCCTGTCCCGGGTGTAGGAATCTGCAATGAATTAGGTCATTGCTAGTGTAGCCGCTTCGTGCGAAGGAAACGCCATTTCGAATTTTGAGGACAACAATTTGATCGAATTTGTTTCGACTGATCACGATGGTTTTGAGAAAGGCATTGTGCCTGGCGCTTATGTTCTGTGTTATTTGGAGACGTAAGTTTGTTTCTTTTTTTGTGTGTGGTTGTATTCTATGAATCATTTGCGAAAGTAATAATTGTGGTGGGTAGGCGCAGAAGGTGTGTGTGTGTGTGAACAAGAAAGGGCAATTGCGGTTTGTGTCAGGTAGTTTGTAGGGAGAGCGTCGTGCCAGGTAATGAAACACCTTTGCTGCAGAATCATAGCGAAGAGCGATTAAATGTTCACATCCTCCACCTCCACAAGGTAATAGGTCCCACACAGTTTGCTTGCTAGAAGTGGACGTGGTTCATGGAAGGTGGGAAAGTTTTCTCTGTTGGTACCTGCTCTTACTCGGTCCGCGGAAAACCCGGAAGTGGAGGGACATTTTTTCTAAACAATATCGAATGGTTCAGTACGTTCTCAGTGTTTAATTCCAAACAGTACAAACATATATTGGTACACTGTCATTACAGAAATACCTATTTTAAATAATGATAGGCTTGGTCTATAAAATCGGAAAAGTTACTCTGTGTTAGGTTTTCTTATGGGAGCAAAAAATACCCGACTTGTTTACTGTTTTTGGCTATAAAAGTCCAAGCAGCAGTGAGGAGAACTTGCAGCAGTTAAATAAACTGATGTTATCTGCAGCAGAGAGAAAACCACACACTTGCTTGTGATGGGGGACTTTAATTTTCCAGAAATAGTCTTGTGACTCGTTTGTCCACGTTCTCTGGGCGGTTCGCTAACATTTATTTAAGATTTGATAAGTGTAAGGCAGGTGAAAATCACCCAGCACAGGTGTTCTACAGGTGTACAAAGGATGCATTCCTTATTCAAAACCAGATGGAACTAATGCGTTACAGGCATGGACAGAAGCCTACACTAATAGATCTGGTATTCACAAACAGGGATGACATGGTACTGGACATTCCTACAACAGCAGGACTGGGAAAAAGCGACCATGCCACACTAGTGATCAGTCTGTCTTGCCATGGAGGAAAACCTACTGTGGTTCACCGCCCAAATTTTCGAAAAGCAGATTTTGATGGCATCAGGCATGAACTGGGATCAGTGGATTGGGAGCAGGTACTTCAAGGCTGTACAGTGGATGCTATGTGGGACATCTTCAAGGAGAAAATTGAAAAGGTGATTGAAAAATTTGTACCCACGTCATAAGGTGGAAGGAAAAGAAAGGCATGGATGGACAAGGGCACACTTGCTTCGGTCAGAAAGAAGCACAAGTTATTTAGACGCTGGAAAGAGACGCATGATGGCAAAGCTTATGAGGAGTATGTGAGGGCCGGGAATCAGGCCAGGAAAGCATGCAGGAAAGCCAAGAAAAAACTGGAAGAACAAGTGGTGCGACAGGCACAGAAAAACCCAAAGGCATTTTGGTCCTATGTGAAGAACAAGACAAAAACAAGAAGTGGAGTTGCCGACTTGAAGAGAGAAGATGGATCAAAAACATCATCAGACAAAGAAAAAGCAGAGTTGTTGAACCATTTCTTCCAAAGTGTGTTTACAACAGAAGGAGATGGTGGACTGCCTGATCCCCCCCAGTATGACTATGGGAGTGAACTGGCTGACTTTGACATTACTGTTGAAAAAGTGAAAAAGCTGCTGAAGAACCTCAAGACTGGCAAGGCCCCAGGACCAGATGGTATTAACCCATTGCTGTTGTCCGAGGCTGCTGAAACGCTGGCGCTCCCGGTGACGCTACTGTTTAGGAAGTCTCTTGAGGAATCGAAGCTACCGCAGGACTGGAAAACAGCGATAGTGACACCAGTTTTCAAGAAAGGGAGTAAACTTCTAGCAAAACAATTACAGGCCAGTGAGTCTCACTTGCCTTCTCTGTAAGGTCATGGAAACTCTGGTGAGGGAGCAGTTGATTGAGCATCTCCAAGCCAATGACCTGATATGTAGAGAACAACATGGCTTCATCCAGGGGCGTTCATGTGCTACCCAGCTTTTGGATGTTCTGGATACGTGGACGAAAGTGCTTGACAGTGGAGGTTCCATCGACGTGATCTACATGGATTATCAGAAAGCGTTTGACAGCGTACCTCACCGCCGACTGGTCAGCAAGATTAAACTTATTTAAAGCCCATGGGGTGTCAGGGAGCGTCTTGCAGTGGATTGAAGCTTTCTTGGGCAAGAGAAAACAGGGTGATCGTGAATGGAGCATCATCGCAGCAAGCTGATGTGACAAGCGGAATCCCACAGGGGAGCGTGTTGGGTCCACTGCTGTTCGTGATGTACATCAATGACCTCCCCAGCCGAGTGGAGAGCAGTGTAAGGTTGTTTGCAGATGACACAAAGATTTTTACGAGAAGTGATCAGGAAGCAGCTACGCACATACTTCAGGATGACCTGGACAGACTCCAGCAGTGGTCGAGAGACTGGTTACTCAGATTTCATCCTGAGAAGTGCAGCGTATTGAAGTTGGGGAACAGGAAGTCAGAGGCAGTCTATAACATGAGAGGGAAGACCAACCAAGGAGAAGATTACAACTTGGCCCTTGCTGAAAGTGATGTGGAGAAGGACCTAGGCGTCCTGATCGACAACAAGCTTGACTTCAGGGCGCATATCGCGAGCATCACCGCAAAGGCGAACAAGGTTGTTGGCATCATACGGCGCTCATTTGACTATCTTACTGAGGACCTGTTTATCCAGCTCTTCAAGTCGCTGGTCCGACCACTGGTGGAATATGGGCACACTGTATGGAATCCACACTCAAAGACCCTCTGCAAAGACATTGAGGATGTGCAACGTCGTGCTACTAAGCTAATAGGTTCATTGAAAGAAAAGCCGTATCCAGAAAGACTCGCCACTCTGAAGCTTCCCAGTCTTGAGCACCGAAGAAAACGTGGTGACATGATCGACACATATAAATACGTTCATGGTGTCTACAAGACAGATCAGCCACAGTTCACACTCGCAGTAAGCAGAGAGAGACGAGGAAACAGTCTTAAGTTGAATAAATCACACTGTAGGGGTCAAGGTACGCAGTTCCTACTTCTCAGAGCGAGTCATCAATACCTGGAACAGTTTGCCAGACAGTGTTGTCACTGCACCTACCATGTCAGCTTTTAAGTGCAGGTTGGACGCCCACTGGACAAACCTGCCTACAATCTATGATCCAGATTGCTACCACTAGCCACGCATGCCAATTTATAAGCATTCTGGATTACTTCCTGGAAAGACGAACTGGCCTACCCAGGCCTCAAGCGTCTCTACGATCAAGTATCAAGTATGATTAGACACACACACACACACCCCCCCCCCCCCCCCCCCCCAAAGCAATTGTAAATTAAGACGGGCAAAGTTTATTACAACGGGGATTTTCTCGTTTTATCTCATAAATGTAGGTTTAGTACAATGGAGACTGACTCTCTCTCTCTCTCTCTCTCTCTCTCTCTCCTCTCTCTCCCCCATACATGAAGCATATGAACCGGGGCTTGGAAGATTTATTTTGACGTCTGTTATTTCAAGTGTTTTTTTTTAAATTATGTGATCAGATTTCAGGTAAAAACAAAGGCCATGGAAAACTGTAATGTATTTCAAGACTTTTTTGTGATTGCTTACTTCATAATAATAATTGAAAGATAAAGTTTAAAACATACTCGGTTTATAACCATGGTTAGACTAACTTAGTGAATCAGTCAGTGGTCTATTGCCTTTTGCACAATGAAAAAGAATTAACTTTCAGCTTAAAAAGAAGGGGGGGGGGGGGGGGAATTTAATTTTTGATTAATTAAAGTAAATTGCGTTCCTTCTAGCACTATGCTTATTAGATATTGCTTTCTTTTAATTAAAAGGAAAACTAGAAACGTGGACACCCCTAAAAGTAGTTTCTGAAAATGTATTTGAAAGAGTATTCAGCCAGTCCACCCAAGTGCCTCTCTTTCCACCATCATCAACAGAAAGTGCTGCTTATTCTTTGCAAAGCATGCTTTGTGAGGGATACAGGAGAGCACCTTAACGGTAACCCTTTGCCTCCCACGACTTCATTGTAATTTTTTTTTTTTACCGTTTCAGTTTCAGCTTGTCATGTTAATGTTAGTCTATATAAGCTGTAATGTTTGGAGTTCTGGTTTGGGTTTGTTACATACTCAAGTCAGTTCTGTACAATTAATATCACATAAAAAATTATTCCAGGCATGCTTGTGCTCCTGGTTTTCCATCTTCTCCCCATGATCCCCGAGCTGTGGGTATATATCCGTGGTTGGGAATGAAAGGCTTAACACATGATTTTTGTTTTTTTTAATCAAGGCTGACAAAAATCTGCAACCCCCCCCCCCCCCCCTCCACTTTCCACCCTCCCTTATAAAATATACACATCAGAAATGTCTTCAGGGAGACATATCAGTTCCTCCAGATTAAAGGTGTTTTTTTTTTTCATACCAAAGGTTTGTTTAGCATCTAAAGCATGGGTCTGTATTGAACATACTTTACTCAAGAAAGTTAAACTGAAAACAAAACAAGGAAAAAAAACCCACCAAAAAACAACAACAAAATGAAAGAGCAGGGAGTGTGTGATTGTGTTTACTCAACAGGAATCAGCATCATTTCATCCATTTCACAGATGTATCAATCTAAACCAGCAAATTTCACTCAGGGGTGCTGAAAGCTTCTTCCAAGTTTAGAGATTGGAAGCTCCATGAAGGGTCTTGCTTGCATTGAGAAGTAAACATCACAATTTTTTTTACAGATTTTTTTATTTTTTACAAATTCATAACATTACTTTTTCTTGTTCAGACAGAACACAATGAATAGACTTTACAAGTTACCACTTTATTAATTGATTCTAAGGTGCAGTGGAATTCCAGGTGTAAAGTAGAGTAGATTTAAGTAAAAGAAAATATCAAATGGCAGTTGGAGGGAAATGGCCAATATTTGTCTGGAACTACATGATGGGGGTGGGGGGGGGGGGGGGGGGGGGGGGGGGGGGGGCTACACTACAGATGCTTGAGCCCAGACTTCATCTGATGTTGTCATTCTCTTCTTGTCTGGTCCAGAAGGTAAGACTATGTGGAACAAAATGCAGAGGTCCAGAAGAAAGACATCAATCCCGAGTCATTGGAACAGGATCCCACAATAGGTGTTAAAATTGTCACTGCATTCTTCACTGTCTTGGATCAAGTGAGTCGACAGATTGAGCAGATCCATACTGGTGGGCTCTTTCCAGGAGCCATGGCTGGTCACACTTTTGAGGGGTTGGGGCATGGCATCAGTGTAGAACTGGATGACTTCTAGAGGATCTGCTGGCTACAGGCAAGTGAATTGGATACTGGTGTCAACTACAGTCAAGTGAGGTGTAGTGGATCACTCGATGACAGGTACTGGAGCTAGTACCTCTGGGGATTTGGACTGGATACTGGTGTCAACTACAGTCAAGTGAGGTGTAGTGGATCACTCGATGACAGGTACTGGAGCTAGTACCTCTGGGGATTTGGACTGGATACTGGAGTCAAGTGAGATGTAGTGGATCGCTCAATGACGGGTACTGGTGTTATTACTGCTGGGGATTTTAGGTGTTGGGGAATGTGTGAGATGGCACACCTGGAATCATCGTCACCTGTGCTTCCAGTAGTGGGGAACCAGGAAGTGCCACCACTAGGTGGTCAACACACATACAGGATGATTTTGTTGTTGATGCTTGCCACATACTGTACCATAATGTCAGGAACCCATTCCTTCAAACCCTTGAACTGATATGGCCCTTTGCAGTCGGCTGGGCTATAAGCAACATTACCTTACCTTACCTTGAACTGCCCAACAGCGGCATGATCTCCATGCTGGAGTGTTCACAACTGCTTGGAGTTTTGGTCATGTTAAGTACTGCATCTGCTTCTGGTGAATCATTGCTTCTTGGCCGGGCCTCAGCAATGCAACCATGTCCTCTGGGGCACTGCAGGTGCAGGGTGTGATGTAGTTCAATGACTCAGGAGCAGACTGGCAAGCCGGTGGTCTGTGCGGAGTCCTGAAGGAAGCTTGACGTGCTTCCTCAGAACTTGGGCTATTTTTTCTGCTGCTGACCAGCAAAAACGACAACAGCAACAACACTGAAATTGATATTTAATACTTTATTTAATACTTTAAAACATGTGTGGTATACATGTCACAAACATTGTTCAAATTGCATTCACACGCCACTTGATCAAAAAGTACTATGTTAAAGACAATGTGATTTTCTCACAAACTCGAGTCACGTTAGTGGACTATTGGGTACTTCCATGTGTTTGTTTAATACAAATTTCAGACTTAGTATTACGTCCATATTTCAGTTAGAATAAAGACTTGCACAGGCTTATTTCTGCCATGAGCATATTTTCATGTTGTGGTTCACATGATCATGATGGCATGGTTTGCCGAGTTGCCACTTCTCAGTTCAACAGCCGTGAGGGATGCCAGTGAAAATCCTTGCTATCTGGCAATTCTGTGCAGCTGATAGTAATTACTCTTTTCTGTCCTCTGTGACTGTAGCATTGCTTTTATTTTTGTTCTCATTTTTTTTTTTTTTTTTTTTACCATTTTTGTTATGATCTTTCTCAGTCATCCATTTATCTGTTTCCATACTGTTTGAACCTAATGTCATTGAAGTTCAGAAGGTGTTTGTTCACTGACCCTGCATTTAGTTTTTTGAAACAGTTGCAGAACACCTCAAAAGCTAAAAGTTCTCAAAGTTCTATGACCAGACTATAGTGAACAGTAAGAAGAATAGACAACCAGAGTGTACACTATTAATATTACAAATACAATTCAGCTGAAGTAAATCATCATAACAGTATTGAGTAGCCTCTTGGTCTTACCAATATACTCAGTGATAGCATATGTCAGTGATGAGTGATTTGCAGTAGATATGATCCAGATGTTTCTTTTGCTTTTACCTCATTTGACTTTTAAATTTTGCGGTTCTTACAAAAATATGCAAAATAAAACAGAGGTCTTGAAAGGTTAGGGAAATTCTGAATTTGGTCCAAAGAATTCTTTGAATCATGCTAAGTGACTGAAGCGTAGCACTGTTTTAAGATCAGCATTGGTATCTATCTTATTACTGTCTACAAGACAAAGCGTGCACACACACACACACACACACACACACACACACACACACATTCCAAATTTTTCTGAAATTTTGTTAAACATGTAAGGCTTGAGGGCTGTTTGGGAAGGGGCTGATAAAATTTTGAAGAACTGTCATCAAAATGATGCTTACAAATTTTGTCATTTCTGTCGGAAGTAACATCTAGTGGACAATAAGTTTTCAATGTATAGATCTGTTTAGATTTGAAGTGATAAGAGTAAAAAAAACAGTGTCATTTAAAACCAGAATAGCCATCTCCTCCACCCCTCCATCAGTCTCCCTTCCCATCCTGGCTCCAGAATGCAGACTCTAGACAGTTAGCAGCTGTGCATAAGGTATATCGTATGGTGCATACGCCACCCTTTAACCTTTGCAAACATCATGAGCAATAAGTGACCCATAGCCATGACTTTCATTTCATAACTAAGCCAGTTTTTAAACTATCTCTACAAACATGAGTAAACCTTCTTCTGCAGTTTATTTTATTAGATGCGTCAGATCTTCAATCCTGTCATCACGATGAATCCCACAGCCTTCTTGAGGCCTTGACTGCTGCAGCTCTGCACTCTCTGGCCAGGTTTGACGCCGTACAGCATCATGGGCTGGACAGTGTTGGAGTTACGTTCTGTGATCTGTGGATCAACACCACTGTCCGCACCCAGCCTGCTCTTCCACTGGTTTTGTATTGGTTGTGGATAATGCTAAATAGTTTGGCCTCAGTTGGTCACTGGATGGCTGAACTGCTCCATATTGCTTGCTGCCTTGGACAGAGCATCAGCCTTCTCATTCCTGTTGATCCCACAGTGGGATGGAGTCCACTGAAATAAGGGATCATCTTGAAAGATCATGGAGCCCTTTTTTGACATTTTACAGCTGACGTTTGCTTCTGTTGCTCTGAAGTCCCTGCAGTCAGTGAAGAAAGCAATCCTGGGCGGTGGCTTGTTTGACTTTGTGAACACTTGTACAGCATAGAGGAGAGCTGCTGATTCTGGTCTGAAGTTGGAAACTTCCAGTCGTAAAGGGTGTGTGGATCAGTCTTCCATCAGTGTGTTGGATGAAGATGCCTGCTCCTCCGTTCTGCACCGCTCCCTATGAGGAACCGTCCATGGAGATGTGCATCCATTCACTAAGGTTGTACTTATCGTCAGTTGTCTCCAGTGCCAAAGCAGGTGATGGGCTTGGCAATCTTTCCTGTCTATGCCAGGAACTTCCATGCTGACTGAGACTTCTTCATCTGGCTCCTCAAATCAAAGTCCGGAAGCATTTCCATTTCAGTTGAGGACGTAGGCAGCAGGTCTTCATTTCAGCTGTGTAGGATTTTTGAGAAGAGGTTGAAATTTTTCTGCTTATGCCTGTTCTTGGTGGGATTCTGTACTTTGGTATGCACTGATTGGGAGGGTATGCATAGGAGCAGGAGCGTCAGGAGTAAACAAAAGTGAGATTGAAAAACAAAACCATCATTATCATGGCAAAAGCATGGGCCCCTGGAGGCCCATGATGTAAGGCAAAGCTTCACAAAAAGCATGGGTCACTGGAGACTGTGACATACGGCAAGGTGTTATTCCTTCACAAAAAGCATGGGTCACTGGAGACCTAGAACATACAGCAAGGTTGTATTCCTTCACAAAAAGCATGGGTCACTGGAGACCTGTGACATACGGCAAGGTTGCATTCCTTCACAAAAAGCATGGGTCACTGGAAACCTGTGACGTACGGCAAGGTGTTATTCCTTCACAAAAAGCATGGGTCACTGGAGACCTGTGACATACGGCAAGGTGTTATTCCTTCACAAAAAGCATGGGTCACTGGAGACCTGTGACATACGGCAAGGTGTTATTCCTTCACAAAAAGCATGGGTCACTGTAGACCTAAACGGCACGGTGTTATTCCTTCACAAAAAACATGGGTCATTGGAGACCTATGACATACGGCAAGGTGTTATTCCTTCACAAAAAGCATGGGTCACTGGAGACCTATGACATACGGCAAGGTGTTATTCCTTCACAAAAAGCATGGGTCACTGGAAACCTGTGACATACAGCAAGGTGTTATTCCTTCACAAAAAGCATGGGTCACTGGACACCTATGACATACGGCAAGGTTGTATTCCTTCACAAAAAGCATGGGTCACTGGAGACCTATGACATACGGCAAGGTGTTATTCCTTCACAAAAAGCATGGGTCACTGGAGACCTATGACATACGGCAAGGTTGTATTCCTTCACAAAAAGCATGGGTCACTGGAGACCTATGACATACGGCAAGGTGTTATTCCTTCACAAAAAGCATGGGTCACTGGACACCTATGACATACGGCAAGGTGTTATTCCTTCACAAAAAGCATGGGTCACTGGAAACCTGTGACATACGGCAAGGTGTTATTCCTTCACAAAAAGCATGGGTCACTGGAGACCTATGACATACGGCAAGGTTGTATTCTTTCACAGAAAGCATGGGTCACTGGAGACCTATGACATACGGCAAGGTGTTATTCCTTCACAAAAAGCATGGGTCACTGGAAACCTGTGACATACGGCAAGGTTGTATTCCTTCACAAAAAGCATGGGTCACTGGAAACCTGTGACATACGGCAAGGCGTTATTCCTTCACAAAAAGCATGGGTCACTGGAAACCTGTGACATACGGCAAGGTGTTATTCCTTCACAAAAAGCATGGGTCACTGGAAACCTGTGACATACGGCAAGGTGTTATTCCTTCACAAAAAGCATGGGTCACTGGAAACCTGTGACATACGGCAAGGTGTTATTCCTTCACAAAAAGCATGGGTCACTGGAGACCCACAACACATGATGCACAGAATTTTACGCGACGCATGTTTGGAACTTGGTAGAAGATCTGTCATATCGTCTGTCATATTGAGACTGTTAGAATTGTCTCCTGTTCTCCCCTTTAAGTTACACAGCCATGCACAAGTCAGGCTTAACCATTGCTTTGGTGGTTAAAGTGTTCAAGTTCTTTCAGGAGAGCAATAGAAATAGAGCAGTTGAACTTGAGTTTAGTCCTTTTAGTTTCACCTCTTTTTAAGATGTGGAGTAAACAGACAAGTTCAGCTACAACATGTACACTTCTGTGTGTATGTCAGATTCTTCCCCCCCCCCCCCCCCCCCCCACCACCACCACCACCAAAAAAAAAAAAAAAAAAAAAAAAAAGAAAAAGCAAGAGAAGAAAACTGTTTAATGACATATCATGATATGTATACACCGCATAGATCATGTTGTGAATTCTCACTTGCTCACATGCACATGCACATGCACATATGAACATACAGTACAGATACGGAAAGGAATGGAAGTAGGGAAAGAGAGAGGGTGAAAATGAGAGATACTGCTGCAGAGAGGACTGTGGAGAAGAAGAGGAGTGGGGGAGAAGAGGTGGAGGGAAGATCGAAGAGTGAGAGGGAGGCAGAGGGAGAGAGAGAGAGAATGCACGTGCAAGAATGTTGGATAAGAGAAAACCAAGGGAGCGACAGGGACAGCAAAGAAGCCAGACACCCATTTGCTCTTAAGTTTGCTGCCTGTGTATTTCACAACAACAGATCGGGATAAACAGTAGTTTACCAAAAGATGTAGGTGTCTGAAGTTGCCCCACGAACTCATGTTCGACAACATATCGTCAAGGTACATAGCATACACATATTATATATAAGGAACGTGAAGATTTTTAGCATATATGTATCAAAATTCATATGGTCAAGGTAGATGAAGACAGTCTGATAAGAGAGAGTCAGAGGTAAGATGAGAGAGAGAGAACTAGAGGGCCGGGAGGGGTGGGGGGACTGAGATACTCAGGGAGAAAGGAGTTTCTCTTTGTATTTGTTTGCATGTTTTGCAAAATTCTGTAATCTGAGAGCGGCAGTTTCAGAGAGAAAATTTCTTTTGAAATCACATAACCGTTTATGTATTATTTGCATACATTTGAAACACACACAATCATACACACACACACAGATGTGCAAACACCAGACTTCTAACATTAATGTGTACCCCTAGAAAAAGTACACACAGATGTGCACACATACACATACACACACACACACACACACACACACACACACACACACACACACACACACGCACTGACATTGATGTGTATCTCAAGAAACAATGCACACACACATAACACATGCATGCACACACACACACACGCACACACATACTGACATTGATGTGTATCTCAAGAAACAATGCACACACACACACACACACACACACACACACAGAGAGACCAGCTTTCATGATAATAGATATCTTTAAAGTAGAAAATTCTTAAACAGAACAAAACATTTCCGTAAGTCCTTAAAGTGACCATGTCATTGTTTGTTTCAGGTGCTTCCGCTATCGGAACTAAAATCACTATAAACCCAGAATCGCTCGTCCTGGATCGTGACGCTGCAAGAGATGGGGACACTGTCACGGTCGACTGTGAGGTCACTGGCACACAAAATATAGCTCAAATCTACGTAATCTGGATCAGTAGGACTACGACAGAGAATGGCAAAGAAAGTCTTGCATCAGTCGATTCTGATAATTTTGATGTTCCTAAAGAAGGGATGACAGCAACTGGCGGTATCGATGAGAAGCAGCTAAAGCTGACTATGCCTAAGACAAAGTGTGAGGATGCAGGGAACTACACCTGCAGTATGACTGCACGTGGTTCAGGTATTAGTCCCGACACGTATGAGAGCACCGAGACACTTCATGTCGAAGGTGATTTTGATACTGCTGCCATTTTTTTCTTTTTTCTTTTTTTTTTTATGTCTGATTTGACAGAAAATTGGTTGCTTAACTTCTTAATTTTTTTGTTTTTCCCCAAGGAGATTGGTTGTGCCAAACTTTTTTTCCTGTTCACCCAAGCCTCCTCCATTTCACCTTGCAAAGAATGATCAAATCAGTTTGAACAAAGGTAGTATGATGTTGGTTTCTGGTAACGACCTAATGTATGCTGAATCGGTGATTATTTCTGATTTGCCCAGATTTTTGGAGGTTGGTATTGAATGTCAGGTTTAGCTTTGTACCAGCCCAATACAATTTTTGTGTTCCTGATAGCAGTAAACATTTTTCATCCACGATTGTACAGAAGAAAGATTTTGAAAGAGAGTTCATGTGTTTTTATGAGCTGTGCACATAATCTTTTCTTTTTTTTTTTAAATTTTTGATAACATTTTTGTGGAATAAGCTGAGAGTCCTGATACAGCCGTTTGTGGTTGACTTGGCTATAAACAAATTGAATTGAAGTGGTGTGTGGTTTATTTCAGTGAGCCCAGGACCAGTTACTCTGACAGCTACCCAAAACAAACAATCATATACAGTCAACGAGACTCTCCTTATGCTTTGCAATGGTCCTGTGGGAACTGTGAACGACGACACACAGGTTGGTTGTCTCATGTTTGTATTCTCACCTCTAGCACATTCTAAAGCTTTGAGAAATTTCCCCTTGTAGCTGTGACTCTCTCAGAGATCAACGAAGGCCTGTTTTTACCTGATGATGTTTGCCTTGTACTGGTTAAAAAAAGAAAAATCAAACCTGAGGAACCATGGACCAGCAAGAAGACATGAGCCTTTTGTTTGGGCAGCTTTGTCTCTCAGATTAGTTCATGGAAGAAAGGTCCCCTCCCATCCACACCCTTTCTGCCGCTGTTGTCCACTGCAGTTGTCAAAAAGAACCATGTTGATCAGCTGGTATTATTCAAACCAGGAACCAGTTTAATTTAACTCTTTCATCCCTACAACCCGGTTTTCCAGTTTCCAGAAATCCTACCCTTTCTGCAGCCCGGAAAACCGGGCAGCACAAAATCCCTCCTTTCCTTCCTGCAGCCCGGAAAATCGGTTCTTGCGGTAAGCGCTTTGAATTTCGCACGAGTGGCGTCATCGGTACACGTCATGACCGGGTTGCTCGCGCGGCAGTGTTTATGAATGGAATGGGTGCCAGATGGCCCCTACAGCATGGGAAAGTGGTTGCCGCTCTATTCTGGCCAGTTTGCTACTGTATACGTGGCAGTTCTCACTTTACACGTCTTTTTTTTTTCCTCTAAATCCAGGAATGAAGGGAATACTCGTATTGTAAGAATCTAGGAACAAGAGGAAGTAATGGTTCATAGAAAAGTAGGAATGAAAGAGTTAACAAATGGGCATTACCCCCAAACCACTCATTCCCATTCGCTGTACATCATCATACCCTTGCTTGTCTGGTCACAGCCCTGGCATTGGTGGCAGTTCATAGGGAGAGTCAGTGTCAAGTTGTCGTGAGGCAACCCACTGCAAGACACAACGTTAAGCTGCCAAGTTACTTTGCTAATGCTCGGTGGTGCCTAATCTGATCCAAACATGTATACACCAGACATCAGCTGTAGAACCCCATACAGGTGACAGGAATTGCCAAGTCTTGACACAAGTATGAGTCGTCATTCCCCACCTGAGGGTGCCACCAAAGCTTAGTAGTTGGCAGCTTTAGAATGTATGATAATGAAATTGGGATGTTGGATCCAGTCCTTTTTGGGGGTGCTCACAAGCCGAGTTGTATCCCCTGATTATCTGGGCAGTGGTAACTGGCATGGTCGCCGCAAGAGCTTGACATGTTCTCCAGCAGCCCTCATAAGTTGTTTGCTATCAAGGGAAAAAGGATGATGGTGACAGACAAATCTTTTCTCATATTTACGATTGTTTTGGATTTCATTTTTGGTGTGGCTTCAGCTACAAGAATGCCACTGTCCTGCTGATTGTTTTCAGATCCATTTCCAGTATTTATTGTCCAAGGTCAGTCAGTCAGGAAAAGAATTATCATATATCATCGACAAGTTTAGCAATGAAAAACATTGATGTTTTGAGAAGCAGAGTGTGCGTGCAGAATCAAAGCCAAGTTCTCTGCCAGGTAGACCGACAGCTTCTTATTTGCAGTAATTGTTTTCCCATGCTTAGTGCCTCCAGTTGTCGCCCTTAGTGGCTACCTGATCATTCCGCCTTTGTCAATAAGCAGCATGTGGTCGCTATCTTTTTTTATCTTGAAAAAGCGTACGACACCACATGGAAATCAGGAATCCTTATGGACCTGCACAAACTTGGTTTTCGTGGTCACCTGCCTCTGTTTATCCAAAACTTTCTGGCCGATCGACAGTTCCAGGTGCGTGTTGGCACCACACTCTCTGACATCCATGGGCAGGAGTTGGGTGTACCTCAGGGGAGCATCCTTTCTCCTGCCCTTTTCAGCATTAAAATTAATGACATTGTAAAATCGGTAAGCCAGGGCTCTGAGTCCTCTCTGTTCGTAGACGACTTTGCGCTGTACGCAGTTGGAGCTTCTTACCCCAGCGTACAGCGTCGACTCCAACTTTGTGTCAACAAGATCCAGCAGTGGGCCGAGGAAAACAGGTTTACCTTCTCACGTACCAAAACTCAGTCAATCCATTTTCACAATTTTCGTCAATTTTTTGTTGATCCTGAAATTCGTCTGGACAAGTCCACCATTCCAGCTGTAAAAGAAGCCAAATTCCTTGGAGTTATTTTTGATCAAAAACTCAACTTTCTCAGCCACATTAAAAATCTCAAAACCTCTTGCCAGAAAGCTCTGAATATTCTGCGGGTCGTAGCGCACACTGACTGGGGCGCTGATAAGAAAACTTTGCTGCATCTCTACAGAGCCCTGGTCCGCTCCAAACTGGACTATGGTTGTGCTGTGTACGGCTCTGCAAGACCCTCTTATCTGAAACTCTTGGATCCTATTCACCATCAAGGGCTTCGTCTCTGTCTTGGAGCATTCCGCACCACCCCTGTGTACAGCCTGTACGCAGAGGCAGGTGAACCCTCACTGTCCAACCGCAGGCTGAAAATGTCTCTAAATTACTATATCAGACTGTTCTCAGAACTGCAGAATCCTGCCTATGACTGTGTCTTTGACCCCCAGTTTCAAAGCAAATTCGAAACCAACCCTTACTGTATTCCACCGTTTGGTCTTCGTATGCAGCCTCACGCGCGGAATGCAGGTTTAGACCTAGGAGTTGTGTCGGATTTTTCCAAGTTTCCAGATCAGCCTCCGTGGACCTTTTTCACACCAGAGATTCGTTTTGATCTTGCAGTCTTTCGTAAAGAGTCTACCAGCTCTCTGGCATACAAGGCCTTGTATGCTGAACTCTGTTCAAAATTCCCATCTTATCAGAAAATTTTCACTGATGGTTCCAAGTCTGAGGATGGAGTGGCCTGTGCAGCCTATTGCCCTGGTGCTCCTTCTCAGATACTGTTAAAGCATATACCTCCAGATGCTTCTGTCTATTCTGCTGAAATCACTGCTCTGGTTCTGGCGTTGAGGATAATCTCACAATCCACTAAGAGGGACTTTCTGGTTCTGTCAGACTCGCTGTCAGCTTTGGAGGCCATAGCTGGCGGCAGCCTTCTGCATCCAGAACTTTTACATTTCTTTGAACTTTTTAGCAAGTTGAAAGTGGATGGTTACAACATTACTCTGGCTTGGGTTCCTGGTCATGTTGGCATCGGAGGGAACGAAATGGTTGATCGTTTAGCCAAGAATGCCACAAGAGAGAAATTGTCCAACATGTATATCCCCTGCTCAGATCTGAAACCCAAAATTAATAATTATGTGAAAGACCTCTGGCAGGAGGATTGGAATACCCAGACGGATAAACAACTCTTTCAGATCTGTCCAAACCTTAAGGAGTTCCTCCCATCTACGTCTGGTGGTCGTAAAGAGGAAACGGTTCTGTGCCGGCTGCACACCGGCCATTCGTATTTTACTCATTCCTACCTTTTAAAGAGTGAAGAAGCTCCGTGGTGCATTCGATGTCATGTGCCACTCACAATGAAACATATTCTTTTAGAGTGTTGGGACTTGCACGATGTGAGACACAAACATTTTACAGCGGAGTCCATGAAGATCCTGTTCAGGGATGTCCCGCCTGACGTGATCCTTGAGTTTTTGAGAGAGATTAACATTTTTCATCTGATTTAAGATTTTACGGAAGAAAGATTTTTAACGAAGTTTCTGGTGCGTTTCTAGTAGATGTCATTTAAAGAGATGTGTGAAAGGTGTTGTTTTTTTTTTTTTTTTTTTTTTTTTTTTTTTTAATGACTTGAGTTGATTTTAACGTGGTGACAGCCCTGATGTGGCCCCTTGCGGTCGGCTGGGCTATAAGCAACATTATCTTATCTTATCTTACCTGATCATTCTAGTAATGCATCGTGTCCTTTGGGTGCAAGTGTACATGTGCATCTGTTCGCACGTCTTTGTATGTGTAAATGCCAGGTGCATGTGTGGTTACACCTATTTGAGGATCCACAAAGGAGGGGACAGACCTGTGCTGTCATCTCATGTTGACATCTGGGTTGTATTCATGCTATTCACACAGGTATGCATACTCAAAGACCACACCATCGGTGGACGTTTCCATCTCCAGGGCTCCCACTTCTCTATGAATTCATCAATTTTAGCGCAAACTGAGGCTGGAAATAGGGGACAAAGTTTTCTGTAGGGAAAAAAGATCAGGGATCAACACTGCCTCCCCCCCCCCCCCCCCCACCCCCCCCACCTCACCCCCCCCCCCCCCCCCCCCCCAAAAAAAAAACAACAAACAAACAAAAAAAACCGAAAAACAAACAAGTGGCAGTCGAATGCTTACAGTTTTGGCTGCTTGTTTGGTATGTTGCTAGGAGACAGCAGTGAAGTCACGAGATCTCATGTTCTTCATGATATCAGCGAATGCTGTTCTGTTGAACCAGTTTGAATGCAAGCTATTATCCGCCTCTGACATTGTGTGTGGGCAGGACAGGAAGTGGAAGATAAAAACTGACAAAAACTGAACAAACAAATGGTCCTGATTGTAGCTAGACTGAGAAGTTGATGAAACTGAGTGACGGTGTGCTTCAAAAACATAAAAGAGCAACAATGTGTTGGCGGAGACAGTGATTCCATGAAGGTCACTTGACAAAAGGAAAGAAAGTAAATATGTCTTTGTTTTGTTTTGGTTGTGATAGCGTATGTATTCCTCTCAACTGTCAGAAATTCCTTGCAATTTTCAAAAATATTCCTCTCAAGTCTCTTCAGAGTTTGGCAGCTCTGCAGATAAACCTCAGAATGAGCTCAGCATTGACATAATCAGCATGCCGAAAGATTCATGCTGAGTGCAGTCAAAGCTTGTCACAGTCTTGGTTTAGGGACTAGGGTGCACAGATATGACATGCATGTGTTTGCGTTGTCCTGTTGTGGTGCATCCGTGACAAAGTGCAGGAGTGTAGTGTCACGTTGATAGAGATGCCCATTGACTTTGACTGCTGCAGCTTGTGGATGGACCTCGCAGGGCTGCTGTTCAGTGCATTGTTGCATCATGCATGTGACGACACGGCCAGATAGGTTTCAACATTTCAGACAGAGGATAAACACATGGGAGTAAATTGTTTACTGAATGCACAGCTACACATTACATCAACGCCATTTTGACAGGCTGACACGAGAGCTTGAAAAGTAATCACAGTCAGTGTTGGTTTGCTTGCAATGCACTTTACGCTGTAGAACCCCAGAGGTTGCATTTTAATCATGTCACCTTTTGAGTGCATCATCAGTGTTTAAAGGGAATCCACTCTAACACTTACACACTGATACAGGCACACAAAAAGATCGTGAATAAGCAAGTTTTTATTTTTTTCAATGACATGAAATTCTGAGATGTGATGCTGTCACCAAAGAACCATCTACTGTTTAATGAAGGAACAAACGAAAGTCAGAGTGAGAAAACCTTCAAAACATCTGGGCTGAGCAAAGTTTTTTTTTTTTGTTTTGTTTTGTTTTTTTTTGTTTTTTTGCTGTCCCAACCTCTGCGCCACCTCAGAGGCAGTGCACCCACGCTCGAATGAGGCAGGTGAATGAGGCAGGTTTTGCGGGCAAATGGATGTATCACCAAATACTGAAAGCTCAGTGAGTAAATTGCTTTTTTTCTGTGTTCAAAATGCATCAGATCTAACCACTGCTGAACCGAGATCTAGATCTAGCGGCCATTTTTGTGTACGTCTTTTTGGCAATCGAGTATCCTACCGTTCAACAACACGGAAGGATGATGGATGGGGATTTGTCATTTTCAACCGTGAGGCAGTGCACCCACGCCACTCATTCCGACACCCCGTCCACATCCACAGCTCGGTCGGCCCCGCCGCAGCCCCGGCACCGGCAATCCACAGGGAGCAGTCAATGTCAAGTCGTCAAGAGGCAACCCCACCGGAGGAGACACTGCACTGTTGCCGAGTCACTTTGGTGGTGTTCAGTGGCGCCTGTTCTGATCTAACATACGCAGGACACCACCTACTAAGCCCCCTACTGACGACAATAATTGCTTAGTCGCGGAGCCGGCGTGAGTGAGCTCTTCCCCCGGAGGGGGGCTGAGCAAAGTTGCTTAGCTTGAAAAACGAGAGGCAAATGGATTCATCAAAACTGCAGCAGCCAGCATACACTTAAGTCAGCTGTGAAGCCTCAAAAGGCAAAATGCTTTTTTCACCAGGTGATCAAACTTTCTACATTTGGCATTAATGACAATAACAAAATCATTCAGCGAGAAATCCTCAGGACTAAAAGTTTCAGTTGGGGTGAAACTACCCTTTAACCCTTTCACTGCCATAGTAGCTGAATGACTGCTTGCAGGTAGAAGGCCAAAGTACCCACTTGATCCAAAGAGTACTACGAGATTCAGTTTTTGTTTGTGCGTTTTTTTACAGGTTTCCTTTTATGCTTAAACAGTACATGGTATAAGTCTCTATTTAATTCATTTATCTTCAAGATGATGTTTATATGATAACCATAGGTTTGCTTGTTCAAAAGTTAACAGCCTTGTAAATGTAGTACCCCACAGCAGTTCTGCTGCACAGCGGGCTTTCAGCTGCTTGCAGCATAGGAGTAACTGGCAATGAAAGGGTTAAACGACTTTAGGGGGGTAAGGATATAGGGAACGCTGGACATTGAACTGGACTGCCATGCAGCTGTGGCGCATTGAAGACAGCAAAGAGTGAGGATCTCGTTGCTGTCGGTCACAAAACTCCCAGCCCCCCAGACCCCTTTTCCCCATCTCCTTTAACCCCCAAGTTGCTAGGACGAATTGAAAGGAAGACCAGAAGCATTCTACTCCCATTTTGTTTTTGTTTTTCAGGTGTCATGGGTTTGGAAGTACAAGGATACAAGTTCGCCAAACAGCGTGTGGCAACCAGTGGATGACAGTGATGCACAAATTGAGGATGTTCTCCCTCATATTAAAGAGAAAGGGGATTGCTACGAGGTACGAAAGTCACGGCTGACACGCATTCTGACCCTGGCTGATTCAAAACGGATGTACCAATGTGTCGTCAGACGCAACAACCAGGAGTACCCGCAGTTTGCTGACAATTACACCATCAACTCAGTTACTGAAGGTAAATACATTGCTCAGGTCGGTCACTGACGTTTTGTTTACCATGCAAGATATCATGGAAGTGGTTGATCATTGCGGCTATCGTCACCCCCTTTCTTCCTGGTTTGTTTCCCTTAGTTGAAGGGAATACTACAGGATATTTCAACATGATTTTTATCCTGTCCTTCTCAAAGTTCGTTGCTGGAAATTTTTTTGTTTTTGTTTTCTGAAACGGGATAAAACGAATACTTTAAGAAAATAAAAATTTAAATGGATAACTGTCGTCCTGCCATGGTAGGCCTTTCACAGTCTTTGTTTTCAGGTCTTTTTATGGTCCATGCATCTCTGTGTACAATTTGATGCAAAAATTTGAGTTCAAAGGTGCAGGCTGTCCAGACTCCATCCAAATAGTAAGAACTTGATATCGCCAAAAATGAGACTGACTCTGGCAAGTTTCAAAACTGGCAAGCCCATGCAGTCCATTCTGTTCCACGGAAATGCAAGTCCCTTCTGGTGGAAAAGCTTCACCTGTCTGTCCAGAAACCTTTAGAAGCAGTTTCCACAAAACACAGCTGTCAGGAAAATGGTCCCATCCTTGATGAGAAACACCTGTGTTACAGCAGATTTGGGGGCACAGTTCTAGTTTGGGGGGGGGGGGGGAAGCCTGGTGTGTATGTCAGAATAGCTTCCCCCCCTTCCCCCATGTTGTTTTTTTCTCAAAATGTTTTTCCTTTTCTTTCCAAAACAATTTTTGCAATCCAAACTGTGCCGGGGTAAGGTACAGGATGTTTTTGCAGTTATATTCTTGTGAAGCACCCTAAACCCTGTGAGAGACTCTTGATGCTGTGTGAGGTTATAGCAATATTATTGTTGTTGTTTTTTTTTTTTGTTTTTGTTTTTTTGCTGTCCCAACCTCTGCGCCACCTCAGAGGCAGTGCGCCCACGCCGCTCATTCCGACACCCCGTCCACAGCCACAGCCCGGTCGGCCCCGCCGCAACCCCGGCACCGGCAATCCACAGGGAGCAGTCAATGTCAAGTCGTCAAGAGGCAACCCACCGGAGGAGACACTGCACTGCTGCCGAGTCACTTCGGTGGTGTTCAGTGGCGCCTGTTCTGATCTAACATACGCGGGACACCACCTACTAAGCCCCCTACTGACGACAATAATTGCTTAGTCGCAGAGCCGGCGTGAGTGAGCTCTCCCTCCGGAGGGCGCCACCACGTCCGTCCAACGACAGCTCCCATGGACTCGCCGATACCGCTGACCCCGACGGAACCAAACCAAGGCCACAGACGTGGAGAGGACATCGAAATTGAGGTCACCATGAGAGCAGGGCATGAAGGGTCACAGAATTTGAGACATTTTTTTTTTTTTATGCTGATCGATGAGAATGAGGATGATTAAGATGATGCTACGGATTTCCATTTCGGTCTGAGACTACATGACAGGGCTGTACTCTACGCTTCCTTTCATAATATATCCCGGCGTCAACCAGGCCCGAGAGATACAGGCACCTGCAGTGTTGGTCAGGAAATTTGAGCAACACTCTCAGAAACGCATCCATTAAGTGGATGAAACTCGACTGTGTGGTCCCAGTCTTCCCAACTGAGTCCGCAGCAACTCAACTCTGGGTAGGAGCCAGTCGGGGCAGAAAAACCCACATGACTTCTGATGGGATTCGAACCCACGACCTCCCAGCCGGGAGTCCGCGGCGCTGACCACTTCGCCACGGCGGCTGGTCATATTATTGTTGTTCAAAGTGCATGTGTGTGTGTGTGCACTCGCATGTGCTTGTTTGTGCATGTTTGCTTGTGGCCATGTGTGTAGGTGTGTGCATTTGTGTGTGTGAGTGTGTGTGTCTGTGTCTGTGTGTGTGTGTGTAAGAGAGAGAAGGAAAGCAGCAGCACTGAGAAGTGAACAACATTTTGACTTGTTTGTGTGCAGAGGCCTCTACAACTACTGCGTCTACCCCTGGCGGTGGAGGTAAGTGGTCCTCTGTCATTCTGTGCATTGTCGTAGAGTTCACTTTGATGCAAACAACACAACAAGGAAAGGAGGAGAGGAGTGGTGTCACATAGCTGTCATTCATTATCAGTTTTTAACCCGCCCCTCCTCCCCCCTCCCCCACCTCCCCTTTATTTTTGTTCTTTTACAATTTGAAAGTCGGTCTATAGTTACCATTTTCTTTACTGTAAAGGGAAAAAAGATTTTGGGGGGAAAAGAAAGGAAACCGAAGTAGAAGAATGCATGCTGGTATCTTATGCCTAGGTGTGAAAATACAATATTCTCTGTGTGCATCTCTGCTGATTTTTCTTCTTTTTTTTTTTCTTATTAAAAAAAAACACATAATGATTGAACTCTGCGCCAATCATTTTCCTCAGAGAACTTCTTGAAACTTCTTAAAAGTTTGTGCTTTTAATCAGAAGTGGCCTTGAACTTCTTCACTTTGTCTCGCAATGCACAAAGCTAGTGCATAATTTACGAAAATCCCACTGGCTGTGCAGGATATTATTTGTAAATGTACGTTAGTTTGTAGTCGGTGTAATCCAGTCATCTTATTCGCATCTGAAACAGGGAATTCTGTTGTTTTGTCCTCGCTTTGCCGCTGGTGTCTTCATCACTTAAATCTGTGAAAAAGTTTTAAAACAGTATGCAAACGCTGGGAGAGGGGGCAGAGGTTGAATGGCTTGAAATGGACCCACAGCTTTGTCATCTGCATTGAAAACAAAATATTCTCATTCTCACAGTTGCACGTTTCAGCGTGAAAGGACTACTAAATGGCCAGAATTTCATGTTAATCCGTTGAACTTAGTTTGTTTTCAATCTTGAGGCCTCGTACACATTCAAAGAAAAGTGTGTCAGTATCATGTAAATTCTGAGCTAGTAAGAACCTTTACAGGCTGGTGGAATTTTGTGTGCACCAGCGAAAAAATTTTTCTCCAGCCCTGATTATTTGTATTATAATGATTTGAGGGTTATGTCGAGTGTTTGAGGATCCGCTAGACTGGCATGTATGGTTTTTTTTATCCAGAGGAGTGGAACCTCTGATAAGAAAGATGAACGGTTTCCTCAATGCTGAAACCTAACGTTATTGTTCATGTCATCCTTGTTTTTTATTCTCCATATTTGATATTTGGCGTCATATACTTTACCATGTCAGACCATAGCGTTCCACGGCAGTTAGTCAGCTCTGCCAGGCCAAGATTTTTTGTGGCTAATGCCGTAATAAGACATCACGTGATGCCCACACTACTTCTGCCAGGGAAGAAGCCGGTGTAAACTTCCTGTTCCTCATTCAACCTCAGCCTCCTGCCTAACAAGGACAGGTTTTTTGCTCTGTCTCGCCTATACTTCTGCTCAGTATCTTAAATACACATGCCTTCGTGTTCCTGTCTTTTCAAGCGGACGGGTAGGGAGAGTGGCACTAGTTCAACCTCTACACTACCCCTCCAACTCGGGCTGCTCCCCTTTTTGAGAACCCTCATACCTCGGGAGTGTGGGACGCTCTTTCGGCCCGTCTCCACATCAACAGCCTGAAGTGGAAGCGGGCAGGCTTGCCCTCCCCCGCTTCCGACCCCAGGTCTCGCACCGACTTGTTCTCCTGCCCACGGACAACACTTCGGTGCCTTGTTATGTCAACAAAAGGGGGGAGGGGGTGGGGGGGAGGGGGCTCACTCCCTCAGCCTCTCCCTCCGAATAGAGGCCCCCCTCCACTGTTGCCGTGCGGGGATTCACCCTCTGTGCGACACACGTAGCGGGGGCCCTCCTTCTCACTGAAGGGACCCTCAGCAGGCTGGCCCTCAGCCCAGTGGGGAACAGTGTTCAGGCCCAGGGTCGCTCACCCTCCCTGGTCTGGCCTCATAACATACGCCTTCCCTCCATTCCCAGTCCCCCACAGGGTGAGCCCTTTTCCAAGGGGAGAGATGGCCTCCTGGGCTCATCTCTGTTCCTCCATCTGGCCTTCCTCTTTTCAGATAGGTAGTTCCTATCTCTCCTATCTTCTTCGTTACGCTCTCGGCTGGCTCCATTCGGGGCTACTGGGAACCTCGCGCCCCAGGCGCTCCTCCCAGTCCTCTCTAGATCCTTCCTAGATGGACAGATCGGCCTACGCCCAGGCGTATAAGGATCTCCCCGTCTTATCTCCCCGGGCCCATGAGGGCAGGGCGCTGGCCACTTCCACAGCGACCCAGCGCTCTGTCCGCTTGCACCACATCCTGGAGGCAGCCTACTGGCATCCGGAAAATCCCTTCATAAGCCTTATTTTAGGGATGTCCGCATGACCAGGGCTGATGGTTCTAGGGACTTTTTTTGCGGCTAACGCAGCCATATCTATTCCTCTGCTAACCCCAGGAACCATTAGGGCACTAAGCCCTCCTCCGATTCCTTTGAATTCTGCTATGGTCTGACATGGTAAAGTATATGACGCCAAAATGGGGAGTTTGTATTATACTCCCTGTTTGGCTAGTATACTTACCATGTCAGACTCTAATGCCCTCCCTACCTTCCCCGCTAGCGCTATGGTTCTCGGGGTTACCTTGCGCATAGGCCTCATTGAATGAGGAACAGGAAGTTTACACCGGCTTCTTCCCTGGTGGAAGTAGTGTGGGCGTCACGTGATGTCTTATTACGGCATTAGCCACAAAAAATCTCGGCCTGGCAGAGCTGACTAACTGCCGTGGAATGCTATGGTCTGACATGGTAAGTATACTAGCCAAACAGGGAGTATAATACAAACTCCCCATTTTAGTTTTTCTGTGCATATCATTTTATCATGGTTAATCATTTGAATCTTACTTTTGTTTATTGAATTATTATTTACATGAAACAATTATGAGATTCAGTTGTTTTTAATGTATGTATCCTGTCATGAGTTGCATCATCATCATTTTCTCGTTATTTGTTTTCAGGGTCTCAGCGTAAGTTGACGCTTGGAAAATCAAGCACAGATTCCCCCCTGTCTTGTTTGCATGCATACTGATCAACACACAGAGCTAGTATCCTCACCATTTTCATCAGCACTTTGCAGTGAGCAACTGTTTGGGGGGGGCATGAAGCCAAAGTCAGCCAGACTGGAGTAGCAGTGCTGTAAATGGAAGTAGACCATGTGTGAAACGTGAAAATGCTGGGGTGGGGGGGGGGGCAAAACTGTTAATCAGAGAATGTTACACTGCAGTATTGAAGGGGGGGGGGGGGGGGGGGGGGTGCTGAGAGTAGGCCGTAAGAGCACAGATGTAAAAGACTTTTTTTCTGACCTTTAGTGTGCATGGACAACACATTTTGTGTTTGCGTAGTAAATTACTGTGTATTTGAAGTGAAAAAAACCTGACTCAGAAACAGGGTTGATCCAGCTTTGTCTTTTGTTTTCGGCCAGTTCATGTGTTACATACAGGGCTGCAAGCTTTGTTAAAATTGGTGCCCACTTGGAGTGACGTACATCTGGTGCATGTCCTGTTATAATTCATCCTGTTCAAACTTGAGTATACTTAAGTTCTCATTTTTCAGACATTTGATTAACATTTCAGTTCCTGATTGACGCGCATGTGATCGGTAAACAATGTGTAATCAGAAACATAGGCTTAAAAAAAAAAAAAATCATTTGCTTTTGAAAGAAAATGGCAGGAAAAAATCGAATTTATGAACATAAAGTGTTTATTAATATAGCATTAAAACAATTATGGACAAAGTTGTTGCAGAAATCATTCAGATTGTAGCACAGGTATTCATGAATGCAAGTAAAAAGAAAAAAAAAATTGGGAACATCATTCTTCTTTAATAGCTCCTGTAGTTCATGTACTGTGAACTGGCAGACATAACGTAAAGCTTGAATTACAGACATGAGAAGGACGTGAACTGAAGAAGCGTGAACTGGTGGATGAAAAGCCGATCTGTGAAAATTAGCAAGGACATGAAGCATTACTGACGAAAATTGACAGACATTGCCCTTTCACTTAGTTGCTCATTGCCAAGTCTGTTTCATGGGGCGGGTCGTCCCATTGTTGTCACAGGAGGTGTGGGATAGATGTAGAAACCTGATCAAGCCTAATTCACCACAGAGAGTGACTTAGGGGTACCGCACACTTAGCAACTTGACAGGCAGGATAACTGTGTGTCTTGCACGTCAAGCCACCCAACACAACGTCAAGCCACCCAACATAACGTCAAGCCACCTAACATAAACCTATATCCTGACCGGGCCTTGTGTTTGGCTTTGCTAAGATGAGACTGAATTTGATCACAAGATATTGGAAGGAGCGTTTTACGTTTCCAGAGATCAGAATTGTGATCTGTTTTGAGTTTTGTCTGCCGGATTTGCCCAGTCTTTTTCTTCCCTTCTGCTGCTGAAAAGCACATTTTCTGATGTGTATTCCATTATGAATTTAACTGCAGAGTATTCACCAGTTCAAAACATGCAGAATGCCAGGAATAGTAGATCTGTATGTAAGCTAACAGTCAGAGACACTCGACCAAATCAAGGAATGAAGGAAGGAATGCAGGAAAGTCATTTTTGTCGCACACACACCATAATGAGTACAG
The DNA here is from genome assembly GCA_033310375.1 of Conus canariensis. Classification (NCBI taxonomy): domain Eukaryota; kingdom Metazoa; phylum Mollusca; class Gastropoda; order Neogastropoda; family Conidae; genus Conus; species Conus canariensis. Next base: position 20,128,969 of record CM065748.1, read on the forward strand.
ACCACCCAGTCAAGGGTGGAGGGGTGGCGAGGATGCACAGTGTGTGCAGGGTGGAATCTGCCTGTGCGGTGGACCTGGTGTCTGTATCGGTGTTGAAACCTCGTAATAGTGTTGTTCATGGATACCTTTCAGCACTGTCTTAGCTTCAGTTCTGTAACTTGATATAGAATCATTCAAGTTTTAGAAGGATGTGGTGATCACAAGACATTTGATTGGTGTAAAACTGTCCCAAAGAAACCTTAAAGGCTTGTAACTCAAACAGGATAAAAGTTGTTGCACTGTCCCTTGCATAAGCTGGAAGGAAATGTAAACTCGACACATACTTTCTGTTGAGTACACGTTGTACTTGGGTCTGTCATGTAAAGTGAAAATCAGGGTGTATGTTTAACATCTTTGTTACTATTCATTGTGATGATTTGTACAGGTCTACAGAATAGATCTATGTGTATTTGCATGTGTGTATGTTTGTGTGTATTTGCATGTGTGTACATGTGTATATAAATTTGGCCTGTGTTTGTGTGACTGTAAGTGTGGATGTATTCATGCCTTTAAGTTTGCGAGTCCTAAGCTCTACAGGGAAGAGATAAATTGAAGGTTTTATGAATGGTCATGTTACACTTCATCAAACCGTATGCTTCCATAGTTATGCAATACGCACACAGGACTTGTCTCTGTTCCCAGTGAAGTTCATTTCCCATAGGTCGATGGCACAATTCATGTGACCTTGACATCTCTTGATGTCACATGAGATCGAGGGGCTCCATGCTGCACCCTTCTGTGCAGATCAGTGGAGAATGGAAGGTGTTCATTAATTACAGGAAAAAAATGTTAATTCACAGTTGGATGTGTGGAATAGAATGCAGCGGAACCTTTGAGAAAAGACCTTCAGGAATCGTTCAGGGAGACACTCGGTCTTTCACCCGCTGACTGCTGGAGAGTTACTGCCCTTTGATATTCAAGGTTCTTGCAGGAGCAGGAGCTGAATTTGTGTTCAATCATCCGACCATGGGGACAGTTTCGAGACAAGGAAAAAGAAAGCAGTCCCACACCTTTTGTAGGCAGACCTAGGCTCTTGCACTATTCTGCCATCCATAAGGCAGTGAGGGAAGAAGTGTTTGGGCCACCCATCCCAGATGGGTCACGACACTCCCCGTCCTCTCCCTACACTGGCTACAGGCCAGTGCAGGATGAATGTCCACTGCCAACCAACCACAGACTATCCGCCGTGGCAAAACCCGTTAGAAAGGCACGCCTAGAGTGTTCTGCCATTACGAGGTGTGCGATCACAGAGTCACAAGCTTGTAGCCCACATTTGGCCATGACTGATTGGGGGGAAGGGGGGGGGGGGGGAGGAGCCGAGGAGTTGGGGGAGGGGGGGGGATAACTGAGCAGGATTCCTGTTCACTTCAGTCGAGTCTCATTCATGTAGATGCAGATGAATCAGATGTCGGAAGTCTTTGGGAACATTCTCACCTCAACAGATGTGTAGAGATGGGCAATCAAAGGGTTAAAGGAAGCGAGGCTTTTCTGGTGGGTCAGTGACAGAATGTCGCCAAAAGCCCAGTAGCTAGAGAAACAGTCTTAACCAGGACTTGGAGGATCTTTGGAAGTGTTCATATTGTGTATCAAACCTGAAGTCAGTGCTAAAGGTAATGGTAGCTGAATGTTCTAACTTGTATCAATGTTTATGCTGCAAACTGACACACTGCAAGGAAGAAGGGCTAGCCTAGTGTTATATGTCTCCAGTGCATGTCAGATACATCAGGGCATTAATCAAGGACTTGAAATGGATGGGTGATAAAAGTGTTCTAACCTTGTGAAAAACCGTTCTTGTTCATAATGCATGTTTGCCACTGCCCAATAGTAAGATTGTCCTTTTCGTTTTCATAACACACGTCAGAATGGAAAGTGAAAGTCCTATTGTTTTCTCGGCATTGATCAAAATGGAAAAGAACAACATTGCTTTATTATTATAAACCAGATTAAAGTGGGGAGTGTTTTGGTTGGGTATTTTTTTGTTTGTTTGTTTGTTTTAATGTTTTTAATAATGTTTTGTTTGTTTGTTCCTTGATACGTATCAAAATAGGATGAATAACTATTTGTCCCCTTCTTGTTCTTTTTCTCTTTGCTGAATTATGTACAGTTCAATGTGGTCCGTTTGTGATATTCGTGTGAAACTTTTTTTTATAGCATACATTAGATCTGCCTGTCAGAAATTATACACTTTTGGTGAATAATATACACTCTTTTACCAACAACACAAAATGCGCAGAAACATCAGATTACTGACCAACTGAAAATGTGTAGATTATTGTTAAAACATTTAAATATCATTTGTATTTTGCCCAGCTTTAACCGTTTTATGCTAGACTGGTGTCAGCAGTATTAGATAAGATACAGAAGAGTGGGATTTAGCCACTAAAAGTTTCTAAGGTTGTTTCATGTTTCACAAACAGTTAATTCAGAACATGCAAATAATTTATGCAGATAGTTTTCAAATGAAAAACACACACACACATGTTTAAAGAGAGAGAGATACAGATATATTTATTTGTTTATCTATATCTCAATGTGTGTAGGTCATCCCCTCCTCCTCTCCTCCCTAATTGTTAATTGTTCAGTTATCTACTTCTCAATACTTTTTGTCACTAGAGCTCTATTGTCTGTTCTGAGGAATGACAATAGCAACTGTCGCAGGCTAAGAACAACTTGCACCCAGTTAGAAACTGAAATGTGCCCAAAGATCCATTTCTGTCGTCAAACGTTACTGAGTATAAACAAGGAATAAAAGAAGCTGGCAGTGAAATGATATATTAGATGAGTTAACTTCTTGCCCAGTTGTAACAAATTTGCCCCTGTTCAGATCTGTGTTAATGAGAAGTCAGATGAGTTAATTTCTTGCCCAGTTTTAACATATCTGTGCCTGTTTAGATCTGTGTTAATGGGAAGTTAGATGAGTTAACTTCTTGCCCAGTTTTAACAGACCTTTGCCTGTTTAGATCTGTGTTAATGGGAAGTTAGATGAGTTAACTTCTTGCTCAGTTGTAACAAATCTGCACCTGTTCAGATCTGTGTTAATGAGAAGTTAGATGAGTTAACTTCTTGCCCACGTTTAACATATTTGTGGCTGCTCAGATCTGTATTAATAAGAAGTTAGATGAGTTCACTTCTTGCCCAGTTTTAACATATTTGTGGCTGCTCAGATCTGTATTAATGAGAAGTCAGATGAGTTAACTTCTTGCCCAGGTTTAACAATTCTGTGCCTGTTACCGTGTTGTGACTGCTAAGAATTGATCAGTAAGTTGACTCCAACATGATGAACTGGCATGGGTCATGGCAAGGTGTGCTACTGATTAACCCTTGTTTTGTTTTTGATCTCATGTTTTGATCCTGACTTACCTTCATTACCTTTTCCCTGCCCAGACAACACATAGATTGGGTAGCCATCATGATCACAGCCTTCACCATATTTATGGCGTGTGTTATCTCCCTGATTTCCGTCTTTCTGACTCCTTTTTGAGTGCTGTTTTCTTTAAAACCAGTTTTGTGTGTGAGTGTGTAAAACATGCATCTGATTTCTTATACAAATGTGCGTTCATGTTTGTGCCTATGTATATGCACATAAATGGCTCAGTGTTAATGTGTGTGTCTGTGCATGCATGTGTTTGTGTGTTTATGTATGTGCATGCGTAGTATGGATATGTGGGGATGTGCATGCAACGTGCCTTGTGACTTTGTCAGAATATTTGTATATGGGTTGTTCTTTGGAAAGGTTCCCCAAAGTGTGACATGGATGTTTAAACAATGAAATTTCACCCAGCATCTTGAAAATTAGATATTAAGTAAGTTAAATGTTTCCCCACCAAGTCCAGAAAGAAATGGGGATAAGTTATCAGCTGGTTTGATATGTATGGGTTATCAAATGTCATAGGTCAACCGATGTTTTGGTTGTTACACAGTAACCAGAAAGTCGCTGAAAACACATCAGAATATAATAAAAGCTCTGATTTTAAGCTTCTTTGGACTCGCTTTCAAGTAAGCGAGAATCTTTACAGACAACAGATAGATTATTTGCACCTTGGTATACAGCCTCACCCCATGTTCTTTTACTGCCCCCAGTGCTAGGGCCTTCAGTTCCTAGGAGACAATGTAGTCTTGGTACTGTGACAGAACAGTCATAGACAATTACAGCGGCAAGGACGCCTTTTGACAGCGGCACTAGTACAACTGCTAGGCTGGAGACTGACATGGATAGAGTGATACAGACTAAGACTGGGACTTAGTAGTTGGTCCATTGAAGGGCTTGGGAAGAAATCCTGACCAAAACCCCATGCCACTGTCTGGACTGACCCGGGAGGGTAGAGTGCGTATACGTGAATGCGCAAGTGCGTTAAGTATATAACTTCTTCAAAGTGTAGGGTAAACACTTTACTGCTAGATTTGATGCTTATATTTCTTAATGAAAAAAAAAGTTGTGTTTTAATTTGAATCGATTTAATTGATTTTGAACATTATCACATCAACTGAGAAGAGTTTGAAAGTATGGGCGTACTAGTGCAAGCTTCATAATAAAGTGAATTCTCTGCAAAGTCCCAACCAAGACACGAATGGAAACAGTTTACCTGGAACAACTGTTACATGTTATTGTTTTCCGTTCAACCAAAAATTGTCATTCTGCAAGTAATACTCAGATATAAAAATTTACACTATAATTACAGCATCTTTTTCAGTCATTCTGCTGTAGATTTCATACAGAGTGATATATCATATAAAGTGCCAAAAAATGTTTTAATTTTACAGAAGTGTGCTACTGTGCAAAGCACTGAAAAGTTTGGTTAAATTTAGATCTGATTGTCCAAGAGATGCATGAGAACACTTGAGAAAGAGAACAAGCACATTTTCTTCAGTGGCAATGTTATTTTTCAGTTGCTGGCAGAGCATCAAACATGATAAAATAACGAGCGCAAAACCAAAAAAAAATCTAACCGCGGAGTAACAAAAATGTGAATATCACTAGCATAGAATCAGGTGCAAAAAGCAGCTTACACTCACACACGAGAAGTTTGGCTGGCATTTTCTATGCATACGCATACAAAATATAGAGCCAAAATAATATACATCAAATTGGTTTGTATTTTCAGTTGTTCAGTCCTACACCATCAGATGGTAACAAAAGATACCAGGTGAATAATTCGTCACAAAATGATAAATACTGATTTAAGATAAACTGCATGCTACCAGTACATGCGCACTACGTCACACTCTAAAAATAGGTGTAAGGTATAGTCTTCAGATCACTTCACTGTTGCAGACTGTGGCCCCTTTTTTCGGGGGTTTCGTGCAGACAGCATGGGTGTTCGTTGAATGCGAAAGCAGTAACGAAGTGTTGCGACTTTTACATGGTGTTACTGACGTAGCCTGTGAGTTAATTACAAGTTACACTTAATTTTATCATGGCTTACACTCAGAACAGTGTCTGGTCGACAGATGCATGATATTTTTTGGTTGTGAAGGTACTTTAATAGATTATCAAGACAGGCTGTTCGGAGGCCGATTTGTCACGTCACAGATCAGCCATGCTGAAAACTGCGTTTTCACCACAGTGAGACACAAAATACAGACTAACACTACAGAATACACTGACACCAATCCATTAATTTTGTAGAGTTTAATTCTTCATTGAATTCAAGACCCCAAACATCAACTTTTAATTCTTCATTGAATTCAAGACCCCGAACATCAACTTGTATCAAAGACATGAATGAATATTTGAAGTATAGTTTATTTGTATCAAGTGTATGAATGAATTTTTAAAGTATAGTTTATTTGTACTAAATGCATGAATTAATATTTTGAAGTATAACTTATCAGGATGGGTGACTCTCCCTCCTCTCCCCTCTGCCCCAGCTTCTTCCCCCCGTGCACATTCCCAGAGAACAACCCATATAGAGTTATGTCGAGATTCTGAATTCGGGAATCACATTCCCCTCCCCCCCCCTCCCCCCCCCCCCCTCCTTTGATGTTGCTTATTTTACAATCAAATTCATTGTAGGTTTGGGAGTATTTGTATACACCATGCATACATGGGGCTTCATGAGTGAGCGTGTGTGACTGTGGGTTTGTTGTTTTTTTTGTTTGTTTGTTTTTTGTACTCCATGTGCATGTGGCTTTTTGTACATAACAAAAACTGAACTAGCACTGTGCTTCATTAGTCAGCATGCTGTCTCGTAGTTTTAACAGTGGCTGTTTGAAAACCAGTGTTAAGGTAATTATTCAGTAGTCATCTCTCTCTGTTACAGATTTGCACTCTTGGGCCTTGTATGTTTTGTATATGATTTAAATCAATTTTGTTTGTTTGGTTTGGATTAGTCTGTTTGGTTTGGATTAGTCTGTTTGGTTTGGATTAGTCATCGATGTCTGTTACAGATTTGCACTCTTGGGTCTTGTTCTAGTGTTTTGTGTATGATTTAATTAAATCAGTATTGTTTGTTTGGTTTTGGTTTTTCAATTTTTTTCATGTTTTTGTGCACTTAAGGCTGTGCTGCTTATAACCCAGCCAACCACAAAGATGCCAGCCAAAATGCACACACACACACGCAAGCGCGCACACGCACGCACGCACACACACACACACACACACACACACACACACACACACACACACACACACACAGTCACATACACACACACACACACACACACACACACACACACACACACACACACACACACAGTAAACACTAAAAACCAATGCATGTTCGAATAATAAACAGTATAAAGTAGAAAGTGAATTTTCACCCAATGTATGCTTCATTCTCACATCATAGGTAGGAAACTTGAAATATGCACAAGATAAATGTTCAGCAAATGGCTGTCAAGAGAACTACCATGTTTTACAGCTTTAGGAAACCAAAGGTCATCTTTGAACGGTTAAGCTGTAAAAAGTGAAGTCACAAAGTTTTTGTAAAAAGGAAAATTTCAGTACTTGATCAAACAGGCTCACCAAATGTTGGTAGTGATTTTTGTTTTCAATGTTTTGCCAAGACGGGCACGCTGTTCCACCAAAGGTTCAGCGATGAATTAAATATCAGACAAAATCTCAGGCATGAGGGGAAGCACGTTGGAACACTTGGACACCAGCAGCTTCTAGTGAACATTGAAAACAGTGATGATATAGGCGAACATGAGAAATGTAATGTGAAATAGTTCTGGACTTTGCCAGTTGCAAAGATGAACTTGATCAGGTGAGTTCTGCATCCCCCTTCCCCTCCCATCTCCAGTCTCCCCCTTCCTCCCCCCCCCCCCCCCCCCTTTTTTTTTTCTTTCGTTTTTTTGCCATTAATTTTGAGTGGTGGACTGAGTGAGGAGAGTTTGGGTTACAGGGGGATGGGGGTGAAAGGGAAAAAAGGGTTTGGAATGGTAATACGACTCTTAAACTTTATTGCTTTTTTGTGTGTGTGTGTGGGGGGGGGGGGGGGGGGGACACATGCATGTGCACACACACGCACGCACGCACATGCGCACACACGCACACACACACACACACACACACACACACACATGCTCGAATGCACACTCACTCACTGACACAGACACACACACACACTCACACACAGACACATGTATACACGCACGCACACACACACGCGCACACAAACAAAATGCATACTGTTCATGCATTGTTTCTGGTGAACACACAGACACACAGGAGACAGACAAGGATGATGAAGAAGGTAGGCAACTGCGCAGAGTTATGGGCAGCCTAATCAAACCTGTGCTTGTAGGGGCTTGCTTTTCGTTTTTGTGATGGCAGGAGAAGTGTGACATAAAGGCGTGGACATTGCTGTCTAACTCTGCTAGATTAAGAAATGAAACATGAAAAAGATGGGAAAGCAAAGTTTTTGAGTCTGAGACATTCTAGATGCCACGTAGGGCTTTGATGAGATCATCGATTCTTTAATGAATTTCATTTAATGTCATATATTATAAATATTTCGGCACGTAATGGATATTAATTGGACTAGAAAAAAGAACTTTTTTTTAAAGATTGAAATTATAAAAGGAGGTTTGGGAGGAGAGGATGCGAGGGTGAGTAAAATGGTAGAGATCCAACTTAAATTGACAGTCTCCAGCAGGCGAATTGACAGTTGTTCAATATGACAAACATTTACGTCAGAGTTGTACAGAATGTTGTTGACACTGTTAATATGATCTGTTGAAGAAAAATTATTTTGCCTTTAATAGTGAAAGAGTGATATATGACACTAAACAAGAACCATTGTCATGATAAGTTACCTCAGCAGTTGACTGTACGAAACTTTAGAGTTGACGTTCTAATTTCGGTACTCCTAAGTTAAGAGTGTTGACAAAATTGTACTCTATTTCACTAGTTTCATGCATCCCCCCCCCCCCCCCCCCCCCCCCCCCCCTCTTCCCTTCATTTAACCTAGATGCCCTCTCCCAAACTCTCCAACTGCCTACCCCCGATCCCCATGTCTTCTTATGTTCGTCTGCACTCTTCCATGCTATTCTCCCTGTCCCACCCTCTTACCCATCTGCAAGCAACAGGGGACTGTGTAACTGGTATGCAAATTAGGGCAGAATTAACAAATGTGCTCTGCTGTCTTGCTTTACAGTGTAAAACCAAAAATGTTATGCTTATTTTGAAGTTAAATATATTTTTTACAGTTGTATGCAAAATGCAAATGCAAACATTTTCAAGCTTTGATGCGCAAAATCATTGATTGTTGCAACTAAGTAAGCTTTCGTTGTGTTAATTTTTTTTTATATATTTTCAGGTAACAAGATATTACTCAAGTAAATGGTTAACAATTTTTTTTTCTCAGTGCATACTACGTACTAGTATGGTGTATATGGTTGTGGGTTTTCCCCATCTTTAAGAGTGGCAGATCTAATTTGGGACTGAATTAAAATGAAACTGGTTTCTATAATTTGTATTTGATGGTTGCTAATGCTTTTAACAGTTGCATATTTAAATGACATGACTGTCCTGAAATGTTTGTATCGGCCTGATGATTCTCTCTGTCTATCACAGTGTGTGTGTGTGTGTGTGTGTGCGTGTGTGTGTGTGTCTCTCTCTCTCTCTCTCTCTGTCTCTCTCTCTCTCTCTCTCTCTCTCTCTCTCTCTCTCTCTCTCTCTCTGAATGTGTGTGTCTGTGTTTCTCTGTGTGTCTGTTTCTCTGTGTAGGGGTGTGTGGGGTGTGTTTGTGATTCTCAGTGTTTGCTTCTGTGTGTGTGTGTGTGCGCGCGCGCGCGCACACGCTTGTACACGGGCATGCCCATTTTGCTCACTTAAAGATGAATTTATATCCAGTGTGAAATGTGTATTGCATATTGCAGCAAAGAAAAGTAACATCGGTGGCATCGTTGGTGGTATTGTTGGTGCTCTGGTGGCTATCATCGTGGTTACCGTCATCGTCGTCTTCGTCATAAAACGGCGAAAACGCAGTCAGGGAGATGATTGTAAGTGTATTATGGGATATGGAGAGAAGTGTGTTAGCCAATAGGGATTAATGTAAATCTTATTTGCCTCTGCTATTGTGTGTGTGTGTGTGTGTTACGGGAGGCGGAGGCAGTAGAGAAAGGGGGGGGGGGGGGGTTGTTTAGGGGCTTGCAGGTTGATATGGCGATTTCCACCTGTCTTTGTTCATTTGCTGTTCCTTTCCATTTTTCTTTGTTTTCCATTTTTTAAATGTTTCAGTTGTCTTGTTTTGTTAGCAATTTTGTATCTTTGATTTTTTTTTTCCCCTGTCTCTGAAAAGTCTTCTCCTTCCGTGCCTGCCTGCCCAGCCTCGCACATGTCATTCGTCACATCCATTCACCTGACATTTATTTATCAATATCTGGGCTTTGAAAAAAGAAAGAAAGAAAAAAAAAGTTGCACTCTTTGTAGAGGGCACTGTATGTGAGTGGATTCAAAGCCCAGTTTATGATGAAGTATTTAACATTGATTAAGTATTAAAGTTGAAACATATTAAGTATGAAGCACACAACCATTAACTGATTAAGTATGAAACACACACACACACACACACACACACACACACACACACACACACACACACACACACACACACACACACACACAGATGCATTCATGTGCACATGCACTTGCTGATGAATAATGAGAGACATTAATGAAAAGAGTAGTAATTCTGTTCATCTGCATTCTTTGGGCATTTCTTGGCATCACCACTGAAATCAAACTTTATTTTGGTGACTGAAGATTGTGTCTTAATAATATAATTTTTGTATGGGTTGATTGTGTGTGTGGTTGTTGTTGCTGCTGCATGCATGTGAGCGACCAGTAAACTATACACTTGCATTTGTCAGTGTTTGCGTGGTTTTTTTTTTCATGTCTGTGTTTTCTTTGATTCAAATTATCAAGTCACCTTCATGTGTTTGTAAATCAGAGCATTGGGGGGGGGGGGGGGGGGGGGAAGAAATCTTTGAAGAAACATTGTGTCACTGCTCATTAATTGTGACATCTGATGGGAGTTGCTATGGCAGCTATTGGAATCTGATTGAAGGTGTTATTTATTTTCTGTCATTCAGACGCATCGGATGACGCCGGAAACCAACCGTAAGTGTTCACATGTGTTGTGTGGAGTAGTTGAACTTCTCATTCTCAGTCATGCACTCCATGAATCCTTAGAAACTGTCAAACCTTTCATAGAGGAGGATGGGGGTGGGGAGATACAGGCGTCTTAAAATTGGATGGAATGTTAATTGGCTGTCTACTCTAAAATGAATGAACTTAGAGAACAGAGGTGGAGTAGGGGAGGCAAGTCTGAAGGGAAAAGAGTCTTAAAACTTGTTAATTGGAGGGGTTCATTGTTTAGTAACATCATACAGTCAGAGTGGCTTGTACTAACATCAGATAATATGCTGATGCTTGTGGGGTCCGAGTTACGGGTGATTCTTGCCCTTGTTAGTGTCCAGTCTGGTGATTCTTGCCCTTGTTAGTGTCCAGTCTGGTGATTCTTGCCCTTGTTAGTGTCCAGTCTCTACTCAGTAATGACTTTTCTTTTCTCCCACTCGGTGTCTTATCGGCACGGAGAATAGAGACCTCAGAGCTGAATCCTTTGTAAATGTTTATCTCGTAAACAAGTTTGTACAGTTTAGATCAGATTTCTGTGATAGTTTCATTACCCTGTTTGCAGATTATTTTGCTGACAGACACATGCGTGTATCCTTTACCCTACCCACCCAGACATAGACACAGACGCACAAACTGGTGGAAGGATAGAGGCGCGCGTGCGCACATGCATGCACGTGCTACACACAATCACACTTGTGCGTGCACGCACACATGCACGCGTGTGTGTGTGCGTGCGCACGCGCACACACACACACACACACACACACACACACACACACACACACACACACACACATACACACTAACTTGCACATATACACACGCGAGCACGCACGCGCACACACACACACACACACACACACACACACACACACACAGAGCATGCAGTCTCACTCAGTCTCACACACGCGTACACTACACACACACACACATGCACGCAGAACTTGAATCGCCTTAGACAATAGTAATAATTAAATTGATGTTATTATAAACTGATGCTTATTGTGCGAATGTCAGCAGGGGAGGGGGGGGGGGGGTTCCCTTATGAAGGGAAAACATTGTATTTTTCTACTTGAGCACAACCCTTAGTGGTCCCTGTATGGTTCTCTTGGCCTCACTGAAACTAAAACACATATACTGCATGACATGAACCTCTCCCCAAAGTTACCAAACGCAGGGAAACTGCCTGATGGGCATCTGCATGTCACAGACACTGCCTTGTCTAGAGCCATTGCACAGGGCATCTGCATGTCACAGTCACTGCCTTGTCTAGAGCCATTGCATAGGGCATCTGCATGTCACAGTCACTGCCTTGTCTAGAGCCATTGCACAGGGCATCTGCATGTCACAGACACTGCCTTGTCTAGAGCCATTGCACAGGGCATCTGCATGTCACAGACTGCCTTGTCTAGAGCCATTGCACAGGGCATCTGCATGTCACAGTCACTGCCTTGTCTAGAGCCATTGCACAGGGCATCTGCATGTCACAGTCACTGCCTTGTCTAGAGCCATTGCACAGGGCATCTGCATGTCACAGTCACTGCCTTGTCTAAAGCAATGGCACAGGTTATGGTGGAGGGCAAACGAGTTGTGTGAAAGTGTGGTGGAGGAGGGGGTCGTTTTGTTTTGTTGTTTGTAAATATGATTTGAGGGTTGACTTCAACACAATGACAGCCCTGATATGGCCCTTTGCAGTCAGCTAGGCTATAAACAGCATTGTGTCCCCCGCCCTCTCTCTCTCTCTCTCTCTCTCTCTCTCTCTCTCTCTCTCTCTCTTCCAGAGGGTGGACGTCTCAGTGCAGACTGGAACAGTTCTGGATGGACAAGCAGAAGGAATACAGTCGCTCAGAACTCCATAGCCACAGAGGGCTGTAGAGAGGTCGCTCAGAACTCCATAGCCACAGAGGGCTGTAGAGAGGTCGCTCAGAACTCCATAGCCACAGAGGGCTGTAGAGAGGTCGCTCAGAACTCCATAGCCACAGAGGGCTGTAGAGAGGTCGCTCAGAACTCCATAGCCACAGAGGGCTGTAGAGAGGTCGCTCAGAACTCCATAGCCACAGAGGGCTGTAGAGAGGTCTTAGTGGCCAAGTAGCCATCAAGAGGCCCCGTAGACCTACTGTCATGGGACGGTCACGATCACGTTAGGCAAGGTGTATGAGGAGAAGGTTCAGGGCTTCATATGCATTTGACGTATCACAGATGAAATGACCCATCGACAGGGGAAAGCGAGGGCCCTGTTCAGTTTCGAGAACTATGGGCCAGGTTCGAACCCCCCCCCCCTCCCCCCCCCAACAGAAGCAGAGGTAGGGGTGTTGTTGGAGTGTAAGCTTAAACCTGCTGCAAAACTGGCAGTGGGAAGTGCGGCGTGGAACAAAGTTACGAGATTTGGGAGAAGGTGTGTGCGCTAGTTTCTGTGCTAATTTCAAACCTACACCTAATTGTGAACATGAAGGTATATCTAACAGAATGTCTGCGGGGGGAGGGGACTTGATTAAATGCTTGCCTAAACAATCATTGTGTCCAATGGGGGAATAAAAAAGAATTTTCTTGTGGGATTTATTTGTTGATTTGGGACCCATGGACCAGTTTGTTGATGGATGTTTTCTGAAGATGTGAGTAAGAGATGTTCAAAACATATGGGGGCACAGGTGTAAAGCCACGTCTAATTGAAATTACCAATATTGTAAAAGTAATCATTTGACAATACACAGCTGAACTGCCCTGTTGTCTGCAAAGACCAGTTAAGTGTGAATCAGCATTGCCAGTTCTTTTTCCAAGGTGTGTTGAAATACCCTGCAGCTGTTCTCTATAGGGTATGCTCGTTGGCTAATACAGCTTGTAACGGCCAATCAAAACAGATAATGCAATGCGTTTCTGTGCGAGACATTCCTCATTTGCAGCCGCAGCCTCTGACTGTAGGCTGATTTTAAAGCTCACAGTGACTGTTTACAACGGTCTGGCATTGGGTGAAGGATGCATGCACGGGTGCCATAGGAACACTTGGTGGAAAATGTTTTGAAAATGTCTCCCATGGCACCAGTGCACCAGTGATGTGAAGCTCAGGTGGTTTATTCGTCCATTTCACTAAGTTTTTTTTTTTCTTTTTAATTTATTGATTAATTTTCAGAGCTGATGATCCTAATGGCGCTCCTTTCACCACTGGCCCAGGCGTGATGTACAGTGCCCAACGACCCAACCGCAACAACCGCGAAGTGAGTACCATTTGGCGATACATTTTTATGTGTCAGCTCTCTGGCTTGCAGACTTGTTTACCCATACAATTTCACTGTATTTTGTAAACGTTTTGCAAAAATACGATGAATAGGAAACTGGGAGGGGATGGGGAGGTGGGTGGGGGTCTAAAAGAATTGTAGAGATGAAGTTCTTGAGTAGTAATTGCATTCGTGGTGTGTAGCCATTGTGTTGTGTGCTGTGACCAAAGACAGACAACTATCACTAACTCTTGCGTGTGATATTGTCTGGCTGCATTTGATCCCTCATGAAGATGATGATATGTTGGAACTATAGCTGGGACTACAAGCTCTGAAATATTACAAAAATATGGCAGAAGAGCATGAATTCGTGCCAAAGAATGCTGATGAGTCAGGTGTGAAAGTAATTTGCATTAGGAGAAGCTATTCCCAGTGTGGTTACTGGAAGATCAGCAGGAATCTCTCTGCGGTATGATGGTAGGCTTAAAAAAAAAAATCCCCTCGCCTCCTCTTGAAAAAATTCGGAAGTGTGTACACACACTTTGCGGAAGTTACACTCATTTACGCTGAAAAAAAAAACACTGATAGCAGTTGTAGGGTAAACAGGTCTGTTGTCGCTATGTCTGTACCTTCTTTGTCCTCTTCGTTCTGTGCATTCTTTTCTCTGCTCACAAGGACTGGATGTGCTATGGTGCGTTTCTTGATACCGCTTGACTTGGGTTTCATTGTTAACCCTTTCAAAGCCAGTATCCCCCAGCTGCGTGTCGCCGAAAACCTCAGAGTTGCTGCTGGGTACTAGTTTTACAAGGCTGTTATCAGTAAGCAGCTAGACCTATTGCTGTCAATTGTTCACCGCAGTATTATGAGACAATAAACTGCAATTCTGTTTTATCCTTAAATGTGAGAGGAAACCTAAAGAGAAGACACACTGTATCAGCATGCTGGTGGTGTTGAGCAGCTACTGCGGCATTCTGAATGCAAGCAGCTGTGGGGCTATTGTGGCAGTGAAAGGGTTAATCCTGTTATTATTGTCCCTGTGTGTGTTTTTCTTTTGTTTATTTTTCAGAGATCACTTCTGTTTCTTTAAAAAAAAAAAAAAAAAAAACTTGCTTGCCTGGCAGCCCTTGTTGTCCTGCTTGTTGCCAGTTCAAGAGCAAAGTGTGTGCATGTGTAAGACAGAACGGGCAGGTGTAGCTCACCATGGAATGCCAAACAAAAATCATGTTGGGGAGCTGACTTACTGCTGTTTCAGGAAATTTGTCGGTGAATGTTCACTCCATGTTCCAAATTGGAATTCAGCTTGAGCAAGTTTAGTGCTTAACAGCATAGAATAAGGATAATAATTGAGATTATGATATATTAACACATTTCTGCCCTGGCAATCTGCGCAAGGTTGTTTCCCTTTGCCTGAGATATTTTTAGTTGACTGCCGGTTGAAGAGGATTGCGTCATATTTTGTACACCATTCCAAAATTCAACATTGCACATTGATGGACCGACCAGTGGCAAAGTGGAAGAGTGGGGATTGTGAGAGATTGGCATGGAACAGTAATCCTGCTTTCAGTGCAAGGTGTGAAAAGCCAGAGAGGTGGAGGAGGTAAGGAGAAAGGGATCAGGGGAAGAGTAGAGGTGAACCTGGCAGCGGGATCATGCTCTGGCCAAGAACATATGTAAAAGAGTCAAGTCAGGTATATGGCGATACGGTTGGTGGACACGGGTGAGGTCTGTTGTCCGAAGGCAATGGTAGGTTGCATCAGTATGTTCCAAGTCACCGTCATCTTTCGAGAAACAGGTTGCATAACTTGACAGCAACTCCTGACATTGCTGGTTGTTGGTGCCATTCAAAGGAGGTCCAAGGGACAGACGAAGCAAGGGTGGTAGGTGCAGATCAGGTAGATTCAAATTTTAATCTGTTGAATCTTGTGATCCGTTTGTCCACATTTTTTTGGCGGTTCGCTAACATCTATTTGAAATTTGTTTTATATTTCCATCTGCAGTCGCCTCACTTTGCAACTAGATTCACACCTGTCGGTGTTGGCAGGTGCCAAATGTTCAGGGCTTCTCTGCTGTTCGATGCTGTCATAATGCTGCACTGTTTTCTGCATATTTTTTCGGCCGCTCTAAATAAAGTGTCACAGCTGGCTGGGTTCCACCTTTATGTTCCTGGCTTGACAAGGTCCTGCCAGTCTCGCCCCTAGTCCCTATCCTTTGCTCTTACTCCATTCCATCCGAAGTCCTTTCAGCTTTCCCATCCATTTGCTGACTATGCCCTACCTGTTCAGCCAATAATACCTGGCCTTGAGCAGGATTACTGTTCCATGCCAACCTTTCCGTTCATTCCCCTCCTTCCTACCCTTCTGCTGGTGGGACTGTTACATCTGGCGATGCGAGCAGAATTCCCACAGGATTGAGGTATCTCAAGTCAGGCAAATAAAGAAGACAGTATAACAGATCACTGTCACCTTCGTCACCATGGCCATGTCCAGCGTCTTCCTGCCATGGCTTTCTGTCTTCACTGGTGATGAAGACAGTATGAAAGTCAGCAGCTGCCAGGTGTGTCTTTCACCTGCAATCCCTGGATGATGGAGCGGCTGCCCTCTGTCTGATCGCCACCCTCAAAGCCAGGTTCATCAGATCATCGGGCTGCTGGCAGTGAAGACCAACACCCTTTCCAAGGTTTTTGGCATCCTTGAAGAATGCTGGTGAAAGCATCCCAGCTTCAGCTGTGTTGACTTTGGCTGACAGCACTGTGACTGCCTCCCTATGGTCTTGTTATCTGGTAGCGACAGAGTGGAATGAGGGTAAAAGAGTTAGTAAAAAGGGAGGAGGTTGATGGATCCCACTCCCAAGCAATCCGTAATCAGGGAAAGAGACAAACCAGAGAATGCAAAACTCGTCACAGTCATGATTTCAGTGACACCTGATACTAAGATCATACGAATGAAGGAGTAGAAAACAGACCACGCAGTCGACACAATACAGCATGTGCGCTTACAGCAGGATAATGGCGTCAGACAGCAGGGAAGTAGTGAACACAAATGCTCACACATCATGGCATGTGCCCACACTGAATGAGAGGTATGAACCTGCGAATCAGAGGGTCAGTTTAGCTGCAGCCTATTCAGTAGCCAGCCTCTGGACCACAAAAACGGTAGTTGGGAACAACAAACGAATTGACCCATAGAACAGCAGTTAGGGGCTCAGCAGTGAATATTGATGTGTAATTCAATCTATATTTCTCTGTGGTTCCATTCAGTCACAGACTGACCTTCAGAATGCCGTGAATCAAAGAGTTCAACACTAGCTTTTTAATAATTCCAAGTCATTAATTAGGTTTGAAGTGCTTTTGAAAGGGCAGTTAAAACAGATTTTCATCAGAAAAAAGGTAAGTTTTTTCAAAACTGAACAACCCTGATTAGATTGTAACACTACTGTTTAATGTCTGGTAATGGGACAAATATGTGGACAATACATAGTTCCTAGATCCACAAGAGCAAACGGATACTCAATAGAAGCATTAGAAAACATACATACTCTGATAAGGTTAGCCGATCAAGTTGTTCGCCATGGAACATGTTTACAAGCTGCTGTCTGACAATGGAAATAGCTTTAAAATCATGAATTCACTTCAAGCTGTTTGCCGAAGCATAGAAATAAAAATTTTGGAAATCTTCTGGCAGCTATCTTAGCAACAGTGGTAGGGTGCACTGACCATCTGTCTTTTTCTGGGCATCGTAGGTGAACCTGTTTCCATTGCCCTTTATCTGGCAGCTGTTTACCTTGATCTGTTCTTCATTGTATTCTGTGTCTTTTTTGTTTACTTCTTTTTTGTGTGTGCCAGATTTACGAAATTGTTGATTAGAAGCCACCACGTGTGTGGCTGTGAAAATCAACATGCCCAAAGCAAAACTGGAGTAAGTCCGGCATGACTACGGCTCAGATACAGTTTCGGTGATGACAGCATGGCACCTGAAACTGACTGGATTCTCTCGCATGTCCCATTCATCCCGCAAGTGCATGTGTGCTGTGTTGGGCGTGTCAGTCTGTGTATAGTGTACATGATCTCTGCTTCACAGGATAATGTTTAGGTTGCTACCAGGGCAATTTAAACAGCAAACTGAATTTGCCCAACGTAGGTGTCATTGGCAAATTGGCTGACATCTATCTCGGGTGTGAATTTTCGAGAAAATACTCGGATTTTTAGATGGGAAATACTTCCAACATGAAATTCAAGGTACAACGGTCTGATGTTTATTTCTGTGCAGGGATTTCAGTGAGGTAGGGGTGTGCAACTTAGACTAGAGTGTCATGTGAAACAGCTGTCTTTTTTTTCACAGAAATATGAAAATAACTTTGAACAGGTAATAATACGCAGAAGTACACACACCACCACACGCCATGTGACTGCTGTCCCAAACCACTGTCACTGTGAGTTTCAGCACAAAGTGCGTCACTTATAGGGAGATGCGAAGCATCATCCGGACTAAGCTCAGCACAAGACACAACAGACTTAACAGTCTCTTGTGCCGAAAGCTCAAGGTGGTGCCTTCTCCAGTCTGCTTGTGGGCAAGAAGAACAGTCAGCGGAGCATGTGCTCCAAAAATGCCCAGTGCATGAACAGCCAAGGAGAGAAGTGTGGTACCAACAGAGACAGCTCTTATGATGAAGCTCTGCAGCAGTCTACAAGAGCTGGAGAAAACGGCACTATTCATCTCAAGGGCCGAACTGACCGTGTAGACCAAGGCGTACGGAAAGAAGAAGAAGAAGTCAGCTCAAAGTGGTCAGAAAGGGAAATGCATGGTCAGTGCTTCTCTTCTTTCTGTACAGCTCAAGGATGGGGTTGTTACCTCCGCTGAGGAGCCGGTGTTTTCACCCTTGTCTAAAGGCTAGGTGTTTTACCAGTCCGCAAGGTCATGCAGAAAATACTGAACTCAGCTTATCGAAGCATGGTGGAAAAGGCCCGACTGTCCGTTCCCTCCCCTTCCTCCCAGATGTCTTGCTTGGAGTTGGTTCACATGCTCGTTTGGTATGGTTGTAGTCTGCATGCTCTCTTCCACTTGTAGAATGGAGACAGATGTGAGACATCGTAAGGGGACTGATTCTGTGAATGCCAAGACAAGATCTTGCTTTTATGGCAGGATATCTGAAGGAAAAGCAGGTGGAAATCAGAAACAAATTGTGGATACAGCGGTTTACTGCAGTAACTGGGCCTGTTGTGACACGAACACCTGCATGTGCAGCGCATACTGTAGTTAGTTGTTCGGACATGATTATTTAAAGAGCGGTTCCCTTTACGGTAGAATGATGAGGACAAGAGGTAAAAAGGAAGGAATAAATCTCTCACATACATGACTGCAGAAACTCGCACATCCACACGCAAGAGCAAATGTACATATGACAGGGATCCCGATGGCATACACTGTGTATGTAATGAGTGCACTGGCTTTGAATAAGGATGCAGAAATTTCAGGGCCAAGTGTGTTCGTATCGCAGACGTTTTGACAAAGTCGAATGGCATTTTATTCCATTAACAAAGCAAAGGCTGCGTCAGTACGTAACAGACAATATCAGTGTCCATTAGTAAGACTGTTTACTGTTTCCTCAGATTGGAGGTTTGCTGAAAGTTTAACACAGTTCCATTGAAAGTGATGTTTGTATGCCTGTGGCATGATGGTGTCTTTTTTTTTTTTTTACCTATTTTTTTTTTTTTTTTTTTTCCTTTTTTTCTTTTTTTTTAAAAAGTTTTTGCTAAAGATCAAGAAGAAGATGTCACTTTTAACATGGTTGAAGAGAAGAAGCATTTGCTTTGGGGCTGGGGAAAATGACATCATTAACAAAACGGGAGAGACAGAGTAACTCTGTCTTTGTTTGTCTGTCAGTCTCTCTGTCTCTGTCTCTCTCTGTCTCTCTCTCTCTCTCTCTCTCTCTCTCTCTCTCTCTCTCTGAGTCTCTCTTTATCTCTCTCTCTCTCTCTCTCTCTCTCTCTCTCTCTCCAGCTGTTCTTTTGTCTGTGTGTCCATCTATCAGAGTTCACTGTTATAAACAAAGATGGTGTCAGTAAGCTAGTCTTCTCATCCAGTCCACCCTTGCATGCAAATGAACATCCACAACATGATTTTTTTTCCACTTGCTTCCACAAAATGTACACATTTTGCTTTAAAGTTCACCTGCAACATAGCATATGGCTGGAAGGGGGCAGGGGCTGAACAATTTTCTGGCAGTTCTTGTGTGACCTCTGAGAAATGGAATATGAGGCCGAATAATTTGAAGAAGGGCGCCATTGTGACTGTGATTGATTTTCAGAGCTTGAGGAAGCCTGGTGTAACGCACACACTCTCACATGAGCGCGCACACACACACACAGACAGAGGCACGCATCCACATACAAGCACATGCATGCACTCATGAACACACATTATTGATACCGCACATGGAGACAAACATGGAAGCATATACACACATGTGCAGACAAGCAAACATGCAATGTGCATGAAAGCAAGCTGCACAAAAACATTCACTCTTTTGCTTTCTCACAGACATGTGCGTGCGCACACACACGCACACGTGCGCGCGCGCACACGCACACACACACACTTTACTATTCAGGAAAATCAGTTATTATTTTAAACAGGTTTTGGATAAACAATCAGGGTTTCCACAATAATTTGTGTATTCAGTTCTAAGCAGACAGCTTAGAATTGGGAGGGGGGGGGGGGGGGGGTGTAAGCTAATGTAAATAATTTCTCGGTAGAATAATTGGCTCATGCTTGCCGTGAAATGCTAGTTCTCTCTTCCTCTTGCTGCATTGTACTCATTACTCCACTTGGTTTTTTTTGTTTGTTTGTTTTTTATTAGCTGCTTCTGTTGCTGTGCATATCTGTTCGTGATCAGTTTCTCTCTTCTGTTGGTTTTTGTAGATTGTATGGTTTATGTTGGTAACAGCAAGGGGCTGATGAAAAAGGGCATCTGCTTGCTTGATCTGTTACTCGGGGAAATAGGATTATAGCTTTATTCACCTCTCTCTCTGTCTCTCTCTCTCTCTCTCTCTCTCTCTCTCTCTCTCTCTCTCTCTGTCTCTCTCTCTCTCTCTCTCTGGAAAGTAAGGATTTTCATTTCGTTTGTTCACACCTTCTCTCCACCCCACCCCCCTCTCACTCTCTCTCTCTCTCTTGATACACACACACACACACACACACACGCACACACACACACACACACACATGTATATATATGTGTCGTGTGTGTATCGCTGATCTTCTGTCTTCCCTCTTTCTGTTTCCGTTCCTCCCTCCATGTTCTTCCATCTTCTGCCATCCCCATTTTTTTTTTTAATATTTTTTTTCCTCCCTTGTCTGTTCTTCTACATCTTGAGATTGAAGCACCACCAGACATCATTTGTGACTTCATAGTGTGTACGTAGTGGGGACCCTATATATCCCAACATTTTGCGTAGGCTTTATGGTGTGATTTTACTATATAGATCCAAATTCAGATGTTGCGGGTCCAGGTAGACCAACATCGTCAAAGATTCCCAGGAATTTAGACTTAAACAGTTGTTGCAAGTCACTCTCAACTTATACTTGATGTGCTGCAGTAGTTTATTGCTACTTTCTTAAACTGTATGTCCTCCAGCCTTCATGCTTTATCAGGAGTACATAGTTATGATTATTTTGTTCTCTTTTGGTGCGCAGACTCCAGACTTTGCTGATACAGAGCGTAGGAGCACTTCTTACAGTTCCAGAGATCATATGAAGAGTTGTGTGTGTCTGGGTGCAGGGGTATTGCTGATACAGAGTAAATTGCATAGGAGCACTTCTTACAGTTCCAGAGATCATATAAAGAGTGTTGTGTGTGTCTGGGTGCAGGGGTATTGCTGATACAGAGTAAATTGCATAGGAGCATTTCTTACAGTTCCAGAGATCATATAAAGAGTGTTGTGTGTGTCTGGGTGCAGGGGTATTGCTGATACAGAGTAAATTGCATAGGAGCATTTCTTACAGTTCCAGAGATCATATAAAGAGTGTTGTGTGTGTCTGGGTGCAGGGGTATTGCTGATACAGAGTAAATTGCATAGGAGCACTTCTTACAGTTCCAGAGATCATATAAAGAGTGTTGTGTGTGTCTGGGTGCAGGGGTATTGCTGATACAGAGTAAATTGCATAGGAGCACTTCTTACAGTTCCAGAGATCATATAAAGAGTGTTGTGTGTGTCTGGGTGCAGGGGTATTGCTGATACAGAGTAAATTGCATAGGAGCATTTCTTACAGTTCCAGAGATCATATAAAGAGTGTTGTGTGTGTCTGGGTGCAGGGGTATGTGTCTGGGTGCAGGGGTATTGCTGATACAGAGTAAATTGCATAGGAGCACTTCTTACAGTTCCAGAGATCATATAAAGAGTGTTGTGTGTGTCTGGGTGCAGGGGTATTGCTGATGCAGAGTAAATTGCATAGGAGCATTTCTTACAGTTCCAGAGATCATATAAAGAGTGTTGTGTGTGTCTGGGTGCAGGGGTATTGCTGATGCAGAGTAAATTGCATAGGAGCACTTCTTACAGTTCCAGAGATCATATAAAGAGTGTTGTGTGTGTCTCTGGGTACAGGGGTACCCTGGAAGCATGGTGAAGGTTTTAAGGTGGTGAAGTCTTGGTGATGCTGCCTACGATGTCAGCATCAGTGGCGTTTCTGACATCAGTTGCCTCTCTCCACCTTTGATGTTGATCTTTTGTGTTCCTGACAGCAAGCGTATGGGCTTGAAGGACGTGGGGCGTTTAGGGGAAGGGGTGTGAATGAGTGATGGTGCCTCACCGAGAGTGTGAGTGTGTCAGCATGAGTAAACATATGGCATGAGTGCTAAAGTGCGGACATGTAGTCTTGAAAGCAAGCATCGGAAGTGGTAGAATGTAGAGCAGGTGCTTTGAAGATGTGTAGGTGGCGACATGGGAGCACTTAGCTCGCATGAATTTTCCAGCAATGCTGGTCAGCTTACATATGCCTTTATATAAGTACAGAGGAAACTCTGCAAACTCTTGAATGCCTTTGTGTCTACAAATTGTCAAAAATGAGCTAATGGGAAAGTGAATCAAAATCAGAAAAGAAAAAAAAAAAAAAAAAAAAAAAATCCCACAAGAAAAAGCCTTCCTAGCTTCAAAAGGAGAAAATCTTCATTGGCAAATGAATTGGAAAAAAAAGAAGAAAAATGTCTCAGAAGAGCATGTGGTTACGGGGATGTCAGTCAGGTTGAAACAGAAAAAGATGTCGTAGAAGAGCAAGTTTTCAAGGAGCCTTCATCAAGAGGAAATTGAGCTAAAACAAAGAAAAAAAGATCCTAGGACAAATTCTCATGTGAGGGTATTCTTAACTGCAAGAGTCTTTTTTTAATTGAAGGTTGATACACACAATAACAGTGATGTACCGAGGTTGTAGAAGTAATAGGACAGACTGTCCTGAAGGAAAGAAATCAATAGGCCATAATGTCCTGAACCTTGGAAAGCAACAGGACAAATTAAACTTTGAGCCAATGCTCCTGAAAGTGACGCGGACCAGTTGTTTGTTTCGACGAAGTCGATGGATGATTGTCCAGCATATTGTCTGGAGGCCTAGCAATAGCACTGTCAGTGTCACTTTCACCAGTTTCAAGTACAGCCCCCACGTCAGATTGAACAGTTGATCCACCACTTGTTGAAGACGAAAAAAAGAGCCTATAATCTTTTGTCCCTTGTCGGGTTTGAGCTTCTTTTTCGGTGGCATTGTCGTTTTTCAATCGTAAAGCGTGATTCCTAGCAGAAACAAAAAATGGCGAAACGAAGATACGAGAGTTGTTTCCCTTACCTTGATTCAGGGTAAATCCATACTGTACTTTTTCCAAGTATTTCGATCAGCACCGTCTACTTTTGGTTTTGCCTAATAGCAGCTGTAGCGAGTGAAATAATGTTGAGCATTGCAGTCGAGAATCTGTCTGGGAAAATGCAGATTGACGTCTCAGCGAGTGACGTGAAATGATCGGACCGAGGCCGCCAGCGCTACATTTCGATCGGACAATGAGTCCGGGCTGGGGAAACACGATCGTACATTTCAGTTTTAATAGGCCATTGGCCGAAGGCCGATGCCTCGGTGCAACACTGCAATAATACATGTTTTAGTATGATATAAAACGGTCCTTGAGTTTGCTTAAGATAATTTGTTTATCACAGGGTCCTTTGGTATATAAGCGGGTGAAAAAGATTTCATTTATAGTTCAGGCACAGTGGAACGTAATTCTGCTTCATACATATTGGAAATTTGACGTTGACTGCTTCATGTATTTGACATGTAATTGTAAAGGTTACTACAATACTAGTAATAAGTAGATATTTATGGTTCTTTACCTATAAAAAGACCAGAGTGCTTACGAAGTTCTTTGCATGCTCGTGCACACGCACACAAAACACACACACACAAACACGCACGCACGCATGCACACACGTACACACCCACGAAAGGATACATGCACATAGGTACAGGCACAACCACGCACACACACATACACATTCATAAACGCGCGCGCGCGCGCGCACACACACACACACACACACACACACACTCGTGAGGGGACGCACACACACACATGCACGCACGCACACACGCACGCACAGTCATAAGGCAAGAGCAAATAAGGCTGAGGGTCAGTAAAAAGTGCAGCAGTCTTGAGAGAAGACTTGAAGGAAAAGAGAGCAGTCAAGCTGAGGGGAGAGCAAGGAAGTTGATTCTAAGGCGCAGACTCTTGAACCCTTGGAGTTTAACCATGAAGTGGCGTGTGTGCTGGACTGATGTGCTTACCGCATGGTCAAAGCTGTGAGCTGTGTAACCTAACAGACTTATCATGACCACAGTCCATGCATGCCAGCTGGTCAGCGCAGATAAATTCCAGCACTGACACAGCTGTACAAGAGTTCTTCAGAATATTAAAGAACAAACATACAAAACCAAAATTAAGGAAAAAAACTCTTGGTCAAAATGTCAGAAAGAAAAAGAAATCAACTTTGTTACCCAGAAATTGCCGTGTTTTTGGTGATCGTCCGTATCAGATGTATGTTTACAATCAACTTTTGCAGTATTTTTGTTATCGTCCATATCAGATGTATGTTTACATGTATTGTTGAAATCAACTTTGTTACCCTGAAATAGCAGTATTTCGGCTATCGCCCATATCACTAGCATCAGATGTGTCTTTACATGTATTGATAACGACATGGCCCCATATGGTCAGCTAGGCTGCATACAAACGTGTTGAATTGAGTTGAATTGCATGTATGTATATTGAACTGTAAACATTTTCAATTGCATGTGTTGGAACTGTAAAAATCTGCATGATAATGTGGAGGAAAAACACAGAGGCAAGATTTCTTACAGCACAGTATCAGAGTAAATGGAGACAGGGCATGACCGCATGCAGAAAGTTCAGTAGTCTTGGGGAATAAAAGCATGCTTGTAACATAGTTGTTCTCAGTTGGCGTTCATGGACTATTACTGAAAAGGAAAACCCTGTCTGAATTTTCGGGCTAAACAGATCTTTTTAATTACTGATGCCTTGCATGTTTTGATAATATACATGAGGTGTACGTTGTAAATGTGAATTATGACATCAGAGTAGGAGAGAAGAAACTGCCCAGATCAGTTTGAATTTTTTTTTTTTTTTTTAAATCATTGGGTGTATATTTTAAAGAGATGCAGGTGCATATACATTAAAATGAAAGAAATATTATGCACCTGACTCGTCAGCAGAAATACATTTATAAAGGTGCAGGTGTGAACGTTTGAACAGATCAAAGAAAAAGAAGCAGATACAACAATAAGGAAACAAAGATTGCTGACGAAAGAAAACCAGCTAAAGCAAATTCAGTATTGCAGTAAAAATGGCTTTATCCTCAATCCAGACTTTACTTTTCAGATCTGTCTAAATAAAGAAAGCAAAGATGGGTGTTCAATTTAAATTTTGCATTCACACTGGAAATTGAGAAAACTAAAATTCAGTGGTTCAGTAGTTCAAGTTTCAGACACCGCATATATTGCTCCTGTGTTCACCATGTGGTGATCTAAATGCTAGTATTTTGTGGAGAAGATGGTAATCTGAGTCCTAATTAATGTTTTGCATGTTCTAAACACATGTAACAGTGCCCAAGGAAAGAAACCGAGCTGTCTGTGAGAGAGAATTGAGTTGGAAAAATTGTCATTGATTGTAAGATAGTTACGCATGCAAATGTGTGGCCCTGTGCTGCAACAACTTGCAGCTCACTAGCTGAGCAGTCGGAATTTGCCCAAAGAAATCCGCCGTGGCAATGAGGTTATACAATGAATACAATATTAAGAAAAAGGAACAGAAGAAAAAAAAAAAATAGTCAGTGGTAACAAATCTTGGCCTCTGTGTTTTTCAGGCAGGGGAGAACAGAGAGAGGGAGAGAGGCGGACGAACAAACGCGGATGGACTGCACTACGCAGACTTAGACCTCGTGCGTAAACCCCCCCAAGATGATTCGACCGAATCGGTCCATTCACGCACCACCCCCACCGAATATGCCTCCATCAAGCTGTACTAAGCGACAGAGGCTGCAGAAGTTAGGCTGATGCTGGCATACCAGAAAGGAAACACGGGATCCTGTTTCTCAGAGACACACAATAGCTGCTCAGTTTACTGTTGATATTTTTCATGCAAATTATAGCCATGCACTTTCCAGTTGTTTTGACTTGCAAAGTTTTTTGGCTTGTTTTGAATTGGGGATGGGCCGGGGCTGGGGGAGGAAGTGTGTTTTGGGGTTGTGAATTTATCGGAAGCAGCGCTGTGAGCCTGAAAGCTGCAGATCAGTCACCAACAGAAAACAGAACATTGTGTATGTTCAGTGCTTACCAGCTTCTGTTTTGTTGGTTTGAAGTTTGAATCGTGTGTGGTACGTGTAGGTTTACGCTTCCTCAGATTTGTTGGATACCTGACATTGTGTCAAATAGAGCTTCCACGAGTGTTCTTGCCATCGAGACTGGAAAGTTTGTGAGTGTGTTTGTCTGGGTTTTGTGTGTGTGTATGTGTGTGTGTTTGCATGTTTTGTTCTTGTTGATTTGATTTGTAAACCTGTAAAAGAGGATGGAATGTGTGTGTGTGTGTGTGTGTGTGTGTGTGTGTGTGTGTGTGTAAGGGATGAAAACAGATGATTAATCTGCATAGCTTGTACATCAAATTTGTTTCCTCCCCCTGCCCAGCCCTGTCCTTGGGGTATCTCTTTAAAAGCCCACTGTGTACCTACACTTCCTCCACTAGAATTTTTTTTAACCATGTGAATGGGCAATGCAGTGTGGCAAAAATTAATTCATCAAAAATCATGCAGGGATGTTGGTAGGAATAATTATATCAAGCTTGATGAAAAAAAAAAAAAAAAACCCTCAAAATTCAACGTTGTTGATAGGGATAACTTGTATCAAATCTGGCAGAATTCATTTGAAAAAAAAAAAAACAGTGTCATTGGTAGGGATAACTCCTATCTGATCTGGCAGAAATAAAAAAAAAGATAATAGAGCATTGATAATAGGGTTAATTTGTATTTAGTTTGGCAGAAAATCATCAAAAAAAAAGAAAAGAAAATTGCAAAATGTTGTTGATAGGGATAACACATATCAAATATAGCAGGTAATTTAAATCCAGTTTGGCAGAAATTGGAAAAAAAAAAAATAAGAAAAAGAAAAGGAAATCACACATCATAGTTCGTAGCAGTAATTCAAATCTAGTTTGGTATACCATTGAGTTCTGTCATGTGAAGTAAACCATTTGTTATGCCTGTCTACAATCGACGACATGGTCCTGGACAAGATTCTGAAATAGAACCGACCTTGTGTTGATTTCTGTCTAATTTGGAACCGCAACTGCCCTCCCTTTTCTGTCTTCCTTCCTCACCCAGAACTCTGAGGTTCACTGTTTGTTAGGTTTTTGCATTTGCTATATTTGAAAACAATCCCACCATTAAGGTATCCACACTCCGTCTTCGGGATGATTTCTGGACAGGAGACCGCTGTGTATGTGTTTAATTTTTCATGTCGTCCATCCCACCTGTACATGATGGCTTACTGTTCTCTGAAAGATGGGATGGGATTTGACGCACGTGTAAGATTTTTTTACACATCTCTTTATGCAGAGGATCTCGGTTTATAGAGGACTAGTGAGGGAAAGGAGGTGTGGAGGGGGAGTCTGAACAGGTTTGTTAACTCTGAAGAGAAAATCTTGTCCCACCTGCTGTCTCCGATGGGAATACAAACCCCCGACCTTGGAACAAGAGTGATGTCTCAACCGCTGGGCCAGTCAGGCTGATAGCACTGCCGTGTGTCCGAAATCATGGGCAACAGGACAGAGGTAGTGTCAGCTGTTCCACAGACTTGTAGATTGGCTTTCAGCAGTGTCGTCGCTATGTTGTCTTTTGTGATGTTTCTTCGCAGGGGATTATGTGGGTCGGAGGTTTCAGTTGTTGTAGACATTCCACTGATTTTCTCCCAGAACAGGTAATGATAATAACAGGGCTGTGTTTCAGGGTGAATGTATATCTTCCATTTGTCAGCAGGTACTTAACTGTTGGTGAAGTGGCAATATTTATTGTAGGGGAAACCACTGAAAATACCCAGGAACACAAAACAGATTTTTTGGGGAAAAAACTGAATAATTTTGTTGTTGTTGTTGTTTTTTTTTGGGGGGGGGGGCTCTTTCTCCATATTAGAGGATGTGGGATTGTTTAAGAAATTGAACAGTGATACACTTGAAATCTGTTTTGGACAGGGAAATGGACAGTAATACATTTGCCAATTTGCTGAAATTATTACTTTGAGCAAATGAACTTGCATATCTGAGAAGTGAAACAAAAAATAAACAAAATTATACCTTGATCAATATTGATCACATTCCAGTTAAAACTGCTGTCAGCTAACATTTCAGGGAATTATCGACACTTGTGTATGTATGCTTTGAGTTTTTTTTGTTTGTTTTTTCAGACCTTTCTTTTTATTTATTTTTTTTTTTTTTTATCATATGCCAAGGGCATAAGTTTATTCAGGAAGAGGTAGTTTTTTTTTGTATTTACATGTCAGTGGAAACTTCAGTAACTCTAACAGTTGCTTTTGACTGCTGTTTGTTTGCTTAAGTTTACATATTATTTATGGAATGTTGAAAAGTATTTTCTTAGGCTGTCGCTGAAAAATTTGTTTTGGTGCGTGTGTGCACAGTTTCTTATTTTTGGAATCTCCACACGATACAAGAGAAACAGTTTAAAGATGTAGACATTTTTTATGCAAAATATATTTGTCCATATTTAGGTATGTAAAGACTCAGATTTGTTTGTATGTGACAAGCCTTTGCAAGTATGTATTAGTTGTCTGTCTTAGTTTCCATTCATTAGAGAGGGGTGAGTGTGTGTGAGAGAGAGAAAGAGAGAGAGAGAGCTCAAAATACACTTGCAGAGAAAAGTGTCAGTCACGCTGAGAAAAGTTGTTGTGATTGCATGCAGATAGTAAGAAAAATATATCGGAGTGACAGTGAGGTGGATTCAGTGAATATTGTTAGGACAGCACTTCAGAGCACATCAGGGAATTAGGTATTTGTTGATCTTTCCAAAACGTCTTCCTGTATTTGCATGCTTTTTTTGGGGGGGGGGGGGGGGAGGGGGGTTGAATAGGAAGAACTACAGCTCTTGCCTCGTCCCCATATCTCTGTGCGCATTTTTTATGTGTGTGAGTGTGTTTTGTGTGCGTACGTGCATGCATGTATGCGCTCCCAGCAATTTTTTATTGCTAGTTTTTCAGTGACACATGACGGTAGAATATCAATGAATGTAAGAACTTTTCTGATGTTTGTTTTTAAAGAAGTACCTGCTGAATAATCAACATTAATGGATATATTATGAAGAATCAAAATTTGATGCAATTGTATTTTTTTACGAATGTGTGTGTGTGATTGTTTTGGTGAAGTAGGCATTGTCAGTGTTCCCCTTGTTGTGCCATTTGTAGTTCATCGCTGCTGGTGGAAATAGTAAAACTCCTCGACAGATTTAAATGAATGAATTATAACATGAGCTTTGATATCTTCTAGTTCTGATGAATTTTTTTTTTTTTCTAATTCTTCCTTTACTCCGTGGATGGTCGCTGGGGCACCACACTGAAGAACAGTTCACCAGGTGTCTCCAGTTCTGTCGGTTGTGTGCTCAAGGCCTGGGCCTGTGCAAAGGGTTTCCCTGTCCATTCTGCAGTATCATTAGACAATGGTTTTTGTTTGTTTGTTTTCTATCTTCCCCTCAATATCCCTCCCTTTTTGAAGGACTGTTCTAACAAGGGCATTAGATCTTGTTACATAGCCGTTCTAACATCGCTTTTTTTCAGGTGATGTTACTAGATCTTTGTTGGGTCAGATGGGCTGCTATATGTTTTGATTCACTTGTTGATTGGTGACGTGATCTCTGTATTGGACGATCACTATCCTGGGGTAATAACAGCTCAGTTCCATGGCTTGTATTCACCTTTCCAATTGGTGACGTGATCTCTGTATTGGACAGTCACTATCCTGGGGTAATAACAGCTCGGTTCCATGGCTTGTATTCACCTTTCCAATTGGTGACGTGATCTCTGTATTGGACAGTCACTATCCTGGGGTAATAACAGCTCGGTTCCATGGCTTGTATTCACCTTTCCAGAACGACTGTGAAGGTCAATGTCTCGCTTGCATAGGAGATGGAAGATGCCAGTGCATCCATGAGCCTGGTCATGTGTTTCATGGAGGTTTTGGTCTGGGCAGCGTGACTAATGATGGTGGTGGTGTGACTGGTCATCAACCTGATGTTCGTGGCGCTGATTTTTATGCCGTTATCTTTGCGAGTTCTTGTTCAGTGCCTGCCAGACCATCGATGTCATCTTTGAAGCGAAGGTTTATGATGGTTCTTCCTCTTATGCTTACTGTGTAGACATGATTTTCAAAGTACATGTTATGTTGAGTTCCAGAAATATGTTGAAAAGTGAGGGAGAGAGAAGGTAGCCCTGACAAACTCCAGCTTAAGTATACAACAACTTTGCATTAACACCCAGTGGGAACCCTTTACTAATTGCTTTCGAGTACACTTGCTGGATGGTGTAAACAGCTGTACCTGATGTCAAGTTTGTTTATTAAGGACCATGAAGTCGCCTGCCAGACTCTGTCAGATGCCTTCTTAAAGTCTATGAAAATGTAGTAGAGCTTCCTCTGGTGTAGGAGTTGCGTTTCACATAGAGTATAGTGCAGTAGCTTGGCAGAGTTGGAGTTTCCTTTCTTTGAAAGGGTGATGATGAATAATTTAGTCCATGATATGGTCCATCCCCCAAAATGCCAGTTTTTGTATACTTTGACTTACTTGGAACTAGTTTGACTTTCCACCCCAGATGAATTATTTTTTATGAAATATTTTGACTCCAATGTGTAAATATTTGTAAAGTAGCTTTTCTGCAATGTTCAAAACTGCAGTTGCACATACTTTTGCCTGATAATGCTAAGGGTTCCGCTGATAATTGCTTGTTTCATAACTGTTGTTAAAGATCTGTCTGTTTGTGAATGGAAATTCCACCGAAAAGATCTCTAAATGAGAGTCTGAACGCTTTAGTGGTTCCATGATCAACTTTTTTTGTGGAAGGTTGAAACCAAGCATTACCATATGCAATAAATAGGATTTGGGAGAAGGGGGGTGGGGAGGGTTATATAATTCTGTCAAGAGTTCATTGATTTTTTTTGTGTTTTAATTGTTGGG
The DNA here is from genome assembly GCA_033310375.1 of Conus canariensis. Taxonomy (NCBI): domain Eukaryota; kingdom Metazoa; phylum Mollusca; class Gastropoda; order Neogastropoda; family Conidae; genus Conus; species Conus canariensis. The sequence continues at coordinate 20,160,569 of CM065748.1, forward strand.
TTGTTGATGTTTGTGTGCCTTCTTTGTTGATTACTTGCCAGCTATATACATCCAGGGAGGCATGTTAGGTTGTTGATTTTTGAGTGCCTTTGTCAGTTAGTCGCCAACTATATACATCCTCCTCCCAGGTGCTGGCTTGTATTTTACAGGTCTTCAGGGTTTGCAGGCTGGGTAGCTTTGAGATACTCAGCTGGGATACTGTCCATGCCTGGTGCCTTGCCACAGCTGGTTCGTTTGGCAGCCCTCTTCATTTCATTCAGAGTCTGTGGGAGATCCATGTTCCAGCACTGGTTTCTAATCAGCTGTGTCCAGGACAGCTGGGTCATCTTTGAGGGTCTACTGAGGAGGTCTGAGATCTGCTGCTCACCAGCGTTCTGTGATGCTTCCTTTGTGTTTCAGCATGGTGGACCCATCAGGAGAAAGGATTGAAGTGATGTTAGGTTTGAGTGGACCATACATGGTTTTAAGTGCCTGAAAGAAGTCTTTCGAGTCATTCAAGTCAGCATGCTGCTGGACCTGGTTTCTTTTCCGGACTCGCCTCTTGTCCTGCATGAGCCGTGAGTTCTTTCTGCACCTTACTGTGTGGGTGTTTGAAGCAGTCGCACTTGGCTGTGCAGCTACTATCATTCTGCCAAATAAAGAGGGCCTTTCGTTTTTCCTTCAACAGTTCTGTGATTTTGAAATTGTTTTTCTTCAGCCAGCATGGGTGAGCTTGACGCTTTGGACCGAGGATGTCATTTAGAGATTTACTGCAGCTGTCAACATATGTTTGTACTGGTTCCATTTGTCTACCAGTCAGAGGTCCATGGGTTGTCTGCCTTGGTATCGAGATGGTGCTGATACTTTTCCACAGGTTATTGATAATCCCTACAAGACTGAAAGAGTGTGAGCTCTTGGCTGTGGGTGATGTGAATATTGATATGCTGACTACAGCTGAGAATTGATATCCACTTTTATTCTTGGTGTGTGTTGTGTATGTCAAATTCTGTCTATGGAGCAATGAAAAAAATATGTATTTACTGTATATATGTTATTGAATCATCCCCAGTACTTTTTTTTTCTGTCCATTTTTTCTGTGAGAGCGCCCCACCTCCCCCCTCAGTATCATCAGTATTTGTTTTCCATTGTTCTACTTCCCATTTCTAGTTTCATAACCAACTTGCTAAGAGGTTTTCTCTGATATTTTTCTCTTTTAATCTGGGAGTGAAATATTAAGGAACCTTACTTTTAACACATCTGTCTTGGTTAAGGCTTGCATTCAGACAGACATTAGGCCTGAACTTATACCAGGCTGGTTGTTAGATAATCAATACTTGCCTCACTTCCTTTACTGGTTTAGTGTGTACAGTTCTCATGTTCATTCCTGTTCTGTTTATTGACACTGGATGTGTGTATCTGTTTGTTATATAACCCCATGGACTTCTGTGTTTCCAGTTTATGTATTTCTGTTTGTTTCTTTCTTCCTCCATCTCTCAAAGAATCATAGCCAATGAAAGAGGCTTTAATGCAAATTCAGAGGACAAGGACAGTTGTTGTTTTTTATAAGTGAGAACTCCAGCGGAGGAAGTTAATAAGGAAATTATTTCTTTAAAAGGTTTGCTTTAAAGGATGAATTTACTTAACACTTTGTTGTTTGAGGACAAAGCAGACCTGCCAACCATTACGCATTTCACGTAATTTATTACGCCCAAGTGATAATTCTTATGCCCTTACGCATTTAGCCAAAAAATTACGCATTGAAAGTTTGGAAAAAAAAAAAAAAGGACGAAAAAATCGGCTTATGTACAGACATGCACAGCGCCGTGTGTATAACCAGTAATCTTCAAGAAACATTTCCGATCATGCGCAGTTCGTTTCACCATCTTTACCATTCAGCGAAGTTGGCGTCCTTTTGAAGTTTTAGGTACGAAAACATTTTCATAATTTGTAAAGATTTCTTGTGACACTTAAAAGAAAAGCTTGTTTTTGAAGAAAAGTAAAGTTCACAAAAATTGTGCGAACAATTTCATCGCATCATGTTTGTTTGAAAAAAGGTAAGTGTTGCGCTTGATTACTCTTAGCTCTTTGAAATTACACATTTCTGCCTCACTGACCTTCAATTCTTACTCATTGGTCTCTTAGGAGGTTGGCAGGTCTGACAAAGTGGGTTGCTTCCCTTGCTTCAGAAGTCAGTGGGAAGAAGGATCCAAAACCGGATGAAAATAATAATGTTTATGGTATGCTTTTTTTTTTACAAACAGAAAATGAATGGGGATAGGGTAGAAGTGTAGGTGGAGGGTGGGCAGATTCCATGTTCATTTACTGTATTTTAGATATTCATTCTATATTTAGTATCAGTGAGGCCTAATTCAGCTTTTTTTTCTCCTGCTCATGGTGCAAGTGAAATGTGTTTAGCGAAAACAAGAACACTTCATTTATTTTCAAAACAAGCTTTGCAGAAAAAACTAGTAGCAGAAGAAAGACGTTTTCTCCTTGAATTCAGATCATGGTATTCAGACTTTTGAATGGGTTTCGACATTAGATTACAGCTCAGACCATTGTGAATGGATCCTGGCATTTTATTCATAGGATTAACGCTTGTGATTCAATCCCAACATTCAAATTACACTACAGACCCTTATGAATGGACCTCAACATTTAGAACGTAGGCTTAACCCTAGTGGATAGATCCCAACATTCAGCTCACAGCTCTGACCCTTATGAATTGATCCTCGCATTTGTATCTTAGGATTAAGCCTTGTTTTTGAATCCCAACATGATCATAGGATTGACCATTACGAATGGATCACAACATTTATATGTTAGGATTAATCCTTGTTAATAGAACTTAACATTTAGATCACATAACTGGCCCTTGTGAATGGATCCCAATGTTTAGATCATAGGATTGAGTTTTGTGAATGAATCCTAACATGTAGATCACAACATCAACCCCATATGAATAGATCACAGCATTTGCATCACAGGATTGACAGACCCTTGCAGATGGATCAAGATTAATCTTTGTTACTGTAAACATTCAGATCATGTCACTGGCCAGTGTGAATGGATCCCAATATTCAGATCATAGGATCAACTTTTGTGAATAGATCCTAACATGCAGATCACAACACTAATCCCATGTGAATGGATCCTAACATGTAGATCACAACATTAATCCCTTGTGAATGGATCCTAATATGTAGATCACAACATTAACCCCTTGTGAATGGATCCTAACATACAGATGGCAACATTAACCCTTTGTGAATGGATCCTAACATGTAGATCACAACATTAACCCCTTATGAATTGATCCCACATTTAGATCATAGGATTAACCCATATGACTGGATCCGAACGTGTAGAACACAGCATCATCAAGTTAACACTTATGAATGGCCTTCTGTACCTACTTAGATCTTAGCATGAATCCTTTTCAGGTATCTGTTCTGATAGAAAAACGGTCTGAGGATGAATGATAGCCATTACACTGGAGTGTGGGTGGGTGGGTGTTTTTTTTTTTTAAATTATAAATCAGTCACGTACTGTAGTTGTTATTCTGTCTTTAAAATCTATGAAGAGGTCTTTGCTTTCTTTTTTTCATTAATTAAGAAATCTGGTTTAAATCTCCCATGATCACACTAACATTTTAGTTTTTTGACAGGGTTGTTTTGTTGAAGGGAAGAAAATACAATCGTAATAGCAAGAAAAAAAAGTTTATGGAGAGTTTTGAAGAAAATGAAGTGAATGAAGATTATTTGTCGTGTGTAGCAACTTTGACCAAAAGTTTTAATTAATGATTGTTTTTGGCTTTAACACAGTTGGGGCGAGCACTCCCTATGTGAAATCCCTCTGCAGGCCTGAGACTCTTTCAAAACAAAACCTTCCAGAAAACCACTACTTGTAAACAAACCTCTCTAGCAGGTCTAAATGGAGTCCACTCATCGCAACAGTTTGCGTACTTCCTGAAAAGAGTATGAAAAGTTGAGTTACAATGGTTGTCTTTATGAGTTTGATGCCATCAGGGTAAAGGGGAATAATTATGTTTTTGAGCCTATTGTACACTGAACTTCCATTACACCTAGCAACAGATAATAAACCAATATTAACGTGTAGTAAACAATTAAAGATGGCCTGTCTGTATGTAAAGATTATAAATGAGTTAAATTTTTGCCCAAAGCGGATCTTGAACAATGAAACCCGTACACTTAAAACAGTTCTTTTGACATTATTTTCAAATATAAATTTACCCGAGTTGGAGAATAGATAGCAAACTTTGGCAAACTGAAATTATTGCTGAAAGGGAACCCCCAGTCCTGCTGCCAAAATTTTGTGTACAGTGACGTAAACAGAAGCATTCTACTTATACCACATCTATGAGTTTACATATTGCTGGATGGTGTGCATTTGTCACTCATGCAGGGGGGGGTGGGGGGGGGGGATGTAATATTGTGACTGCACAGGCGTGTTGAATGCATAGTTACGAAGAATATAAATTATACTCAGTTTTTATGAATGTAAATGGAACATTTACACAGTACTCAAGTTTTTTTCTTCATTGACATATTCAGAATATTCAGCATGGGGCAGAATCGTCAGATTGAGTTTGGTTGTTTGTGTGTCCCTGTATGTACTTGTATGATGTGGTTGTATGATTCACGTTGAAGTGTGTTCTGATTGTTCACTTTAGAGACTTATCATTAGACTTGGGAATATTTTGTGACAAAAAGAAGAGATAAGTATGCATGTACACACACACACATGCACGCACGCACACACACACACATACACACACACACACACACACACACACACACACACACACACACCACACACACACATGTACATGCATCGTTTTCAGAGTTGTTTTGGAATGCTTTTTTTTTTTTGTCGCTGAAATCAGCTTTCCAATGCCATAAGCTCAAATCTAAAATACTGAAACTAGTATTTCAGTAGAATCATTTTACCAGTCAGCATTGATGCTATTCTTTTTTGTTTTTTGTTTTTGTTTTTGTTATGACTGCGATGACCTTGGCTGAAAATTAGTTTGGTTTCACTTTCAAGCTAGTAAAAGTTAATAATGATTTCTTATATAGCGCTTAATCAAACGAATTTCTCTAAGCGCTTTACAAAGTCATACTACATTCACCCTTCTCATATACAATAATACACCTTACACCCAACTACAAATACTATTACTACAATAACTAACAAATCCTAATCCTACCAATGTGACATTCACTTATTCTTCAAATATCACTACAAAAACTTAATCCTATAACGTTCAATCATACAACAAATACATATAATAGAGAACATACACATACGCTACATTTGAAAAGGCCCAGACGGCTATGAGTTAGGTTGTACCCCCCCTCCCCACAGCATTGACTAATTAATTATGAGAAAATAGATGGGTTTTAAGTTTAGACTTGAAAGAAGTTGTGTTGGAAAGGGAAAAAAAAATAGGCAGTTAATAGATGGAACTTTGTGTTTTTACAATCACTTCAGTTGCAAATCAGGTCTTACTTGTGTTCACTCTGTTTGTTGGTCAAATATTTTGAGTTGTCTCGGTGCGCGTAGGATATTTTCATCGTTTGAGAAGAGAGCAAAAAAAGTTCTTTTTTTTTTTTTTTTGCTTTAACAGTTTACCGTATTTTGTGATTTTGTCTTTGGTTGTGTTATGTGTAAATACACATGTGTTTGAAATATTTCTTATGTTTTATATAAATGTATGCATTAGAAACATTTCTTCATGCCCCAAATTCTAGTCCCACTCCCACTCCCAACTGATCCCTACCTCCACTCATTCCCCCCTACCCACCCCCACCCTTTCCTCTCTTTTTCTCTGCTCTCCTGACTCTTTCCATTTCTCACTTCTTGGCTACTTGTTTTCAATTCGTCTAGCACATTTTGGAGTTGTTTTAAACCCCGTGAATTACCCTGCCTGTTTTTCAGATCTGTTCACATGAATGTTTACTCCCCAGACTTTTCCAAACAAACATGGAATAGTGAATCAACGTTTCGGACGTTAAAACTATAGTTAATGACGTTCATGTGAGTGATTGTAAAGGATTTATCCGTACTATATTGAGTCGAGTCGGTTTTGTTCTCAAAGCAGAGAAAACAGTTCAAATGAGTGCTAGATTTAGTGGTTGTGTATGTTGTGTTTTGGAGAGGTTTTTTCTTCAAAAATTGCTCTTCATTAGATCATTGAGTTGATCATGATTTTTGAATTTGTATTACCATTTCTGGAAATTGGCATTTTTTTTCTATAGGCCTTTTGTATCTTTACCCCGAAGTTGTTATCATTTTGTTTGTTCAGGCACATAAACATTGGTCATGATTACTTTGGCTTACAGATTGTAGAAGAAGAGGACGAATTTTTCTCCGAAAAGTTTTCACCGATTTGAAATTCGCTGATCACAAAAGCTCAGAGATATTTGACGTCGATACTTGAATTATGTTTTTAGGCCTTAAACGTTTCACAAGCCTAGAGTTCAGGCACTGAAGTATTGTTGATGTGCGTGTGATAACAGCTACCCTTTTATATTTTTTTTTTAATGATGATGGTGATGAAAGTCTGTTGCAAGGTATTTTACATGATGAGTGCATTCCACTTTTGTATGAGGTTTACCTGAGAGTTCAAGATTCACATATATGCAGAAATACCTTGCAAGATGTATAGTTGTCTTTCATGAATATATTTATATCTTATTTTCATTCTTGTGTGTGTGTGAAATTGTGTGTGTGACTGTGTGTGTGTGTGCTTGTGCTTGTGCACGTGTACAGTCGACTGTTGCAAAAGGATACTATATCGTGGTGTTACATTGTACTCAGATGTAATTATTGAAACATGAATAACACATTTGTGATATTGCACACTCATACATTTACTTGAAACCAAACGCTCACAATCACATGGTCTCTCTCTGTCTGTCTCTTTCTGTCTGTACAAATGTCTGATCTCTAGGCCTCTTTTTTTGTAACCTGTCTCTCTTGTTTCTCTCCCACCTGCATTTTTTTGTTTGTATCTCTTCATTTTTGTCTGTTTTTTTTTTATCCCCCCAACTCTCTCTCTCTCTCTCTCTCTCTCTCTCTCTCTCTCTCTCTCTCTCTCTCTCTCTCTCTCTCTCTCTCTTGCACGCACACGCAAACACACATACACATGCACACACACGCACGCGCGCACACACACACACACACACACACACACACACACACAGGAAAGCAAACAACAAAAAAAGGAAAATATTTCTGTCACAAAATTTCAAATAATTGGGTGTATGGACCCCCTCCCCCCCCCCACCTAGCATCCTTACAGGAGGAAATGGGGGTTGGGGAAAGGGAAGTGGGGGGTGGAGGGAAGTGAAATGATAGTAAGTACAACACATGTATCATCATAGAAAACAAACAGCAGTTCACAACTGCAATGTTAAACAAATCCAGTGCTCTTCTTTTATAAAGCCTTAACCATTTCTGCTGCTGGTTTTAGGGGGGGGGGGTTTAAGCTTTACCACTGTCACTGCTGCTGCTGCTTGCACAAGTCCCTTACTAAGTTAACCTCTTTCCTTTGCTCCTTACCTTCTCTGTGCATCCATCCTTGACCCGGTAAACTGCTTACGTGGTGTATGCTGTACATCCTGAAAACGCGCCGTTTCATTTTCACTCGGCGTTTTACAGATGAGGCTTCTGGACTGTTGAGACCATTCAAGATAATCTCTCACGCTTGTCTTTTTTTTAATTAAGCAGCTGAAGTGGACAAAAATAAGTTGAAGTAGACAATCCTTTTGACCTGGACTTCAGAAGGAAAAATAAAGTGTAATCCATGCGCCTAGATTCAGTTGTCAGATTACAAGTTGGTTGGTTGGTTGTTGTTGTTTTGTTGTTGTTGTTTTTTTTTTTGGGGGGGGGTCCTTTTTTGTTTTTTGCTTTGCTTTTGTTTGGGGATTTTTTTTCTTTTTACATAGACTACATGCCCCCACCACTCAATTCTTTTTTTGTTTTAAATGATGAATGGAATTCTAGACTGTTGATACATAGTTCCTACTTTCACTCTTCACAGTCATTTGTGTCACAACTTTTTTCTCCAGTCTTCTTCATACCAGGAAATAAGATAATGAACTATCATGAAAGGACAGAAACGTATACATTCAGCTCTAATTGGCCTCTTTTGTACGTTTTGAAAGTGTGCTGTTTGCACAATGCACTGTGCTCAGTGTAATGTCTGGGCCCTATGCCACAGACGCACAGTTGATATTTACATCTTCTGCCTGCAGCAGTGTAGGCTAGTGTCATGGCAAAAGTCAACATTTTTCACTGGCACAATGAAGAAAACCTACTTCAAACCAAGGGAATGTTAACTCTTTTGAGATTTGGTGGCTAGCGCGGAAGATCAGATGGTGAGCAATGCATTCTCTGTAGTATCTTGGTTTCGGGATGCTGTTATAATGCCCTCATCCTATAATTTTCTGTGTCTGCTTCCGGTTTTTTTGTTTTTTTTTTTGTTTTGTTTTTTTTCAAACCTCCGTCCAAGAAAATAGTTTAGGGTCGGTAGAGAAGAATGAAAGCAGTGGAGTTGTACCACAGCTAGTTTGGGGGGGGGGGGGGGTGCTTAACAAATTTTTTCAATGTCCGCTACTGCTTGACCATGCAGGAGTCTTCTGAAAACTCGCGTTCCTATTTTGGCCGCTGCTGATGCTTCTGTTGTAACCCCCACCCCACCCCCACCTCACCACAGCCCCCCCCCCCCCCCCCCCACCCCCATCCTGCCCATTTCTCCTATCACAGTAAGGACAGGTGAACATGTTGCAGTTCATCTGTGTATTGTAAAAGTGGTCATCGGTGATTTTCTTCTTTTTTTTTTTTCTTTTTTTTTTTTTTAAATCTTGTACTCGGCCTTCAAGTACGATCACAAAACCAAGGGCTGCAACTGTTACTTTTGTTCTGTGGCCACCTGCTGTGGGGTGAATGCTTTTGCTTGTATCTTTTTGTATCTTGTGCTTTATAGTTGATTGTGATAATAAGAATTATTATGTTAGTGGTCACAGGAATTGAAATAAATAACGACAGTATCAAGAGCATGCCCAAAACAAGTTCTATGCTCTTACTACAACCAAATGAAAAATGGGTAGATGTGAACAAGTATTTATTGCAATCCAATTCGTGCACACATGCGCGCACACATGCGTACACACAGACGCATGCATGAGCGCATACGCACGCACGCACACACACACACATGCACACGCACATGCTTTGAAATGAAAAATAGCATGATATGGTGCAACATGGACACTTGTGATTTAAATAGGAAACCTTTATGTCTTGAACAAAGAAATATAGGCACTTAAATGGAACTAGGAAATATAAAAAATGGGGGGGAAAAGTTCGAGGGAAATTGGTGGAGAGGGGCGAGCGGTGTTGAATTATTTAAAGAAAAATCATTGTTACAGTTGTGAATAAATCATATAAAGCTGCAAGTCCATAGATGCGAATTTCTCCTTGATGTTTGCAGGAATATTTTTTTTGTGTGATCAACATTGAGTCATAGTGTAGATAATGCATAGACGTGGAAATCATGCAGTTGACAACACAAATGTCGCACACTCCTCTCTCTTTTCTTTTTTTTTTCCCTTCTTCTCCTGAGAGGGAAACTTTCTGGCGAATTTCTCATGAAGAAAAATTGGTTGGGTTCAGTCTCTTCCACCATGAGCAACACTTGGCCAGGCAGCATAAGTGCATGTGCTTTCAAAACATCCCTCATCTAGGACTAGCTCTTCGACAAGGCTTTAGGAGTCTCCCTGTTGCCCTCTGATTTTTCTTTCTTCTTTTTCCATTTCATTACCTAACATTGGTTTTGCTGATGGCTTTTGCTGCAAGTGTATTTTTTTTCCGCGTTATTTAGAAGTGTGAGAAGAATCCCACCATTTTGAAGTAAAACTGCTTGTCTTAATTGTGCGCGAGTGTACACACACGCGCATGCATGCACCCACACACGCACGCATGCATGCATGCACGTGCAACACACACACACACACACACACACACACACACACACACACACACACAGAGGAAAAGCGCAAATATTGCAGCGAAACATTGCGGTAAAGGAATTGATGGCTGGTTGTTTTCTTGAGCGAATTTCTCCCATAGAGAAATCATAGGTGTGGAATTTTGCAGCTTTAGAATAGCTATGGAACTGATGATGAATGAAGAGAAAGATCTCAAGAAATGAGAAGGGAAAGTAGCAGGTACTGAATGCTAACAAACAAACAATTTTGTTAACTGATGTGCAGGAGTGTCCGCTGATGCACTTGGAGGTATATGACAGGCGGATGGATTGGGGGGGGGGGGGTTCCAGCCCATCTCCCCTCCTTCCCACTCACCTTACCCCCCTCCTTCCTTGAACCCTTTTTTATTTTGTTTGTTTGTTTTTTGTTCTCCTTCCACTTCTCATCTTTGAGTGATCACATTAGCTGCCAACAGAGACTTCTCATTTTTCACTGTGGGAGTACTTCTGCACCTTTAACTCTTCAGTTCTTTCCCTTGAATTTCGATCACCAGTGATCGACGGTTTTCTTCCCAGAATTATGGTATTTAAAACAACATTTTTGTTATCTGAAGCAATATATCGCCTAAAAAAAAACCCGAAATAGACACATTCATCACAAAAATATTATTATTTAGAAATAATGCGCAGCGCAGAATGTTACGAAACAAAGAACGTCCGTCTTGCAAAATGCAAAAAGCTCAGAAATTGTTGAGAGTTAATGACTTAGGTCCAAATCCATGTTTGAATTTTTGAAAAGGACATCCAAAAGCAGGCACCAAAGGGGGAAAAAACTGAGATATGCCTTCAAATAGAGAAGTCAGTTTTGAATACAAAGAAATGCAAAAATCAGGATGATAAATTGGGGGTTCAGTTCTAGTTCTGTCATTCAGTGCCCGTCCTTCGCCGAATTTAACAAGATAAGTGATTGCTCAGTCTTCATTTTCGTGGTCCCAAGTGTTGTTTATCTTGCCGGAAGAAGACCTAAGGGGTCAAAACGTGTTGTGTTTTATCTTGTGACACGTTTGCCCATGTTGTTTGGCGAAGTTATTTGAAACACTTTTTTTAAGATTAGTTTTGCCAGTTTGACTTTCCGAAAGGTTGGCAGCTAAGAGATCACTCATCATCATATGCATGAACAGTGAAACCTGTCTGTAGATATCCTTCCAGTAAAGCCTGCTCCTCATAGTGTTGGTTGCTTTCTGATCCGTTTTGTCTGCTACTGATTTTCTTCTTAGCATGGAGAGACCCAGCACTTACAGGGAATTTAAGGATCATTATGGATAGGTTCTGGTGTTTTATTACAGGTGTTCCACATTCGGCAGGAGTGAGGAGGCACAGATCCATCCACACCCCTTTCAATCAGTACATGCACTATTTTCTTCTATCTCTGAAGGATCTACATGCTGTCTGTGGATAGGAGGAAAGTTAGCTAAGCCCCAGACAGCGGAAGTTATAAGAGTTTGGACACTGACTTCGTCTGAATATAGCAGTGTTAAAGGGTGAAATTTAGAAACTGAGAAAAAGGTATTTCGAAATTCCAGGAAATCCATTCAGTCTTTTTTGTTTACCAGGAAACTGGGGGTTGCCAATATGTAACCCAGAAAAAAAGAAATCCCCTTTTTATTGATGACTTTTTGAAATTTTTTTTTTTTTTTTTGAAAAGGAAAGAAAAAGACATTTTACTTGATTGAAGTAAGAAAAGGACAACAAAAGTCATCACAAATTCTGCTGCTATTGTATGATATTGTCGGCATTATAAATCACAGATACAACTTCAAAACAAGAATACATTGAATCTGTTTTAAAGAAAATGACGGAAGTAAGACAAGAAGGGAAGAAATGAAAAGTTTAGTTGATGAACAAATGTAATGCATGACTCAGGGAGCAGACAAACAACAAAATCATTTTCTGGCAGTTGGGAACAGTTATCGGCACTACACTCCGATGTCAAAGCAGGTTGCCAGCTTATTCCTTCAGGATGTGGAACACTGAGAGTGAGTGACTGTATACCACATCGCTTCATCAGTGAATGGGTCTGTACCTCAGGATCTCTGTAACAGGTTGTTAGTCATCACTACATCATTAACTGAATGTGTGCATGACATCACACAGTGACTAAATGTGTGTACCACATCAGGAAGTGAATGCATGTACCGCATCATCGTATCGCCCCAAATCTGCATGGCATTCAGTGAACTCTTTAATAATAGGCCGATAGCCTGAGCAAGTTACGGTCTAGGTATTAATGGTCGTCGCGTAGCAGCCAACCCTGCCAATTTTTTCTTAAATTTCCCTGATTTATTTGTTTATTCCTGAAATGCCAAATCGAGGGGAAAAAATGCAACGTTTCCAAATTTTGTTAAAAATTGTGGGGTTTGAAGGGTCATTTTTGAAGAGGGATGACAAGTCATTGGAGAACAAAACTCAAATGATGTTGTGTGGATGTTGGCAATTACAAGTACGGGAAAAGCATTTTCTTCATAAACCCACATTTATCACCTAAAACATAAAGGGGTTTAGAAATGCTTCCAGTTAAAAATTGAACTGCCCCTTATTCTCTCCACACACACACACACACACACATGCATATGCACAACACAGACACACAAACACGCATACACATGTGCACACACACACACACACACACACGCATACATACACTCACTCTCACACAGGCACCCACAACACACACACCTTTCACCCCGGTTCCCTTATTTTAACTCGAGAGGATTGGCAGCTATGTGACAGTGTTTAAACACTGAAGTTCTTATTAATTAATTAGATAATTTTTGCATACCCTGGGTACAGGTGCATACTATCGTGAGGCTCCTTCGGTCAAAGTTGACCATGAATGATGCATTCTAGCTGACCATGAATGATGCATTCTAGCTGACCACACATTTGGACATCTTTAAAAAGAAAGAAAACGATATTAAGAGGAAAAAAGAATAGAAGATGATTAGGATATCTAACAGGAAGACAGACATTTTTAGAGGAGTAGAAAAGGGAAGGAAGAAGGGGAAAAAAAGGTTAATTCTTATTGCCCCAGAGAATCGTCACCAGCATGCCAACTAGTATATACATAGTACACTGTGTCTGACATCCCATGAGGAAGAAAGACTGAAACTTACCATAAATGGTCAGGATGGTTTAGGGGATAAACCAGGTGCTTGTTGTGTTCAGTTGCAAACATTATTTTTCTTGTATAGTTTGTGTTGACTTTGAAATTAAGACGTAAGCATTGCCTCACATTCATCTCCAAAATATTCTCTGTGTGTGTGTGTGAGTGTGTGTGTGTATCTGTGTGTCCTGCATTTACCAGGTGCAAGATGTGCTGAATTTTTTTTTTTTTAGATAATGATAAAAATGGATACATGTTGGGTGCAATATTCTGAAGTGTACTGGAGCAAATTGTCTTAAAATTGAAGAAACAAATGTGTGAAATTCTAAAGAGTACCAGCTTTATTGACACTTGGGTGTGCTGATATAATATGTACATATATTCAAACGTACGTTTTTATATCTTATTCTGAATTTATCGGCACTCTCATGTATGACAAACACACCTTCACGCATGCATGATTTATGGCATCATCTCATGAAAGAGAAGAGAAAGCTTAATACAGCAGAAATGAACCTGATTTTGAAAATGACTTCTATGCACGCAGTCAACTCCAATTAATAATAGTGAACATATCCTTACATGACTCCATGATCAAAGCCACAGCATTTGACCTGTCTTAACGGAGTTGACACAGTTGTCCAGATACTGAGTGCACGGCATTTGACATGTCTTAATGGGGTTGGCGCAGTTGTCCAGATACTGAGTATTTCCAAGTTAACTTGGTGCTCTTTTAGCGGGAGAATTTTTTTTTTTCGATTCAGTAAGATTCAGAAAGAAATTATTACATTGCTGTTTTGATTTATGAAAATGGGACCGAGGCTGTAACAACGTTACTGATTCAAAGATGAGACAGAAAAACAAAACAAAAAAAAAGGCAAGGTTAAAACACTTGAGGTTAGAGTCTGAAAGTATATATATATATATATATATGGCCTTAGGGGCAGAGAACTATCAGAGATTCACTGTTTCTGCTGCACAGCATTGTGGAAGACAGTCTCTAACCCTCTCCTTCTGCCACCCGAACCTTCCCTGAGCTGAATCAGGTACCCATGTACAGCTGGGTGGACAGAGAGAGCTTTCAAGTCGTTGAAATCGGCCACCATGAATGGTTTGAACTCATGCCAGTCAGCTCCATAGGCAAACGCTCTGGCCATTTGACCGTGAGCCCCGTGATGAAATTTAGCAAAACAAATAATCTGTCGTTCATATAGAAAACGTCACTGTGCCATGCCAGAACAGTTTGTCGCCAGTGGTAATTTACCGACTTTCCACCTGGCTCGATGTGTTGGCTGTGGTGTGTATGTTTCTGTGGGGAGGAGGTAACGCACATGACATGTCAGCTGACACACACCTAACAGGGGAGCAAACTTTTAACCAGGAATGCGTTGATTGCTCAACAAGCAGAGCGCATATTCGTCCACTCGCTGTGTGTTCAAGATTACCGCGAGCTAATTCAGTGGAACTGCTGTTGGGGCACAATGCTCCCTGGAAACGGTGAAGGTTCAAATGATTGAGAGAAATACCTTAGGGGTATCATGCTCAAGGCATGCAGCCATTTATTTGTTTGATTTTAGATTAGCATGTTGTAAGTTGTTCTTGGTCCCTGAATTGCAGGTGGAATTGTCTGTGAATCCAAAGCTTTTCTTCTAATAAGACACGTTTCGATGGTGAATGGGTTATGTATTTTTCTGTTTCTTCTTTATATATTTGTCTGGTTGTGTTGTATGGTTTGGTTGGTATATAAACCTATAGTTCTCTGTCAGTTGAATTCTTTATTTGTGTTCTCTCTCTCTCTCTCTCTCTCTCTCTCTCTCTCTCTCTCTCTCTCTCTGTCTCATCCACAGAGTATCTGTTGATTTATCTTTGTATCATTTGATGTATCTATTCATCTACATCTCTCTCTCTCTCTCTCTCTCTCTCTCTCTCTCTCTCTCTCTCTCTCTCACTCTCTTCAGTGTATCTGTTGACATATATATATATATATATATATATATATCTTTTGATGTATCTGTGCATGTACATATGTTTCTCTCTCTCTCTCTCTCTCTCTCTCTCTCTCTCTCTCTCTCTCTCTCTCTGTCTGTCTTTGATGTATCTGTGCATATATGTATGTCTCTGTCTCTGTCTCTCTTTGATGTATGTGCATGTATATATACCCCTCTCTCTCTCTCTCCTCTCTCTCTCTCTCTCTCTCTCTCTCTCTCTCTCTCTCTGTCACCCCTAGCTCTGAGAGTATGCACACATTTGCTTGGAGGTGTACTTATTGACCGGCATGTTCACATGTTTACATACATTCTGTATCAGAGCATGTGAATGGTTCTCTTTGTATCAGCACCCAAGGTGTGTCTGCTCCTGTAACTTGTTGGGATGAGAAGACAGTATGAATACAATGCACAGCTATGCAAATACACAATATTGTACAATTCAGCTGTGAACAGAGTAGAAGGTGATTCTTGGCAGTGTGGCGTGGTAATGATGCATCATGATGCACAATGCAACACAGTACAAACACAGGGCATCATGATGCACAACGCAACACAGTACAAACACAGGGCATCATGATGCACAACGCAACACAGTACAAACACAGTGCAACATGTTTTACCAATTCAAAATTGTGCAGGAACAAATGCAGTACTACATTATACTGTTGACTTTCCTGTGATCAACACCATACAACTCAGTGTTAAACGATGCAAGAGAATGTTAACTGACATAAAACGTCCATTGCAGGATAGTGTAGCGCACTGCAAAATAGTTTACTGAATAACTACGGAATGTACATGCATTTTAATGCTGTCCACCAGCTCACTGCTCCTCCTCTCTCTCTCCCCCTCCCTCTCCCCCTCCCTCTTTCTCTCTCACTCTGTCTCTCCCTCCCTCCCTCTCCACCACCCCCCCCCCAACTCTCTCTCTCTATGTATCTATCTCTCATTCCAGCTCTCATCTTTTTTTCCTTTTTGATCAGCCCCCAAACTGCAGACCAACCCCACTAACTGTCTGTCTGTCTCTATGTGTCACTTCCCTCCTCCCCCTTGCTTCTCCCCCCTTCCCCTTCCCCCGCCTCACTGTATCTCAGTCTCTCCTTCCCACACCCAACCCTTTTTGTTGTTTTCGTTTTAATCGATCCCCAAACTCCAGACGAGCCCCCACTCATCTGTCTGTCTGTCTCTATGTGTCCCAGCCCCCCCCCCCCCCCCCCCACCTCACTGTATCTCTGTCTCTCCTTCCCACACCCATTCCTTTTTGTCGCTTTCAGTCTGTCCCCAAACTCCAGACCCATCCCGCTCAACTGTCTGTCTCAATGTGTCACCCCCCCCCCCCCCCCCCCCCCCCAACTCACCCGACTTCACTGTAACTCAGTCTCTCTTTCCCACAGCCATTCCTTTTGTTCATTTTCAATCTGTCACTAAACTCCAGACCAACCTCCGCTCACCTGTCTGTGTGTCTGGTTGTTGCCATGTGTCACTCCCCCCAACCCACCCCCTCACCCTCCCCTCTCCTTTCTCACTGTATCTCTCTCTCTTTCCCACACCCATCCTTTTTTTGTCCTTTTCGATCTGTCCCTGAACTCCAGACCAACCTCCACTCACCTGTCTGTGTGTCTGTCTGTTGCTATGTGTCACTCCTCCTCCCCACCCTCGCCCCTCATCCTTTTTTTTGTTGTTTTCAATCTGCCCCCAAACTCCAGACCAGCCCCCACTCAACTATATCTGTTCTTGTGTGTCATTCTCCCCACCCCTACCCTCTGCCTCACTGTGTCTCTATCTCTCCATCCCTTTTTGTCAGGTTTTTTTTTTTTTTACCTGTAGCCAAACTCCAGACCGTCCCCATTCACCTGTGTGTCTGTCTGTCACAGCCCCAAGGGGTCAGCAACAGAGGCATGGACGAGGCCACAGAAAAGCCCTCTCCCCATGACAACGGCGTCCGCCCCCCTCGCTACGCCAACGACTTTCACCAGGGGCGGCGCAACCGGGGCTACAGCTACGACCCGGATGGGCGCAGCGGAGGACAGCGCTACAGCTCGGACGAGGACGGCACCGACTCTCGCGTCAACACCAGCCAGCTCAGCATCGGGCATGGCGACCCCAGCATCGGCACCCCGATCTAGAGCGCAGGATTGTGGGATGGAGGGTGCTGAGATCAGCGTAGGTGAAAGTGATACCTGGGTGGTGGAGTCGGTAGCTTGATTCAGAGTGTTTTTACACTTTTCCCTAGCAGAGGCAGCTCTTGCAAATGTTAGCATCACTTTTCTCTTGTTATCTTTCTCACTCTGTCACTTTTTACCTCCGATGAACCTCTCTCTCTCTCTCTCTCTCTCTCTCTCTCTCTCTCTGGCATTTCTGTTTTTTTTAGAATTACTAATGTTCATCCTGTTATTCTGTTTGTTTGCTTTTTCACCCAGGGCAAGATAAGAATTTGCTCCTTTCGGTCATGTGAAAAGTCTATGCATATTTTTTTGTTTAGCTCCCAACCAACATTGGTGCAGCTTTTATGTTCAAAGATCATTTTGCATATTTTTTAAATATTTTTGCAAGTTGACAGCACAGTTGCATCTTTTTTGTCATTTATGTCTGTTGTTGTTGGGTCTTTTTTTTAGGGGGGAGGTGGGGGGAGGGGTGTTTGCCTTTTAAAAGAGAGAGAGAGTACTCAGTCTTGAGAATCTTGCTGCTTTTGGCAGCACTGTTCCCTGTGTGGGTCTGCCATTGTTTCACTTTCGGGGGGGGGGGGGGGGGGGGGGTCAGTTCAGGTCATGTTTTAAAAACGTTCCAAAGAGGGAAGAGTCTGCAATGTCTCCCCATTCTCTGTCTTCCCCTCCCCTCCCTCCCCCCCTTCCCCTCCCCCAGTAGAGTTTAGCTGGTGAAGGTTTGTGTTGAGGTAGGAAGCGAAAGAAGATGATTTCTTTACAGTCTGTGTGTTACACCCTTCCGTTTTTTGTTTTTTTTTGATAGTCCGGCATCTGGTGCTTTGATGTAGCTTTCTGTTGTGCAGCAGAAAGTGGTCTCAGGTTGAACTTGTGTGGAGGATTCTGGAACGTTTTGTGGACCCTCTCGTGGAACATGAACTGAATTTGCTTTTTGAGGGTGCCTATTGTCGTAGGGGGAAAAAAACCATAAAAAGCAATGCTTATTGCATAACACTTAATGTTGGTTGTTTTGTTTAATCAGTAATTTTCTTTTTCTCATTGTAAACTTAACGCTTGTGTATTTCAAGTGATCCTTGTATAATTATTATCTCCCCTTCGCCTCCTTCCCCCACCCCTTCGACCCCACCCACCCCATTTCTTGGTTCTTCGTGTTATGCGCTGAATGCAAAGTGCCATGTGACAGCACATAGAAGTGTTCACAGCGGCGTCACTCTTCAGAGATTTCAGTAGGAGGATCTTGCTTGACACAGTTTTTCTGCAAGAAGGTTGACACAGTGACAACTCTGATATGGTCCTTTGCGGTCGGCTGGGCTATAAGCAACATAACCTTACCTTACCCTGTAAGAAGGTTAAAAAAATCCATTTCGAATCTAGAAGAATGTATGTAATCATGCAAACTGGAAAGTACATTTTTGTTGCAAATTTTAGCTGTGATTCACAGGCATGTAGCCCGTGAATGAGGGGTCGGTGTGCTCTGAAATGTTTTTCTTTTTTTTTTTTTTTTTTCTTTTTTTTTAGCTGACTAACAGTTTAACGTGTCTATATATGTGTGTGTGTGAATGCTGCTTCTTTAAGTACAGAACGGAACCAGGGTTCATGCACTTGTTAGCCGCTTAAAACTGTAGTAGTTCCTATGCTTCTAAGACTTGCAGGAAAGAACACTCTTGGCTGCTTCCCTCCCACCCCACCCCTTGCCCTATTTTCCGCAACACTCCGCCGTCTTCCCCTCCCATTCCCACTGTTCTGCGTAGGATTATTAATATGGTGTTTTTTTTTGTTTTGTTTTTTTTGACCAGCTATCAATTAGAAACTGTTTCCTACTTCTAGCAGTATCCTCTCTTCTATTGTTCCCATGCTTTTTTTGTCTTAGGGTGTGTGCATATGCGTGTGTGTGTGTGTGTGTGTGTTTGCATGCATGCATGCAAATGTGTGTGTGTCTTTTTCTATCAGACACTCAATCAATAGAATTGTTTCATTGGAGCAAAACAGGGATGATTTCTGTTTCTTTCTCTTTTTCTTTATTGTTGTTTAATTGTTTGCTTTGTTTTTGGTTTGTTTATATTTTCATTCTCATTGTTGTTGTCTTGAGTAATTCCATTCCTGATAATAATTGAAGCTGTATATAACTTGCACCTTCGTGTTAGTAGGAGGAATTTGTGTTCCTTTTTTTTTGTTGTTTAGTTGTCTTTGTTTCTTTCTTTGATTTAGTATGTGCATGACAAGTAGTTGAGGCTGAATATCAAGTAGAAGAGAACACTGATATTTAGTGCCATATTCTCGCTATCTCTCTCTCTCTCTCTCTCTCTCTCTCTCTCTCTGACAAAATGAACATAATAGTGTACAAAAAGCTGAAATGTGGGTTCTCTGTACTGCAAGAATATTGGTTGTTATTTGAACTGTCGTGGAGCCCTGACATGTCCCCCGTGGTCGTCTGGGCTTTGATCACCTTGACTGGACTTCAGTCCAGAAATGTGGAACTGGCGGAGAATCGTCGTCAGCGGGGTGTCCAGTCATGTGCAAGAACTAAAATGTACGGACTGGCACGTTTAGTGATCTTGTGTCCATTGCTGTAGATTGGATCCTGGATTCTTTGCGCACTGTCGAAGGCAAGCATTCTATGCTGCTTTTCATCTGTGTGTTTGTGAGCGCAGGTGTATGATGTGTGTTGGATTTTTTTTTATTTTTTTTTAATTATTTCTAAATTTCTTGCTGTTGTTATCTGTCCCCCCCCTCCCCCATTTGTTTATGTTTTGAATCTGTAAGCTAGCAAGACTCTGCAGAAAAAGGGAGAAAATTCAAGAATGTGAGAGTATGTCTGCTTGTGTTTGTGTGTGTGTGTGTGTGTGTGTGTGTGTGTGTGTTGTTTTGATTTACTACCTGTCCATTCCTGCCTTCTTCTTCCTCGCCGGCCCCCTCCAGATCCTTCCAGGATTCAGTAGCCCCCAACACTGTGCAGCAAAGCAGTTGAAGAGCTGGTCGTCCACATTGTGTAGAAATGTCAGGAAAGGAAATCCACATCCAATGCATGTTGTTGAACTGGAGGGTTTTGGTTTCTCCGTGTGTATGTTGTTGTTTGTGTGTATGTTGTTGTTGTTGTTTTCCTAAAATATTTCATCGTTCTCTTTGCTGGTGTCACATGTATATTGCAGTTAAAGGTGACTGAAATATTTGTTGTTTTCATCGTTATTATAATCTTCTTCTTCATGGGCTTCAGACCAGAGTTGGTTGTTGTCAGTGTCGGTCATTTAGAGGTTCTCACAGAGACTTGGTCTTGCATAGGCAGACATATACATATCCATATGTGCAGGGCGGTGCACACATGCATGCACACACACTCTACGCACACGCACACACACACACACGCGCACACACACACACACACACACACACACACACACACACACACACACACACAAGAATGCACAAGAGAGTATGCCCCTCATAGCCACGAGTAATCTGTTTCTGCTTGTTGATTTTCCTAAGGTTGGCAGTTAGGTATAGACTGACAATTTCTTTACAGAGCAAAATGGCTTTGTCTCCTTTTATTACAGAGTTGAAATTTATGCTTTGCAGGAAAACTCTTCACCATTGTCTGTTTATCTATCACCATGTGAAATTGAAAAAAAAAAAAATACAAAAGTAAACTTAAACAGATGAAAAGAGGAAGTAAAACAAATGACTGAATTTTTAGCGTGCATGTGCATAATCATGTGTGTGCACATGTTTGCATGTGCATTTGTGTTGTTTAGTCCATGCTGTCCCAGTTTACATTCCAGTCGTGTATGAACATAATTCAACTTGGAGACAGCGGTGAAGGTGTCATTTACATTCGGCAGTCCCATCATTTATTGGTTTGCTCCTTGTCATTCCCATTTACTCGTTGACTTTTTACCTGCTTGTGCTATTATTTCGCATAATTATGGCATAATGATGATTACTATATAAAGATTTTTTTTTTAAAAAGGAAGGTCTGCTTTGGTGTTGATGAAGAACTAGTGTAACACGCAATCCTATCACTCCTGTGCGGGAGTTTTCAGCTGTGACCATTTTATATATAATTGTGGGTAATGGGTTCACTTCAAATGTTCATATTATATGCTTTGTGGGCAGATTTGGTTACAGCATAAAAGAATTGTTCGTTTATTGCTTGCAATTCTGTTTTTACCTCCCTCCTCCTCTTCTTTATTATCAGCTTTTTCTTCTTTTTTTCTTCTTTTTCCCTCTCTTTCTCCCTGTCAGTTCCCCCCCCCCCCCCCCCTGGTTTCCTTGCTCAGCATGTTTCTCTTCTTTATTTCTTTGTTTTTGTCCGCCTCTTCATTCTTTATCTCTCTGTCTTTATCTTTTTCTTTTTTTTTTTTTTTTTTTTTTTTTCTTGTCAGACCTTGTCAACCTCGTTTTCTTTTTCTTCTGCCTCTTCATTATCTTCCCCTTCTCATTTCTCTTCTTCATTATCTTTCTCTTCTCATTTCTCTTCTTCATTATCTTCCCCTTCTCATTTCTCTTCTTCATTATCTTTCTCTTCTCATTTCTCTTCTTCATTATCTTTCTCTTCTCTTTTCTCTTCTTCATTATCTTCCCCTTCTCATTTCTCTTCTTCATTATCTTCCCCTTCTCATTTCTCTTCTTCATTATCTTCCCCTTCTCATTTCTCTTCTTCATTATCTTCCCCTTCTCATTTCTCTTCTTCATTATCTTTCTCTTCTCATTTCTCTTCTTCATTATCTTCCCCTTCTCATTTCTCTTCTTCATTATCTTCCCCTTCTCATTTCTCTTCTTCATTATCTTTCTCTTCTCATTTCTCTTCTTCATTATCTTCCCCTTCTCATTTCTCTTCTTCGTTATCTTTCTCTTCTCATTTCTCTTCTTCATTATCTTCCCCTTCTCATTTCTCTTCTTCAGTATCTTTCTCTTCTCATTTCTCTTCTTCATTATCTTCCCCTTCTCATTTCTCTTCATTATCTTCCCCTTCTCATTTCTCTTCTTCATTATCTTCCCCTTCTCATTTCTCTTCTTCATCTTCCCCATCTCATTTCTCTTCTTCATTATCTTCCCCTTCTCATTTCTCTTCTTCATTATCTTCCCCTTCTCATTTCTCTTCTTCATTATCTTTCTCTTCTCATTTCTCTTCTTCATTATCTTTCTCTTCTCATTTCTCTTCTTCATTATCTTCCCCTTCTCATTTCTCTTCTTCATTATCTTCCCCTTCTCATTTCTCTTCTTCATTATCTTTCTCTTCTCATTTCTCTTCTTCATTATCTTTCTCTTCCACTTTTCCTTTTGATCATCATCATCTTCGTTCTTCTCGTTCTTCTCTTGAAATGAATCTTCTCATCTTTTCTTTCTTTTTTTTTTCTTTTCCTTCCTGAACTCTTAGGTGGTGGTTTTTGTTTTTCTTTTCTTTTTCTTTTTTTATTTGTTTCTCCTCCATCATCTTGGACAACATTATCCGCTTTTGCTTCTGTAACTTGTGGTTTCTAACCTCTTCATCCTCTTCTTTCCTGGTTTTCAGTTTCTCTTGTGCGATCCTCCTGGGATCGCATGCAATCGATCCAGGGCAGCAGTGCTGTACTGCTGCGGGTGTGTTTTGCCTTCAGTGGGTTTTGTGCTTGCAGCTAAGACCTGATTGATGGGAGATGTGAAGGGCCGACTGCGGAATGCGCTTTCACTGGCTGTAGCCTTTGTATGCAAATTCTGCCTTTGTGTGTTGTCGATGGTCATTTTATTTTTTTGTCTTTTTTGTTTTGTTTTGTTTTGTTTTATCGTTGTTGTTTTGTCATCTTCATCCAACACCCTTTGTATGTTAGAAAATTACAGTATTTGATTGGTTGGATATACTTCATGCCTCTCTCTCTGCTTTTCTTCCTCACTCTGTTGTTCTGTCTTTTTCTCTCCCCCAGGTAGCACTGCTTACTCCTGTTAGTCAAAAACGGCTCCCTCCTCCCCTCTTAGGTGGCCTTTACTTAAAAGTCTTTGAATATTTCCTGTTACGTCACAAACCCTGATCTGTACTTGAAAACCCGTGCATTTCTAAGAAATCGGTTTCCCCCAAGTTTCTGGTTTGACTGAAATTATTCTAGAAGAGTAGGGTGATTTATAACATTCATCCAACAGCTTGTGCAGATCTGTCTCTTGCTTCATAGACTGTTTGATCAAAACCTGTATAAAATTGTTCATACACAACATTTTTGCTGTCAGCAATACCAGTCACTTAACTCTGATATCATCCAGTTTGTGATAGTCTGGTTTTAGAGCAAGTCTTTCCAAGCAGCAATTTAGCCGTTGATAGTTTTGTGTGTACCTTATGGTTAGAAATATGGCCTAAGAGCTGATCATTTCAAGTGTGTATTGTAGACATTGTTAAATTCTTGTGCCTGTGAATGACCAGTGAAATTAAGAGTTGTCATTAGGTGCATTTGTTACTAACGATGTGACCCCCCCCCCCCCCCCCTCAAAAAAAAAAACAAACAAACAAACAAGCACCTTTCTCACTTTTAAAAGACTTGCTTAGAGGGAACTTTTTCTTTCTTTCCTTTGATTTCACTCAGAATCTCCCCTCCCCCCTTTCCACTCCCCTCATTCCCCCATGCTTCTCCAAGCCTCATTTCAGATCCAGTTTTGCCAGAGATCATGATTCAACAGTTCTTCTGCTCCTTACTTAGATATATTCCACTGAAGGAGGTGCCACACCCATGTTCTTCTAGGAGCTCTTTTTGGAGCTGTTCAGTATATGCAATGCTCCTGTTTTTGAATGTCATGATCAGTGTTGTGAATAACATTTTCAAGTTGCTTGGCTCGACTAACATTGTAAACGCTTGCTGGTCCATATCATGCATGGTGTATAGTGGTAACTACCATGTATTTTCGTTTTAATTTTTTTTTTTTTTTTTTTTTTGGTCGTACAACTGTGTTTTGTATTGCATATTCTACTCAGAGTGCAGTATCCTTGCCAATACTTCTTGGTTGATTGTTTTGTTCTGTTTGGTCTTGTCCTGTTGTGAGTATGTTACCTTTTAATCATGATCATGTACTGCTTTTTAATTGATCCTGTTGTTATTTCTTCTCTTTCTTGCTGTACTGTGTCTTCATCGTTATTGTGCCTGCCATCTGCCGTTTGTTGATGGTGTGGCTGTGGTATTTGTCTTCTTTGTTGATCACATTATCCTATTAATAGTTGATCAGGTGATCCTGTAATATATTTTTTGATCCGTTTTTCCTGTTGATTATGAATATGTAGCAGCCAGGAATTCATGACAAATATCATGTTTCCCATGACGGTATGCATGTGTGTGTGTATACAGGGTTGTGCGTGCATGAGCATGTATCTATGTAAACGAACGAGCGTTCACTAGTAGTTTCAGAGCACCTGATCCCCTCACACCCAATTATTTCCAGGTCTCCTTGAGGGATCTGAAGGAGGGGGGGATGGGGGGTTAGAACCAAACTGCATTCCCTTGACAAGGTCGGTAGTGAGGTGTCTCTTAACAGTGTAGTTTCTGCTGGTGACAGTCACCCACCCAGCCACCCCCTCGCCCTGTCCCTGCCCCCACACTAGCGCGCAGGTACAAGAATACATACGCACACATGCACACACTCACACACACACACACACACACACACACACACATGTACAGTACCATTCCCACAAGGACCACCCACCCCAGGGACATCAAAATTTTTGGTCCTTACATTTCCATGGTTTAGGCGCCTTTAAAAAAAAAAAAAAAAAAAAAAAAATCATGAGTGTGTTTTGCTCAGTTCTCGTTGGCCCTTGTTCACGTTAAAGAACTACCAGTAAAGCGTGAAAACAAAGGGCATGAACTCTGGCTGGGTTTTTTTTTTTTTTTTTTTTTTTTTGCTTTTTTTTTTTTTTAGTCTTTATCAGGGATTTTCTTGTTCTTTTTCTACCGGTTGGCCGTATTCAGCATGGCTTTGGGGACTGTCCCATCCCCCCCCCCCCCCCCCCCCCACCACCCCTCCATGATCTTCATCCCGTGCCACTCCCAAGAGCTGTGACAAGGCTGCAAGGACAGCTGTATCAGTGGTGGTGGTCATTTCCAATTGTGATGATAACACTAAGCATAACCTGCGTACTGTGTATGTACAGTGTTGATAATAAAGAGGCATGCAGATTATATGCCGTTACTTGCTTCCTACATATCAGCGTGCAGTGCCACTGTTGTTTTTTTTCCCAATAGTTTGGGTCGTGTAAAATATCCACCCAGACTGATGTTCTTTATTTTCAGATGCGAGCATGTGTGTTTGAAGATAAATTGTAGTGCATGGCATGCAGTTAGCTTTAATATATAAAACATCGATTGGAGGATACAGGAAAACGCTGTGAATATGTGTTTATTTGTGTGCGTTACTGTGTATGCATCGTATTGATGTATGAAAACTCTATCAACAGTAACAGCAGTGTGCATAAAACAGATTTGCAAGGATGTGTGTTGTGTATGTGTGTGTGTTTGTGTGTGTGTGTGTGTGTGTGTGTGTGATCCAAACCAGTGACACACGATTGTCAGCTTTTTCACAATGCATTGAATGTCCAAGATATTTGGAGTTTTTTTAAATATAGATTCATTTCAATGCATGCATGCATTCATTGTCTCTCTCTCTCTCTCTCTCTCTCTCTCTCTCTCTCTCTCTCTCTCTCTCTCTCTCTATCATACACACTCTCTCTCACGAAAAGTTCATGGCAACATATGTAGGGTAAAAGTGTTCTATTTGAATTTCCTTCGCCACCCGTACATTGGTGTTGAAACACCTTGGACCACATTGAAAACTATATCAGGGCTGTCCAAGTCGTTCACCAAGTAATTCAATTTTTTTTTGTCTTTTCTTCATTTCAGGACCGAAAACATTCAGCTTTTGCTCTGTTAGATATTTTTTGTCTGTCAGTTGCCAGTCAAGTTACCATTGTTCAGTGTTGGTTCTAGATGCTTTGAGACTGAAACGGGCAAATCAGATATTCTGGTTTTGTTTTAATTCTTTTTATTGTAAAGACGTCCTGAGTTGCGAGGAAGCGGGAATGGGAATAGACGAAGTGAAATCTGTTGATATTTTTCAGTGAATTATCTTTGATTATGGGTTGGTTGGTTGATTTTTTTAAAAAACAATATTCAAGTTGATTTTTATAAGTATTGATGTTATCTTTAGTATGCCAAGTTGGTTAGGTATTCTAGGTGGCATACTTACAGTATTCCAAGTCGATCACCTTCAGTATGTCAAGTTGATCACCTTCAGTATGCCAAGTTGATCACCTTTAATTCTCCAGTTTGATCACGTTTAGTATGCCTGGTTAGCGACTTCTGCATGTCAGGTGAATTACCTTTAGTAAGTCAAGTTGATCGTCCTTAGTGAGGCGGCAGATCGATCATCTGCAGAATGTCAGGTTGATCGATTTTAGTATGCCAGGATGAACCCTGTAGTATGACGTGTTGATCGTCTCTAGTATGTCAGGTGGGTCATCGTCAGTGTGTCGGGTTCGTCATTTTTAGTGTGTCGGGTGGCACATTTTTAGGATGTGTCATTGATGATCTTTAGTATGCAGAGCTGATCATCTTTAGTATGCCAGGTCGTTCACTTTTATGAAAGGCCACGTTCATGACCTTCGAGATTTGGCAGATAGTAGATCTGTGTAGTCTTTTTCGTTTGTTTGTTTTTTAAGACGGGGGTGGAGGGGTGGGGGTGCAGTTACGTTATGTCCAGGTGTATCGAAATATTGTCGACAAGTTTTTCTCCTCCTCCTTCTTTTTCTTCTTCTTCTGTCTTTTTATCTTTGACAGAAAACATTTCCCTTTTTCAGTGCGCGTGTGTGTGTGGGTGTTACGGTGGCATGCATGTCCAAACATCAGTAACATATCAGCTGTTGAAAATGTGACATGTGATCGGTTGTACTGTCCTTGGAGAATACATATCAAGCGTTACTCCATATCCTTTGCAATGACATTTTCACAGCCAGAGCGAATGTCGGTGATTATAATTATGCGTGTATAGCAGTATGAATTAATATTGTTTGCAGATTGGTGTATGATGTGATTTTTGCTTTCATAATCAAAGCTGCTTTTTTTTTTTAGCTCGGAAGTTTACAAATAATAAAGCCATTGAATAATGATCCGTTTCAGTGGGTTTTCTGGGTGATGTTGGATCTGTCTCTCTCTCTCTCTCTCTCTCTCTCTCTCTCTCTTGCCCACCCCCACCCCAACCCTCTCCATCATTCTAAATTACAGTGAACAAAAGAACAGTAGCAGTACAGTGTATGAGAAAATACCGGTTTGACGGCAAACAAAAGAGCACACAATAAACCCCAGAACTATATGAACAAAAAGAACAACAGTGGAGTAAAGGGAAAAAAAAAAAGGCTATACAAAGAACACGCCAACAATGCAGTGTACGAAAGACGACAAAGAGAACAACGACCACAAAAGGGCAACAAACCACTGAAGACAAAAAAAAAGTAATACAGTGGACGAACGAACTCAAGCAACACAAAAGAACATCAGCAACACAGTGGGAAAAAAGAGCAACGCATTGAACGAAAAAACGATGTGAACACAAATAATGCGAAATTTAAGAAAAGACGAGGCACCGGAGTTCACTCTTCCACAGACACGCCTAACATTAAAATAATAATAATAATGAATACTTATATAGCGCCTATTCTCGGCTAAGCGCTTTACAATCCACACTCGTTTACACAACGGGCTGCCTACCTGGGTAGTGCCGACTGAAGAGCTGCCAGCTGGCGCTTCATTCAGTCGTTTCCCGTGTCATCCAGTCAGTATCGTTCAATATCGATCACTCATTTTCCTTACTTCCTTCCTTACTTCCTTCATTCTTGCCATTTCTCACGCAGGGTGCATGCTATGTGTGACGTGTCATCCATACCAAGAGAACACTAGCAATGTCACTAAAGAACACTAACAATGTGAACAAACTAACGCTAACAATAGGAAACAAAAGAACGCTAACAATGTGAACAAAATAACACTAACAATAGGAAACAAAAGAACGCTAACAATGTGAACAAACTAACAATAGAAAACAAAACTAACAATGTGAATAAAAGAGCAACTATGTGAACAAAACAACAACCATGGGAATAAAAGAACACCAACAATGGGAAGAAAATAACATCAACAATGGGAATAAAATAACATCAACAATGGGAAGAAAAGAACAACAATGAGAATAAAAGAACATCAACACTGAGAATAAAACATGACAACCATGGGAATAAAAGAACACCAACACTGGGAATAAAAGAACACCAACAATGGGAAGAAAATAACACCAACAATGGGAAGAAAAGAATAACAATGAGAATAAAAGGGCATCAACAATGGAAATAAAAGAAAACCAACAATGGGAATAACAGAACATCACCAATGGGAAAAGAAAACACTAATTAATGGGAATAACAGAACACCAACAATGGGAATAAAAGAACGCCAACAATGGAAATAAAGAACACCAACAATGGGAATAACAGAACATCACCAATGGGAATAAAAGAACGCCAACAATGGGAATAAAAGAACACAAATTAATAGGAATAAAAGAACACCAACAATGGGAATAAAAGAACACAAATTAATAGGAATAAAAGAAAACCAACAATGGGAATAAAAGAACGCCAACAATAGGAATAAAAGAACACAAATTAATGGGAATAAAAGAAAACCAACAATGGGAATAAAAGAACGCCAACAATGGGAATAAAAGAACACCAACAATGGGAATAAAAGAAAACCAACAATGGGAATAAAAGAACGCCAACAATGGGAATAAAAGAACACCAACATGGGAATAAAAGAACACCAACAATGGGAATAAAAGAACGCCAACAATGGGAATAAAAGAACACAAATTAATAGGAATAAAAGAGCACCAACAATGGAAATAAAAGAGCACCAACAATGGAAATAAAAGAGCACCAACAATGGGGATAAAAGAGCACCAACAATGGGGATAAAAGAGCACCAACAATGGGGATAAAAGAGCACCAACAATGGTAAGAGCAAATGGATAAAAGAGCACCGAACACAAATGGGGATAAAAGACACCAACAATGGGGATAAAAGAGCACCAACAATGGGGATAAAGACACAACAATGGAAAAAGACACCAACAATGGGATAAAAGAGCACCAACAATGGGGATAAAAGAGCACCAACAATGGGGATAAAGAGCACCAACAATGGGGATAAAAGAGCACCAACAATGGGATAAAAGAGCACCAACAATGGGGATAAAAGAGCACCAACAATGGGGATAAAAGAGCACCAACAATGGGATAAAAGAACACCAACAATGGGGATAAAAGAGCACACAACAATGGGATAAAAGAGCACAACAATGGGATAAAAGAGCACCAACAATGGGGATAAAAGAGCACCAACAATGGGGATAAAAGAGCACCAACAATGGGGATAAAAGAGCACCAACAATGGGGATAAAAGAGCACCAACAATGGGGATAAAAGAGAACCCAACAATGGGGATAAAAGAGCACCAACAATGGGGAATAAAGAGCACCAACAATGGGGATAAAAATGGGGATAAAAGCACCAACAATGGGGATAAAGAACACCAACAATGGATAAAAGAGCACAACAATGGGGATAAAAGAGCACCAACAATGGGATAAAAGAACCAAAAGGGGATAAAGAGCACCAACAATGGATAAAAGAACCAACAATGGGATAAAAGAGCACCAACAATGGGGATAAAAGAGCACAACAATGGGATAAAAACACAACAATGGGGATAAAAGACACCAACAATGGGGATAAAAGAGCACCAACAATGGGGATAAAAGAGCACAAATTAATAGGAATAAAAGACACCAACAATGGGGATAAAAGAGCACCAACAATGGAATAAAAGAACCAAAATAGAAAAAAAACACCAACAATGGGGATAAAAGAGCACAACAATGGGGATAAAGAGCACAAAAATGGGGATAAAAGAACACCAACAATGGGGATAAAAGAGCACCAACAATGGAATAAAAGAACACAATAATGAAATAAAAACACCAACAATGGGATAAAAGAGCACCAACAATGGGGAAAAAGAACCAACAATGGGAATAAAAAACACCAACAATGGGATAAAAGAACCAACAATGGGATAAAAGAGCACCAACAATGGATAAAAGAGCACAACAATGGGGATAAAAGAGCACCAACAATGGGATAAAGAGCACCAACAATGGGGATAAAAGAGCACCAACAATGGGATAAAAGAGCACAACAATGGGATAAAAGAGCACCAACAATGGGGATAAAGAGCCCAACAATGGGATAAAAGAACGCCAACAATGGGATAAAAGAGCACCAACAATGGGATAAAAGAGCACCAACAATGGGGATAAAAGAGCACCAACAATGGGGATAAAAGAGCACCAACAATGGGGATAAAAGAGCCAACAATGGGGATAAAAGAGCACCAACAAGGGGATAAAGAGCACCAACAATGGGAATAAAAGAGCACAACAATGGGATAAAAGAACACCAACAATGGGGATAAAAGACACCAACAATGGGGATAAAAGAACACAACAATGGGGACAAAAGAGCACCAACAATGGAAATAAAAGAGCACCAACAATGGGGATAAAAGAGCACCAACAATGGGGATAAAAGAGCACCAACAATGGGATAAAAGAACACCAACAATGGGGATAAAAGAGCACCAACAATGGAAATAAAAGAGCACCAACAATGGGGATAAAAGAGCACCAACAATGGGGATAAAGACACCAGAATGGGATAAAAAACACCAACAATGGGGATAAAAGAACGCCAACAATGGAAATAAAAGAGCACCAACAATGGGGATAAAGAGCACCAACAATGGGGATAAAGACGCCAACAATGGGATAAAAGAACCCAACAATGGGATAAAGAACGCCAACAATGGGATAAAGAGCACCAACAATGGGGATAAAGAGCACCGCAAGGGGATAAAGAACCAACAATGGGGATAAAAGAACACCAACAATGGGGATAAAAGAGCACCAACAATGGGGATAAAAGAGCACCAACAATGGGGATAAAAGAACCAACAATGGGGATAAAAGAGCACAACAATGGATAAAAGAACGCCAACAATGGGGATAAAAGAGCACCAACAATGGGATAAAAGAGCACAACAATGGGATAAAAGAGCATCAACAATGGATAAAAGAGCACCAACAATGGGGATAAAAGAGCACCAACAATGGGATAAAAGAGCACAAATTAATAGGAATAAAAGAGCACCAACAATGGGGATAAAGAGCACCAACAATGGAATAAAAGAACACAAATTAATAGAAAGAAAAGAACACCAACAATGGGGATAAAAGAGCACAACAATGGGGATAAAAGAGCACAACATTAATGGGAATAAAAGAACACCAACAATGGGGATAAAAGAGCACCAACAATGGAAATAAAAGACACAAATTAATAGAAATAAAAGAACACCAACAATGGGGATAAAAGAGCACCAACAATGGGGATAAAAGAACGCCAACAATGGGAATAAAAGAACACCAACAATGGGGATAAAAGAACGCCAACAATGGGGATAAAAGAGCACCAACAATGGGAATAAAAGAGCACCAACAATAGGGATAAAAGAGCACCAACAATGGGAATAAAAGAACGCCAACAATTGAAATTAAAGAACACCAACAATGGAAATAAAAGAACGCTAACAATGGAATAAAAGAACACAAATTAATAGGAATAAAAGAGCACCAACAATGGGGATAAAAGAGCACCAACAATGGAAATAAAAGAACGCCAACAATGGAATAAAAGAACGCCAACAATGGAAATAAAAGAGCACCAACAATGAAATAAAAGAACGCCAACAATGGAATAAAAGAACGCCAACAATGGAAATAAAAGAGCACCAACAATGGGGATAAAAGAACGCCAACAATGGAATAAAAGAACGC
>CM065748.1:20197827-20205327 GCA_033310375.1 Conus canariensis
TCCTTTCTGATTTTCTGCAAAGTAATTTGGCTGATATAAACAATGCTCCTCTCGGCTTTATTTCACAGTTGGCCAGTTCGATTCAAGCCAAAGCAACATGCGTGTTGTGTCGCCATACAAATCGTTCATCTGCACGAATCTGACATCGGATTCATTAGGAACGATTTTGAACCGACAATTGACGCTTGAGTGTTGACAAAATCCATTACCCAGCACTGTTCTTCTCGTTGTGATATTGTTCATGTTTCTGTGTGTTCTGACTCAAGAGTCTCATAAAAAAATTTTACCTCAGGGAAATTTTCGGCCAGCTACTGCTGGTCTTCATCAGCCCCGACTGACTGGTAGTTGTGATGGGTGTTGGTGTTCTCTGAGTTGTCCTCAATGGTGGAGTGATAGGTGTTCAGCACGCTCTTGTAAATGGGGGGGGGGGGGGGGGGGGGGGGGGGGGGGGTTCAGTTTCAGTTTCATCACGGAGGCATCACTGCGTGCGGACTAGTCCATTATACGCTACACCACATCCGCTGAAGTTTTGAGACCACACGACGCATGATTTTAAGCTGATGGATAACATGAATTAACAACTAAGATGAGAGATTTTGAAGAAGAGGATCTCGTGGCCACGACTTAGCTGATGTCTGACCTACTCATTAGCCCAATGCGCTGGTCAGACTTTGAGCGCCTGCCTAACATTAGTTGTCTTTTTTTATATTTTATTTTATTTTTTAGATAGAAGCTTTATGAAGGATAATGACGCTGACTTCACTATGGGGGCCATGGTCACGTCTAAAAGTGAACGGTAGCTGTTGCCCTCCTCGGCAAAAAAACAAACAAACAAACAGCTATAAGACTCGAGGAAAAATAGCTAAAAGAAAAAAAATATATATATATATATAAATTAAATTTTTTTTTTAAAAAAGAAGGCAAACAATTGATTATCCTCAGGAACACGACTTACTCATTTTCCGAGGAAACACAACTGTTTTCCCCCTGTATTCATGAGGATTATAACTATCTCCTCAACCCCCTTTCCCCCTTTCTCTCTCTCTCTCTCTCTCTCCTCTCTCTCTCTCTCTCTCTCTCTCTCTCTCTTTCCTTTTCCTTGTCTATTTTCTTTTCCTTTTCTTTTCTTCTTTTTATAACAATGACAACTGTTTTCCCTACTTTGTGTGGGATAATAATTATTATCCTTTCGTTTTCCTTGAGGAAACGGAAAAAAACAGCAACCGTCATTTTTAGACGCTGAGGGCCGGCAAACTAGTGTGTGTGTGTGTGTGTGTGTGTGTGTGTGTGTGTGTGTGTGTGTGTGTGTGTGTGTGTGTCTGTGAGTGTGTCTGTCTGTCTGTCTGTCTGTCTCTCTCTCTCTCTGTCTGTGTCAGTGTATGCATGCATGGAAAGAAAGGTCGCATGGGAGAAGTGATTGAGAGAATGGTCACGGAGGGCTGTGTGACCTGGCATTGAAACATCCACCCGGGTGGGAATCTAGCAGGTAGGCCTGTGGCGTGGAACACCCTCCGGCAGGTTCTCTAACAAAAGACTGGGCGTGGAATACCCCCACCTTCAGGGACTCCAACGTCTAGTCATGCTGTGCAACATCCACTTGATTGTATCTGAAAAAAAAAGAGTCGTTGCACGTGCGTGCATGCGCGCACACACGCACCCCCTCCTCTCTCTCTCTCTCTCTCTCTCTCTCTCTCTCTCTCTCTCTCTCAAGCGCGCGTGTGCATGCATAAGCACAGAGAGCGGGAGAGCGAAGGAGGTATCAGGGGAGATGTAAAATTGGTTATAGAGTGCGAGAAGCATTTTATGCCGTGGCTGGGAGAGAGAGAGAGAGAGAGAGAGAGAGAGAGAGAGAGAGAGAGAGAGAGAGAGAGAAAGAGAGACAGACAGACAGACAGACAGACAGACAGACACAGACAGAGAGAGAGAGAGGAGAGAGAGAGAGAGAGAGAGAGAGAGAGAGAGAGAGAGAAGAGAGAGAACGAACGAACGAATTTTATTTTAAGAGGGTAGTGGATTAAGCATGAATACTTTTTTACATCTAGCCCTCTGCGCAAGAAAAAAAAATCGATATATAGTAAAAAGCAAATCAAACAAATACATGAAAAAAATGCAACAATTCCTTGCATGGGAACCTTTGACAAAAAAGAAGAAAGAAGAAAAAGAAACCAATGAACACCACCAACCACCACCACACAACAACAACAACGAGAAAAAATTATCAAGACAAGAGGTGGGGAGTGTGAATGGAGAGACAGACAGACAGACAGACAGACAGACAGAGAGAGAGAGAGAGAGAGAGAGAGAGAGAGAGAAACCGACCGACTAACCGACCGACCGACCGACTGGCGAAAGAAAGGCATGAAGGAAGAGAAAGACAATAAAGCAGACATGGATAAACACCCGCAAAAAAACCTTTGAAAAAAACACATTAATGGCACAGAGTGATCACTGCAATTTGCGTAGAATTGAGTCAACTTCGAACATCACATATTTGTTAAATTGAATCTGAATTGAAAATTATCAATACATTTCCAGGTATAGTGCAGTCAAATCTGAGACATTCATAAGATATTTTTGAAAATCAGACTTGAACTTTTTAAAGTTTGATTGATTTTTAAGTTCTTGAGGAATATGGTTCCATAGCCAGCCTCCGGAATACGCCAGACTGGACTTGTATATATTAATCATTGCAAACGGGAGGTTTATTTTATGTGAATGTCGATAGTCGTTAAAAGTGAACATATTTGTTAGAGAAAGTGGAGCGTTTCCATGGAGTACCTTATGCATAAAGAGTCCCTTATTGTATAGAAGTTTGGCTTTAAATGGGAGAATGCCTGATTGCTTATAGTCTGAATCTACCAGTGAGGATGGTTGACCTAACGTTACTTTGACAGCTCTTTTGTGAAGGCTAATTAGTGGTTTGAGTGAATTATTGCTCGCTGAGTCCCAAAGTGTTGAGGCATAGTCGATAATAGGCTGAATATAAGAGTGAAAAAATAGTTTTCTTGCATGCAAATTTAAGTAAGAAGTTCTTAATCCTTTTTAGAAGATGTAGTTTTCTTGCAACGTTTCTAGATAAAGACTCTGTTTTTACCAAGTTAGATTATTATCTATTGTTATTCCTAAGACTTTGTGACTGAATACTTCTTAGATGTTTTCATTAGAAATGCAGAGTACTGGTAGATTCTGGCTTAGAGTTTGACGTTTCTGTCTTGTAGTTATCATGAATTTAGTTTTTTGAGGATGGACAGCCATGTGATTAAATCGTGTCCATTTAACCAAAAGATTGATGTTTTCTTGGACGTCACTGCAAACCTGTTGGGCATCAGAATTACTTGTGTCTAAAGTCAGCGAACATTTCACTGTTTATTTTCAAGTACAATGGCAGATCATTGATGTAAAATGAAAACAATAGAGGAACTAATACTGACCCTTGTGGGACACCAAATTTGTTGGGAAGAAAATTAGATTTGTATGTGTTTACGGACACAGTTTGTTGTCGGTTGGACAGAAAAGATGAAATCAGTTTCAGTGTTTTGTATGATAGCTTATACAAAGTTAGTTTTCTGAGTAAAAGTTCATGATTTATAACGTCGAAAGCTTTTGCGAAATCTACAAAGAGAATTCCTGAAAATTGTTTGTAGTTCATGTTTAATAGCCATCTATCTATAAGTCTAGTTAGCACGGTGTGGCACGAATGGTTTTCTCTGAAGCCTGATTGATTTGGGTGGATTAAATCATATTGTTCTGCATGGGAATGGAGACACTTATTGATGTGGAGTTCTAATGGCTTAGAAAGAACTGATAAAATCGAAATAGGTCTATAATTTGATGGATCAGTAGTGTTTCCTGATTTGTATATTGGTATAATGTTTGCCTTTTTTAAGGTATCTGGAAAGCATTGTTTATCTATACAGAGGTTGTAAATGTAAGTTAACGTTTCTGCGATAACGGGTGCAGAGAGCTTTAGAATTTTACCATCTATACCGTCAATTCCACGAGTGGCTGTCTGTTTCAATCGCCTAAGGGACACGAAAACAGAATGAACATCTAGAAGGCTGATATCTAAATCTGAATGGATATTTTTTCCCCCGTAGTATTTTTGTAATTCTTCTAGGTCATTATCGTTTGATTTATCATCATGAATTATTTGAGAGAGAGAGAGAGAGAGAGAGAGAGAGAGAGAGAGAGAGAGAGAGAGAGAGAGAGACGGGGGTTAAAGGGTGGGCTTTGCTGTAGGCTATCTTTGGAACGCTTTGCAATTCCTGGTATTGTTTGTGTTTTTTTTCCCCCCTTGCATCCAGCGAGAGAACAATCTCCACAGGCCGCCTGGAGCATCCAGTGAGAGAACAATCTCCACAGGCTGCCTGGAGCGCGCTCTTTTCGTTCACACTTTGGACATTGTTTACCGCGCAAAATATTACCGAAGAAACTTCCCCCACCGGGCAAAACCAAACAAGCTAACAAGCAGCTTCTTCCAGTTGCAAACACAGAAACATACACGCACGTACGCGCGCACGCGCGCACGCACGCGCACACACACAAACACATACACACGCACGCCCGCACGCACGCACGCACACACGCGCACGCACGGACGCACGCACGCACACGCACGCACGCACGCACGCACGCACGCGCGCGCGCGCACGCACGCACGCACGCACGCACGCACACCCACCCACCCACCCACCCACCCACCCACCCACACACAAAACTGGCGACTTTGCAGAGAGGGAGGCAGCAGGTGAGAGAGGAGGAGGGGCGGAAGGAGGAGGATGGACGGCACAGGGAGGGTGAGGGGGACGCACGGGGAGGGGGGGGGGAGGGGGTATGAAGTGGTTTTAAGGGCGTCTCACTTTTTCGATCGGATATGTGAGGTCTAAACCCACTGGTTGTCAGCTCATGAAATCTTTACTAGTCATTTCTTTGGAGTTTGGGATGGTTAAGAGCAGGAAATAGAGGCATGTATTGTGGAAAATCGCACGATTCGATGACACGAGTTCTTCTTGTAAAAATTATTATTATTATCATCATCATCATTATCATTATTATTATTATTGTCATTATTATTATTATCATTATTATTATCATCATCATCATCATCATCATCATAACACTTATATAGCGCCTATCCTCGGCTAGAGACCAAGCTCTAAGCGCTTTACAATCCACACTCATTTACACAACGGGCTGCCTACCCGGGTAGTGCCGACTGAAGAGCTGCCAGTTGGCGCTTCATTCAGTCGTTTCCCCGTGTCATCCAGTCAATATTGTTCACTCAGCTTCTTACTTCCTTCATTCTTTACATTTCTCACGCAGGGTGCATGCTATGTGTGACGTGTCATCCATACCAACGGCCAAACTGGCCTTCTCTTCCGAAAGTTGGTGATGGGATTTTTACGTGTGTGCAAAATGTTATGCGTGCGTTCACACACGGAACCTCGGTTTATAGTCTCATTCGAAGGAATGTATGGGAAATGGAGTCAGAACCAATGTTAACTCCGAGGGAAGAACCCCCCGCCCCCCTCTCCACCCCCCACCCACCCCCACCCCCGTACCGAAACGGCCCGGCGGAGATTCGAACCCGGAACCCCAGGATCACCAAGATTACGAGTCCGGCGCTCTACCACTGAGCTATTCCGACGCTGAGGCCGAGGCGTCCTCTCAGAGAATGTACGGGCATGGGTGACTGTCTCAAGTTTGAAGCTTGTAGTACTGTAGAGATGCCCAAGGACACAAATGACGGTAGGCCTACTGTTACATAGTTGATATACCAACCAAAAAGTGACAGTGAGCTGTGTTCTGCTTTTGCTTCGGTAAAATGAAGACCCCCCTCTCCCCCCCCCCCCCCCACCCACCCCATCAGTACAGAAATAAACCCAGACGCTATGCACCACACATTTAAAACAACACAATCAGCAGGCGAATGGCCATCGATTATGAAACCTACATATCGAGCATGGTGAGCGAGCGTGGTTTTATTGAACAAAGGGAGGGGGGGGGGGGAGTGGGTAGATATGGGAGGATGGAGGCCCCATTCAAAAAAGGGTCAAACACAAAAGGGGGGGGGGGGGGGAGAAAATTGGAGGTCAGAGGAACCCCCTCCCCCCCTCCCCCCCGAAAAAAGACCCCACCGCTATCCCACCCCTCCCCCCAAAAAAAACACAAAAAACAACAAACAAAACAGCATTATTACAGACTCACCCCTGTATAATGTAAAGCAAACATACTCACTACTTTACAGTGTGAAGTAGACAGACTCACCCCTGTACAACGTAAAGCAAACATACTCACTACTTTACAGTGTGAAGTAGACAGACTCACCCCGGTACAACGTGAAGCAAACATACTCACTACTTTACAGTGTGAAGTAGACAGACTCACCCTGTACAATGTAAAGCAAACATACTCACTACTTTACAGTGTGAAGTAGACAGACTCACCCCTGTACAATGTAAAGCAAACATACTCACCACCATACAGTGTGAAGTAGACGGACTCACCTTTGTACAATGTAAGGCAAACGTACTCACCCCTGTACAATGTAAAGCAAAAATACTCACCACTACACAGCGTGAAGCAAACGGATTCACCCCTGTACAATGTAAAGCAAACATACTCACCACTACACAGTGTGAAACAAACAGACTCACCCCTGTACAATGTAAAGCAAAAATACTCACCACTATACAGCGTGAAACAAACGGACTCACCCCTGTACAATGTTAAGCAAACATACTCACCAGTATACAGCGTGAAACAAACGGAATCACCCCTGTACAATGTAAAGCAAACATACTCACCACTACACAGCGTGAAACAAACGGACTCACCCCTGTACAATGTAAAGCAAACATACTAACCAGTATATAGCGTGAAGCAAACGGATTCACCCCTGTACAATGTAAAGCAAACATACTCACCACTACACAGCGTGAAACAAACGGACTCACCCCTGTACAATGTAAAGCAAACATACTCACCACTACACAGCGTGAAACAAACGGAATCACCCCTGTACAATGTAAAGCAAAAATACTCACCACTACACAGCGTGAAACAAACGGACTCACCCCTGTACAATGTAAAGAGGCCGGATTCACTTCTACACGGTGTAGATACAGAGACAGATTCGCAACTGTACAATGTGAGGCAGACCGCTGTACAGTGTGAGGCAGACCGCTGTACAGTGTGAGGCAGACCGCTGTACAGTGTGAGGCAGACCGCTGTACAATGTGAGGCAGACCGCTGTACAATGTGAGGCAGACTGCTGTACAATGTGAGGCAGACCACTGTACAATGTGAGGCAGACCACTGTACAGTGTGAAACAGACAGACTGACTACTGCATAGTGTAAAGTAGACAGACTGTCTACCACATAGTGTAAAGGAGACAGACTGTCTACCACATAGTGTAAAGGAGACAGACTGTCTACCACATAGTGTAAAGGAGACAGACTGTCTACCACATAGTGTAAAGGAGACAGACTGACTACTG
>CM065748.1:20210327-20215327 GCA_033310375.1 Conus canariensis
TTTTGTTTTCTTTGGATTTACTTCTAATTGCCATTGCGTGCAATATATATGTAAGGCATTAAGTTCTTTTTGCAAAGCTGAATTAGAATTTGCCAGTAAAATTGTATCATCAGCATATAACAATACAAGCAATTTAATAAACTGTTCAAGTTTCATCTCTTGCGTTAAATCACATTCTAGAGTGGAACAGTTATTGTCAATAAGGAACTGTTGTAGATCATTCAAAAATAATGAAAACAATAAGGGTGAAAGGTTTTCTCCTTGACGAACTCCCCTAAAACTGCCAAAGAACTCTGATTTTTGACCATTTAGAAAAATGCACGATTTTATTTGATCATACATATTGATTATAACTTGTAGTATTTTCCCAGATATGCCTTGACTCATCAGTTTGTGCCATAAAGCATGCCTCCAAATAGAATCAAATGCCTTTCTGTAATCAATAAAAGCACAGTATAATTTTCCATTGTTGATTGCAAAC
This sequence comes from Conus canariensis, assembly GCA_033310375.1. NCBI lineage: Eukaryota > Metazoa > Mollusca > Gastropoda > Neogastropoda > Conidae > Conus > Conus canariensis. The sequence continues at coordinate 20,210,809 of CM065748.1, forward strand.
ATGTCAATCAATGATTTAAGAACAAAAGCATGGTCAAGCGTTGAATGCATGCGTCTAAAACCTGCTTGGTTTTCTGAAATGTCCATTTATTTCAACAAAATAAGTAAGTCTGCTATTTAGAATTGACGTGAATAATTTGCCTACACAACTCAACAGTGTTATCCCTCTGTAGTTATTGCAGTCTTGTTGACCTCCTTTGCCTTTATAGAGTGGTACAATTAACCCTGTCACCCAATCTTCTGGTATAATACCAGAATCCAAAACACGATTAAACAATAAACAATAAAACTCTGTCATATAAGGAACACTATTCTTTATATATTCATTCCTTACTAAATCAACTCCTGCTGCTTTATTATTCTTTAAATATTTAATGACTCTTTCAATTTCATCCTCAGTAATTGAATCATTTAAAATGTCTAGATTGATATTTCCTTCAGATACTTCATTACTAAAAATGATATCATTACATCCAGTATTTTGATTAAGGGACTGGAAATGATTTTTAAGCTCTTCAAGAGGTATAGGACACGATGAAGCTTTTTTGCCTTTAATTTTCCTCCAATAATCCCTTGGATTTCTAGTTTTTAAAGCTCGCAATTCTCTATGCCATTTTCTCGTTGCTCTTCTTTCAGATCGTCTCAAAACATTTTTATATTCTTTGCTTTTAGCAGCAAGATTATTTAGATTAGGCACAGTATTTGAACATTTAACTTTATGCTTTGCTTTAAAGTACTGGCTTCGAGAAACCTTACACTCCTTATCAAACCAGCTTTGATTCTGCCTCATTGAATATCTATTATTGTAAGTATTAGAGTAAGTACCAAATGTATCCTTCGCTGAATCAACAAGAATTGACGAAAACCGCTTATTCATTTCACTGATTGATATTGTGCCTTGTTCAAATAAAGTTACAATTTCATCAACATTGTAATTTGCTAAATGTTCTTTATATTCATTACATTTGTTGTTATCCCATCTTCTAATCTCTGCACCATCATACCTTTGATGCAGAGAGTGTTTAGTACCATTAGGTTCATTGAAAACAAAACAGGTTTTAACTGGAAGAGACAGGCATAATGGGCAATGCACATCAGAGAACAACGCATCAAAAACATCAACTTTAAACTTACTTGCATTTTCCATCAAATATCTAGAACCAATGATATAATCAACAACTGTGCTTCCTTTACATGTGCATGATCCAATACCAGCATCTGAACCAACTCTTCCGTTAAAAATGTATATTGACAGTGATTTACATAAATCTAAGAGACGATAACCATAATTATTAGGCCTCTGCTTATCTTGAGATGATCTTTGACAAGGTTGGAAATTATCTTCGCTCATATCGTAGAGAACATCAGAGAACACAGACTGAGTGAACTGATTCATATTGATCAATAAAATCATTCATACTTTTGGTATAAGCATTAAAATCGCCCAACAACAAAACATAACAATCCTTATATTTATCTTGTAATGATAACAATTCCGTCTCAATCACATCAAACAGTTCAACATTGCTATAAACTGAACCTTCGGGAGGAATGTATACGCCACCAATCAGACAGTCTTTATCATAACCTGACAATGATCTTTTTAATAGACACCAAGCTACACATCCACCAGAATAAGGTAAAATCTCCACACACGTAGATAGCTTGCTTTTGATGGCTATTCCAATACCACCAGAACGTCGATTAGACAGGCATTTTCTGTTAAACAGTTTAATGTCATATCCCCAGTCACTAAAGCATCTTGGTCATCAGTTTTAGTCTCAAGGAAAACGGCAATGTCGAATAGTTGAATAGAGTTCACAAATTCCAAACACTGGAGACGGGAACGCAATCCACACACATTTAAAGATACAAAAGCCAGCTCACGATCATGGCGAACAGTGTGATCCACATCCATATCAAGAACATAATCATCGTTGACATCACAATTAGAAACGCAAGCTTGAAAGCAAAAGGGATTCACAGATGAAATTACCACACTAGATGATCGCTCATCAGAAGATTGATTGGAAGAATAGAAACTCGTTGAGACTACACATGAGTCAGATGAATCACGACGACCTCCGGCAAACCCCTAGCTGGTGTAGATGAAGTGCAGAAGCCCAAGCGCCGTGTAGTCTACCTTCGTCACACCAATCCGGAAAAGGTCGTCAGGTGACTCTACGTACGCTGCGTTGCTGCCGGAAGATCCCGCACTGCCACTGCTGTTCCTTCCAGGGGCGGCCTTCAACTGACAAACAATTTTGCCATCATGGGTAGTGGATACCCTGTCCACACCAGATGCTGCCTTACAGATTTTGAATAATTTGAAGCGTAGGGGTGTCAGTTTATCGTTCAGGTAAACTCCTTTCATGTCATGTTTGCGCAGATCTCTCTTCCTCATCATGAGGTTCGCCTTGCTTCTTCGTGAAGTGAACTTCACCAGCACTGGTCTTGGGGCTTTCTTGTTTTTTAGGCCAGTTCTATGCACAACAGAGATGTCCTTGATTTCTAGATCTACCCCAACTTTCTTCCCCAACTCCATCACTTTTTCCACCAGATCTTCGTTCTCCTCTTCTTTGAGTCCATTGATTCTCATGATTTCCCTTCGCTGATACTGATCCAGCCTATCCTGCTCGTATCGTAGCAAAAGATGTCCCTGTTGAGCTTTCTCTGAAATAGATCTGAGTTTTTCAGACACCTTTTCTGACAGTTCTGTAACCACCTCCTTAATACAGACATCCACAGCTTTCTTTAATGTAGCCCCAAGAACTGGAACGAGGATGACCTGGACAGACTCCAGCAGAACTTCAGGATGACCTGGACAGACTCCAGCAGTGGTCGAGAGACTGGTTACTCAGATTTCATCCTGAGAAGTGCAGCGTATTGAAGTTGGGGAACAGGAAGTCAGAGGCAGTCTATTACATGAGAGGGAAGACCAACCAAGGAGAAGATTACAACTTGGCCCTTGCTGAAAGTGATGTGGAGAAGGACCTAGGCGTCCTGATCGACAACAAGCTTGACTTCAGGGCGCATATCGCGAGCATCACCGCAAAGGCGAACAAGGTTGTTGGCATCATACGACGCTCATTTGACTATCTTACTGAGGACCTGTTTATCCAGCTCTTCAAGTCGCTGGTCCGACCACTGGTGGAATATGGGCACACTGTATGGAATCCACACTCAAAGACCCTCTGCAAAGACATTGAGGATGTGCAACGTCGTGCTACTAAGCTAATAGGTTCATTGAAAGAAAAGCCGTATCCAGAAAGACTCGCCACTCTGAAGCTTCCCAGTCTTGAGCACCGAAGAAAACGTGGTGACATGATCGACACATATAAATACGTTCATGGTGTCTACAAGACAGATCAGCCACAGTTCACACTCGCAGTAAGCAGAGAGAGACGAGGAAACAGTCTTAAGTTGAATAAATCACACTGTAGGGGTCAAGGTACGCAGTTCCTACTTCTCAGAGCGAGTCATCAATACCTGGAACAGCTTGCCGGACAGTGTTGTCACTGCACCTACCATGTCAGCTTTTAAGTGCAGGTTAGACGCCCACTGGACAAACCTGCCTACAATCTATGATCCAGATTGCTACCACTAGCCACGCATGCCAATTTATAAGCATTCTGGATTACCTCCTGGAAAGACGAACTGGCCTACCCAGGCCTCGAGCGTCTCTACGATCAAGTATCAAGTAAGAGGAGTTCTACAACTCGTGACGCAATATCTCCAGCATCACCATTGACGTCATTGTTAACCCCACTTGTTCTTTTCCCTTTCCCTTTGCCTTTGGCAGACGGACACGACTTATTTCTGTCGTTCCATGCGCCCAGAACAGCCCCTTCATTATCAAGGTCATCAAACCTGATGTTCTTCAAGATCTCAGCGAATAAACCACTTGGGCCAGCTTGAGACATGGTGAAGGTCAGTTACTAGACTAGCAAAAAAAACCGACTCGACTCTAAAAAATACAAAAACACTTCACGGTTTCAATTGGCGACGAACGCACTTCACACAAATGTCCACGACAAGTTAAGAACACACGTAAACTGTAAAATACACAAGTTAGCTGACTAAGCTCACTAACTCCACAAAATTCACAATTTTTTTCAAGAGCAGTTGAAAAGACAGCTTACAGACTCATCCGGAAGTACACACACACACACGCACGCACACACACACACGCACACACACACATACACACGCGCGCGCCACACACACACACACACACACACACACACACACACACACACGCACACACACACGCGAAGAATTAGGCCGAACACCGTCTACCAATACTGTTTTGAAAACAAAGTTCTCTCTCTCTCTCTCTCTCTCTCTCTCTCTCTAATTCGCACTTATCCTACTCGCCAGACGATCGACATACGCCATTCCGAGGACTTCATGACCGAAAGCAGATTTCTCTAACGCCAGTGGAAGCAGGTCTGGGGCCACACGCCACAATTAGGATTTTGCACTAAATCACTATTATGATCCATGTAAACGTCTTGAGA
>CM065748.1:20227827-20240327 GCA_033310375.1 Conus canariensis
GCCTCCTCTTCTCCCATTTTCATACACAGCACTGGTGGGGTTTATTATTCCGTCTGTTCACAGGTCGTAGTTCGCTTTGTAATCCTCCTGGGGTCAGTTCATCACAAATATCGGTACCTTCATTCCTCTTCCTTCAATCACGAACTTCTATGGTGGACATCATACATATGTTTCCAGCTACCCTTTTCGCTGGGTTTCCTCAGAGCATAACTCTATGGCGATCTCCGACTTCGCCTCTGCACGTTTGGACAGAATACCAAAGTTCTATCTCTGGCTGTCTCTGGCTGTTCCTTCCGACACATTTCTGGCGGAGGGGGGGGGGGGGGGGGGGTATGGCTCCCGTAGCTCACCCGACTCTCCCTCCAGTCACAGCCTCGTCTACTTCACTACCGCTACCATAACGGCGTAGCTAGAAAACAAAATAAGCTATGATGACTATACACAGTTAGCAGCAATCCAACATAAACACTTTTACAAAATAATTTCGATTCCCAATTTCACGATCGACATGGATAAAAAAAAACAAAGACTGGAACTTTCATAGTTCCTTAAAGTTGTATTAAATACTTACTCTGTCTGAATCACTCCCTAGCAAAATACATGCATTAGCATGTTACAGACTCATGTCATTATTAAATGGACCTGACAGTCGGCGGCCTCTTTTCCATTCTATCAGCGCTGTTGCTCGAATCTCTCTCCACACTCACTTCCAGTGTGTTTAGCTTTTTACCAAATTTTTCTTAACACAGCTCACATTCAAAACAAAGGAAGTGACCTGCCCTTTAAGAACGACAATCCTACGCCGTTTCCTTTTCACACATTTAACTCCCTTCGCTCGCGCTTAACCTTTCAACTACACAGGCGCTTAAAATTTTTCTTTCCGTGTGCCTGACAATATATATATATATATATATATATATATATATATATATATATATATATGTGTGTGTGTGTGTGTGTGTGTGTGTGTGTGTGTGTGGTACTTGTGGCGTGCGCGCACGCGCGCGCGTTTGTGTATGTGTGTGTCTTTACGCACGTGTGTCTGAGAGAGAGAGAGAGAGAGAGAGAGAGAGAGAGAGAGAGAGAGAGAGAGAGAGAGAGATGAATTTCGGATGTTTTATTCATGTAGGCCAAGGCCCTTTAAGAAGGGGTGAGTGGGCATAATGTATCATCTGAAACAAATACTCATGATTGTATAGCGTAGCAGACACAAATAATTCAGAACATCAAGAGGTAGCTATTGTGTGTGTGTGTGTGTGTGTGTGTGTGTGTGTGTGTGTGTGTGTGTGTGTGTGTGAGAGAGAGAGAGAGAGAGAGAGAGAGAGAGAGAGAGAGAGAGAGAGAGAGAAGATGTTCAGATTTAAAACTTTCTTTTGTCCAGAAACGAACTTTAAAAGGAATTTTTAATTAGGGAACGGTAACCGTGAACATCCAGTACCAAAACGTTTTCACTAACTCTGTCCCTGTGTTGCTCCTTCCCGGAGAGATCTAGTCGGGGTTCCTTTCAGTCGCCCCTGTTATCACCTTCAGGGTCCTGGTCCTCTTCTAACCAGAAGTCTTGAGCGGGGTTTCTTTGTTTGTTTGTTTGTTTATGATGTCATAGGCTGATTAGCATACAAACGGCCTCTCGCTAACCTCTACAGTGAAGACCTTGGCTTGGAAGCGAGATTCCCTCCAAGTGGTTGGCGAGACTGGCATACATGCAAGTCTTGTAGATTATGTGCTGTCCTAGAGCGTTAATGCGAAATCTGATGGTGATGGTATACAGGCACAAAACAAGTGCGTGATGGTATACAGGCACAAAACAACTGCTTTCTGGAAATGAGATTGAGGCTCTGTTTTATTCGAATTTATTCGAACCAAACAAACAATCACATGAACTTGGCTACAGATTTGTCCAACTGTCTGGAAATTATTTCATGGTCAGACGAGGAAGTAACGAAGATGAAAGACTTTCTGCGGGGACCCAGTCTGATCATGATTGCGAAAAGAAGAGGTGATTGACGATTTTCCTCCCTCGTTGAACTCTTCCCACCCCCTTCCTCTGCCCCCATTCTCCGGTAAAAAGTGGAGATCTCATCGCCTGTCGCCACTGGATTAACGAACCAGAGTGGAAAATGATCTTCGCCGCCATACCCCTCGCCCGTCAACCGCCGTACATTCAGACGACGCTGGGTTTTTTTTTCCCCCTTTGCTGTCCTACCTTCTTTTGCATTCTTTCCTGCCTTGCTGTGTTCTTCACTTCAGTCCCCGACCTTCTACTCTTCCCTGCCTCCCTACAGTGTCCTAGTCTGTCGTGCACCTTGTCCTAACCTTGACCTCTTCTTCCTGCTAATTGTTACCCTGTCCTAGTCTTTTCCACTTTCTTCTGGTCTTTCCCCGGCCTTGTTCTACAAGTCCGTGCGTTGTTCTACCTTTTCCTACCTTGCTTACCTTTTCCTCCCACCTTCCCTGCTTTTTTTTTTACCCCGCCTTTCCATACTTCTTTTCTCATGTTATTCAAGCCTTTTCATCTCTTTCCTACTTTACTCCTTCTCGTCGCACTCAACTCATTTCTTTTCTTATCTTCTTCAAGTCTTTTCTACATTATTCCTCTCTTTCCTACTTTCCTCTCTCTCATGTCACTCAACTCATTTCTTTTCTCATCTCATTCAAGTCTTATCTCTTTCCTACTTTTACTCTTTCTCATCGTACTCAACTCTTTCCTGCAGTGTTTAATACTTCGCTAACTTCTCCAGCTCTTTCCTACATTGTTCTCTGTTTTTCAACGCTTACCTACAGCATTCTGCATTTCCTTACCTCATTCACTTGTTTCCTACTTTGATTTAAACCCCGTACTATATTCAATTCTTATCAGCAGTGTTTTGCAGTTCCTTACCTTATTCAGTTGTTTCCTACATTATTCTGCACTTCCCTGTCCTATTCAAACTGTTTTATACCCTTTCCTTCTCTTACCTTCCTGATCCTTCTCTTTCATACCTCGTTCAACTCTGTCCGACACTATTCCATATTTGCACACCTTATTCAACAACTTCTTGCATTCTTCTATATTTAACAGATCTTCCTTACATTGTTCTACATTTTACTAGAGTGTTCTACACTTCTCTTCCTCATTCAATCCTTTCCCACCATGTTCTTCACTTCTCTGCCTTATTCAACTCTTTCCTACATTGCTCTACATTTGATTACATTGTTCTACACTACCCAGCTATATTCAACTCTTTGCTACATTGTTCATCACTTCCCTGCCTTACTCATCTCTTTCCCATACTGTCCTAAATTTTGTTACATCGTTCTACACTACCCAACCATACTCAACTCTTGGCTAAATTGTTCTACACCTCCATACGTTTTCCTTGTCTCTCCTACTTTGTTCTGCTCTCTCTTAATTATTCGATTGTTTGCTACCTTATTCAACTCTCTCCTTGATTGTTCTACGCTTCCCTGCCTTATTCAGCTCTCCACTACATGGCTCTACACTTCCCTACAACATCCAACTCTTTTCTACATAGTTCTACACCTCCCTATCCTGTTGGGTTCTTTCCTATATTACTGTACATTTTCCTACTAGCCTACTCAAGTCTTTCCTACCTTTTCCCCTCTTTCTCGCCTTAACCTACCAATTCCTGCCGTATTCAACGCTGTTCCACACTATTCTGCAGCTCCCTTCTGAATGCACTGAAGTGCTCACTTGTGCTGGCCTGCCTAGCATCTTCACCATCCTGATGCAGTCACAGCGTCGCTGGGCAGGTCATGTAGTTCGCATGCCAGACCATCGACTGCCGAAGAAACTGCTGTTTGGCGAACTACAACAAGGAAAACGTTCTCATGGAGGCCAGAAGAAGCGCTTCAAAGACAGCCTCAAATCTTCCCTGAAGGCCTTCAACATCAGCCACACAACATGGGAGCAGACTGCCCAGGACAGAGACAGGTGGCGATCAGTTGTCCGCAAAGGTGCAGAGACCTGTGAAAGCAACAGAATTGCTGCAGCTGAGCAGCGCAGGATGGTCAGAAAGACCAGTGTCAACAGATCTCCAACTGCTGCCACCATTCCCTGTCCGTACTGTGATAGGTCTTTCCGGGCGCAGATCGGCCTGACCAGCCAGCGACGCACTCAGCCCCGATCCCAGGATGACTAGACGGTCTTTGTCGTCGCGACGACTACAACAGAATACTTCCCTTCCTTACTCAACTCTCTCTACACTTCCCTATCTTTTTCAAACATTTCCTAAAGTGTTCTACACTCTCCTACCTAATTCAAGCCTTTTCTACAGTGTCCTGCACTCCCCTACCTAATTCAAGTCTTTCCTGTAGTGTTCAGTGTTCTACACTACCCTACCTAATTCAACTCTTTCCCACAGAGTTCTACTTTTCCATATCTTATTCTACTGATCTTTCCTACCTTATTGAGCTCTTTCTCACACTTTGTTCTGCTCTCTCCCACCTTATTCCTCTCCTATAAAATTCGAATCAGCTTTACGTTCTGATTCACTTTTTCTACCTTATTTTACCCTGTCCTACCTAAATCAGCTGTTTCATGCATTTTTCTACTTTGTTCAAATTTTTTTTTTCCTGCGGAATTTTACACTTCCCTACCTTATTCAACACTGTCCTACACTGTTCTACAAATTCTGACCTTTTTTTTATGCTTTTTCAAGCCTCATTCTGCTTTTTTTTTTATCTTATTCTGATAAATAACACACACACACACACACACACACACACACACACACACAGGTGAATGCGCACCTGCGCACACGCACGTTCGTATGCAGGTACACACACACACACACACACACACACACACACACACACACACAGGTGATTGCGCACGCACGCACGCACACACACACACTCATATGCAAGCACACACACACACACACACACACACACACACACACACACACACACACTCTCTTTTCTCTCTCTCTCTCTCTCTCTCTCTCTCTCTCTCTCACACACACACACACACACACACACACACACACACACACACACACCAATTATTCAAACATTCCCGATTAGGGGAGCAAAAACAGAAACAAAAATTATTCTCAGAAACAGGGGCTCGGGTGATTCTAAAATGACAGGTTTAAACTGAAGGGAAATTTACTTTCAGAGCGCCTGAAAATTAAACGTAGATTGTTCCAGACTGCTGGGTGTAGCAGGTAAAAGATGTTTCACTGTAAGACTCGCCTCTGAAAGAACGAAATTCCAAGAGTCTCTTAACTGAGGGTGAGCGGAGTTGGCGAGGTGTACGAATGTGGAGAAGTCCAGACAGATGATCCAGTGCTATTTAAGAGTTGGAAAAAAAAGTCAGAATGGAGAGTTTATCATCTGTACTGTCACAAAGCCCGTAAAGGATTTAAGACACACTTTCTTTTATTTTGGAGCGTTTGAAAAAAAAAAGTATGCGAGCAGCCTTGTTTTGGATTTTCTTGCCGCCTGTCAAGAGAACACTTCAGGATGCCAGTAAGAAGGCAGTTACAACAGTCTAGTCTGCAGATGACGAAGGCGTATATATCAGTCTTGGTTGCTTCCACACACACACACACACACACACACACACACACACACACACACACACACAGACTTGGTTTTGCTTCTGTGGATTTATAGTTGAATTTAAACTGTTTGTGTATGTGATGTATGATTATGTGAATGTTTATGTATAAAACATATGAACATGTGAATCTACCTGCACAACATATGAACATGGATGTATGGTGATAACATAATATAGAGAGGGTTGAATCATGGATTTAACTCTGAAGATGTTTCTCAGGATGGAAAGTAATATGAACACCTGAATGAGTATGAAATTGTGATTGGTGTGTCGATATGAACAGATTTATGAAAGAGATGTCATATTCATGAACACAAATAAGATTATGCAATTATATACTCAGATGTGAAGCAAGACAAGGACTATGTACATATGCATGATGAAAAGATAACTATATAAAAGTGAATACAAGGTTGTAATGTGAGGGAATGTGAATGTACCGGTTATAATATGAAGGAATGGAATTATGGAATTGAATATATGTCTTGAGGAAAATATGTGTAAGGAATGAATATGAATATGAATGGAAATGTATAATTATGAATGGGGATGAGGGAGAATGAGGTTATTATAAATGGATGATGGAGTAGGAATACTTATAAGAACATGAACAAGATTGTAAAATGTGCAGGTGTGCATATATGTGTGTATAGGTGTGTGTATGTGTGTGTGTATATATGTATATGTGTGTATATGTATGCATGTGTATATATGTGGGAAAATGTATATGCATATGTATGCATGTGTGTGTATATGGGTTTGTATGTATGTGTATGTATGTATGTATGTATGTATGTATGTATGTATAATTTGAAAAACAAAAGAAATGAAAAGGAAAAGAAATAAGAAAAGTATGAGGATGTGATTGATTGAGATGGACTGAGCCTGATTGGATCAAGAAGTGTAGTAGAATTGAATGTATAACTAATAATATGTAATTATGCAAAGTATAGACAATCAAGGTAACTAAGAGGGAATACATGTAATTATAATCTGAATGGATATAATTATAAATTATAAATTACATGACCAAGCAAATGAGCATAAGGGGAGGGGGGGGGGGGGTCATGGAGGAAGCAACCACAGAGACTGGTTAACACAATATGGGAACAAACGTGGCCACTGGGGGGGGGGGGGGGGGTAGTCTAGGTGTATGAATGGTTTAAGTTAATAAGTATGGAAATGTGCATATAATTGATAATCAAGGATATAAGGAAACATGTACAGAAGAGGAAGGTTAAATAAGTAACGATATCTAATATACATACACATGTAAAACTACGAAATGAACACAAGGAAACATAGTTCAGCTAACAGCAAGGCACGCATTGAATTGTTTTGATGTAGGTCAACACGCAAGTCAGCACGAGTTGCGAGTACTCGCAGCGCTAGCCACCAGCGCCAGTCTCCCTCTGTCCGTCTCTCTCGCCCGTTCTTTCCCTTTCGCTCTCTGCTTAGAGAGGGGGGAGGGGGGGGGGGGAGTGGAGCGTGAGGTGGTTGGGGCGAAAGTGGGAGGCGATGGGAGTGAGGGTGGGAGAGAGAGCTGATGTAGTTCAATGAGAATTGCCTGTTGAATCTTGGCTGGATCGTCTGCTATGAAATCGCTGCCCATAGATCATATTATAACATATAAGAGTATGGTTTTTGAACTCGAATAATGATAGCTATTATATGCATTTTGATTATTTTCCGAGGTTGTTTTGAATGGTTAAAGTTTGAATTCTAGGGATCCGACCATCAAGAGACTCCTCTGGTCAACAGGCAATCTAGACACACGTGTACGAGCAAGTGGCAGCAACAATTCACGGGACAGGAAACGACAGTCACAGGCTGAAAAGAAATTGGGAAAACCACAATTAAAGAGAAATTAACCGAAGGAATGTACTAACCTGATACATGGAAAGCGACAAGGTTACAGTAATTTATCCATGGGGTTGCTAAATCCAATGAATATACACAATACAAGTCTAGCACCACACGAACTCGACCACAGAAGAACACACACTGTGTCAAAGGTTAGCATGGCAGCTTTTGTTATTCGGGGTTTACCTTTGCAAGGCGATAGGCTTATTTTGCGCATGCGTAAATGATGTAAACAAAAGATGCTTAAACTAGTACGGCCTTCCGGAGAATTGTACGACGCGGGGTTGAAAGGTCGCCGCTGTGTATGTGGGCGAGAATACGATGAGGGGATTGAGATAGGAGGCATGTGTATTGTGTGCTAGTGTCAACAGCATTAGTGTTATGAGTTTTGAGAATTATGGTGTATATACTTACATCGCATTCGTGGGGAAGAATGTATCAAGAAGTATTGATGTATAATTAAGATAGAATTCTGCATGTAGGCTACATACTGTCATGGAAGAATGCTTGGTTGCAGTCATGGTAAATTTTGTTCTAATTATATAAAATTGATTTACCTCTTGTTGTGTACTCATGTGAATAGGCTGATGGCCTCACATTAAACTCACGAGTCACGAGTCTCTCTCTCTCTCTCTCTGAATGAATGAATGAATGACGGTGTGACAGATTCGTGATGATGATCACCAGTTTGCTTAAAGTTTATTCACCAAGTCTGCCACTTGTTTATACTTATAAATCAACTCTGTTTATTTGCTCTTGTGCTCACTGTCGTCTGCTAGCGTATTTTCGGCATTATCAATGGGCTGGTCGGTAGATTATTAAAGCTTCACGGAGTGCGGAAACAACAATATTAAAATTTGTGTATGTAATATTTTTTCCCCATTTGTTTCCCAGTGACTGTTCTGAATGCATGCCGTGTTAATGGCTTCGATGGGTTTTCTTACCGTTGAGTGGTCTTTGTTTATTGTCACACTGTTCTTTCTTTTAACAGATTGAACCCAGTTGATTTGAATATTTTTGATAGGCCCAGGCATTGTAATATGTAAAAAAAAAAATAAAAAATAAAAAAAAAGAAGAAGAAGAAGAAAGAGAATGTGTGGACACATCTACGTTGTGTCGGTGCGGCTGCCATCTCAAGTTGCTTTTCTTTATATTTGAACTTCTTTTGTTTTTGTTGTTGTTATTGTTGTTGCTGTCGTTGTTTACTGTTGCTGTTATTGTACATGTATGCATTTTTACCTATTGTTTTGTGTTTGCATTTTTTCAAAAAAAAAGAAGAAGAGACGGAAGCTATAATAAAGTAAAACTTTTTTTTTTTAAACAAACGTTTTTGTAAGAATCACGGGGAACAGGTGGTGATGTTAAGGCTTGAATTTAATCAGGAATCTGTGAAAACATGCCGTTGAAAGTACCTTTAAAAGGCAACTCTCTGTAGGACAATACGAACAGAGGGAGGGGGCACAAGTATAGGGAACAGGTGTAGGAGGGAGGGAGAGGGGAGCGGAGGGACCGGGAGAGGGTGGGGGAATGGGAGGATGACTACAACATGCCAAAAGGTCACCTTAAAAACGGTCTTCATCAATTTAGATGTTTGAGAGTTTGCCATTAAAAGTTACATTAAAAAATCAAAGCATCACATTCAAAAAAAATTTTTTTTCAAGTTTAACTTCAAGCTGTCATGCTCTTGTTTCAGATTTTTCAGCGGAGGCTCACGACATTATTCAAAAACTCAAAACGAGCACGACGAAACGACGGTGCTTACGCCTACTACCAAATCGTCAACGCTTAACTGATGTGTGAACTTTTCGAGACTGAAGGAACGAATATCTCATAATAACCGATTTCTCAAGTCACTCTCCCTTGTAAAAGAATCTGTTCGACGCAAAAGTGGTTCACGACGTCTTGCCACTGAGAAGCGTTTCCTCCCATGTCCAAATCGCGAGTCCCGCAGCTGACAGTCAGGATGTCGCCATCTTTTTCTTCGTTCACGGCTAGACATCCGGGGTGGATCCATTGGCGAGACTGACGCGCTGGGAAGTGTTTTGACATCATCATCAGCCGTGAAGTGTTTGACGTCATTTTCAGTCAGAAGTTTTTGATGTTATCTTCAGTCAGGAAATGTTTTTGCGTCATCTTCAGTCATTAGATATTCTAAGTTATCTTCAGTCAGGAATGGTTTGTCATCTTCAGTCAGCAAGTGTTTTAAGCTGTTTTCAGTCATGACGTGAAAATGTTGTCTTCAAACAACAAGTGTGTTGCGTTATCTTATACCAGGAAATGTTTGACGCAATCATCAACCAGGAAGTGTTGTGTGTGATTTCACCCAGGAAGCGTTTGACGTTATCTTCAACCAGGAAGTTTTCCATGTTATTTCAGCGATGAATCGTTTGATGTTATCTTCAGCTAGGAAGTCATTGACGTCATCATCAACCAGGAAGTGTTCTGTGTTATTTCAGCCAGGAAGCGCTTGACGTCATCATCAACCAGAAAGTGTTGTGTGTTATCTTCAACCAGGAAGTCTTTGACGTTATCTTCAACCAGGAAGTGTTTGACGTCATCATCAACCAGGAAGTGTCCTGTGTTATCTTCAGCCAGGAAGGGTTCTCCAGCCAACAAAACTTTTTTTTTTTTTTAACGTGTGTAATTACGGTGTTTTTTTGTTGTTTTTTTTCCCTCCCCACTCGCCATGCTCAACTAGAACGTCTTCCACTTTACTGTAAGCGACGGGTGTAGGACCTTCAGTGAGTACCGCTTTCACTTCTGCCTTCTCTCCACGTGGTCAGACTTGGGGTCTGCAGAGCTACTGAGAAGGACCTGGTGCTCAGTCCGTCATTGGTGATAAGGTTGGTGGTGGTGGTGGTGGTGGTGGTGGTGGTGTCGCTGCGTGTGTGACCCCGAGTCCAGGTCGTCGGTAGAGGCCACGCCACGCGCCGGTTGAGACTGATGGAGCGTGAGGCTGTGTTGTGGTCAAGGTGGCCCAGAGAGATGGTGAGTTGTGTGTGTGTGTGTGTGTGTGTGTGTGTGTGTGTGTGTGAGAGAGAGAGAGAGAGAGAGAGAGAGAGAGTGTGTGTGTGCGTGTGTGTGTGTGTGTGTGTGTGTGTGTGTGTGTGTGTGTGTGTGTGAGTGAGTGAGTGTGTGTGTGTGTGTGAGTGTGTGCGTGCGTGCGTGCGTGCGTGCGTGTGTGTGTGTGTGTGTGTGTGTGTGTGTGTGTGTGGTGCGTGCGTGCGTGCGTGCTGTGTGTGTGTGTGTGTGTGTGTGTGTGTGAGTGTGTGCGTGCGTGCGTGTGTGTGTGAGTGTGTGTGTGTGTGTGTGTGTGTGTGTGTGTGTGTGTGTGAGTGTGTGCGTGCTTGCGTGTGTGTGAGTGTGTGTGTGTGTGTGTGTGTGTGTGTGTGTGTGTGTGTGCGTGCGTGCGTGTGTGTGTGTGTGTGTGTGTGTGTGTGTGTGTGTGTGTGCGTGCGTGCGTGCGTGTGTGTGTGTGTGTGTGTGTGTGTGTGTGTGTGTGTGTGTGTGTGTGTTTATATTTTGCGCACGCACACACCAGAACTGGTGGAAATAACGAAAGCAAGGTTAGAGAAATAATGTAGACAAGGGTCACGCACTTATCCCGGTCAAATAGTACCATAGGTGTAAGTATTATAAACAGAGACCAGTATGAAACAGTGAGCGATGTGTACAGACAATATGACCCTTAACAAGATCAAGGCCATAATATTTAGCACAGTCACTCAATGAACAATTATGTGATAAGTCCACTGATTATTTTTTTCAATTTTACGCCTGTTCTGGTTGTCTCCCATTACTTGTTCTCTCTGTCTCTGTCTGTCTGTCTGTCTGTCTCTCTCTCTCTCTCTCTCTCTCTCTCTCTCTCTCTCTCTCTCTCTCTCACACACACACACACACACACACACACACACATACACACACACACCCACGCGCGCGCGCGCGCGCGCACCACATACATCAGTGTGTAATTCAACAGCCTTCCATTTACCAATGGGAAGGTTTGGAGCTTAGGGTAAAAGTAGGGAGGTGGGGACAGTGGTGGTATTGGCCGGGCAAATCATTATCTGTATTTCAGTCAGTATGCGCCATTGATTGATCAGCCGATTTGTAAGGGGTTGTTGTGGTCACCACCGGCTGAACGGACTACTGCCCATTCAAATCAGCAATCAGCAACTGATAACACTAGGAAGGCCAAAAGAGATCAGTTGTAGCATAACTTTGCAAATGTCCTTCTAGTTCATCGTTTTCGTTTCCTATCATTTGAGATTCCTGCTGAAATGTTTTCGTTTAATGGGGTTTGTTTGTTTTCTAATTTACATACTTCTAGCTTAAGTTTTACTTCCTTTGTTAAACAGATGGGTTGTTGAGGTTGCAAAATATTCATACAATCCTTCAGTCTCTTCTTTCTGCTACCACCCCCTCCGTCTTGTTAACCCCCACCAGCTTACTTTCTGGGCCAGTTCCCCCACCTCCATTACATCTACAGAACCCAAGTAGTATTGTCTGGAATATGCTCCGAGCAACGCACCGCCAAATCTGAAAACAAACAACAAGTAGGTCAACTTGTGGAGCAGAAGTCACATGCGCTAGAGACTGCACAACGTCCAACTTGATGTCTACACCGATGACCGATCACACCATAACCTGCGGCTCGTCGCTGTTCCACAGATGTGCGAGTGAGTTTGTACATTCCCGGAATCGACTGTGTTAATTCCCCGCCCCCCCCCCCTTCCCCCCACTCCCCTCTGATTTATCGTGCTCCTACTACCACCACCACCATCACCCCCACTCCACATGCCGTGTCACACACCCGCCGCTCATTCCGGCTAACCCGTTCACAGCGACACACGGGGCCATTCTCTGGCTGAGCCCCAGCCCTGGCAGTCCACGGGGATGGACCACTTTCAGGCTGCCATGAGGAAACTCACCAAAAGAGATACTGCACCGTTGTTTTGGTCAGGTTGATAGTGTTCAGTGGTACTTGTTCTGATCCATTATACGCGCGGCACCACAGCTGTTCAGCCCCGCGAACAGTGACAGCTGAAGCTTTGGAGCCAGCATGAGGGAA
>CM065748.1:20250327-20260327 GCA_033310375.1 Conus canariensis
AGGTCCTATAAATAGGTCTATGTTTTCCCCGAGCGTGTCATTGCTCCCCCCCCCCCCCCCCCCCCCCCCCCCCGCTCCCCTCATTAATTATGAATTATGTCATGTCACGTGAAGCCAGATGGCACACCATGTCACATAGTTGTCACACAACATATATTACGCCTCATCCTTATAGTTTGCAAGGCTCCTCGCCTTTGCATCGACCTAATTCACGTGTCCCACAATGGCACACAGACAATGGTAGGCGTGTACCCGAGTTCTGTCCGTCGCTTTGGGCTAACGTGCAGGTCATACATCTGCTAAGTCGTAGACATGAGGCCTTCTTCTTCAGTTCTCAAATCTCTGTGATTAGTTCATTTGTCCATCAGCCGTAAATCGTGCGCAGCGTGGTCTCAAAACATAGCAGATATATAGTAAGGTAAGGTAATGTTGCTTATATACAGCCCAGCCGAGCGCAAAGGGTCATATCAGGGCTGTCGCCGCGTTGAAGTCAACTCACAAGTCATTCATTCACACAACCCTTTTAGAATACACCTTCTAAAAACACACCCAAAATGCCGTTAAAAGTTGTTTCTACTGTGAGCAGATACCGTGTAACGTATGTGGACTAGTCCGCACGCAAACTGAAACTGAATGTCAAGCTGCTGAAGTGTTCTTTATTCTCATACAGTTTAACTCTACGTTGCAGTTGACCCATAATTGCTGGCATCTGCTGACCACTGCCTGATCACTACAGACCACTGGTCTTTTAATAGTCAGATTGCATTATTTTTCTCTGTGTGTGTGTGTGTGTGTGTGTGTGTGTGTGTGTTCTTTTGATATGTATTCGATTTTGACATGGAGGGTAACGGCCCTTTATAGCCCCACCCTCACTCCTACCCTGGCGGTCGGCGGAACAAGAAACTGCATGAAACGGAGTGCTACTTTGTCATGTCCTTTTGGTTTGTCGGCAGCGCTGCATGCTGGGCAAGACGGCCGCCATATACCTGCTGATGTCTCTGATTGGGATCCTGACCATAGTTTTTGGTGAGACCCGTGTCGAGTGTCTGTCTGTCTGTCTGACAGTCCGTCAGTCTGGCTGGCTGTCTGTCTGTCTGCCTGCCTGTCCGTCAGTCTCTGTCTGTCTGTCTGTCTGTCTCTCTCTCTCTCTCTCTCTCTCTCTCTCTCTCTCTCTCTCTCTCTCTGTGCGTGTGTGTGTGTGCGCGCGCGCGTGTGTCTGTGAGTGTCTGTGTCTGTGTGTGATATCTGAATTTCTGGATTTTGATCTTTCTAACTGCAATTCTGACCTTACCTAGAGGTAAAGAATTCATGTCATCTTTATGTCTCTCTGTGCATGTGTGTGTGTGTGTGTGTGTGTGTGTGTGTGTGTGTGTGTGTGTGTGTGTGTGTGTGTGTGATATCTGAATTTCTGGATTCTGATCTTTCTAATTGCAATTCAGACCTTATCTAGAGGTAAACAATTCATGTCATCTCTATGTCTGTCTGTCTGTCTCTCTGTCTCCGTCTTTGTTCTCCCTCCCCCCTCCCTCTCTCTCTCTGTTTCTGTCTGTCTGTCTGTCTCTCTCTCTCTCTCTCTCTCTCTCTCTCTCTCTCTCTCTCTCTCTCTCTCTCTCTCCTCTCTCTCTCTCCCTCTCTCTCTCTCTCTCCCTGTGTGTGTGTGTGTGTGTGTGTGTGTGTGTGTGTGTGTGTGTGTGTGTGTGTGTGATCTGCATTTTGATGTCTCTTGTTAAGTGCCTGACCTTCTCTTTTGGCATGAATTCATGTCCACCAGCCCCCTACCCCCGCCGGCCCCTGTGCGTGCGTGCGTGCGCGCGCATGTGTGTGTGCGTGTGTGTGTGTGAGTGCGTGCGTACGCGCGCATGCGTGTATGTGTGTGTGTTTGTGTGCGTGCGCGCGCGTGTAAGGCATGCACTCGAATCGATAACACATGAGCAAACAGACTGCAGAACAGACTGTTAATGTTCACGCTGGTTTCGCAGGCTCACTACTTCGTTGCCATCTGGCCTGTAATAAATTGTACATGGCGAAAAAAAAAACAAAAAAACATGTAAACATTCCTAGAACACAGGGGAGGGAGTGGGCCACAAAGAAGCAGTGGACTGCCCAGGGGAAAGAGGGGAAAGGGGCGGGGGCGGAGACAAGAGTGGATGATAGTAGGACTTATAGTTTGCTTTATCAAGGAGGTGTCACTGCGTGCGGACTAGTCCTTATAGTTTATACGCTACACCACATCCGCTAAGTCTCGAGACCACACTGCGCAAGATTTACCGCTGACGGATAAATGAAGAAATGATTGAGATGACAGGATCTAAGACAAGGGCCTTACAGAGCTCTACGACTTGGCACGTGTCTGACCTGCGCATCGGCCCAGGCGCACTGGTCCGACCTTGGGTACCTACCTACCTACCTACCTGGCAGAGAAGAAGGACGGAAATCAGGACACTTCTGGCACAGACTTTCCCAGAAGGCGTCAATCAAATGTGAACCGGAAGAGTCTACCTTCTCTTCCTTAACCCCTCTGCCACCACCCCACCACCACCACCACCACCACCACCCCTTCCCCTCCCACTTCTGTCCCGGCATTATACCACGGAGGATAAGAACCCCTTGTGAATAAAACAGTCCACAGGAAAAAAAAAAAATGAAAGGACATCCCCCCTCCCCGCACCCCGCCCATACTATCCTTCCCGAAAAAAGGATTCCTAGAACAGCAGAAGGACCCGTGGGAGGGGGGGTGGGGGGGAGGGGGGGTGGGGGGTGGGGGGGGGAGGGCGCACAGAAATAGAAGGGACCGAGACTGCAGCAATGTTTGAGGTAAATGTAGACTTTTTTCATGACTTCTGTTGAACAGACTCGAAGGATAGACACGAAATTCCTCCTCATCATTATCGTCGTCTTCTCCTCTTCATACTTTGTTATTATTATATTATTATTATTTTGATTATTAAGAGTACTTATACAAGCACCTATCCTTGGTTAGAGACCAAGCTGTAAGCGCTTTACAACCCATACTTCCGTTTACGTGACGGGTTGCCTACCTGGGTAGAGCTGACTGAAGAGGTGCCCGCTGGCGCTTCACTCAGTTGTTTCCAGTGTCATTCAGCTGAATATTAGTCGCTCAATTTTCTCTCTTCATTCTACAGATTTTACACGAAGGGTGCATGCGATGTGTAACGTGTCATCCATACCAAATGGCTAAACTGGCCTTCTTTTCCGAAAGTTGAGTGATGGGATTTTACGTGTGTGCAAGATGTTATGCGCGCGTTCACACACACAACCTCGGTTGATAGTCTCGGTCATTAGGAGGATTTTTCGGAAAATGGAATCAGAACCAACGTTATTTCAAAGGGGGAAAATCCCTCTGGTACCAAATCGGTCCGGTGGAGATTCGAACCTGCAAACCCAGGATCACCAGGATTACGAGTCCAGTACACTATCAACTGAACTATCCGGCCTCTGTATACGTCTCTTTCTCTTCCCTCTACTACCATTACACCAACAACAACAAAACAACAACAACAACAACAACAACAACAACAACAACAACTACTACTACTACTACTACTTCTACTACAGTCACTGACACGAGCACTCATATCACTTACTGTAGTTTATGAAGTCTGTTATCATATGTTATTACAAAAAAAGTTTTGGGTTTCAGGATGCATCGTCTATTATCGTTTGTTGGAAGACCATAATTTCTACCTTCACTTCCCGGCCAGTATTCTAAGCGATAAAGGTAATAAAGGTTTGGTATGTTGAGCGCCCGGGCGCAGGCATGTGTATGTGCCTCTGTGTGTGTGTGTGTGTGTGTGTGTGTGTGTGTGTGTGTGTGTGTGTGTGTGTGACGTAGCTAAAGGCATGAATTTATAAAATACATGTCATGATGGTAATGGAGAGATGTATTTCTGTGTGCGCGCAAGCGCTTGCGCGAGCGTATGTACGTTAGATATGGTAACCTGCCCGTAATTATGCAGAATGCTGGAGGTAAAGACAGGAAGTGGAGTTTCTGGGCAGGGGTAGGGGAGGGAGGGGTAGAGGCGTGGAGGGAGTGTACGAGTCCAGGCTTTGTGCGCTTGCATGTGTTGCTATGCAGCGTGATCGCTCTTGTGTCACCATCTGTGTGACTTTGTGTGTCCTGTACATTCAGATGATGATTTATGCGCTGTACTTTACCCATCCCTAGATTATCCCAAATAAAATAGTTTGTATGTATGTATGCATGCGTTTACATAGCTACCAGACCTCCCGAATTTTTTTTTTTTTTTTTAGAATGTTTCTACTTCAGAGGTTATTCCTCAACTCTCAAATTTAGATTTTTTTTTTTTTTTTAAAGGAAAAAAGAAAAAAAAAATCCGAATTTCCAAATGTTGTGTAAAAGGTAGGGCTTGTGGGTCATTTTTGTTTTTGACAATGAGGATGATGAAGTATTGCAGAATGAAGCCCCAAATCATGTTATGTGGAGATGGGCATTTAATGTACGGACTATGCAATTTCTTTGTAAACCCTAGATTTGAAAAGTAAAACACAAGAGGACTACAAATGCTCTCAGTCAAAAGTCAAACTGCCTCCTGTTCACTCTTCCCACCCCCTTCAACACACCCTGATTGTCCAAGTTGGACGTCAGAAGGTCGGCAGCTACGTATGTGTTGATGTAACTTTGCTATGTACGCACGTGCTCTTTCAGTTCACACACACACGCAGACCGCGGACAACTTGACGAGCAAAGTGAGGATCCTTTGTTTCGTCACCACGATGCACGGGAGCGAAGAGCGCGCTGTGGCGGTCAACATGACGTGGCTGAAACGGTGCACACGTCACCTGTTCGTGACGTCACGTCACTTGACCGCCTTCCGCGATGACGAAGTTCTTCTGCTCAGTGACGGTGAGTGTGCCTGTGGGGGTTGGTTTCTTTTGGTGACTTGTTGATGGTTTAGCATTTTGGAGCTAGTCCGCTGACAAGTACTCCACGCCTAAACCAAAGGAAAGTAAAAATGAAAACGTAGTGTGTGTGTGTGTGTGTGTGTGTGTGTGTGTGTATGTGTGTGTGTGTGTCCTCGCGCGCACGCGTGTGCGCCCACCCCTGTGTATGTTCGTGTACCACTCTATGTGTTCCTGTGTTTGTGCGTGTTCGCCCGTGCGCGCGCGCATGTGTGTGTTTGTGTGTGTGCCTGTGTGTGTTTGAAAAATGTGGGAAAGAAGTGTAGATTTTAAAAAAAGAGAAGAGGTGGGGTGGGAGGGGGGTGGGAGTGGGGATTTATAATATGTAAGAAAATACACACACGCGCGCGCGCGCGCGTGCGCACACACACGCACACACACACACACACATACACACACACACACACGCACACACACACACGCACACTACACACACACGCACACTACACACACACACACACACACACACACATACACACTCACACACACACACACTCACACACACCACACACACACACACACACACACACACACACACACACACACACACTAAACCGAACGAATTGACTGACTGATGAGCTTCGTGTCGTCATGAAGGAGTGGTCCGATTCGGTTTGACCCAGAAAGAAAAAAAAATATATTATTCTGTCAGTCTGACGCATTGATATCTCGCAGACAGACAGACAGACAGACAGACACACTAACAGACTGACTCAACGATTGGTTCTCCTGTGCAGTGCCGGAAGGGAGGAACCACCTGACGGCGAAGACCTTCGCGGTACTGCAGTACCTGTACCGGCAGGAACTGAACAACTTCGACTGGTTCATCAAGGCCGATGACGACTCGTACGTCATCGTGGAGAACCTGCGCCTCTTGCTGTCCCAGTATTCCCCCGACGACCCCGTGTACCTGGGCCACCATTTCAGGACCAGGAGGTCAGGGTCGGCGCTTTCACTCCAGTCTGGCTGGATGGCTGGTTGTCTGTCTGTCTGTCTGTCTGTCTGTCTGTCTGTCTCTCTCTCTCTCTCTCAATCTGTCTGTCACTCTTTCTCTGTCTGTCTGTCTGTCTGTCTCTCTCTCTCTCTCTCTCTCTCTCTCTCTCTCTCTCTCTCTCTCTCTCTCCCTCTGTTTGTCTGCCTGTCTGTCTGTCTGTCTGCCTGTCTCTCTCTCTGTCTGTCAGTCAGTCTGCCTGTCAGTCAGTCTGTCTGACAGTCAGTCAGTCTCTCTCTCTCTCTCTCTCTCTCTCTCTCTCTCTCTCTCTCTCTCTCTCTCTCTCTGTACACGGGGTGTAGGATGGCAACCTTTTTCTTTCTTTTCTTTTTTTTTTTTCTTAGAAGTCCACTCCAGAAAATGGTAGTGGTAGGGAGCCTAAGGGGTGTGGATGCATGCCGTGTAACCTATGCACTTATCCTGGTAAATCGTAGAGATATCTCTCACACAGAAGAATGTCAGCGGCGGCGATGGTGAAGGATTGGGGCGGTACTGGAGGATGGGGGTGGGGTGTGTGGGGAGTTGGGGGGGGGGATTACCGCTTAACCAGCACATTGTTTACAACAGCCAAAGAAACCCGTTCCAACGACCTGCTTCGATGAGGTTTTTTTTTTTTTTTTTTCTTGTTTCATTAATAGTTTGTTGTTTCGGTGTGTGTGTGTGTGTGTGTG
The DNA here is from genome assembly GCA_033310375.1 of Conus canariensis. Classification (NCBI taxonomy): domain Eukaryota; kingdom Metazoa; phylum Mollusca; class Gastropoda; order Neogastropoda; family Conidae; genus Conus; species Conus canariensis. The sequence goes on from CM065748.1 coordinate 20,256,931, forward strand.
TGTGTGTGTGTGTGTGCGTGCGTGTACGTGTGTGTGTGTGTGTGTGTATGTGCGTGTGTGTGTGTGTGCGTGTGCGCGCGCGCGCGCGCGCACGTGTGTGTGTGTGTGTGTGTGTGTGTGTGTGTGTGTGTGTGTGTATAACTCGGTTAAGGCCCACCCAGAGCTGTTGAGAGTGCCGTGGACTCGAGACAGGAACTGCAATGTCGAGTTTAATCTTTCTTAACGTGTTTTTTTTTTTTTTTCTTTCCCCTCAGACAGAGTTGCGCAAATGTCGTGACAAAAACACCGCAGGTGCATTATGCCTGTTTCTCTCGGGCCTGACCGACACCAGAACATAACATGGAAGGAGAGGTAGAGTGCTGCCCCGTCTCGTAGTGTCTGCCCGAAATGGAAGTCCCCAGTGTCCCATTTATCATCTGTCATCCTCATCCTCATTAATTAGCATTTAACAAGAAAAAATAAAAAGGTTCAAGCCATGTGTGACCCATCCTTAATTCATGTGACCCTTCATACCCTGCTCTCATGCTGACCTCAGTTTCTGTTTCCCCTCCACGTCCTCCACGCCTGTGGAATTGGTGAAGGTCGTCAACATTGCCGGTACCGGCACTGTCTGTGGAGACTGTTCTTACACCGTCAGAGTGGCACCATTCAGAAGGGGACGACCACTCACACTGGCTCTGCCACGAAGCGGTTGCCTTACTGCTGTCAACATCGGACTTAGTCGTCGGTGGTGGCCTGTGTATGCTGGATCAGAGCAGGCATTGCTGAGCACCACTGAAGTGACTCGGCAGCAATGCAGTGTCTCCTCTGGTGGGTTGCCTCATAATTGCTTACAATGAAGTGCTGTCTGAGGACTAAGGATGCTGGATGTGGTTGTGGGGGCGGGGAACGGAATGAGTGCTATAGGAAGAAATGCTGCAGGAGGCACGGAGGGTGGCACCACGAAAACAAACAAAGAACAAAATTAATACAAAACAAACAAACAAACAAACAAACAGAAATTAACAGTCGTAGCCTAGAAATATGTCAGGCACCTTGTTGAAACTGATGAGACTATCCCGAAGCACCGAAAACCATCAGGTATTTTCGTTGCGTGTAAGTATATTACGAGGTCATTAAACGTCTTGTGGTATACAATTGTGTAAGTGTATTACGAGGTCAATAAAGGTCTTGTGGTACAATTGTGTAAGTATATTACGAGGTCAATAAATGTCTTGTAGTGCAATTGTGTAAGTATATTACGAGGTCAATAAAGGTTTTGTGGTACCATTGTGTAAGTATATTACGAGGTCAATAAACGTCTTGTGGTACAATTGTGTAAGTAGATTACGAGGTCAATAAACGTCTTGTGGTACAATAAGATCCAGCCAAAGCAGGAGAGACAGATTTGATCCGTTTGCAGATGGGGCTAGGACAGAGGATTGTTGGTTTAGATTCGTAGTTCTAAAAAAAAAAAAAACCACGTCATATTCCAATAATCGTGAAATCAAAATCCAGACCATGGCGCTAGAAAAAAGCGACAAAAATAGCGCCTACTGTATTACCGCCAGCTTCTGTTCTGCTTTGGCTATTGTTACCACTACAACTTTGGTTCACTTCTGTTGCTGTTGCAGCTCCTACTGCTGCTACTACTACTACTACTGCTGCTGCTGCTGCTACGATTACTATTACTACTACTGCTGCTGCTGCTACTACTACTACTATTACTGCTGCTGCTACTACTACTACTACTCCTGCTGCTGCTGCTACTACTACTATTACTACTACTGCTGCTGCTGCTGCTACTACTACTACTGCTGCTGCTGCTGCTGCTACTACTACTGCTGCTGCTGCTACTGTTACTACTACTACTACTTCTACTACTACTGCTACTGCTGCTGCTGCTGCTGCTACATCTGCTACAACAAATAGCGCCGTCGTAACCGCTGTGTTTGCTGTGTTCCAGGTGGAGGACGGGTAATGGCTACATGAGCGGAGGAGCCAGTTACGTCCTCAGTCGGCGGACACTGAGGATCCTGGGAGAAAAAGGACTACCGCAGAATGGCGGCGTGTGCAGGTAAGGATGTGTGTGTAAGGATGTGTGTGTGTGTGTGTGTGTGTGTGTGTGTGTGTGTGTGTGTGTGTGTGTGTGCGTGCGTGTGCGCGTGTGTGTGTACGTGTGTGTGTGTGTGTGTGTGTGTGTGTGTGTGTGTGTGTGTGTGTGATATCGTGTGTGTGTGTGTGTGTGTGTGATATTGTGTGTGTGTGATATATATATATATATATATATATATATATATATATATATATATATATATATATATTTGTGTGTTATTGTGTGTGTGTGAAATATATATATATATATATATGTATACATATTGTGTGTGTTGTGTGCGTGTGTGTGTGTGTGCGCGCGCGTGCGCGCGCGTGCGTGCGTGTGTGTGCTGTTGTTCCATGCTGCACTCATCTTTCCTTCTGCTGTGTAGTTGTATCCGCCATAGTCAACTAATTCCCAACGTGTTCAGAATGCATACTTTTACCCCAGTCACAGAGAGGACAGGTCAGGTCAACACAAGGCAACCCGACAGCGGAGACACTTCAGTACCGCCGAGTCTCTTTTGTGGAGCCTTGTTCTGATCCAACACATAGGCAGGACACCACTTGCTGAGCCCCCTAACAACAATAACGGCTCAGTCATGGAGCCACCGTGGGTGGGGATTCCCCTGCAGAAAACGTCATCACGTTCTTCCAACAACAGACCCCATTACCTTACTGATACCGGTGACTCTGAAGCGTGCTCATTGTCGGCATGAACGGGGAGATGAAATCAACACTAAGATCGCCACGAAGAACAGTGCATGACGGGCCACACAGAGTTTGAGGCTGTTCGTCTTCTAACGGTCACTGAGGACGTGGATGACGCTGTAAAATTCCCTTCTGGTCAGAGAGTTCATGACGTGGCTCTGCTCTTTGTCTTTCTTTGATGATACATTCCGGAGTCCACCAGACCGAGAGATACAGACACCTGCAGGCTGGGTCAGAACATGTGAACAGCATTAGGTCCAGGTCTGTTGGGTGGATGAAACTCGATCGTGGGTTCCAGCCTTGTCAGAAGCACACTTAACTTCTGCGTAGGAGCCGGCTAGGGGCTGAAAAAAATCCCTCAAATAATTGTCTGGTCTTGGAGGTGGAACTGCTACCGGCAGTCTCGCTTTTGAGGCTCTCGGTTGAATGATAAGAATTCTACAGCTAGCTATAAGTTAGAAAAGGTAGGCTGTCAGGAACGATGGACTTTCTGAAGCTTCTTTTAGTGGGTTGGCACTATCTAACCTTCACGGTCGAGAATGTACGGGTGAAAGCCAGTTTAAGTAAAACGAAAAGTATTAGACATTTAGCAACCCGTACTTATTTACGCATT
>CM065748.1:20265327-20270327 GCA_033310375.1 Conus canariensis
CCATACGAGGCCCAAGGAAGTGAATCTCTGAGGTACTGTTGGGGCAGGATCATCATGTACTTTGTACATACGTACAGCATTGTTGAAATCTAGTTGTTTTCAGCGGCAATATGTTGAATTTAGCCAGTTTTTTTTTTCCGAGGTTGATAAAAAGAAGCTGGTAGAATTAACTTCGCAGATCTTCTGTGCATTGAAATCACTTTTTCTGTGATAATCCTTTGCTGCACAGTCCCATACTGCAGATGTATAGCTGATGTGAGAGAGACGGTGAGCCCTAAAATACAAATTCAGGCGTCTGTGTCTAAGTAAGGCTTCAGTTGTTTAAGCATGAAGAGACTGCGAGCCAACTTGTTAACAACAGATTCAGAGAGGGACTGTTGTTTCAGTACCTCGTCCAGTATCACTCCCATGTCTTGGTGCTTATCCACTTGTTCCATGGTATTTCCGTCTGTAGTCAGACTGAGACTTAGAATCTCTGTTTTGTGCCTTTGTCTAGACGTGATTGCCATGCTTTTCGTATTCTTAGGATGAACAGACGTAGAGTTATAAATACACCACTCCGAGAGATCGTTTAAACCTTGCTGTGGAGCGTTTTGGAATGTCGGTAAATCCACTGCGCTTGAAGTCCCGCAAGACACTTGGATGTGAAATTGACAATGGAGGATCATCGATAAACGAACAGAATAGAAACGGCTATAGGACAGAACCTTGGGCACTCCAGAATTTGTCATCTTTGTAGATGAGAAGCTGCTATTGCCAAAGCCAAACTGTGTTCTGCTGGTCAGATAGTATTCAAAGAATGATATTGTGTTCCAGTCTCGGAGATATACATATAACTTCAATTCTTTAAGCAGTATTTTGTGATCGACAAGATCAAAAGCCTTCGTTAAATCAAGAAAGATTTTGCTTTGATTCATTGCAGATAAACATGTATCGCGGTGACGGAATAAAGCAGGTTAACATGAATGCTGATGGCGAAAACCCGATTGAAATGGGTGAAGAAGTTGGTTGCTCGTAAGATACTGCATGCGGTGTTTGTTGACATGTTTTCATCTGGCTTTGATACCACAGAGAGGAGGGGAAAAAGTCTAAAATCGTTCAAGGCACTGGAATAATTTTTGCCGATTTAAGAGCAGGCGAAACTTTGCCTTGTTGTATGCATATGTTGTATATAAATGTTAGAGATTGTGCTGCGCAGGGGAGTGCATGTTTTAAAAAGTAAAGTATTTATTTCATCGGGTTCCATTGATTTTATTGTTCTCGAGGCTGGTCATGAGAGCGCCGACTTCGCAGAGAGAGAGAGAGAGAGGGGAGGGGGGGATAATTGCTTATTTTCATTTAAAACTGAAAATTGCATGACTTAAAGGTGACGAAGAGAGAGAGAGAGAGAGAGAGAGAGAGAGAGAGAGGAGAGAGAGAGAGAGACTTTGACACTTTGATATTTTATTGTCATTACCAAAAGGTCTTATGACAAGGGGGGTAACAGGGTAATAACTCATTCCTCTTCCTTACACTACAAGCGATATTACACAGTTATTCCCAATGATCAATCAAATCAAAACAAGCAAAACATAAAGAAAAGAAAAAAGTAGACACGAATCTTCGAATATCCTCTCAGACACGAGTACCCTTTTAACATTACAATCGTAACAACAATGACAACCACAACGACAAAAACAACAAAAACGACGACGACAACAACAACAACAACAACAACAACAACAACAACAACAACACACACACACACACACACACACACACACACACACACACACACACACACACATATATACACGCACGCACGCACGTATGCACGCACGCACGCACACAGACACACACACACGAGGAAAATGTAATATTACAGATTGATCCGACCATCCACTCTTTTAGGCGATGACTATGTTACTAATCTATTCCACATACTTTTAGTCATATTTTTTAGTTTAAGTCCTTTTTTTATACAATATTATAAATGCTTTTGTCTTAGTTTCATTGTTTCTGTAACGAATTTAGCGACTGACTTGATTATACAGTCGTCATCAGACGATAACAAAGAAGCAACATTTTGCCTTTCACAAACATCCAAAGTAAAAAAGGAACATTTTGCACGCACATCACCGTATGCAGTACATTGAAATAAGAAGTGCTTTTCATTATCACTAGTATATCCACATGAAGGGCATGGTGATTCTGTGGATGTTCCACACTCGAACCATCTTTAGTTTGCATTGAAACCTACGGTTCGTAACCTGAATCTTGCGTAACAACTTCTTTGCCATTTATCTTTAATAACATTAAGAAACTTTTCCGAATGGAATATGTTCTTAAAGGAGAAGAACCAACGATACTTTTCTTTGGTTTCCATATCAGAATGCCAGTTCTGTTTAAAAGAACAAATGAGTCTATCCTTAAATTCTGCAATAAACTGCTGTTCGTTTCCTACTCCTTGAGACATCCACACTACTCCAAAGCCCTGTTCTGATAGCACTTTCTTTACATTATGAGCCCAATTTTCTTTACCTCGTTCCATTTGTACCAGCATCATATCATAAGCTTGTCTGCACAAACGTGACTGTGGGAGCTTCAACATTTTCAACCAGTACCTAACACATTTCACGTAAGATCTTATATAAAGATGGTATCTGCCCATCTCTCCGTATAAAAGAGTGTTAGATACATGAATTGGTACCTGCAGAAAACGCTTCATAGCGTACGTGTGTACTTTTTCTATCTGTGAATTTTTTGCAACCCCCAAATTTCAGCTCCATAAGTAAGTAAAGGTTCTATCTGTGAATCGAACATTCTCCAAAATATACTACAATCAATACATTTCAGCTTCCTTAAGGATCTCATAATTTCAATGACACCTTTTTTACCCTTCCTTAAAGATTCTTCCCACGCATAACTTAACGTCAATTTTGTTGAAAATATCATTCCTAAGTATTTGTATGAATTGGCTACTTGAACTTTTGTATTTCCATAAAACCATCTTTCGTGTAAAGAAAGATGTCCACCATTTCTGAAGACCACAATGTTTGTCTTATCCAACTTACTTACTTACGCCTACAACCCCTTCTGGGGCATAGGCCGCCGACAAGGGTCCTCCAGGCACTACGGTCCAGGGCGATTCTCTCCAGCTGGTTCCAGGTTTTCCCCAACGCTGTCACGTCTGCCTGCAGGTCTCGGCGCCAGGAGTTCCGTGGGCGGCCTCTCTTTCTTTTCCCCTGCGGGTTCCAGGACAATGCCTGCCTGGTGGTGTTGTCAGCAGGCTTTCTTAGGGTGTGGCCTATCCACCTCCATCTCCTTTGGAGAACCTCTGCATCGGCTGGCTTCTGGTTCGTCTGCTGCCACAGGTCCTCGTTGCTGATCCTGTCTGGCCAGTGGATCCTCAGTATGCGCCTCAGACAGGAATTGATGAAAGTCTGGATTTTGTTGGTGATGGTAACTGTGGTTCGCCACGTCTCAGCTCCATAAAGAAGTACTGATTTGATGTTGCTATTGAATATCCTTATCTTGGTTTTCTTGGAGATGACATTTGAGTTCCAGATATTCTTCAGCTGGAGAAAGGCTGCTCTCGCTTTCCTGATTCTGGCTCGTGACATCCGCATCTGTACCACCTTGTATGTCGACGACGCTGCCAAGGTAAGTGAAGTTGTCCACCTCCTCCAGCGCGTTGCCTTCTAGCATGATGGGGTCTTGGTTTGTGGCATTGGCTTTCATGACTTTGCTCTTTCCTTTGTGGATGTTCAGTCCAATGCTGGATGAAGTTTCTGCCACTGTTGTGGTCTTGTTTTGCATCTGTGGCTGGGTGTGTGAAAGAAGGGCCAAATCATCGGCAAAGTCTAGGTCGTCCAGCTGCTTCCAAAGAGTCCACTGGATGCCATTGCGCTTGCCTGCGGTTGACGTCTTCATGACCCAGTCTATAGCGAGAAGGAACAGGAAACGGTGAGAGAAGTCACCCTTGTCTCACCCCTGTTTTCACATCAAAAGCATCTGTAAGTTGACCTCCATGTACAACTCTGTAGGTCATCCCCTCATAAGAATTTCGGATGATGTTGATGAACTTCTGTGGTACGCCATAATGTCGCAGCAGCTTCCAAATGGATGCTCTGTCGACACTGTCGAAAGCCTTCTCGTAATCGATGAAATTGATATACAGTGGTGAGTTCCACTCCGACGACTGCTCAAGGATGATGCGGAGTGTGGCAATCTGGTCGGTGCAGGATCTGTCCTTGCGGAAGCCCACTTACTGATCTCTGAGATGTGCGTCTACCTGGTCCTTCATCCTTTCCAATAGGATTCTGTTGAATACTTTTCCTGGGACTGACAGCAATGTGATGCCTCTGTAGTTGGTGCATGAGCTGAGGTCACCTTTCTTCGGCAGTTTGATCAGGTAACCTTCTTTCCATTCTGTCGGGACCTGTTCTTCCTCCCAAATCCTTGCAAAAAGAGGGTGTAATATCTCTACTGTGGTTTCTGTATCCATCTTTAAAACCTCTGCAGGTATATTGTCTGGGCCTGCGGCCTTTCCGTTCCTTAGCTTCTTTATCGCCTGTCTGATCTCTTCTCTGGTAGGTATGCCGCAGTTGATAGGAAGATCATTCTCAGCTGGCTGGATGTTTGGTGGATATTCTGGCATTGGCCTGTTTAGTAGCTCTTCGAAGTGCTCTTTCCATCTCTGTTTCTGTCCGTCCTCACCTTGTATTGCGTTTCCCTCCTTGTCTTTCACAGGCCTCTCTGGCTTGCTGAACTTTCCCGACAACTTCTTCGTGGTGTCGTACAAGTTCTTCATGTTGCCAAGTCTCGCTGCCTCTTCTGCCTCCACTGCCAGATTCTCAATATACTTCCTCTTGTCTGCCTTCACACTTTTCTTTACTTCTTTGTTAACTCCTGTATACTGTTGCTGAGCTCTGATTTTCCCTGTTCTTGTCCGGCTGTTGTTGACTGCCGCCTTCTTCTGCTTTCTCTCTTCTATTTTCTCTAAAGATTCTGCCGAGATC
>CM065748.1:20280327-20282356 GCA_033310375.1 Conus canariensis
GGCGCCGTTCTATTAAGGGACTCGCTCATTCACGCTGCCATCTCGAGTAAGCAATCATTGCCAAGAGAGGGTTTAGTAGATGGCGTCCTGCATACGTCGGAGAAGAACGTCAACAAAGTGACTCGGCAGCAGTGCAGCGTCTTCGCCGGTGGGTCGCCTGAAGACGACGTGACATCGATTGCTCCCTGTGAGCGTCTGGTGCCGTGGCCGAAAATGGGCGGAACTGGCTGTGTCTGCCTCGATGGAGCGGGGACAGGGGATCGGGGGGGGGGGGGGGGGGGGGGGGGGGGGGGGGGGAGAATGTGTGGCCTAGGAATGATGGCACTGACAGTTCTCAGAAAATGAGACATGAGACTGCCCGCTACCTTCCCTCCATCCCCTCAGACCCTTACCCCCTGAAAAATAAAAGAAACACAAACTACAAACGTCCTACCCCTCACCTTGCCCCACCCCCGCCCCGCCTTGCCCCAAAACATACAATCAACGGAAATGACAAAGGACGACAAGAAGTACCTTGGTGTTAGTGTGCGCAGGATGTTAAAACATATTCTCACCATGGAAGTGAATCGCCTGAAAATCTTATTATCAGCACAAATCAAAACTGAAAAAAAAAAAAACAAACATTATTCAGCTCGATTTGATCGATTATTTATCTAAAACCGACAACAGAATCAGACCTGCAAAACTCTGTGTGTGTGTGTGTGTGTGTGTGTGTGTGTGTGTGTGTGTGTGTGTGTGTGTGTGTGTGTGTGTTTAAAATTAAACAACAACAACGATGATGATGATGATGATGATGATGATATATCAACAACAATAACAATATGTCAAAATGAAATAAAATAAGAACTATGAAAATAATGATAGTAATTACAACTTCCCTCTGCGCTGAAAAGAAGGAATCGAACCCGTGATCCCATCATACAAACAGCATCAGATCTTGAAGGAAGCGCATAAACAAAACAAACCACGAACAAGAACGAAAAGGTGGCGGACGACGAGACAAAATGAAAAAGAACAAGAAAGATAACACTTTTGGATGTTCTGCAGACATTTGGTCGTAGTCTTCCAATACCTCGACATCTCTTCGTCACATCCACGTTCCCTTCAAAGACAAACTCCACTGGCACAGCGTGTCAAACTGCATTGTCACGGCAACAGTGGATTCTTCAGGACCGCCTGTTGTGGAGAAAGATCAGTGACCATGTTTGTTCATTCCTGTCTCACTGATGCGAGTCATTCTGGACCAGCGCCTTTTCCTTTCCTTTCTTTCTTCCTTTTTTTTTTTTTTTTTCTTAAGCCATGAACGACAGATTTAAAAGCACTATACTCCATCATGTACCTGTTACCACCGCCATCTCCCCTCACCACCCCACCCCCCAACAATTTACGTCCACAAGCTGAACCCTGAATTGTCCCCCTCGCCCTCAGCGCTGTCACGGCCTTCCTCGTCAGTCTCCCCGCCCAATGGGTCCAAGTCATCAGGAGCGTCAACGTTGTCCTCATCGAGCGTGTCTGTTGTCTCGTCATCAACATCGCTGCCTCTAGGCTCCTGCTCGCTGGCATTGGTGTCTTCATCCAGCAAGGAGGAGTGTCATCAGCCGCGGAGGCGGCGCTAGGCTCCCCTTCACCACCACCACCACCATCATGGGAGGGGTCCTCAGCCGAATGGCCCTCAGCTCCGGGGGGTTTCCCAGGGCCCGGCCCTGCCGCTGGTTTGGCTTGGGTCTGCGGAGCTGCGGCGGCGGCAGGTGCGGCGGCAGGTGCGGCGGCGGGTGCGCCGGCAGGTGCGCCGGCATGGTCTTGTTCCATCGCCCCCTTCTGTGCTTTCTTCTGTCGGATCCACCAGATCGCCCAGCAGCGACGACCGCAACCACCAACAACCCTCCTGCCGCGGCTCCTAGGATGACTAAAATGTCCCCGCCGCCGCCGCCGCCGCCGCCGCCGCCGCCGTCATCGTTGTTTCCTTGATTATGTGCTGTGGTGTTGTCTGAAACATTGCCTGTTGGCGTGCTGTGTATGATTTACGAGT
>CM065748.1:20282456-20294956 GCA_033310375.1 Conus canariensis
CCTTTTCCTGCTGACTGGACATTCCCGGAACAGACTACGGTACCCTTTTCCTGCCGCCCTAACATTCCCTGAACAGACTACGGTACCCTTTTCCTGCTGACTGGACATTCCCTGAACAGACTACGGTACCCTTTTCCTGCTGACTGGACATTCCCGGAACAGACTACGGTACCCTTTTCCTGCCGCCCTAACATTCCCTGAACAGACTACGGTACCCTTTTCCTGCCGCCCTAACATTCCCTGAACAGACTACGGTACCCTTTTCCTGCTGCCCTAACATTCCCGGAACAGACTACGGTACCTTTTCCTGCTGACTGGACATTCCCTGAACAGACTACGGTACCCTTTTCCTGCTGCCCTAACATTCCCGGAACAGACTACGGTACCCTTTTCCTGCTGACTGGACATTCCCTGAACAGACTACGGTACCCTTTTCCTGCTGCCCTAACATTCCCGGAACAGACTACGGTACCCTTTTCCTGCTGACTGGACATTCCCTGAACAGACTACGGTACCCTTTTCCTGCTGCCCTAACATTCCCGGAACAGACTACGGTACCCTTTTCCTGCTGACTGGACATTCCCGGAACAGACTACGGTACCCTTTTCCTGCTGACTGGACATTGAGAATTTTCAAGCCGAAAATTTCCGACCCCATAAGTGGACTCGAACAGATGATCTTCAGTGCAACGACCAATCGCTCTACCTTTTTGGCCACGGGCCCCTCTTAAATCAAATAAACTGAAAGAAGTACACGCCAAAACTGAATTGTTCAATGGGTTATTGTTTTAAATGATCCCACTGGAGTCTTGTTTTTAACGATACCACTGAGTTGCTGTTTTTAATGATGGCGCTACTGTTTTGCTATTTTAAAAAATCCTCAAAAGGCTGAGGCCAGAATAGTTGCCACTGCTTTTTGATCTACTACAAGAGATTCATCAACGGTGATTAATATTGAAATAGGTAGTTATCCGCTTTTAAGTCTATCTGTTTTTACGTCAGACATTTTGTTCACTTGAAACGGACCTACATTCTTTGGAACCGAAATCTTTCCCACACTGTATCCGTTCTCGCTGTCGCTATATTGTGACCTTTCCATCTGTCTTTTGATAGTTCGATTGAGCTCCTTTGGAAATATAATAACTGGTCTTCAACATTCTGTGAATCCCTGTGTTATTTACTTAGGTTCATGGCCTGCCATGCAGGCGTCATGAGTTGACTGGTCCATTTACGTCCCTACATCAGCTGCGCAATGACACCATTTTGACGCACGATAGAGAAATACAACAACAAAAGAAGCAGTAAATAAATACAAGTTATAGACGCATCCCTAAAATAAGAATGAAATAAAATGCGATGAAATGAGATGAAATGAAATAAGAACGAGAATTCAAAGTTGAGATGAGTGAGTTATGGATACTCATTGCATAATATCATCTGCTTTGAAGAGCAGATACATTGATTGGACTCCATGTGTGTGTGTGTGTTGTGTGTGTGTGTGTGTGTGTGTGTGTGTGTGTGTGTGTGTGCGTGCGTGCGTGCGTGTGTGTGTGTGTGTGTGTACGTGCGTCTGTGTGTGTGCGTGTGTGTGTGTGTGTTGTGTGTGTGTGTGTGAGAGAGAGAGAGAGAGAGAGAGAGACAGAGACAGAGAGAGAGACAGAGAGAGGGAGGGGGGTGTAGGTTATTAATGTAAGTTATCCAGTCGTTTTCAACTATGGCGTCCAAAACAGCACAGGAGGCAACTGCTGAATACGATTTTAGTGGAAATGCTTTGCGCTGGATGCACCCCTATTCTCTCGGCTGACTTCACTGACTGACGTTATATGTACTGCAATTTGTTTGGTCGGAGGAAATCGTCCGTCCGCCGATGCTGTGTAGTTCGGAGTTGGTTGTCGCTGCAGGGGTATTTCTAGTGAAGTATAGGCCCTGGTGAGCAAATAGCTTATTTCTCTTTGATTAACCAAAAATGGTAAATGTTTAGCCAAGGACGGTTTTGTTTAGAATGTGGATGGATGTAATTTCACCTTCCAGCTTACTACGCGCCTGCGAAAGGTCCAGATACCAATATGATCCTGAGATCGAGAGAAAACGTCAGGCCTAGAATGTTCAAACCTAGAGGAGGCTCTCTAAACAATTTTACCCTCTCATGAAAGGAAGAGTTACCATACACGTTTGTCAACGCCCCTTAATTTTGATCTTTGTCTCTTTAACTTTCTACCCAATGAAGAGGTCAGGGACAGATCCAAACAGCTCCCCGTGTCAACCATTCTCTGCAGGCGGCGCCTCCACTGGCTGGGTCATGTCTTAAGATTACCCTCAACAAGATCTGCAAACCAGGCCATTAAATGGATCCCAGCAGGCTGGGGAAAAAGAGGACGACTCAGGATGAGCTGGCGACAGACAGTGGAGAGAGACCTCAGACTCGTTGACAGAGGATGGAGTGACACCAGCAAACTGGCTGAGGACCGTGCACAGTGGAGCGCCTTGACTGCCTCATGTGTCGAAAGACGAGGGAGCATCTAAGCTAAAAAGCTACCTTTAACTACATCTGAAATAATCTTTGGAAGCAGCTGCACTGAAAATGTTAAACGTTTTTGCGACGTTACATGCATTTCCTTACGCACTTACATCTAGACGTCATTCCACACTGCACATGCGAACAGGACCTCTTTTCCGGAATAAAGTCGGTATAGCATCCCAAGAATGGATCAATGCGAAACCGACACAGAAACACCGCCGATCATCGCGTTTAAAAAACAGTCTGGACTATCTACAGTACTTAACATCGTAAACGTTCGTTTTTGTATTAGACCGTGTCTATGTCAGTTGTTTAGAAATATCTTTTTGTGCCCTATTTGAGGAGATAAAGTGATAGCTCGTTTTTCGTTTTCATTGTTCGGAATGCTGTTTACCTTGCCTAAAGAAGACTTAGGAGGTCGAAACGCGTCGTGTTTTGTCTTGTAATTTGTTTATCCCTTTTGTCCGGCAAAACAATAACTATAACTATATATATATATATATATATATATATATATATATATATATATATTGTTGTGTGTGTGTGTGTGTGTGTGTGTGTGTGTGTGTGTGTGTGTGTGTGTGTGTTTAAAATCAAGTATTAAAAGGAATATTAAAATCTACAATATTGTTTCGAGCTCTTGCTCTCGTCAGGATGATGTTTAGGTCACCCACCGCCGGTGTTTTACAGCGTGTGGGGCTCAGTTGTCACTGTTTACACGTGCGGGTTAGTTGCACAGGAACACAGTATTCATCACATTCGACATAGTAGACTTCTACCATCTATAGACGAAGAACTACTCACCAAAGCTCTGAAATTTGCTTGTAACCACACAGACATAACAGGGTCAGAAATGGAAATCATCCTTCACACCAAGAAAACGTTACTACACAGCAAAAATGAAACCTGGATCAAGAAAACGAACAGAAACTCAACATTTGACGTAACCATGGGATCATACGATGGTGCAGAAACATGCGACTGTTCATGCTGTCCAACATCCAGAAACAACTTGGAAAGCAAGTCGGACTATATAGAGACGACGGCCTTGCTGCACTAACCAACAACCCAAGAACCATTGAAAACAAGAAAAAAGAACTATGCAAAATCTTCCAAAATCATAACTTAAAAATCACCATTGAAGCAAACAAAAGGTAGTGAACTACTTAGACATAACATTAACCTCAACAACAACATATATAAACCATATAAGAAACCTAATGACACACCTATCTATGTAAACATCAAAAGTAATCATCCACCATCTGTATTAAAGACCATACTCAATGGCATAAACAAGAGACTATCCAATCTGTCATGCAACGAAAGTGTATTTAACAACGCAACAGTAGAATACTAAGAAGCCCTGCCAAAAAATGGTTAAAACTACAAACTACAATACAACCCTGATAACAACATGAACAAAAGCAAGAAAAACAGGAAAAGGAAAATCATTTGGTATAGCCCCCCATACGACGGGAAACTTAAAACAAGCATAGGGAAAGAATTCTTTAAAATTTTAACAACATCGTTCCCAAAAGAACACAAACTGTCTAAAATATTCAACAAAAACACCGTCAAACTATCATATTCATGTATGCCCAACCTTAAAAACCTAATTGATGCATCCAACAAAATGAAAACCAACACAACAAAGAAGGGTGAAGAAAGGAAATCTTGTAATTGCACCAAAAAAGAGCAGTGCCCCTTAAGCAATAAATGCCTCTACAACAATATTATATACCAAGCCACTGTGACATCAGAAAATAAAAAAGAAACATATATAGGGATTACTGAAAACCACTTCAAAACCAGATATGCAAACCACAAACAGTCATTCAATAAAGAAAAATACAAAAACCAAACAGAACTGAGCAAATACATTTGGAAACTTAAAGATGCAAAAATAAACTGTAACATATCCTGGAAAATCATAAAATGGCATCATCATACAGTAATATTTCAAAAAGATGCAACTTAAACTTGAAAAATGGCTAATACTATGTAAACCACACTTAGCAACTTTAAACACTAAAACAGAAATAGTAAACAACTGCAGGCACAAATGGAAATCGTTGTTAGTGAATACACCCCAAACAACTACCTGAAAACAAAACAAAGAAACAAACAAACAAAAAAAAAAAACCCAAAAAAAACCACGTGCAACTAACCCGCACGTGTAAACAGTGACAACTGAGCCCCACACGTTATAAAACACCGGCGGTGGGTGATCCAAACATCATCCTGACGAGAGCAAGAGCTCGAAACAATATTGTAGATTTTAATATTCCTTTTAATACTTGATTTTAAACAAATGTTGCTCCCCAAGGGGTCGAGCGCTTCTGAAATCATTTTAGGCATTTTAATAATATATATATATATATATATATATATATATATATATATATATATGATGCAAAGGTTGTTCTGTACCATTCTTAGCCACTCACAATGCTTGGGTTATTGAATAGTAGAACTGACCACTCAGACTGTTCCATACCTTTTGATCTCCCTTGCATCCTTGAATGGATCCTCAAGCATAGGCTCAAAGATTGTCCCCTGCATTTTATATTGTTTGAATAATGCTTTTAGTTTTTCAGAAACTTTTTTCCTCTCCACACTTTTGTTTTGTTCCATTTACTACCTTTCGCTGGCTGCTTTGGGGGTGCTGTTGGATTTTTTTTTTAACCCTTGGTGGTGAGAACACCACAGAATTATGGACTGTGGTGTGTCTCTATTTGACACCAAGAGCACAGACACAATCAGCCGTGTCTCCCTGATGAGTCCGATCCAGCGGACGAAAGGCCTAGGAGCAGGTAATACAAATAAATGTGCCTTCAAGAGGGATTACGATGGTTCTCTCGGGCAGCCAGTGAAGGGCTTCTCATATTTATAATATATTCCCCCCATTTTCTTCATCTTCAATTTTTTTTTTTTTTTTTTTTAAAGTTCAAATCTTTGCCAAGTCATTACTACAACGACTGAAGAATTGTTAACCTGCACTTGTTTTCCCCCACTACTTAATTGTTCAGCATTATATATATATATTGTTTTTTTTTCTTTAAAGATCGTTTGCAATCCGTTTTTAGGAATAAGTGCAGTGATTTACTCTAAATCTAGCAAGCTTGTTTTAGTGGATTTCTGAACGTCGCCATTAAAGGGGTCCTCACCCCTAAATAGCATGTTTGGGTTGTTCAAAAGTATGATCGAGCGTGTTTCGATGTACGTGTTACTTTTCTTCTGGAACTCACTTCTATCCGTGTTTCGGGTCGTGCAAGTAGCCAAATCGTGACTCGACACGGAGATTGCCGAGCACAGTACGGAAAGAGACGAGAGTCGAGGATTCCGCAAGTGACGTATAAATGCCAAGACTACCGTGAATGAAAGACATGCCCCTGAAAGCTTTTGCTATGATGACGTAAAACTCAACTATTTTCCGGCGATAATGGCAGATGCTCCCAGCTACGAGTCAAGTTCCAATGAAGAGGACATCGAACGTGAAATTTTCACTTAAGTGTATGGAGTTCAGCCGTACCAGTTTGAACCTACAGCTCCTTGTACAGTACCACCTCCCTCGCCATCAGACGCTTGTGTTTCTTTCCAAGCAGTTCGACATTTTACAGGTTGACCATATTATGTACATGTACACACATACGCACGACACAGATAGTACATGATATACACATGCACATACATACATCTGTTCACACGCACATACATACACACACACACACATTACCGTAGTATGTAAATAACTTTAAAATGATTATGTGATACACCACATTTTCCTTCAGTTGTTTTAGATCTATCAGATAATGCCTTTTCCTTTGAACAGGAGTTTGTCAGCTACTGCATCATCACACTAATCCTCTTCCCTGCTGTAGAAATCTTTTTAATAGCTGTTCACTTTCAGTCCCCTCCCCCCCCCCCCCCCCCCCCCCCCCCCCCCCCCCCCCCCCCCCCCCCCCCCCCCACACACACACACACACTTATTTTACATTCTTCATTTTCAATCTCACTCCCTCCACTTAAATTCTGAAGTTCCACAATGACAATTAGAATCTGAGGGGTCTTTTACAATATATTGCAGTCAAAGATTCTGGCTGTTATTTTAAAAACTGATGTGTGACGTGCCGTACATCAGATCTAAGCTGCAGATCTAAGCTCATTATTCTCTTACTCACCAGGGCAGTTTATAGCATACAGACATACCACACCTGCATATATCTTAAAATGCACACTGTCACCATCCTGTATCCAAATACTGATGAATAATTCACTTACTAAAGCATATGGTTGTTGGGCGGAAACTTGAACTTGCAGGGGTGCCTGATGTTCAGCAATGTCCTGAAAAATAAAAACCCAAACTATTATTCACTGGAGTCCAACAAGCTGTTATTTGTGGACATGGACACTTGCTTGTTAATAAGAATCATACCTTCAGTTTTGTTGGAAACAGCAACAGCAGGGGGGGGGGGGGGGGGGGGGAATTAATCACAAACATGCAACAGTTTCAGTGACAGCAGGCAGTGTGACTGACTGACTGCCACTATGACTCTGGCATGTGTGACTGAAAGTAACAATGTATGTTTCAGTTTGATGCCAACACTCTACAAAAACCAACAACTATCTTTAGAACCAACCATGCACTGAGAGTGAAATGAAACACAAAAAGATCAACCACTCATTCCACAAACCTTACCTTCTTTACGTCTCTGAGTTTGGCTCTCTTGCTCCTGACAGAATCCGTGTCACTGTTGCGTTTGAGGCTTGCACTTGCAGCCGTCGAATGAACAGAGAGTGCTTTAATACATTTTTCTGTTATAATAGCTAGCACAGCATCCTCTTTCAGCTGTCTTCGGACCAGAATTCCAGCTTCCACCTTTACCTTCCAGGTATGTTGGTCTTGGAAACTGCTCTTCAAAGTGACGACAGCAAATGCCATGACAATTGTCCCGAAGAACAAAATCTTTCCTCGTTGTGGTGACAACATTTATCCACAATCGCCTAAACTGGCTGGAAGCACCTGGAAAAGCATGAATGCTTACTCTTTGCTTATTTCCTGATGAAATTGCGCAACCAGACACAGCACACATTCGCCCCATCTCACTTCAGCCGAACACGAAGAGTGATTTGGCTTTTCTACGTCATCAATCGGGAAACCCCCCTTTTATCGAGGCTCTCGTTCCTGCTTCAGCCTCTCGCTTTCCCGGTCCGCAGGAAATGTTGCTCTCACTGCAAGATGAGAGCACAGGCGGCCGATTCGGGGCTGGGTTTCGCAATACGACCACATACCAAAACTGTGTATTTGGTCAAAATAGATTTGTAAAAATGGGTGAGAAACCCTTTAAGGCTTCATTTAACATAAACAAACAATCGCTGCTGAAGAACGTTGCAATCGGTACAAGAATCCGAAGGAGACTCAATCTGAGCTAGAGTGCGAGGCTCTGTGTGTATATTTGCATTATACGCGTAGGAATTTCTTTAAAAAAATGGGGGCCATATTCCTTGACAGCGACACTTCATCTGCTGGAGGAAGATTGTTTTGATGGATCAGTATGTCGGAGAATCAGATACTGTTTTTGTTACTGCTGCTCACTTTTCTCCGCAGATGTGAGTTTACTTTCGTTCAGATTGTGTTGATTGATACTAGTTGTGTCTAACAGTTCTGGAACTTGAAGTCTATTCCAAAAAGTAGTTATAGACTTAGATCTACAGAGTCGATTGCCAAAAAGAAGTACACAAAATGGCTGATATTTAGTGTGATTGGGCCCCAATGCAATAACTTTTCCCAAATTGCATTATCCCAAACACAAGAAGCAAAGAAGGGAAGACATGCCAAAAACAGCATTATTGGAGGCTACTCCTGTTGGCTTAATTTTCACCATCTGTATGAATGATCTCTTCCAAATTGTTCGTCTGCTTTTGAAGCGAATGTGAGGATGTGGCTCAGTATCGAGCAAAAGAGATTAATTCTACAATTAGTTTCTGATGGATTAAAAGGCAGAAAGATCGCCCAGCTGCTGCAGATATCATTTTCTGCTGTTTACAAGTTTTTGAAGCGGCACAAGGAGACAGGATCGCTCGAAGCAAGCAAATCAAGTGGCAGGCCAAAGAAGACAGATGAACGTCCAGATCGAAAGTTGTTTCGTCTTGTGAAAAGAGAGAGAAGAAAGCCTTTGAAGGAGCTGTGCATCAAATTCAATGAAGAACAACATGTGCAGGTGTCTGCTAGGACTGTGTATAGGAGGTTGAAGGCTGTGGGCTACAAAAGAAGAGTTGTGAAGAAGAAAACAGTGGTATCACATGTGAACAGAAAACGTCGCAGGGCATGGTGCCGATCTAAGCTTCATTATACTGTTGAACGGTACTGGAAAAGGGTGAATTTTAGTGACGAGACCCAGGTTGTGATTGGTAAGGATCGGAAAGTGTATGTGTGGCGAAAAGACAACAAAATCTACGATCCTCAGTGTTTTGGAGTGCATGCAGATCCAGACCCAAGATGCAAGGCCTGTGCCATGTTTTGGGGATGCGTTACATTTAACGGTATAGGAACACTTGTGCCTGTTGAGGGGACAATCAACTCTCAGAAGTACGTAGAAGTCTTTGACACCAATCGTTGGCCTGTAGTAGCCAGAGTTCCCACGAGAGCCTTGGATCTTCCAAGATGACAATGCGCCATGCCACAACTCTCGATTCACCACCCACTGGAAACAGGTGAACGGAATTCCGACCATGACCTGGCCCTCACAAAGCCCAGACATCAGCATTATTGAAAATGTGTGGAGAACTCTCAAAAGCCGGTTACAAAGGAGAGTGTACGAGGTTGTAAACAGAGACACTCTGATCAGGACTGTGCTTGACATCTGGGACCACCTCACTCCAGGCTACATTCAGGGGCTCTACCACTCGCTGCCAGCTCGAATGAGGCAGGTTTTGCGGGCAAATGGATGTATCACCAAATACTGAAAGCTCAGTGAGTAAATTGCTTTTTTTCTGTGTTCAAAATGCATCAGATCTAACCACTGCTGAACCGAGATCTAGATCTAGCGGCCATTTTTGTGTGCGTCTTTTTGGCAATCGAGTATCCTACCGTTCAACAACACGGAAGGATGATGGATGGAGATTTGTCATTTTCAACCGTGAGGCAGTGCACCCACGCCGCTCATTCCGACACCCCGTCCACAGCCACAGCCCGGTCGGCCCCGCCGCAGCCTCGGCACCAGCAATCCACAGGGAGCAGTCA
This sequence comes from Conus canariensis, assembly GCA_033310375.1. Taxonomy (NCBI): domain Eukaryota; kingdom Metazoa; phylum Mollusca; class Gastropoda; order Neogastropoda; family Conidae; genus Conus; species Conus canariensis. Next base: position 20,292,220 of record CM065748.1, read on the forward strand.
ATGTCAAGTCGTCAAGAGGCAACCCACCGGAGGAGACACTGCACTGCTGCCGAGTCACTTCGGTGGTGTTCAGTGGCGCTTGTTCTGATCTAACATACGCAGGACACCACCTACTAAGCCCCCTACTGACGACAATAATTGCTTAGTCGCGGAGCCGGCGTGAGTGAGCTCTCCCTCCGGAGGGCGCCACTACGTCCGTCCAACGACAGCCCCCATGGACTCGCCGATACCGGTGACCCTGACGGAACCAAACCAAAGCCACAGACGTGGAGAGGACATCAAAATTGAGGTCACCATGAGAGCAGGGCATGAAGGGCCACAGAATTTGAGACATTTTTTTTTTATGCTGATCGATGAGAATGAGGATGATTAAGATGATGCTACGGATTTCTATTTCGGTCTGAGACTACATGACAGGGCTGTACTCTACGCTTCCTTTCATAATATATCCCGGCGTCAACCAGGCCCGAGAGATACAGGCACCTGCAGTATTGGTCAGGAAATTTGAGCAACACTCTCAGAAACGCATCCATTAAGTGGATGAAACTCGACTGTGTGGTCCCAGTCTTCCCAACTGAGTCCGCAGCAACTGAACTCTGGGTAGGAGCCGGTCGGGGCAGAAAAACCCACATGACTTCTGATGGGATTCGAACCCACGACCTCCCAGCCGGGAGTCCGCGACGCTAACCGAGCGGGGGATATGTTGAGTGGGGGGTGGGGAGGGGGGTGGGTGGGGTGGGAGGAGTATCGAGCAGGGGATATTTTGAGTTGGGGGAGTTTCGAGCGAGGGAAATTTTGAGCGGGGAGGGGGGGGGGGGGTATCGAGCGAGGAAAGTTTGAGCAGGGGGAGTATCGAGCAAGGGAAATTTTGAGCATGGGGAGTACTATGTAGGGGAGATTTTGAGCTGGGGGAATATCGAGCGAGGAAAATTTTGGGTGGGGGGAGTATCAAGCAAGGGAAGTTTTGAACAGGGAGAATATTTAGCAAGGGAAATTTTGAGCAGGGGGAGTATTGAGCAGGGGAAATTTTGATCCGGGGGAGTATCAGGCAAGGGAAATTTTGAGCGGAGAGAGTATCGGGCAAGGGAAATTTTGAGCCAGGGGAGTATCGGGCAAGGGAAATTTTGAGCGGGGAGAGTATCGAGCGGGGAAAGTATCAATACGCTCTCGATTGAGGCAAAGACAAAGACGTTTTCGTCCAAAGGATTACATATTCTGTGTGGTGCATAGTATCGACTGTTTGCGCCTTCTCTCACTCTTTCATCAACACGCATTTCCAACGATTCCGAACATGAGGCAAGGTCTGTACATAATCTAACTTTAGTCTCCTTAGATCCAGTAATTCTCTGAGACTGGAATATCCCATCCCGCCCTCACCCTCCATTCCCACTTTTTTGTTGCTTTATTACAAACATTTAACAAAATATTGTTAATGCTGAATCCAGAAGTAAAGACCATCCCAAAATATTTGTAAGTGTTAGTTACCTTTACTTCTGCATTCCTCTAGAATCATCTTTCTCTGGCACTCAAACAGCTACCTACAAAAATAAAAAGGCACACATTACATTTGTCTTTAGTAGATTGACTGTTAATTGTAATCAGTCTGCTGCTCTTGTAAGACTATCAGTTTGATTCTGAATCTCTGTAATGAAGTCAGATAATGAAAATGGCATCATTGGCAGACAATAACAGGAATATTCAATAGGCTAAATGCCCTGTTTTACATTATTAGACAAATCAACAGCCAAATCGTTAATCAAAAAGGAGTACAGAAGGAGATTACATAGCTATCCTTGTTTTGCACCCGTTGAGCATTTGAAGTAATCAGAATAACAACAGTTATCTCGTACTGAAACTAACACAGAATCATAAACACACCGTGTTGCTTTTTAAGTTTTCCTTTCACATCGTGTTTTCTCAAAACTGCCCGCAGAGCATTTATATTCAGAGAGTCGTAAGCTTTTCTGAAGTCCACAAAAGCAGTGTTCGCGTTTAGGGTGAAAACTTAATATACAAAACTACAGCTTGTTCTGAATACTGCCTGTTCTACAATCACTTTTTTTCTGCTCACTCCGAAAGTTAAGTCGTTTATTTACAGTAGGTATGCACCTTCCTACAACATTAGTTTAGGCGGTGCCACGATTGTTATCTGGCAGGCTGTAGCTTTTGACGTCTTGTTTGGAAAAACACGCAGATCAGACAGTTAATTGAAATAAATCACGAAGAAAACTTTTTTTCTCCACTTGCATCTTTAATCTCACTGATAATTGCCAGGACCAGCACTTTTTCCGATCTTGAGACTACCAATGCTGAGCCGAACCTTGTTTCACTTTCTTCGTTAACCTCAACGTCTTTCTCTGGAGTAGATGATGCACCCATCTTCAAACCATTACGGACATGGTTATACTATTGTTCGGTTGTAATTCAGTAGTAAATGCTCGTCTTCCTACTGACCGATATGATTGTTTCCCAAAATAATTTTGGATCGCTTAACGATTGTTGAAGTTAACATCGATCTCGTTGCTCAAATTCATCAGCTTTCCTCTTTAAAGATAAATTTATATTCTTTTCTTTCTTTAATGTATGCTTTTTTGTTTGTTTTGTTTTGTTTTTGTTTTTGCTTCCTGTTCGTGTTCGTCTTTATTTGAAGCGCGTTTGAATTTTCGTAATAGCACCTTAACTTTTTGATGACATTCTTTGTCATACAAATTGTTTGTCTTTCTCTTATTCCCCATTG
>CM065748.1:20297456-20314956 GCA_033310375.1 Conus canariensis
ATTTCCTTTAGTCAAATCTCCAAAGACTAAAAGAGTGACAACCTACATGTGTTGGCCAATACTTTTTGGGGTGTTCAGTTTATCTTCTATGTATGTAAAGTGTGTCATGTCTGCCTGCCTGTCTGTTTGTGTTTGTGTCGGTCTGTGTCCCGTCTGTCTTTGCAGTCGGTAGTCTTCGGTGTCAGCGATACGGATCCACAGTTTTCGTTGGATCTTCAAATTAAGTATGGTGGGTATATCGAGAGCGAATCCCCCCCCCCCTCCCCCTCCCCTCCCTACTTCAATGCAACCACATGGCAGAAGCGAAGCAATGTCAGGCTTACAAAACTGTTTAAAAAAAAAAAAAAAATCTTCGTGGTGGCGTTCCTGAGAATTCAAAACTGTGTTTTCTGTCAGCTGAAAGAGCTCATTTGAGAGAGCGTTGGACTGCAGACACTCCATTCCGCGCCCCCTCTCCCCTCACCCCTTCTTCCTCAACTTTTAAGGGATTCGAAACGTGTATAAAGGAAAGGGAGGAAGGGGAAGGAAAGAGGGGAGAGGGTGGTGACAGGGGTTGAGGGTAGGGAGGAAGGGGGACGAAAGATCGGAAGGGGGAGGGGAGGGACAAATAAAACGGGGAATGGGAAGAGGGGGAGGAGGGGAAAGGGGGAGGGGGAAGGAGGAGGGAAAGACAGGGGAAGAGGGAACAGTGAATTGTGTGTGTGTGTGTGTGTGTGTGTGTGTGTGTGTGTGTGTGCGCCCTCGCGCCCGCGTGCGTGCATGCGCGCACGTGCGTGTGTGTTTGTGCATGTAACTGAGAGAGAGAGAGAGAGAGAGAGAGAGAGAGAGAGAAAGAGAGACGAAGAAGAAGAATGTCTAACCCCCTCCCGCCAAAAAGACCGACACCTTGTCTACAGCTGATCGTCACAGTGTTGGGATTGCTTTCAGTGCTGCCAGGGCCCATAACTCTGAAGGCAACTAAAAAAGGGAACAGTCTGAAGCTCCTGTGCACAGCTCCTGTCGGCTGGAGGGCTGAGGGCGTGCAGGTTGGTTGATGGCTTTCCCCGTTGTGTGGACGCCAAGGCGACCTCTCACAGCATGGGCTGTACCCTTTCTATACACTCTCCTTCGCTGTCATCTGGGGTATGGGTCCTGACTACCTGGCCTGGCTACCTTGCTTCACGTCCACACACGTTCTCTAGAGTCGTCAGCTCCGCCCCTTCTTCTTTTGACTCTCGTCTCCTATTACTTACTAACCACACCACTCACACACAACACCACACACACACGCACACACACAGCCACACACACACACACACACGCACACACACACACACACACACGCACACACACACACACACACACACACACACACACACAGCACACACACACACACACACACACACCACACACACACACACACCATAGCCGCACGCATGCTACACACACACACACACACACACACACACACACACACACACACACACACACACACACACACACACATGAGCCTCACGGTTCAGGCTGACCACTAATACTAGCCCATTTACAAAAAGGGAAAGGGGCAGAATCGACATCTTGGAGGAAAAAAATGGGGATCGGAGATTCGAAACGAAAAGCAGAGCCGGGTCGTACCCGACTGTCAAAAACAAATCAATCAATAAATAATGACAGTAAAAACAACAACGACAACAACAACAACAAGAACAGCAGCAGCAGCAACAACAACAACATAATGATAATAATAATGATGATTATGATGATAGGACTACTACCACTACTACTACTACTACTACTACTACTACTACTACTGCTACCACTAAAGCACACCTGAGATAGGCGACCATGTGAGCTTTCACTTTTTAATTGACCACTTAATTGTAAGAAGAACACATGAAATGTCAAATGTTTGCCACTGTTTTATGTTTTTATTTAATTGATTTTGAATTGCACAAATCGGCCATGGACATACACACGAATCACTTCAGTACACACTGTACATATCATTTTTCAGTTTTTTTTACATTCTACCATATGCAACATTTGCAACATGTAAAGTACATGATTCTTAAAACAACGAAAACGAATACGTGTTCTTTTCCAGTGCAGAGAAGAGTTTGACCATTACCAAAAACGGCGTTCGGGACTCGTCAATGTAGACATCAGTCAGTATTCGTTGATATCGATTTCAGACTGCGTCATATTCGGCAAATATCTTTTGAAGAGTAAATACGTTTGGGGATGTTCTGCTTCTACACTGGCTCAATTTATGCATGCGTAATAATGGAATCAGACGTATTGTTTGTTTGACGACTTCATCTACCGAAGACTGTCACATCACACGATATTTTGACACTGCATCCATTCACACACTTTTTTTCGACAGTAAGTTTTTTTCTTCCCAAATACTGTCTGTTACTCACGCTTTTCACCAGCCTTTAAGTTTCAGACAATAACTCTCACCACTGGTCAAACACTAGCATCAAGGTTCCATCTCTTTCTGGCTCTCAGATGGACTGGATCTGGGAGACCAAGAAGGGAAGCGAGAGCTGGCAGCCCTGTGACAGCAGTTCGGACATACGGGATGTTGGAGAGCCAGTCAGTGGCAGCTGCCCGGAGAAGCGAAGCAGCCAACTGACGCTTGAGCTGCCTCTGGAAAACAGGGAGCAGGTCTACCGATGCTACATCATCCGTAACAACCAGACCTTCCCCCAGTTTGCTGGTATTTATTCTGAAGGTAAGGTTGGAGAGGGTAGCGTGGAGCCTTTGGTGTCAACAGGTTTAATTTCGTTGAGGATTTTGTGTTCGTGAGTAAAGAGAAGTTATTCGAATTGTACACCTCTCTGAAGTCAGATGGATATGACATGGCTTCTCCTTGGGTTTCCAGCCATGTGGGCGTTCGAGGCAACAGAGTGGTCAATGACCTTGCCAAGAGGGCCACAGAGAAAGAATTGAGCAGATTGTCCATCCCTCACACTGATCTGAACCCCAAAGCCCAGGCTTATGTCAAATCGCTCTGGCAAGAGGAATGGAACTTGCAGACGGATAACAAACTTTTTAAAACTCTGTCCAAACCTGAAAAGAATTTTTACCATGTTCCTGAGGCGGCCGTAAAGAAGAAACAGTCTTTGTCGTTTGCATACAGACCACTCCCTTTACATCCATTCTTATCTTTTAAAAGGTGAAGAAACTGCGCGGTGCATTCCATGTCATGTGCCTCTCACAATAAAATATATTCTTTTAGAATGTTGGGGCTTGCCTGATGTGAGACGTAAACACTTTACAGAGACTCCATGAAAACCTTGTTCACAGATGTCCCACATGATGTGATCTTTGAATTTTTGAAAAAGATTAACATTTTTTTTTCTGATCTAAGATGGATTGTTAATGAAGTTTCTGGTGTGTTTCTAGAAGGTGTGTTTTAAAGGGTTGTGTGAATGTTTGTTTGTCTTTTGTTTTTCAATGACCTGTGATAAAAAAACAACAACGGTCATACACACAAAACTCCACTCCCTTTGTTGGGTAGATGGCATTAACCCTTGCCTGTCTATACAGGGAGTGTCTGCAGGAGTATCAGCCTGTGCACACAGAAAAAAAAATAATAACTTGTGACTGAACTTCAACGCGGTGACAGCCCTGATATGACCATTTGCAGTCAGTTGGGCTTACCTTACCTGAGTGAAGAGCATATGTCACAGTGTATTTTGGTCCCAGTTAGCACGAGCAAATTGTTTTTCTTAAGTGAAGAGAGCATGTCATGTTGTTGTTGTTGTTATTGTTTCTAATTAGCACTTGCACAACATGCTCATGGCTAAAGAAAAGTATGTCAAGCTGTTTTATCTCGCGGCGGAATATCATTATCACGAGAGACATTCTTACAGTTGGCCATGACGTTGTTAATGTCCGCCAGAAAGAGTCACAATCAATCACAGGCGTAAACATTCTGCACACAATGTTTTCGCGGGCCGTTGGCGTGTTTCAAATGGTAAGATCGTTTGCACAGAATCTCAGTTGCACACTAGGGTACGCAGGTTTTGTTTGACCGGGATTAAAGATGCTTTTGTGCCGAAAACGTTGCAACGTTTTCACCTTTTTGAATGGACCCTCTTCAGCCTCTGTGTGTGTGTGTGTGTGTGTGTGTGTGTGTGTGTGTGTGTGTGTGTGTGTGCAAGCTCATATTTCCGTGAGGTCTGAATAGAACATATAAACGAAATCGGTGTTTCCGCTGTTCCTGAACGTAGGGTCTTTAAACGCAGTTTTGACAATGATTTCAGAAATCGGGAGATACGCTGCAAGGTTTTGGCAATGGGGTGTGTGCTTCTTGAGTTATTGCGTTTTATTGGAATTTTCGAAAAAAGACGGCTCGGGAAATTGTGTGTGCGTGCGTGCGTGTGTGTGTGTGTGTGTGTGTGTGTGTGTGTGTGTGTGTGTGTGTGTGTGTGTGTGTGTGCAAGCTCATATTTCCGTAAGTCTGAATAGAACATATAAACGAAATCGGTGTTTTCCAAAAATAAAAAACAAACGAACAAACAAAAAACTCGAATGGGGACAGCGAGATTTTGATGATGAAAAATTTGCATTTATTGAGTTGTTGCGTGTTTGTTGGAAAACGTTCGTTGTGAGGCGAGGTAATGTGCATTTATTGAGTTATTGGATGGGTTACAATACTGCAATATGGTGACGCAGTTTCCAGCTTATGTTTTCGCTGTTCCCAAACTTAGGGTCTTTAAACGCAGTTTTGACAACGATTTCAGAAATCGGGAGATACCTGCAAGGTTTTGGCAATGGAGTGTGTGCTTCTTGAGTTATTGCGTTTTATTGGAATTTTCGAAAAAAAAAAGACGGCTCGGGAAATAGTGTGTGTATGTGTGTGTGTGTGTGTGTGTGTGTGTGTGTGTGTGTGTGTGTGTGATGCGATGTTCCTGGTCTCAAAGTACCCAACCGTCTGATAGTCTGAGACAACTAAAACTTCTGGCGGACAAAAGGAAATGCTCTTTACTCTTGGATGCGGGGACGATAATTATTTTACTGTTCTAAGAAAAACAAGATGCGAAGCATATAAACGTACTCCCAGTTTTCAAAACCGCTTATAAATCGGCCAAGTGCTTTGTGAGATAAGAAATAAAGGCAAAATAACGGTTTTAACGGTTATTTAACCGATGTACACTTTTGAAACTCGTATTTTAGTCCTCACTGGGCTAAAGCCTGTGTACATACCAAATTTCATCCAAATCGGACAATATGTCAAGAATAACGGTTTTTAACGGTCAGATTTTGAAACACTACATGGAAGTGCCATTTGTGTGTGATAACCTTTCTATATACAAAATTTCATGAAAACCCACCAATATATAAAAAAAAAACGGCAAAATAACGGTTTAACGGTTATATAACCTATATACACTTTTGAAACCGGTATTTTAGTCCTCACTGGGCTAAAGCCTGTGTACATATCAAATTTCATCCAAATCATGTCAAGAATAACGGTTTTAACGGTCAAATTTTGAAACACTATATAGAAGTGCCATTTGTGTGTGATAACCTTTCTATATACCAACTTTCATTAAAATCCACCTATATATAAGATATAACGGCAGAATAACGGTTTTTAACGGTTGTTTAATCCATTTTCAGCATTACATCACTTACATATGGACAGAGGCTCCGATTTGTCACAAGATCATCCAAACCGCTTATAAATTGGCTAAGTACTTTCTGAGATATTCCATAAAGAAGAAAAACCGTTACAGGCCGTTACAACCGTTAGTAAGGGCTATAACGGGGCAAACTAAAACATCAGACATCATCCGTGACCCATAATGAACATACCTGCTAATTTTCATAAAGGTCGACCAAGTACTCTCTGAGATATTCCATAAAGAAGAAAAAACCGTTACAGGCCGTTACAGCCGTTAGTAACAGTTATAACGGTAAACTAAAACACCTGTTCTATAAGAACTGGGAGTACAAAAAGTAACTGAACATCAGCTTCATTGAAGACTAATCGCATTACTTTTTCCCCCTTTCATTTTCAAACCTCCTTTCTCCTTCTGTTCCCCCCTCCCCACTCTCTGTTCCACAACTGTTCCGGTCTGGAAGTTCACACCTTGCTGTTTTGATCATGGAGTCAATGTTGATTTCTGCTTCAAAACATGTATGGATGACGGGGACACTGAGGTCCTCTGCATGAGGTTGTCCCATGTCCCAGTGTAGAACAAACGGAAGGTTTCTTCCCTCTGGATCCCCGTGTGCCTGAATGCAGGGCTGGGTATGCGGCAACTGTTTAGCTGCCATCTTCGCAACATATTCTGTACTGTAGGGCGATTGCAGACACCTGAAACTTTGCTAGAGGGTATATGTCAGCTGCTGGTCTATATTTTTCCGCAGCAATTTTGGCACGCACTATGATCTGCAGCATGATATACTTTCTGTAGATTCTGAACGCCTCTCAACCTTCGTGTGCACTGGAATGATGTTCAGAATGTCCGTCAGGACCCCCAGTTTGACAAGTCGATGGTCACTGTCACATTTTGATACACAAGAAAACGTAGCTATTGAATAGTTCTTTTCGCCAGAAGATGACAAGAAAGGTTTGACCAATGGCCGGAAGTGAAATACGAGTGCAGTGCAAGCTTTTCGCAAATCCCTAGGAACCAATTAGCAAACAAAATCTGAAAGATGAGAACAGGTTTTCGTTTTGCAAGGTTTGCTGATCAGTTATAGAAGTTTGCTTATGTATCAATTTAGCAGGCAATGTCAAAATACCTATGACCCTCATTTTAAAAAAAATCTGCCCTTAAAATAAGTCACACGTGCATTATAAACCACCAGCTTGTGCGTTATTGAGAACGTTGTTGTTGCCGTATTATTAAAGGGATTGAAAGTAAATCAGTTGTTGACATGTTTGACTGTATTTGTGACATCTTCATCAATACACCGACCAGCAGCGGGGTCAGCACAGTTTTCTGAGTAAAGCTGAGCCATTTTAATATTGATATGCACAGTGACAGGTCGAACAGTTTTGGTAAAGATATATCTGTAGCAGCAATTGAATTGTTGTAACATTATTTTTTCCATACTGTCTAATGCATAACCGACTCAGTGTGTTTGCCGTTGTGTGCGTGATTGGTTTTATGCTTGTGTGTCTGGCCTGTGTTTATTCCCCAAAGTCGAAACGCGTCGCTTTCCTATTTCTATTTGTTTGTTTTGCTTGTTTAGCGACCTTAGGCTTTTCTTCTAGAGTGATCGCGTGGTTTTATTCAAGCACTTTTTACGTTACAATGCACAGGCTTTACTAGCTGTTTTGGGCACATTTTTCACGGTGGTTGTTTTCATCTTGTACAAATGTAGGAACCACAATGTCCGTGTGAAAAGCCGCCGACTTCCGGATTTTCTACATGTCTTATACTGAGGAAAAGGTGTACAAGAGGAGGGGGGGGGGGAGGGAGGGTACACGCTATTGCTGAACGCTGTGTCTTTGTGTGTGTGTTAAGCTCGTCCTGGGTTTGAGTTTTTTGTTTGTTTGTTCTTCATATTTCCTCTAACTCACACCTCACCGCACCCATTCGTTCTTCAGGCTCTCCATTTCTCTCTCTCTCTCTCTCTCTCTCTCTCTCTCTCGCTCTCTCTCTCTCTCTCTCTCTCTCTCTCTCTCTGTCTGTCTGTCTGTGTCTGTGTGTCTGTGTGATTCTGGACTGCTTCGTCCACTGTGTGACATTTTTTTTTTTCTCCCAAGAAAAACAAAAATCCCCCAACTAGACGTAAAAAGAAACGGTGATAATGGTATTTGCTAGCCGTTAACGCTGATAACATCGATCACAGTGGACAGTATGATGTTTGTTGGGGAGTCGTGTGCCAATCAGACGTATGTGTTTATGTTGGGGTCCTGTGCATGTTGTAACCCTGCTCTTAAGATCAGAACTCTAACTTGTCCTAAGTAGTCTCGTGAACCATAAGCAGCGTTAGTTTGGCTCGTTGTGGGCATCTTTACCATAATTTATGAAACAGTAAAGAAACTTTCTTGAGTAACATACGTTTTCAGCGTAAGCTAACATTAACAATTCAAACCAGTAACATAGAAGTCGTCGGGAGCGTGAAATCAGTTTGGATGAGGCCAGCTTTCATGATAACCAGAACAAAACGTAAAGAACAGCTTTGATGGAGGTATCACAGAGTGATATACAAAGGGGCTACACACACACACACACACACACACACGCCACACCCAGCCGTTCACAGGCAGTTTCAATGGTCAGTCCTAAGGTACGGCGATCGCCTTGTTCAAAAGCGTGATGCCAAGTGTCAGGAAGGCTTGCGGATTGTAAAAAATCATCAACGGCCCCACGATGGACTGCATGATGGGCGAACATTCTGAGCCCCTCCCGTGCCCCCTTCCCCTCCCCCTCCCCGAGCAGTTGCACCAGTCATTAATTACCCCACGATGGATTGAGCAACAGACCAACAGTTAGGCCCCCTCCAATGCTCCCCCCCCCCACTCACCCCATCCCTCACATTTCTACGCCCCCTCTCCCCCCTCCCTGAGCAGTTGGTCACTAATGAATTAGACATTGATAATGTCCAGTGTCTGGTGTTCTCTCACTGCAAAAGCAGTCAGTGTCAATGCCGTGCCACGCCACGGTTATTCAATTCAAACCCAGGCAAAGGCAATATACACTAAGGATATCGACTTCCTCTCTCTCTGCTCCCTGACATCCTCTGGTTCAGTCAAGGTGTTGCTGGGCCTCTCGGCCTTCGGGCCTGGCCGTAGTGACCATGATGGTATGTGACTTCCATGTTATTTGTGTCTACTTTTATTAGTCTAGATAGAGAATATCTTAGTTGAAAGTTAGAATTCCTGGGAATGCCTTTTATAATTTGTAGTCAAAATAAATACATGTGTAAATTCTAAGTGCCTGTTTATTGAAAACATGTTATATTATATTCTGCCTCGTTATATCCTCTGTCTGATATGTTTCTGAACGTGTATGAAGGAGTTTCTCTAACATCTCACATTGACCTATCAACCTGACACTAACTCACTTTCAGTCTCGTATCTCTGAGTGAATTATTCTCTCTCTCCCTCCCTACCTCCCTCTCTCTCTCCCTCTCTCTCTGTCTCTCTCTCTCCCTCTCTCTCTCTCTCTAACAATAACGGTACATAGGAATCTTAGTCATTAGTCAGCTGCAGTGTTGATTTATTTACATCCCACAATTACCCGAGTAAGATCCCCAACATCCACTGACACATCTGAGCTCAAATCCTTTTGTGTAATAGATCTACCACATCAGAGCACAAATTCTGTTTGTGTGACAGAGGGAAAAGCATTTCTTTTGACACAGGAGACATTAGGTACAACTGACTTCAATACAGCCGGCTTTGACTCTAGTTCTTCATCTGATTGTCATGTTGGTTTTTTTGTTCTTGTAGGAAAGGAGCCAGACTATGGCGCTGATGATGAGAAAGACGATGACGGCAACGGTGACTCAAGCTCTGATGCTGTCTCTGGATCCAAGGCAGTGGCTGTGGCATATCGGTGGCAACGATCCTGGTACTAGCTGCGATCTGTGTCGCCGGCTGGTGCTGGTGGCGTGGGACCAAAGCATCGGAAAGGGGCAGAGAAACGTCCTCAAACCGTCCAGCCTCAAGGGCCGTGTCCTTCATACAGTTTGCAAGTGCCAGAGAACCGTCATTCACTCATCTGTCCAGGAGTTCCAGGAGTCGTTCATCGGCTTTAATAGACATGCCAATGAGCGATGCCGATCTCTCGACGAGCGAGGTGGGGTCGTCTACAATCTACAACGAGATTTCATCAGTGAGCCAGCCACGCAAACCCTCAGTCATAGTAGACCGGCGTTCTTCAAGAGGCCACTATCATTTCTAGACTGACCAGGTCCCTCCATGTCCAGTGACCCACGTCCGCCGTCCATCGACAGGCCGAGCTCATTCTCCACTGGCTGAACAATACTTCTACCCTAATCCGACACCCTCAGACGGGCCAAGGGCACCCTCCTCCGACGGGCCAAGGTTTGCACTGATTCAGGTGGGGGGAGAGGGGGGGGGGGGGGGAGGCAAGTTCCGTTCAGTTGTAGAACGGAATGTCACATTACTGTGCTTGGATCGCATCTTTTACTTTTTTGTTTTGTTTTATCCAATTCCCTTCAAACTTACCAGCACCGTGTTGAACGTTTAGAACTTAAGTTTACTACTGAACGCATGAAGTTTATGAGAGAAAAAAAACATGTGTGTAATCATACATGATAATGACTAGCATTTTCACTGGACATTAGGCAGTGTGTTAGGGAGTAAAAAAAAAGTACACACATACACAATTTCAGGAGCACGGTGAGGAATACATTCACTGCCGTATACACCTGGTCGATTTTTGGACCAACTGAGAAAACAGAATTGAGAAACATCCACTGGTTTTTCAGAGAATGGGGACAGCGACAAACACTGAAAGAAAGAATGTCAGTTTGTTTGGTTGGTTGTTTGGTTGGTTGGTTGGTTGGTTGGTTGGTTGTTTGGTTGGTTGGTTGGTTGTTTGGTTGGTTGGTTGGTTGTTTGGTTGTTTGGTTGGTTGGTTGGTTGGTTGTTTGGTTGGTTGGTTGGTTGTTTGGTTGTTTGGTTGGTTGGTTGGTTGTTTGTTTGGACAGCTACGAGTGTGGAGGCAAGGCCTCTTTGAATGAGAGAAAAGTAAGCCTGGCTCATAATGTGCTTGATGAAAGAGGACACTATGACTGACTCATAATGTGTTTGATGAAAGAGAACACTATGGCTGACTCATAATGTGTTTGATGAAAGAGAACACAATGACTGACTCCTAATGTGTTTGATGAAAGAGGACATTATGAAAACTACGGCTGACTCATAATCTGTTTGATGAAAGAGGACACTATGGCTGGCTCATAATGCGTTTGATGAAAGAGGACACTATGGCTGACTCATAATGTGTTTGATGAAAGAGAACACTATGGCTGACTCATAATGTGTTTGATGAAAGAGAACACAATGACTGACTCCTAATGTGTTTGATGAAAGAGGACATTATGAAAACTACGGCTGACTCATAATCTGTTTGATGAAAGAGGACACTATGGCTGGCTCATAATGCGTTTGATGAAAGAGGACACTATGACTGACTCATAATGTGTTTGATGAAAGAGGACACTATGGCTGGCTCATAATGTGTTTGATGAAAGAGAACACGATGACTGACTCATAATGTGTTTGATGAAAGAGGACTCTATGACTGACTCATAATGTGTTTGATGAAAGAGGACTCTATGACTGACTCATAATGTGTTTGATGAAAGAGGACACTGTGACTGACTCAATGTGTTTGATGAAAGAGGACACTATGACTGACTCATGTGTTTGATGAAAGAGGACACTATGACTGACTCATAATGTGTTTGATGAAAGTGGACACAGTGACTGCCTCATAATGAGAAACAATCAACTGATAAAGACTTTAATTTTCCATTCTAAAAGAAAGTGCTGATGATAGGTGAGTGATGTTGATGAGACAATTCAAATGACTATGACAAGTCTGCGTTATTGTTTATTGTCAGATTATTGGACTTCGTATTGTCGCCATGGGGCTTCACCGTTGTTTTTTTTTTGTTTTTGTTTTTTTTCATTTCAGTTTCAATGGCAGCTCATCGCTCAATTCACTGTGTTGATTGCTATTGTTTTAGAGGTACACTACAAACAATCATCAGTCACTGGAACACCAGTAACTCTTACTCTAGGCTGGTCTGACCTGAAAAAACGGCCACATCTGTCAAGCAGTTCGCGCACTTCGACAAAACTCTTTTGAACTTTTAAATCGAACAACGGACTCGTTGGTAAAGCTCTTGGCGTCAGAACAAACTGCTGTTCAGGTGCTCGTTTCCTTCATTCTCTTCCTCCAATTTTCAGCATCAAGCATTTTTTAAGCAAGGCACGAAAGAGGACTCCTCACATGAAGCACGGCTCATTTGATGCACAGCATAGGCTTGAGATGTAAATGAAGCATTCAGGATTCCTTCCACTTCGACAATTATAAGCTGCTTGATGCATGATTGGTATGTACACTGTAACGTATTGTGCTGTTACACACAGACAGCATTGAAGGATGTGTGGTCAAATGGAAGGTTACACATTGAAGCATGTATGGTCTTTAACCTTTTGATGCGACAGGGCATGGTCGAAGGTCAGAGGCACTAAATGGGATGGGAAATCCATTCTATCAGCCTGCTTGTGCAGGAGCTTAACTCATTCATTACTCAAGTATCGTAAGTCTGGTTTATAAGGACAATGTTAAATGGGATAGATCCCATGTTCATTCGTTCGTTGAATTCTCTGATTAGGTCAGTGTTCGTATGATTGCATTTATACGACAACTGGTCGACCACAAATTCAACTCCACATCAGGAATTCTTCTTTTTTTTTTTTTTTTTTTTTTTTTAAATCATTGGAGACGGTGTGTCCGCTATTGACTTCTTAAATTGTTGAAAGTGAGATGATAAGCCTTTGATTAACCAGTGCACACACACACACACACACACACACACACACACACACACACACACATACATGCATGTGCACACACACACACACACACACACACACACACAATGCATGCATGTGCACACACACACACACACACACAGAAAATAGGGGGTGTTGGGAAGGGGGGGGGGGGGGGTGGAGAGCGGCAGGCGGGGGTCGGGAGGGAAAAGGCTGAGGAAAGCAAAACTGTGAATAAAGGTCACTCTTTTTCGATTATGTGTTTGACTGATTAGCGTTCATGTTGTGTGAATGCTTACCTGCTGATCTAAACAAACGCCTCCTTCCCAGCCTATCTTTGTAGATTGCAACTGCAACGGAGTTTCAACTCATGCACGAAATCAATCAAAATGACAAAATAAGAGTAGTGTTCACTGTCTCATAGTCGGTCAGTTCAAGGAACATGCAGTCACTCTCATTCTGAATGCTGGAGGAGCAGCTTCGCCAAGATGACTAGATACCTAGCTTCATTCTTGTCACTAAAGTCCCCTGAGAAAGACCTTTAACAGGTCGAAATATTGGGAATGATTTATGAGTCTGTTGTTTTCATCTTCTTTTATATATATATATATATATATATACAATAAACTAATAAATTCCAAGGATAAGTACCGCACCATTCCAGCAACTTACAGAGCAGCTTGGTGTTGCAATGACTGCAAGAAATATTCAATTATAAACCAAGCTTGCTCTTATGTCTTAGATTGAAGAAATAGGGGGAGATAAGCATTCATATCTGCAGTGGTAGATAATTCTTCCTAACTAACAGTATGTGCTTGAGTGGGTGAATGGGGAAAAATAAAATAAATGCTTCTCAAAATGAGCCCTCAGCAAGCTTATAGTCTCCAAGGGGGAGACAATCTCCAATAGGGAGGAAACTCACTAACATATAACTCCTGGTCAGATACCGATATTTCGAAACCTGATTGTTTCTCCTCAGTGACCGCGGAAAGTGGTAATTTGACTCCTCTGCCTTTTCGGTTTTAAGAAGAATGCTATCCCAGAAAAGACTGGTGTGCAATACCGTAGTATGTTTGTTGAGTTTTCAAAAAACCAACCAAAGATGCCACCTAAGAAGCAAAAGAAAATCATGAAAGAGCAAAACAAGCTACATTTCCTTGTGAAAAGTAGAAAATATAAAAAGATAACCTCTTAAGACACAAGTGCTGAGGGCTAATTCTTGGAATGATAGCATTCTTCTTAAAACCGAAAAGGCAGAGGAGTCAAATTACCACTTTCCAGCGACATGAACCTTGGCCCGTCGGAGAAGGGTGCCCTTTGCCCCTCTGAGGGTGTCGGATTAGGGTAGAAGTATTGTTCAGCCCGCGGAGAATGAGATCCGCCTGTCGGTGGACGGCGGACGTGGGTCGCTGAACATGGAGGGACCTGGTCAGTGCTCACCGCCTGAGGGATGGCGTGGCTGGCTCACTGATGAAATCTCGCTGTAGATTATTGACGACCCCACCTCGCTCGTCGAGGCATCGGCATCGCTCATTGACATGTCTGGTAAAGCCGATGAATGCCTCCTGGAACTGGCTGTGGACAGAGAAGTGACTGACGGTTCTGTGGCACTTGCAAACTGTGTGAAGGACCCGGCCCTTGGGGTTGGATGGCTTGAGGACGTTTCTCTGCCCCTGACCGATGCTTTGGTCCCACGCCACCAGCACCAGCCAGCGACACAGATCGCAGCTAGTACCAGGATCGTTGCCACCGATATGCCCACAGCCTCTGCATTGGATCCAAAGACAGCGCCAGAATCAGAGCCTGAGTCACCGTTGCCGTCATTTCTTTCTCATCATCAGCGCCATAGTCTGGCTCCTTTCCTACAAAAACAAAAAAACCAACATGACAATCAGATGAAGAACTAGAGTCAAAGCCGGTTGTATTGAAGTCAGTTGTACCTAATGTCTCCTGTGTCAAAAGAAATGATTTCCCTCTGTCACACAAACGGAATTTGTGCTCTGATGTGGTAGATCTATTACACAAAAGGATTTGAGCTCAGATGTGTCAGTGGATGTTGGGGATCTTACTCGGTTAATTATGGGATGTTAATAAATCAACACTGCAGCTGACTAATGACTAAGATTTCTATGTAACGTTATCGTTAGAGAGAGAGAGAGAGAGAGACAGACAGACAGACAGACAGACAGACAGACAGACAGACAGACAGAGAATAATTCACGAGATACGAGGCTGAAAGTGAATTAGTGTGAGGTTGATAGGATAGTATGAGATGTTAGAGAAACTCCTTCATACACGTTCAGAAACATACCAGACAGAGGATAGTACGAGGCAGAATATAATATAACATTCTTTCAGTAAACAGGCGCTTAAAATTTACACATGTATTTATTTTGAATACAAATTATAAAAGACAATCTCAGGAATTCTAACTTTCAACTAAGATATTCTCCATCTAGACTAATAAAAGTAGATACAAATAACATGGAAGTCACATACCTTAACATCATGAGCACTATGGCCAGGCCCGAAGGCCGAGAGGCCCAGCAACACCTTGACTGAACCAGAGGATCCCAGGGAGCAGAGAGAGAGGAAGTCGATATCTTTAGTGTACATCACCTTTGCCTGGGTTTGAATTGAATAACCGTGGCGTGGCACGGCATTGACACTGACTGCTTTTGCAGTGAGAGAACACCAGGCACTGGACATTATCAATGTCTAATTCATTAGTGACCAACTACTCTTGGAGGGGGGAGTGGGGGTGTAGAGATGTGAGGGATGGGGTGAGTGGGGGGCCACGGGAGGGGGCCTAGCAGTTTGCCTGTTGCTCAATCCATCGTGGGGTAGTTAATGACTGATGCAACTGCTCAGGGAGGGGAAGGGGGTGGGTGGGGGGTAAGGGGGGCACGGGAGGGGCTCAAAATGTTCGCCCATCATGCAGTCCATCGTGGGGCCGTTGATGATTTTTTACAATCCTCAAGCCTTCCTGACACTTGGCATCACGCTTTTGAACAAGGCGATCGCCGTACCTTAGGACTGACCATTGAAACTACCCGTGAACGGCTGGGTGTGGCGTGTGTGTGTGTATATATATATATATATATATATATATATGTGTGTGTGTGTGTGTGTGTGTGTGTGTAGCCCCTTTGTATATCACTCTGTGATACCTCCATCAAAGCTGTTCTTTATGTTTTGTTCTGGTTATCATGAAAGCTGGCCTAATCCAAACTGATTTCACAATCCCGTCGATAAGTGGTCTATATAAGTGGTTTGGATTGTTAATGTTCGTTGACGCTGACAAAGTATGTTACTCAAGAAAGTTTCTTTACTGTTTCATAAATTATGGCGAAGATGCCCACAACGAGCCAAACTCACGCTGCTTATACGAGACTACTTAGGACAAGTTCTGATCTTAAGAGCAGGGTTACAACATGCACAGGACCCCAACATACAACACATACGTCTGATTGGCACACGACTCCCGAACCAACATCATTTTGTCCACTGTGATCGATGTTATCAGCGTTAACGGCTAGCAAATACCATTATCACCGTTTCTTTTTACGTCTAGTTGGGGGATTTTCGTTTTTCTTGGGAGAAAAAAAAATTGTCACACAGTGGATGAAGCAGTCCAGAATCACACACACACACACACACACACACACACACACACACACACACACACACACACACACTATTTCTTGAGCCCTTTTTTTTAAATTCCAGTGAAACGCAATAACTCAAGAAGCACACACCCCATTGCCAAAACCTTGCAGGGTATCTCCCGATTTCTGAAATCATTGTCAAAACTGCGTTTTAAGACCCTACACGTTCAGGAACAGCGGAAACATAAGCAGGAAACTGCGTCACCATCTTGCAGTATTGAAACCCATCCACGAGCACAAGCTGCAAGTAAAATAGTTAACCCACGAATCCTAACATGTGATTAGTTTAATGGGTGTCCCTGGGCTATCTCATGCAAACAAAAGTCATTCTAAGAGATATTAAGTACAGGACTGCTTATGCCACAAACACGCAAGAACTCAATTAATGCACATTTCCTCTCCTCACAATCAAGTTTTTATAACAATCACACAAAAACTCATTAAATACACATTTTATCACCTCACAACCACGTTTTTCCAACGAACACGCAATAACTCAATAAATGCACATTTCATCCCCCTCACAACCAAGTTTTTGCAACAAACATGCAATAATTCAATAAATGCATATTTTATCGTCTCACAATCAAATTATTTTCCAATGAACATGCAATAACTCAGTAAATGCATATTTTATCACCTCACAATCAAGTTTTTGCAACAAACACGCAATAACTCAATAAATGCATATTTTTCATCATCAAAATCTGGTTGTCTCCACTTTGCGGTTTTCTGTTTGTCGTGATAACTTGGAACAGAATGTACCGTGACATGTGATCTTCACTCAGGTAAGGTAAGGTAATGTTATTTATAGCCCAGCTGACTGCAAAGGGCCAGATCAGGGCTGTCACACGTTGAAGTCAACTCACAAGTCATTAAAAAAATCACACAACCCTATGAAATACACCTCCTAAAAACACTCCAGAAACTTCGTTAACAATCTTTCTTCTGTAAAATCTTACATCAGAAGAAAAATGTTAATCTCTTTCAGAAATTCAAAGACCACATCAGGTGGGACATCTCTGACGAAGGATTTCATGGGGTCTTTGCAAAGTGTTTACGTCTCACATCATGCAAGTCCCAACATTCTAAAAGAATATGTTTCACTGTGAGTGATACATGACATGGAATGTACCACACAGCTTCTTCACCTTCTAAAAGATAAGAATGGGTGTAAAAGAAGTGGTCTGTATGCAAACGACACAACACTGTTTCTTTTTTATGGCCATCGCGGGAACATGGTTAAAAACTCTTTTCAGGTTTGGACAGATTTTAAATAGTTTGTTATCCGTCTGCAAGTTCCATTCCTCTTGCCAGAGAGCTTTGACATAAGTCTGGATTT
>CM065748.1:20319956-20339956 GCA_033310375.1 Conus canariensis
GAGATAAAGAGGCTGGGAACCAACTGGACAAGCATTTTCAGCGAGCAGCCCAGAACCGAGTGCAATGGCGCAGTGTTGTCGATGGCCTGTGCTCACCCTTGAGCTATGGCCCTAAGTAAGTAAAGTAAAAATCATCATCATCATCATCATCATCAACATCATCATCATCATCATTATTATCATCATCATCATCATGAATGTTATTATTATCATTCTATTATTATCATCATCATTATAATCATCATTATCATCATCATCATCGTCATTAGAAGAAGAAGGAGACGGAAGACGAAGAAGAAGAAGAATACTGAACATTTGTTATTGCACGTTCTAAAGACCTACAAACAGAACTTCACACATTTTCTCTAAAACTAGCTCGCTTTCAATTAATCATGCACATACGCTTCTTCACAAGTGGACCCTAGTAGACATCATATACAAAACAGTTCTAGCCCTATCTGTATATGTTCAGTCAGATTATAATCATACAAGCATTAATCAGATATATACTACTTTTTTTTCAAAACAGAAGTATCTTTATCCCAGTTCGTATTAAATGCAGTGACAGAATCTATGTCTGACACAGACAAATTGTTCTTAAATGCAATGAGAGAATCTGTCTAACACACACACACACACACACACACACACACACACACACACACACACACACACACACAGAAAATTCTTCGTTCCTGACAAGCTGAAGCTTAGACAGAGGAAGACTAAAATTCGCCACTGGTCTTTAGTTTACAAATAATTACATGCAGGGGTAGTAAATAATAAGAGACAAGAGTCGAAAGAAGGGATTCAGCGTGAGACAGCCGTGGCGAGCGGTCACGGATTTGGCGCTCTCTGCACGCGTTGAACACAGGCTGAGTACGCCTTTTGTTGACTTGGCCGTTTTTCTACTGTTTTTGTTTTTCTCTGCGTTTGAATTTCGAACAGCGGTGCTCGCTTCAAGTATTTACACGCGTCTTTCTACCGTTTTCTATTTCCACTTGTGTCATCCATCATCGAGCCTTTTTTTTTTTTTTTTTTTTTTTCTCGTCACGGCTTGCCGCTATTCTTAAGCGCGAAGATGTCCGCGATGGGCGTTACCCCTGTCTTCGTTAAGGCGAGGAGTATTCCGGACTCTGCCAACAGTCGGCCCTCCGTACTGGAAATCTGCCTGGCAGGTGAACGGGTTGCTGGCCAAGGGTCCGTGGTGGGAGCGCAACAGATCGGCAGCTTATGGAGGATTTATCCCGCAACGCAGGACGCCAGGACAAAACTCCTTGTACAAGGTATTTGTTTGAGAGGAACAGTGATTCAGTTGGTAAGCACGAATCCTTTCTCTTTGAAAGACGATACTGGGGAAGAAAAGCCATATACGAAAGTCTGGATAGACAATTTACCAATTTCCGTCGCTGATTCAGAAATTGAACACTCTCTCACCAAAGTCGGGTGTGAGTTACGCTCGGCGATAAAGGCGGAAAGAGCCAGAGACGTTGATAGTAAACTTACCCGTTTTCTTACAGGAAGACGTTTTTTGTTTATTACACTTCCATCCGTACCCCTGGAAAAAACTCTGAAGGTTAGTGTATTTACAGCTAAGGTTTACCACCGTGAGCAGAAAAGGGCAGAAAATAAACAAATCGTTTGCTCTAAATGCTTGGGCACAGGCCACCATGCTTCCGTTTGTGTTAAAGAAATCGTCTGTAGGGCTTGCAAGCAGACTGGCCATAAGCAAGGTGATCCATTGTGCCAGTTGGAAACAACACCCACTCCTAATAACACAAGTATGAGTGAGAGCGTGGATGTGCAGTGTGGAAGTGCTGAGCAGGAAGGTGACAGTTCCCGAACCGATGAGACTGAGAAAAAGAGAGAGGAGGAGAGCGGGCAGTCCAGGGGTCGACCAGGGGAACGCCAGACGACTCTCACCTCTTCCCTCCAGGTTCAGTCCGCACGTCGACACAGGTCCGAGACTCCGAAGCGGCCCCGCTCCTGGGAGGGCACCAGTCCCAGGGAAGTGACAGGGAAGGTCAGGAAGAGAAACTCGGGACAGGCTCACCGTAACTCTCCCCCTTCAGGTGTCAAAACCGACAAAAAAGGTAACACAGGGGGGTGAAACAATGTAATCGGTGGACTGACCCGGCTTTTCGACCTTGCTGACGTTTTTCGGACTATGGCTTGGAATGCTGTATGTCGGTGTATGTTTGGTCACTGTAAAAAATATTTGTACTCATAACAAATACTTCATTTCTCATGGATAAAATACGCATATGCTCAATTAATGTCAGAGGTTTGAAAAATAAATTTAAAAGAAATTCAGTATTTCACTATCTAAAAGGTCATAAATTTGATATAGTATGTCTCCAAGAGGCACACATAACAACTACTGATTTAATGATATGGGAAAAACAATGGGGGGGACAAATCTTTTACAACGAAGGAACAAATAGAAGTCAAGGAGAAGTTATTTTGATAGCTAAACATTTCGATGGAGAAGCCAAATTAGAAACTGTGTGTAACAGGATTCTAGTAGTATCAATTAACCATAGTGAATATAGTTTCAAAATAGGAAATATCTATGCCCCTAATAACTCGAAAGAAAAGATGTTGTTCATGAAAAATTTACAAGAAACCTTAAATGAATTCAGTGAAAGCAATCTTCTTCTAGTTGGTGATTTTAACTGTGTTCTTGACAATGAGCTGGACATTATATCAGGTCATACCCATGCTGATTCAGAAGTTAGACTATTTAATCATACTATTGCTACTCTACAACTCACAGACATGTGGAGAGCATCTCACAAAAGCGAAAAAGACTTTACATGGTCTCGAGTAAACCCTTTTGTCGCCCGGCGCTTAGACTACTGCTTTCTATCCGATGGGATGCTTCAGTTCAGTGTTTCGTGTGAACACACCAGTTTTCCTCATTCGGATCATAAAGCGATAATATTAGAACTTAGCAGCAATGATTTTATTCGTGGGCCTAGCTATTGGAAATTTAATAATAGCTACTTAAAGGACCCAGTATTTGTGCAGAAAATGAATGACTTATTAGACAGGGAACTTAAAAGAATTTCAGATAACGCGTCATATATGTATACATGGGAATTATGTAAAATTAAAATTAGAGATTTTTGTAGTGAATATGGTAAAATACTAGCCAATAAAAGAAAAAATCTTGAAAAGAAATTAGAATTTGATATTTTGGAAGCTGAAAAACGAATGATTCATAATCTGACTAGTAAAGATAACCAAGAACAATATCTGATATTAAAACAAAAGTTAGAGTTACTACAAGCACAAAAAGCAAAAGGTGCACAGGTAAGGTCACGAATTAAGTGGATTGAAGAGGGTGAACGCAACACTAAATATTTCTGCAATTTAGAAAAAGCAAGGGAAAGAAGAAAATCATCACAAGGTTGTGTAAAGATACGGGGGAAGTAATTACAGATCAACAACAGATTCTAGAAGAACAGGTAACATTCTATAAAAACATGTAATACTCGGCCTGTAGAAGTAAACAATGTTCGTGAATCAGTTGATGCGTTCTTAGAAAATGAAAACATTTCTCGTTTAGAAGAAAATGATGTTGCTAGTTGTGAAGGCATGGTCACTACTGAGGAAGCAACAAACGCTTTAAAAAAGATGAAAAATGGATCAGCGCCAGGGAGCGATGGAATAACTATTGAGTTTTTCAAATTTTTTTGGAATAAAATAAAAGTAGTCTTAACAAACTCGTTTGTAGAATCCTTTGGTAAAGGAGAATTAGCATATACTCAAAAACAAGGCATAATAACATTGCTACATAAAGGGAAAGAACTTGAACGAGACAAATCAACTAATTGGAGACCAATAACTCTGACAAACACTGATGATAAGATTCTGGCCAAAGTATTGGCAGAAAGACTTGGAAAAGTTATCCACAAATTAATTAATAACGATCAAGTAGGCTATATCAAAGGCAGAAACATTGCAACAATTATCCGATCAATAGATGATGCAATCAATTATCTTAACCAAACAAATAAAACGGGTTACTTGCTGGCAGTTGATTTTTCAAAAGCCTTTGACTCGGTGTCCAAAGACTTTCTGTTGCATGCCTTTGAAGTTTTTGGCTTCGGAACTGAATTTAGAAAATGGGTTGCCATACTGACAAAGGACATCGTCAGTTCAATAAATCATGGAGGATGGCTATCTGAACCTTTCAAACTTTCTTGTGGAATTAGACAAGGATGTCCCTTTTCTCCGCTAGCCTTTGTTCTGGCAGTGGAATTGTTAGCAATTAAAGTCAGAAGTAGCTCCATATCTGGCATTGACGTTCCAACCACTGTTCCAGATAATAATATTCCCTTAAAAATCAAACAAATGGCGGATGATACAACCCTATTTCTCAGAGATAAAGGAGACATGGATAAATCTTTAGAAATCTTTAGAACATTTCAAAGTTTCTCTGGTTTAAAATTAAACATACAGAAAACGAAAGCCTTACCTATGGGAAGGCAAATAAGAGAACCAGAGCTTCCTTTCAACACAGTAGAGAAAATAAAGATATTAGGCATTTATTTCCAACGTGACAGGATGGCTAGGAACATTGAAGATAATTGGAGTAATAGGATGTTTCAAATGAATAAACTGATCAGAG
Source organism: Conus canariensis (assembly GCA_033310375.1). Classification (NCBI taxonomy): domain Eukaryota; kingdom Metazoa; phylum Mollusca; class Gastropoda; order Neogastropoda; family Conidae; genus Conus; species Conus canariensis. The sequence goes on from CM065748.1 coordinate 20,324,593, forward strand.
AATGGAATAAACGGGATATTAGTATTCAAGGTAAGATTGTTGTAATAAAAACATTTTTACTTAGTCAGTTCCTTTATGTTATGCAATCCATAGGACTTCTGGATTGTGTGCTAAATAAAATCAACTCAACTCTTTACAAATTCCTATGGAAGAAAAGATTTAACAATAGAAAAGCATTCGAAAAAGTTAAAAGGAAAACAATGGAAGCAAGTTTGGAGGAAGGAGGACTTAATATGATTAATATGAGTAATTTTCAAAACTGCTTGTACTTACAATGGGCGGGGAAACTCTTTAAAGCCACCGAACAAGAAAACTGGTCATTAATACCCAGATGGCATTTACAACACCTTGCAAAGAATGATGCTTTTTGTATAAATTGCAGAGCCAAAGACTTGAAGGATTGTAGTTTAATCAGTAATGAATTCTGGAAAGAAGTAGTAGCAGTCTATCTAAACCACAAAATATTGATAAGACTTGATGATATCGACAAAAGTAATTTCCACAGTCAATACCTTTTCCACAATAATCTAATTAGGTATAAAAATCAGGTATTATATTACAAAAACTGGGCAAATAATGGCATTGTGCAAATTAAGGATATAACTCATGAAAGAGAAAATAGAGTACTGACTTTAGAAGAAATACAGGAAATGGTTGGGCAGAACAGAGCCCTTGCATTGTTTCAGTACAATGCTTTAATTAACTCCATACCTGCGCAATGGATCCAGTGGATCCAGTCAGGAGAAAGAGGATCTGGGACGCTCCCATGTTTTGCCAGTCTGTTAAATACAAAACCTAAAGAAATAAGGAAACTAATTATACCACATAACGAAAGTCAAACACCTACTGCGAGTGCCTTCTGGAAAAGAAAATTCGGAATTGACTTAGACAAATCCACATGGTGTCGAGCTACAGACGTTACAAAAGAGGTAAGACTTAGAGTACTTCACTGGAAAATATTACACAATATATATCCTACTAATATCATGCTTAGTAAAATGAAAGTAAAAGAATCAAACAAATGCTCTTACTGTCCCGACACAACTGATTTTATTGAACACTTCTTCTGCGAGTGTCCAATCGTTTATAACTTTTGGAGATTTATTGAGCAAAAAATTTATTTAGAAACAAATGCACATATTAAACTATCCAACACAGATATATTATTTGGTATTGATAAATCCATTGCTTCGAAGGTAAATTATAAGTGTATCAATTTCATCATATTACTAAGTAAAATGTGTATCAGTATTTGCAAAAAGACGAACTCGGGTATCCCTCTGCAGCTCATTTTTGAGAAAGAATATAATGTCCGAAGGGGTTTAAAAGGAAAACTTCCCCAAGTAAGCGGGAGAGTGTAAATATCATAAGAACTGTGAGTTGTCTATGTACACACTTTTTTTTTTTTTTTTTTTTTTTTTGAAGGAGGGGAGAGAGAGGGGAGGTGGAAAGTTGTATTATCCGTGCGTTAGGTGTTAGAGGGAGAGAGGGGGTGGGGGAGGGGGTGCGGTGAGAGATGGGGGGGGGGGGGAGGGGGGGGAGAGACCGGAGAGCTGTGTGGGTGTATGGATGTGTGGTGTAGGGGGGGGGGGGGGGGGGGAGGGAGAGATCGTGTGACTGTTGTCTCGCTTCTTGGCTTTCCTCATGTCTTCCTTGTAGACCTTTTCTTTTCGCTATAAGGTGGGCTTCATCGGGGGAACAGCTAATTGGTGAGACGACATGTAACAAACCTCTAAATTCATTCAAAAAACGCCGTCTTTGTCCGTATGTTTGTCGATCTGCCTTACGGCCTGTCTGACATTTTACCTGCCTGTATTTCTCTATCTCTATCTCTCTCTCTCTCTCTCTCTCTCTCTCTCTCTCTCTCTCTCTCTCCCCCCATCTCCTTCTCCGTGTCTCTCGCCTTAAGTGTGTATGTGTGTGGGTGGGTGTGTGTATGGAGTGGGCTTTTTTCTTTTTTCCTTTTTTTTTTTTGGGGGGGGGGGGGGGGGGAAGAGAGGGTGAGGTGAGTGAGGATGGTCAGGGGTGGATGGGTGAGAGGGTGGGCGGTGGTGGTGTTGACGGTAGTGTGAGGTGAGGAGCGCTCACGTACATGGGTAGAGGGATGGAAAAGGAGACGGGCAATTGGGACAAGGATATCCTTTCAGGTGTTCACATACGGAAGTGATAGTTTACACATAAAATAATTATACTTTGGTACCGTGCCTTAATATGTAACTATCATTGTTCACATATTTGAGAGGGAAGGGAGGGATGGGGGGGGGGGGGGGGGGGGGGATGAGAGTGTGTGTGTATAACACAAAATGAAAAATTGAAAATAATTTTTTTTTTTTTTTTTTTTTCATCTATGTTGATCTATTTGTACAAGCAACACATTATCAGAGTGAATGTGCCAGCACACCACACATCAGAACATCAACAAACCCAGACACTTTGTATCAAATGCCAAAACACTAAAATCAGCAAAAATATGTCCATTTATGAGAGAACATACAGACTATGCATGGTGTGGAAGAGACTGGTTGGAGAAAAAAAAAAAAAAGAAAAGAAAAGAAAATCACCTAGTAGTGGAAATTGTTCTTTTTTTTCACTTTTTGTTTTTTTTGGCAAATGAAGAGGACAGTGTGAAGCACCAAAAAATGAAGAGGTGGATTTTGGCCCTAGGAAAAAAGAAAAAAAAAAAAAAGGAAAAAAAAATATTACCGCCTTAGGTGCTCCATTGATCCGATAACTGATGCCACAAAAAAAAAAAAAAAAAAAAAAAAAAAAAAAAAAGAGTCGAAAGAAGAAGAGGCGGAGCTGACAACTAAAGAGAACGTGTGTGGACGTGAAGCAAGGTAGACAGGCCAGGTAGTCAGGACCCATACCCCAGATGACAGCGAAGGAGAGTGTATAGAAAGGATACAGCCCATGCTGTGAGAGGTCGCCTTGGCGGCCACACAACGGGGAAAGCCACCAACCAACCTGCACGCCCTCAGCCCTCCAGCCGACAGGAGCTGTGCACAGGAGCTTCAGACTGTTCCCCCTTTTTAGTTGCCTTCAGAGTTATGGGCCCTGGCAGCACTGAAAGCAATCCCAACAGTGTGACGATCAGCTGCAGACAAGGTGTCGGTCTTTTGGGCGGGGGGGGGGGGGGGGGGGGGGGGGGGGAGGGGGGGTTAGAACGTTCTTCTTTTTTTCTCTCTCTGTCTCTGTGTCTCTCTCTCTGTCTCTGTCTCTCTCTCTGTCTCTGTCTCTCTCTCTCGTTACATACACATACACATACACACACGCACGTGCGCGCATGCACGCACGCACGCGCGAGGGCACACACACACACACACATACAAAAGCACTCATACACACACACCCACACACAACTCTCTCTCTCTCTCTCTCTCTCTCACACACACACACACACACACACACACACACACACACACACACAATTAGCTCTTCCCCCGTCGACCCCCTGTCCTCCTCTCCCCCTGTCTTTCCCTCCTCCTTCCCCCAATCCAGCTCCCCCTTTCCCCTTCTCACCCTCCTCCCATCCCGCGTTTTCTTTGTCCCTCCCCTCCCCCTTCCCATCCTTCGTCCCCCTTCCTCCCCTACCCCCAACCCCTGCCACCACCCTCTCCCCTCTTTCCTTCCACTTCCTCCCTTTCCTTTACGCACGAGTCCCTCAAAATGGAGGAAGGAGGGGGGTGGGTACGGAATGGAGTGTCTGCAGTCCAACACTCTCTCAAATGAACTCTTTCAGCCGACAGAAAACACAGTTTTGAATTCACAGGAGCGCCACCGCGAATATATTTCTTTTATTTTTAACTGATTTGTAAGCCTGACGTTGCTTCACTTCACCATGTGGTTGCATTGAAGTAGGGAGGGGAGGGGGAGGGGGGGGGGGGAGGGATTCGCTCTCGATATACCCAGTATGGTGAGAAGTCACCATACTTAATTGGAAGATCAAACAAAATCTGGGGATCCGTATCGCTGACACCAAAGACTACCGACTGCAAAGACAGACGGGACACAGACCGACACAAACACAAACAGACAGGCAGGCAGACAGGACACTCTTTATATACCATAGAAGATAAACTGAACACCCAGAAAAGTATTGGCCAACACATGTAGGTTGTCACTCTTTTAGTCTTTGGAGATTTGACTAAAGGAAATAAATGCTATGCGAGAGGGAAACGAACCGATTTGTTAACATGAAATTTGCTTTGGATCCCACAGGGTTTGGGGAGGCCTATCCCATTGAGAATATCGTTTTTTCTTTGGAGAGGGATGGCTTTGGAAGTAGCGCGCAAGTTTTCCCCTTGTAAGGGAACAAATGCTTGGACATATGCATGATCATGTTCTTCACGAATCTGTTGTTTTAAAATGGACACGTGTTTCGCAGCTGTCACTCCTCTTCAGCAGGCTCCGTAAATGGTAGAAAGGTGTCTCTAGAGGTCACTGAGATCCAACAAGTCTCTCTGTCTCTGTCGGTTTCGCTTTGTCTCTGCTGTCTGTCTCTGTCTGTCTGTCTCTATCTGTCTGTCTGTCTGTCTCTCTCTCCCTCTCTCTCTCTGGCGATTTTTCATGATGATAATACCACGCTGTATCTATAGAACCTTAAGGGTTTCTAGTGACAAAGTCCGCGCCTGAGTCTAAGTCTGAGTTTGAATCTCTCTCTCTCTCTCTCTCTCTCTCTCTCTCTCTCTCTCTCTCTCTCACACACACACACACACACACACACACACACACACACACACACGGGTCGAAACCACAATGAATTGTAAAACAAATGATGAATGTTTTGTGTTGATACGTCTCGGATGGTTATGTTTGAACTTCAAAGAGGCCACCTGCACGTGGCTTGTTATGCTGTAAACATGGAACATACTCATTGTCTCTATTCACACACAAATATTACGAAAAATGTAAAAAGGTCATACAGGCATATACACACTTATAAATAGCCAGCCTGTGTCCGCTCTGGTCAGTATGGACAATTTTCACCACCTGCCACCAGGCCATAACAATAACAATGGCAACAACTAGAACAACAACTCTCTCTCTCTCTCTCTCTCTCTCTCATTACCCTCTTCCACCCCCTCCATATTCCGTATCCCCCCTCTTTTTTTTTTCTCCCCTTCCTAAAGATATCTTATCACCCATTGATCATTTCCATTCTCTTCCAGTCATTATCATTACCCACACCCCCACATACAACTACCCACTCATAACTACTATCATCACCATAACCACCCATTAAAAGCGTTCATTTATTTATTCATTTATTTGTATCTTTTATATTTTTTCTTTATGTACTTATTCTATTGTATTTTATTTCATTTATTATCTATATATTCATTTATTTATTGTTATGATTTTTAATCCTCCCCCCTCCCCCCCCCCCCCCCCCCCCCCCCCCCCCCCCCCCCCCCCCCCCCCCCCCCCCCCCCCCCCCCCCCCCCAACTGAGCACCATAACCATAACCATAACCACTACCATCACTAAGATATAAAACTATTCTTCAAAACAAGCTACAAACCCATCGTTTCACACCCCCCCCCCCCCCCCCTCCCCCCTTCACTACTTCCTCTCCCATGATTCCCTCGTTTCCGTCCGGCGGCCATTTTACCGGTTTACTCCAACATGACCAGATAAGTGGTTTCTCGTTCTCCATTTACGTTACTTGTTTTTGCCTGAAGAAGACCCAAGAGGTCGAAATGCGTTATGTCTTGTCCTGTACCTTGTTTGTCTATGTCCTTGGCGGTAACTAACCTCTTCTGTTTCTGAACAGAACAAAAACACAACCAACAACAACAACGAACTGGCATATCATAAACTATGAATACACACACACGCAAAAAAAAAAGCGTGAAAGAATTTCCTGGAAGAAGATGGGGAAAATTGTCCCTACAAACAAAGACGACAATAAACATTTACACGAATAGAAAAAAAAAAAAAAAAAAAAAAGTCGAAGTGATCAAGTGACCACTACAAACAATTAAGAGAACTTCTCACAGGAGAGGGAGCTAACTGAAACTGAAAGCGCCTCAGGTTTTCGTATGGGGGACGAAACCAAACAACATGCATACAAAGTCATCATGAAAAAAAACGCATGGAGCGTCAGATGAAAAGTTCAAATTGAACTTGGGTACATTTTGCGTAGCTGGTAGTCACTAATAATGTGCGACATAAAACGAGTTGTGTGTTTTGTCACAGGAAACGTACGGCTGCCCCATTTTATCGTTAAATAGGGTAATACAACAGACAGCTGAAACTCGAGTTTTCAGACACAGAAGTATGAAATAGAATAAGCAAGGAGAAGGGAGCGGTCTGACATCAATGTCAGCTACTACACAGTCTCTTTCCGGCGATTTGTCCACCTGTGGTAGAAAATCATAGATCCTATCAGTGTCTGTGTATGGTTTTTCTTTTTTCTACATTCTTTCAGACATATACTCTCTCCTTCCCCTCAAGCAGCCCTCCTCCCTTCCCGTCCCGTTTTCTTCACATTTTCATACTGGCAGTGGTGAAGGAAATTGGTGGAGGCAATTAAAGGCGGGAGGAGGGGGAGGACCTAGAGGGGTGAGGGATAGCAGAAGAAGAAAAAAAAAAAAAGAAGAAAAAAATGGTCCACGGCTCAGATATCTTGTGTTATGTAAAGAGCTCACACACACACACACACACACACACACACACACACACATTTATATTTATATATATATATATATAAAGAGAGAGAGAGAGAAGAGAGGAGAGAGAGAGAGAGAGAGAGAGAGAGAGAACGTGCGTGAGCACGCACACACACATTCGTACACACATTTATAGATAGCTGTGTGTTGTGTGTGTGTTGTGGTGTGTGTGTGTGTGTGTGGTGTGTGTGTGTGTGTTGTGTGTGTGTGTGTGCTCGCGCGCATACATATGTGGAACCAAACCCTAAACTTTGGTAATGTTGCGTACGTAACAGTAGTCTCCCAGAAACTGCTGTGGCATTTGGGGGGGAAAAAAAGAAAAAGAAACATGCAATATCCTATGACTATGTGCATTCCTCAGGTCAAGACATATGAAGCCACCCATTATCTTAAGTTAAACAGTGGGATTCTCGTTGGCCCCACTGATTCAATAGGATTGTGAACTGATCAAGCAAAAAAAATGTGACACAGTCCTACTTTTGTGCTTGATCCGATCTATATGTTATTTACAACAACAATAACAACAGATAAACAGACAACAACAATAATAATAATAATAATGATCATTTCTGGCGCTTAATCTCAAATCATCAGCCCTAAGCGCTTACAAAATACAGAATAGGTTACAGAGAACATAAATGAAACCAAGAAGAAGATGAATATTACAAAAAGTACCATGCACCTACAAACAAGATGCATATTGACACACACGCACGCACGCACACAATCAACAATCAAACAATAACAAACAAATAAACAACAAACAAGCAAACAACAAACAACTAACAACAAGTTTTTAAAGGATGGAGCGGGAGGAACGGCATAAAGATGGCATCAAAATAGGGCAGCAGCAAAGCATCCAAATTTACCTTCCACACGGAAGGTACAGGTCTGCTTCTTTATTTCTGGTATGTGAAACATACTGCATGTGAAGAGCCCTGCATCCGCGCACGTGACCTCTTCCATGGTGACATTTAAGGCCTTGTCCATCACACCGCCAGTCGCCGTCATCCTTGGCAAGGACATCTCAAGTCCTACTGTATTTCTAGCCGAGAACACGAAGGTCTCAGTCTTCGCACTGCCGTTCACTTTCCGCGTCATCCAGACGGACACGAGGCGCTCACTGTCCTGCCAACCCTTGGTCTCACACCTGAATGAGACGCTACCCCCGCCGCGCTCTAGCTCATCGTGTTTCAGGACCAGCCTTTCTGGCTGTACAATAGTTGTGATGTTAGCAGCAGAAGCATCTGAAACATACACACGGACAAACACAAAGATTTGGTCCAAGCTAAATTGAAGACGGGTGTGGGGGTAGGGGTGCATGGGGAAGGTGGGGGAGGTGGGGGGGGGGGGGGGCGGTGGGGAAAGGGGGTGGACTCGGGAGGGGGTGGGAGTGAGGTCGCGGGTGGGGGGTGGGGGGAAGGGAAACATGTTGTGAAGCAGTACTCAGGACACATCCCCCCACCCAGCTGTTTAGATTCACTTGAAAGAAATTCGCGATAACTGAATGTTGCAGGGTGTGGTTTTCGTTTATTTTTTGTTTGTTTGTTTTGTGACGGTGCTTACCATTGTCATGACCCTCCTTTTGTGGTGCTGTATATTCTTGATTTGCGTTGTTTTGTTTTGTGGAAATCTACAAGCAAAAGTTTTAAAAGTTTTTGTTTGTTTGTTTGTTTAAAGAACGCTGTTGTCAGAATAAAAACATTTTCTCTCTCTCTCTTCCCTCGAATCTCTCTCTCTCTCTCTCTCTCTCTCTCTGGCCCTGAGGAGCAAACTGCAGGATGTTTCTCTTTGTGTTTGTTGCTGCTGACCTGCTGTGCTGTGGTAATGTGGAAGCGAATCCTGGATCCTGGACCTACAGATGGTGCGTGCCACTCACAGGAGGAACCATCATAAGATTGAGAAAAGTGCATTGTGCATGCTACTCAAAACGAAGGTGAAAACCTATCAACAGTTAGCGACCTCGGTACTAGAACTGAATTGTGATGTTGATGATGACGATGTTTGGAACACATTATCACAATATGATGTCATGTATCATTTTGGTAATTCTCTGTGGAATTTATGTTTTATGCTCAATGTTTGATAGCCAATGGTCGTGGTGAATGTGATTGTAGCGGTGATCTTACATGTCTCTCCCCACGGCTCTCGCATGATTGATCATGCCGTCGTGTTAACGGATAGGTTTTCTGCACAACACTGTAAACTGAGTCTTAGATTTCGCTCTGACTCCTGGCCTTTGCCTGTGGAACTTCGATGGACGCATGCAGGACGCAATGTTGACAGACCACTGGTCACGGAACCTAGTACTGAAGATAAGTTTATATGGTCTGATCAATTCCTTCATATTATCAAGCGGAAATTACAGTCACATGATTTTGAAGACAGCTTACAGAATGTTTTCCAAACGCTGGATTCTACTGTGTATGCCTCCACTGAACTGTTCATGCGTGCTCACAGCAACGGGAAATAAGAAAAAGACGAACGACTGGTTGACAAAGAATGTCATCAAAATGCTGAGGTGTTATTATGAAAATTCAAAAGCGCTTCTAATAAAAGACGAACACGAACAGGAAGCAACAACAAAAACAAGAACAAACAAAAAAGAAAGAAAGAAAGAGAAGCATACATTAAAGAAAGAAAAGAATATACATTCATCACTAAAGAGGAAAACAGATGAATTTAAGCAACGGGACTATGTTAACTTAAACAATCGTTAAGTGATCCAAAATTATTTTGGAAACAATCATATCGGTCTGTAGGAAGACGAGCATTTACAACTGAATTGCAACCGAACAATCGTATGATAATGTCCGTAATGGTTCGAAGATTGGTGCGTCATCTACTCCAGAGGAAGACGTTGAGGTTAACGAAGAAAGTGAATTAAGGTTCTGCTCAGCATTGGTAGTCTCAAGATCGGAAAAAGTGCTGGTCCTGGCAATTATCAGTGTGATTAAAGATGCAAGTGAGGGGAAAAAAAAAGTTTTAATCGTGATTTATTTCAATTAACTGTCCGATCTCCGTGTTTTTCCAAACAAGACGTCAAAAGCTACAGCCTGCCAGATAACAATCGTGGCACCGCCTTAACAAGTGTTGTAGTAAGGCACCTATTGTAAATAAACAACTTTTACTTTCGGAGTGAACACAAACAAAAAAATTGTAGAACAGGCAGTATTCAGAACAAGCTATAGTTCTGTATGTTAAGTTTTCACCCTAAACGCAAACACTGGTTTGTGGAGTTCAGAAAAGCTTACGACTCTCTGAATATAAACGCTCTGTGGGCAGTTTTGTGAAAATGCGGTGTAAATGGAAAACCTAAAAAGCATCACGAAGAGTTTATGATTCTGTGTTAGTTTAAGTACAAGATAATTGTTGTTATTTTGATTACTTCAAATGTTCAAGAGGTGCAAAACAAAGATGTCTACGTAATCCCCTTCTATTTTCCTTTTCCATTAATGATTTGCTGTTGATTTGTCTAATAATGGAAAGCAGGACATCTAGCCTATTGAAAATATTCCTGTTATTGTTTGCCAATAATGCCATTTTCATTATCTGACTATATTACAGAGATTCAGAGTCAAACTGATAGTCTTAAAAGAGCAGCACATCGATTACAATTAGTGCTCAATTTACTAAAAAAAAAAAAAAAATGTAATGTGTGCCTTTTCTCAGATTTTTATAGGTGGCTGTTTGAGTGAGAGAGAAAGATGGTTCTATAGGAATGATGAAGTAAAGGTAACTAACACGTACAAATCTTTTGGGATGGTCTGTACTTCTGGGTTCAGCATTAGCAATGTTTTGTTAAATGCATGTAATAAAGCAACAAAAAAGTGGCGATGGGGGGTTGGGGGTGGGGTGGGTGAGGGGATACTCCAGTCTCAGAGAATTACTAGGCCTGAGGAGACTAAAGTTAGATTATATTCAGACCTTGCCTCGTGTTCGGAATTGCTGGAAATGCGTATTGATGAAAGAGTGAGAGAAGGCGCAAACAATCGACACTATGCGCCACACAGAATATCTGATACTTTGGACGAAAACGTCTTTGTCTTTGACTCAATCAAGAGCGTATTGATACTTTCCCCGCAGCTCAAAATTTCCCTTGCCCGATACTCCCCCGGCTCAAAATTTCCCCTGCTCAAAATTTCCTTGCTCAATATTCCCCCTGCTCAAAATTTCCTCAGAAGGAGGAGTATTGAACAGGGGGACTTTTGAGCAGGGGAAGTATGGAGCAGCTACAAGAAGGGGCGTATTGAGAAGGGGAATATTGAGCTGGGGGAATACTGAGCACGGGAAGTATGGAGCAGCGACAAGAAGGGGGAGTACTGAGCAGGGGGAATATTGAGCAGGGGAAGTATGGAGCAGCGACAAAAAGGAAGGGGGGGGGGGGGGGGTAGTATTGATCAGGGGGAATATTGAGCAGGGGAAGTATGCAGCAGCGACAAGAAGGGGGAGTATTGTGTATAGGGTATATCGAGAAGGGGGAGTATGGAGCAGTGACAACATGGAGTATTGAGAAGGGGGAATATTGAGCAGGAGAAGTAAGGAGCAGCGGCAAGAAGGGGAAGTATTGAGAAGGGGGAGTATTGAGAAGGGGGAGTATGGAGAAGGGGGAATACTGAGCAGGGGAAGTATGAAGCAGCGAAAAGAAGGGGGAGTATTGAGAAGGGGGAGTATTGAAAAGGGGGAGTATTGAGAAGGGGGAGTATTGAGAAGGGGGAGTACCGAGCAGAGGGACTTTTGAGCTGACCGAGTATCGATGCACTCCCGACCAGCCAACTCGTTCGAAGCCAGTTTAGTGACTAGGTTTCAAAGTGAGGTGACTGCAGGCGGAAATTGAAACCTTTTAAAAGTAATTTTAAGTAACTCCGCCGATTAACATGATCAAACAAATTACAAAACAAAAGACGCGTTTCGACCGCTTAGGTCTTTCTCAAGCAAGATAAAAACAGCATTTAGGACAATGAAAACGAAAAACGAGCGAGCAAGATCTTGCACCGAATTCGAGAAGATGAGTAATCGCTCGTTCTTCCGTTTTCATCGTCCTGAATGATGCATATCTGCCTGAAGAAGACCTAAGAGGTCAAAACGCGTTGTGTTTTGTCTTGTAGTTTGTTTGTCCATTTTAATCGGCGGATTTACTTAAAGTTACTTTTAAAATCAGTTTAGTGACGTCGAACTCAACAAGAGTAGACGGTCATTGTCAAGATGTGGTGGAGCGTTTCCTCTATCCTAGATCGCAAATGAAAATTTCTAATTTCGCAAATCGATTTCGAGATATCGGAAGCGATTCTGTAGTTCATGTTTACTATTTTCAAACATTGATAGACATTGCATAACTAATTTGCCTTTTTTTTCTGTTTAATTAACACAGTTATGATTCTATGGGATTCGTTGCCAACTTCTATTGCGATAGTACGAACATTTCACAATTAAAAAAAAAAAAATCAGATAAACGTTGAGAAGCATTTTGCTTCCAGACTAATCTAAGTATTGGAAAATGGTCAAACCCAGTTTTATGCTGCGCACCCTCAATATACAATACCCCGAAAAGTGTGCTTTAGGGCAGGCAAAAGACTGTGTTAACTATACGCCATGGCATGTGATATGTAATAAGACAGGATATGATGTAGGATAGGATAGGACATGATATTGTATGCATGATATGACTCAGACTGATATGATATGGTATGAAATGCTTGATATATGATGCAATACATATGATATATATGACATGATACATGATACAATACATATGATATAGGATAGGATAGGATAAGACAGGTCACGATATAATATACAATATGATTTGATTGATATATGACATGACATGACATAACATACTATGATATATGATATGATATATGACATAATATGATATGTATGATGTAGTATACGATGTGATATGACATAATATGAAATGATATGATAAGACATAGTATTATATGATAAATGATGTGATGTGACTGTCATCAGCCTCTCAGAGTACTTTCAGAAAATTTTCCGGAGGTGGGGTGGGGGGGGGGGGGGGGGGGGGGGGGGGAGGGGGAGGTCACGTACATGTAAAACATGTGCGACCTGCTTGAACTAAAACCTCTTTATATTTGTCATTTACATGGGACACAGAAGTAAATCAAAAAGCCTCACGGTTGAAAATGGTAAATCTCCATCCATCATCCTTCCGTGTTGTTGAACGGTAGGATCTAGATCTAAGTCCGTAACTACTTTCTGGAATAGACTTCAAGTTCCAGAAGTGTTAGACACAACTTGTATCAATCAACACAAACCAAACAAACGTAAACTCACATCTGTGGAGAAAAGTGAGCAGCAGTAACGAAAACAGTATCTGATTCTCCGACATACTGATCCATCAAAACAATCCTCCTCCAGGAGATGAAATGTCGCTGTCATGGAATATGGCCCCCATTCTTTAAGAAATTCCTACGCGTTTAGGCTTAATGCGGAAATACACACAGAGCCTCGCAGCCAAGCTTAGATTGAGTTTGTTCGGATTCTCACACCGATTGCAACGTTCTTCAACAACGATTGCTTGTTTTATGTTCAATGAAGCCTTAATGGCGACGTTCAGAAATCCACTAAAACAAGCTGGCTAGATTTAGAATAAATCACTGCATTTATTCCTAAAGATGGATTGCAACGATCTCTAAAGCAATATATATATATATAAAGGATAAAGGCAATCGCCGAAATATTGCAGTCCGGAAAAGTGTTGTTGTTTTGTTTTCTGTGTATGATATATATATATATATATATATATATATATATATATATATACTGTTCCGCCGGACGAAAGGGATAAACAAATTACAAGACAAAACACGTCGCGTTTCGACCTCCTAGGTCTTCTCCAGGCAGGTTAAATATCATTCCGAACAATGAAAACGAAATGCGAGCAATCACTTTATCTCCTGAAATAGGCACAAAATGACATTTCTAAACAATTGACATAGACACGGTCTAATACAAAAACGAACGTTTACGATGTTAAGTACTTTAGATAGTCCAGACTGTTTCTGTGTCGGTTTCGCATTGATCCATTCTTGGGATGTTATATCGGCTTTATTCCGGAAAAGAGCTCCTGTTCGAATGTGCAGTATGGAATGACGTCTAGATGTAGGTGCGTAAGGAAATGCATGTAACGTTGCAAAGAAACGATTAACGTTTTCAGTGCAGCTGCTTCCGAAGATTATTTCAGAAGTAAAGATAGCTTTTTAGCTTAGATGCTCCCACGTCTTTTGATGCATGAGGCAGTCAAGGCGCTCCACTGTGCACGGTCCTCAGCCAATCTGCTGGTGTCACTCCATCCTCTGTCAACGAGTCTGAGGTATCTCTCCACTGTCTGTTGCCAGCTCATCCTGGGTCGTCCTCTTTTTCCCCAGCCTGCTGGGATCCATTTAATGGCCTGGTTTGCAGGTCTTGAAGAGGGTAATCTCAAGACATGACCCAGCCAGTGGAGGCGCCGCCTGCAAATGACGGTTGACACGGGGAGCTGTTTGGATCTGTCCCTGACCTCTTCATTTGGTAGAAAGTAAAAGAGACAAAGATCAAAATCAGGGGGGCAATTGACAAACGTGTATGGTAACTCTTGCTTTCATGAGTGGGGAAAATTGTTTAGAGAGCCTCCTCTAGGTTTGAACATTCTAGGCCTGACGTTTTCTCTCGATCTCAGGATGAGATTGGTGTCTGGACCTTTCGCTGGCACGTAGTAAGCTGGAAGGTGAAATTACATCCATCCACATACTAAACAAAACCGTCCTTGGCTAAACATTTACCAGTTTTTGGTTAATCAAACAGAAATAAGCTATTTGCTCACCAGGGCCTATACTTCACTTGAAAATACCCCTGCAGCGACAACCAACTCCGAACTACATAGCATCGGCGGACAGACGATTTCCTCCGACCAAATTGCCATACATAAAACGTCAGTCAGTGAAAACGAAATGACGTTTTGCTAGTGACACAGCGAAATTTGACGTCATGCGAGGAACAAGTTCCAGTTTCTCCAACGTTGGCCATCGACAGACAGCTAACGTTCGCAATCAAAGTGACGCATTCCCACCGATGTTACAGTATTTGATCGGGCCCATCCACTTTGTTGAACTCAGACGTAACAAGTGGGAAGCGCGAACTATCTGAAAGAGTAGCAGTCAGTATCAGGAGCTATTTGATTACTGGTTCTTCGTTTTCGTTGTCCTGACTGTTGCTTATCTTGCCAGGAAGAGACCAAAGAAGTCGAAACGCGTCGTGTTTTGTCCTGTAATTTGCTTTTTTTTCCACTTTCGACCGGCGGAATTTCTTTTTCCTTTCAGGTTTTTTTTTTTTTTTCCTTTTAAGTTTATCGTAAAGGGGTCGTACCGTGGGACCCAAGTCTGTACCTCCATCCCCACACTCAGCCCAGCCCACCTCTCCACAGCCCCTCCTCCTACGCTCCCCTCCTCCCTCAGCCACACCGTCATGCCTCACGTTTATGTTTCCTAGCAACTTGGTCTCTGTTTCCCCGGTCTGTATTTCCACAAAGTCTGTGTTCTCACCAAGTCTCTGTTCCCTCAGGGTAAGTTTCCCCCCTGAGTCTTCGTTCCAACCAGGTCTATGTTCTCTCTGGTCTATGTTCCCTGCGAAAGCTACGTTTGACCAGATCTGCGTTCTCCTGAATCCCTGGTCTATGTTCCCTTTTG
>CM065748.1:20352456-20374956 GCA_033310375.1 Conus canariensis
TTACTTCTTCAAACATACTTTTAATACAACGAAAGAACTTACCCTTGATTCCATTCTTGATCCCTAGAAATAAAATGGAATGCCTTTTCAAAGTCCACGAATTACACAGAGCAGTAAGTTTACATTCCGGAATATCACAAAACATAGCATACTTCTCTACATTATTAGCATATGAGGTGGGGATTTCTATAAATATTCTAATCATCATCGTCATCGTTTACAAAACACGAAACACACTCATTTGACACATTATGAATTGCATGTTCATTTGGCACATTGACACACCAGATACCACCCACAGCCCGTTCAACCTTCGAGCGGTACGTGTTCAGCACAGGACTATCGTGCACGCCTGGTGCACCTCACCACAGTTCACCGGCCCACTCGATCTTCGCGTTCGTTGTATCGCCCCCCCCCCTCCCCCCCCCCCCCCGCCCCCCCCTCCCACCCCCTTCACAGCATGCGGTGACCTTCTATTTTTGATACCTGTTACAATTTCTGGGCAGGACAATCTTGAATTACAAGACCGGCCGCATCTTCATTTAAGTGGGACAAGATTGTCGCAGTCATCCAGACCAAATTTAATTCCTTCGACAACAAGAGAGAGAGAGAGAGAGAGAGAGAGAGAGAAGAGAGAGAGAGAGAGAGAGAGAGTTCCTTAGTGAGGGACTGGGCCGGACATAAGAGAGACAGACAGACAGACAAACAGACAGACAGACAGATGGCGGCAGAGAAGTAGAGCCACTTCCTTCAAAAAAAAAAAAAAAAAAAGAAAAGAGAGAGAGAGAGGGTTACATAAAAAGACTAGTTTGGACATTAGAGAAAGACACACAGACAGACAGACAGAGGCAGAGAAGTATAGGCGCTTCCTTAAAGAAAGAGACGCAGACACAGACATTTATTCGTAAAGGCCATAGCCCCTCAGAAGGGGGTAAATAAATATCAAACCGCGCAGTTTAACCCATTTAACAAGATTAACACATATTTACTGTCTTAACGCATCATTTCGCATTCTAAACGCTTTAAACAAATACAAAGCGAACTGTTTAATAGCGTTTTCGTTCAATGATGATGACATTCACATAATCAGTTTGAACAGACAAGGTTTTCTTAAGTACTTAGGTGGGATTAAATTGCTGTCTGACAACTTGTAGTTCAGGACAAAAGAGAACAAAATGAATCTCAGTTTCATCATCTTCGTGACAAAGCGGACATGTAAAATTACGATCATTCACCGTCCTGTAACGGTTAGAATGTACACAAATATTCGATACACCAAATCTGAATTTTGTGACAGTATATTTGATATGTCTGTTAATCTGGATAGACAAGTACCTTGGAATACAATGTGCAGGATTTAATACTCTGTAAATATCAAATCGGTGACTGTCATCAACATGAGAATTCCATCTTTGCCAGTTACAATCGATTAACCTTTGCCGAAACACACGGATAAAACTATGTATGTCATCTGCACCCTGATTCTCTCCCAAAAAAACAAAAACACAATTCGTACAATTTCAACCTTAGTATAGAAGCCTAACTGCTCTTTCCTCTAGTGTCTGTCTAGCTGTACTAACATTTTATACGCTTTCTGTGGCAATCTTTCAGGTGACATTCGGGTTATTTTTAGCCAGTAACGAATGCATCTAACCACTGAAAGTAAATGAATTGAATATCTGTTCGTCTCCCCACAGATCAGGTCATTTGGTGTTCGTAATGAAACACTGAGAAACTTTTTTCAATGCGTACAAGTGAATCTTTTCATTGTGTATAGAGGCAGAATCGAGACCCCATAACTCAGCTCCGTACTGTACCATGGGTTGAATCTGAGAATCGAAAAACATTAAAAACAATGTCAGAGATTCGTTATTGAGCAGAAGCAGTTTCTTTAGGATACAAAGTAAACGTTGTTTAGCTGTGGTTACAAGATCATTGCGAGCAAAACTGAAACTTAAACGGGCGGAAAAATATATGCCCAAGTACTTATAAACATTCACCACTAGCATAGGTATTCCATTATAAATCCATTTTCCCGTGTAGCAAGATATCCACCTTTCCTAAACACTATAATATTACTTTTTTGCTATGTTTACCTCCAAATGGAGAGATGCAATAGCTCTTTCTGAACTGTTGAACTGATTTTGCAGATCGACTATCGTTTCTGATATTAGTACGACGTCATCAGCTAACAGGAGGATGAAAATCTCCAAAGCATCATTTAAAAACTGAGCTCCGTGCCTACTGTCATGTTTTGCTTCGAAAGTGAATTCTTTAATAGATATAGAAAAAAAGAATGGGGCTACAAACATCTCCCGGTTTAACTCCCAACGTACAGTTTATGTAGTCTGTTAGAGATGATCCACATCTCACTTTCCCTTTTACAGAGTTATACATGCTCAAGATACATCTATATAATTTACTTCGGTATCCATGTTTAACCAAAATTGGCCACAATAAACTTCTGTTTACAGAGTCAAACGCTTTTTCAAAATCAATAAAAGCAACAGACAATTTTCGATTTAAACAGAACTGTGTTTGAACAAAGGCCATCAAAGTAAACATGTGATCTATAGTTGAATAGTTTCGTTTAAATCCAGCTTGGTATTCGCCTATGATATCATTCCCTTCGACCCATTCCTGAAGTCTTCTATTAATGATAGCACTATATAATTTGCTGCTAATATTGTACAGTGAGATTCATCTGTAGTTTGGGGGGTTGTTAATGTCACCTTTCTTCTATAATGGGAGAACAATCGACTCAAGCCAACTTTCAGGAAACACACCTTTATCAAATAGAAAATTCATAAATTTTGCTGAAAAGTTCACCAAATCAGATTTACAAGCAGTTCTTATTATTTCACCAAAGATCCCATCTGGACCCGCAGCTTTACGATTCCTCAGGTTACTTAAGGCCAAAAATACTTCTTCTTTCGATACTGAGCGATTTATATCATTATAGTTGTATCATTATATTTTCTTTGTCCATTTCTCGTCCTTTCGTTTTTTTCCACTGGCTCAACTCTACTTTTCTGACATCTTTTAAATCGGTCGACCAGGGAAACCTTTCTTTTCCCTTCAAATCGACACAACAGATAACCTACTGTGTTGTTTTGGAGCATACTAGGCGTTTGCCTACGGTTCTTGATTAGTTGAGGATTGTTTTTGTAATGAGATGGGTGGTGGTATTGGGAAGTGGGATGTGCAGGAAGAGTGAAAATATGATTGGATGCAATAACAACAACAATAGTAATTATAATAACAGTGAGAATAGTGGTAGAAGTAGTTGTAATAACAACAAATAACAAAAACAACAGGAATAATGATTATCATTCAACAAATTCTCTCTGACACACACACACACACACACACACACACACACTCTCTCTCTCTCTCTCTCTCTCTCTCTCTCTCTCTCTCTCACTCCCCCACCCACCCACCCCCACCCCCTCTCATACACTTGAGAAGAGTTATCTATAAGTGTTAAATGGCAGAACAGACAACAAAATAGTTGCAAAGGCAAGCGACTCGTTTATAGCAATGTCTTTTAGCTATACAAAATGAGTGTTGAAGGAAGACTGAACTGTTTTGGCCACTGGACGATAGTTTTTATGTAGTTCTCACTATCAATCGTGTCAAAAAACATGTTGTCAGAGGGCAAAGAAGAAACTTATAAAGTTTTGCTATCTAGACTTAGTGGATCCGAATTATTAACACAGAAAATTAAAACATGTTCAATGTAGTTTTGTTGTCATCAACAGGAGCAAAGGACTCCAACATGAACGGCCGTGGAAAACGGAGACCAGCGCAAGTGAACTTGGAGAATGCAGCTGAAAGGAGAGTTTTGGAGGAGTTTTTTTTTAATTCTTCGCACTCTTTTCGTACTCCCAGTGCTCATAGAACAGCAAGCACTTTAGAATGGGAACGAAGAAATGCTGTCTGTCTGTCTGTCCGTCCGTGGTCAAAATGTGTTCCACTCGCTCCGGACAAAACTACTGGGCCAATCTTTCTGAAAATTTGTAGGTATGTTCATTATGGGTCACGGATGATGCCCGATGTTTTATTTTACCGTTGTATCTGTTACTAACAGCTGTAACGGCCCATAACGGTTTTTCTTCTTTATGGAATATCTCGGAAAGTACTTGGCCGATCTTTCTGAAAGTTTGTACGTATGTTCATTATGGGTCACAGATGAGACCGATGATTACCAGAATAGCCGTTACTAACGGCTATAACGGCCCAAAACGGTTTTTTTCCCTCTTTATGGAATATCTCGCGCGTATTCAAGATAAACTGGGAGTACGTTTATATGTTTTGCATCTTGTTCTTCTTTCTTCTGCGCGTCTAGTGTAGTTAGTCCTATGCTTTCGCAGTTAAGCGTCTGTCAGTTGAGTTACCTGTTTTCTATGAGATGGTTACGGATTCAGTGTCTTCATTCACAGAATGTAGTGTCTTTTCCAGGTTTAGTGTCTCTTTTACTGTAGGGTTTTAGTGTGTTGTTTCCATGGAATTAATGCCCCTTCATTCACAGGCTTAGGTGACTTCTTTCTCAGGGTTTTGAGTCTTACTTTCAAACGTTTATTCTGTCTTTCATATGATAAACATACCGGCTGCTCTGGGTTCCTTGATCAGTGGTTTGTGGACCATGGGTACAAACAAAAAAGGGGGGTACCAGAGGGAATATTTTCAGGAAAGTGGACTCCAGCTATGTAGCAGGTCTCATAAGTCAGAGATCTTGAACATGGACGCATGTTTTCAGATCCCTTGAAGGCTGAGCTGCAGAGTCTTTGAAGTAGTCCTTGAATCTCTACCTGAGAAATATTGCCAAGTGCGCACCTGGTACCTCCTGATCCGAGTGTCCTTTGATCCACAGACAGCCTGACATGGTAACCAGAGTCAACGTGAGGACCCTTTAGGGTTTTAACGCACACCGTTCATGAGATTTTGTCGTGTGTGTGTGTGTGTGTGTGTGTGTGTGTGTGTGTGTGTGTGTGTGTGGTGTGTGTTTGTTTTTTTTTTTTTTTTTGTTGTTGTTTTTTTGGGGTGTGGTGTTTTGTTTTTTTGTTATGTTTTTTTTGGGGGGGGTTTTTCATGTCCACTTCTCGATGGGTGAAAGGACTCTTTTTTTTCTTTCAAAACAAAAATATCTTTCCGGGTTTGTTGTCTTTCTAGTGCTTAAGTTTTATAAACATCGTTTTATATTTTTGCCAAGGTTTGATGTGCTTGTATCGGTTCGAGCTTGTGTGAGGTATGTGCGCGCGTGCGTGCGTGTGCGTGCGTGCGCGCGCACGTGTATGAGCGCTCCGCGGCCGCGCGCGCGCGGTGTGCGTGTGTGGTGTTGTGTGTTGTTCTCTTCTTGTTTGTTTTTTCAACATTTTTTCTTATGGTTTAGTGACTTGTCCGGTAGAATTTAATCAGAAGCTTTGTGTTTGGCAGGTCAGAGGGTCGACCACTCCCCACGCATCACTACCATTGTACCAGAGGACCACAGCGTTACAGTGTCCTGGACAACCAATATCCTCAAAATGGCCAAGCGACTCCCAGGATGTTTGCCTAGCATGTCAACGAGTTCAACACGGGCTTCCTTATTAACATCAGTTACACTTTCTTTTCCCAAGGTATGTTTTGCATCGTAGGTTTCGGTGGTGGTGTGTGTGTGTGTGTGTGTGTGTGTGTGTGTGTGTGTGTGTGTGTGTGTGTGTGTGTGTGTGAACCTCTTTTCTAGGCTTTTGTGTGTGTGGTTTTTAAGCATGATGTTTTTTTTCTTAATGGTTTAGCGGCTTGTTCAGCAGAATGTAATCGGAGGCTTCGTGATTGTCAGGTCACAGGGTGGACCACGCCCCACGCATCACTACCATTCTACCAGAGGACACATCCCACCATTCTACTAGTGGACCGTCACTACTATTCTATAGAGGATCACCGCGTTACAGTGTCCTGGGCAACCTACATCCTCACCAAGGACATGCGAACCCTGGGATGTTACCTAACGTGTCAACGAGTTCAACTCGGTGGCACTGCTGCCTTCCAGAGAATCCATTTCCAGGAGATGCAAGAAGAAGCGGGAGCTCTACTGTACCAACCGACCGCAAGAACGTCAGGACGCTCCCACAGAGGCGAGGGGCGGAGCAGACGGGAAGCCTTCCTCAGGAGAACAGTGAAGAAACCCAGCCACCTCTCTGTGATCAACAGAGAGCCTTCCTCAAGAGAACAGTGAAGAAACCTAGCCACCTCTCTGTGATCAACAGGGAGCCTTCCTCAAGAGAACAGTGAAGAAACCCAGCCACCTCTCTGTGATCAACAGAGAGCCTTCCTCAAGAGAACAGTGAAGAAACCCAGCCGTCTCTCTGTGATCAACAGAGAGCCTTCCTCAGGAGAACAGTGAAGAAACCTAGCCGTCTCTCTGTGATCAACAGAGAGCCTTCCTCAGGAGAACAGTGAAGAAACCTAGCCATCTTTCGTGATCAACAGAGAGCTCCTAGGAAATGAAGAAACTAGCCATCCTCGACAACAGAGAGCCTTCCTCAGGAGAACAGTGAAGAAACCTAGCCATCTCTCTGATCAACAGCCTTCCTCAAGAGAACAGTGAAGAAACCTAGCCATCTTTCTGTGATCAAAGACATCAGACAAAGATATGACTGCTTCGCCATGTTTTTTTTTTTTTTTTTTAGAAAGATATGGAAGCAAACACGGCAGTAAAAGTACCGGGGGGCCTGATCTCTGTCGAGGACAACAGAGCTGCTGACAGGGAAACACACAGCCGATGACGTTGTAGGGGCACAGCAAGGACCACTTTGGTGCCAGAAGAGAGCGGAGAGAGAGCCGAGATCGACAGACCAGAGCACAAGTCAATCGGACAGAGATCTGACTCGCACCGTGTTTGTGTTAGTATGTATTAGTGTGTGTGTGTGTGTGTGTGTGTGTGTGTGTGTGTGTGTGTGTGTGTGTGTGCGTGTGCGTGTGTGATGTAATGTAATATGATGTGAAACAGATCTTGCAAAACCACCTTAGTATGAATTGATCGAGGTTTAGGGGGACTATTTTTGTTTATATTTGTTTGCTGTTAACGGATATAATTTTGATGTTACGGCCCTGATATGATCCCTTACAGTCTTCTGGCCTGTTGGCAAAATGACAAACAAAATTAACCGTTGGTACTACTCCACACACAAACACACATGCGCGCGCATACGCGCGCGCGCACACACACACACACACACACACACACACACACACACACACACACACACACACACACACACACACACGTACGTAGGTTGTGTTGCTGTCGAATGTTTGCAAGGGCCTATCTTTGGTACGCCATTGCAAACATTTCAGTAACAGAACATATTGTAGACTGGAGATATATAGCGTGGTTCATGTGTATCTATTTCTAAATGAGCTTGCATGAGGGTTTTGGTTTGTATGTCTGTGTGTGTGTGGTGTGTGTGTGTGTGTGTGTGTGTGTGTGTGTGTGTGTGTGGTTAGGTGTGTGTGTGTGGTTAGGTGTGTGTGTGTGTGGTTAGGTGTTTTGTGTGTGTGGTTAGGTGTCTGTGGTTAGGTGTGTGTGTGTGTAGTTAGGTGTGTGTGTGTGGTTAGGTGTGTGTGTGTGTGGTTAGGTGTGTGTGTGTGTGTGGTTAGGTGTGTCTGTGTGGTTAGGTGTGTCTGTCTGTGGTTAGGTATGTGTCTGTGGTTAGGTGTGTGTGTCTGTGGTTAGGTGTGTGTGTGTGTGTGTGTGTGTGTGTGTGTGTGTGTGTGTGTGTGTGTGTGTGTGTGTGTGTGTCTGCGGTTAGGTGTGTGTGTGTGTGTGTGTGGTTAGGTGTGTGTGTGTCTGTGGTTAGGTGTGTGTGTGTGGTTAGGTGTGTTTATCTGCGGTTAGGTGTGTATGTGTCTGTCTGTGGTTAGGTGTGTGTGTGTGTGGTTAGGTGTGTATGTGTCTGTGGTTAGGTGTGTGTGTCTATGGTTTGGTGTGTGTGTCTACGGTTTGGTGTGTGTGGTTAGGAGTGTGTGTGTGTGTGTAAAATACATCCTGTTTTAATCCATCCTTTTTCCACGTGTGTGCAGACTTTTTAGTGCACTTTTTAGTTAGTGTTTGATAGTATGAATATGGACATTTTACAGCCCTGAAACGACCCCTGAGGTGTGAGTTATAAGATAAATAAGTTTGAGTAATGATTTTTTCTGCTTTTCATGCCAATGATTAATTACTCCACGCTGCTGCCAAATGTATGCAAGGGCCTATCATTGGTACGCCCTTGCAAACATTTCAGTAACAGAGCTTAATGTGATGAATTGTTGATAATAGCTGGGTTGATTCTTGCTATGATGTACGTATGTGGAGGGGTTGGTGACTTGTGGTGTTCTTGTGCGTGTGCTTATATGCAGACGTTGGTTTGTATGTCTGTGGCTTGGTGTGTGTCTGTGGTTTGGTGTGTGTATATGTGTGTCTGTGGCTAGGTGTTGTGTGTGGTTAGGTGTCTGTGTCAGTGGCTAGGGTGTGTGTGTGTGTGTGTGTGTGTGTGGTGTTGTGTGTGTGTGTGTGTGTGTGTGTGTGTGTGTGTGTGTGTGAAATAGATCCTGTTTTAATCCATCGTCTTTTAGCATGTATGCAGACTTTTTAGTGGACTTTTTAGTTAGTGTTTTACAGTACGAATACGGACATTTTGCAGCCCTGAGACGACCCCTGAGGACTGTGGGCTATAAGATAAGTTTGAGAAATGAATTTTTTTTTCTGCTTTTCATGCCAATTGATTAATTACTCCACGTTCCAGTAAATGTTTCGTGTTGCTGCCAAATATTTGCAAAGACCTATCTATGGTAGGCCGTTGCAAATGTTTCAGTGACAAAGTTGAATGGAATTGATGAGATACATAGCCTGCTTGTGTAAGTTAGTGTGTGGGTGTGTTGGACAGTGGGTAGGGTTGTGGTGTGTGTGGGTGTGTGTGGTGTGTGGTTTTGTGTGTGTGTGTGTGGTGTGCAAGCAGGCGTGGTTAAAAATGTATGTGTATCGTGTGTGTGGGTAGGGGGGGAGGGGAGGGGGGGCAGTGGATAGAGGGTGAGTTTGAGTCAAATTATGGTATAAGCCGCCTGCGTTGAATGACACTTTAGGAGACTGTTTTTTTCTGTTTATTTTTTAATAGAATTTTTTCTTTCTGTTGTTACAGCCCTGATGTGATCTCTGAAAGTTGGTTGGGCTGTGAGAAAAATGACCGAGAATGTATGAAAATCTTTTCACATTTAATGTCCGTTCATTACTATATAGATATATAAATAGATACGTCTGTTTGTATATCTTATATATCTCATTTTCCCCTGATGAATGAGTTGTGTTGCTACCAATTCCTTGCAAGAGCCTATGATTCTTACGCTATCGGAAACACAAGATGTACAGTGACGGGTTGTGGATGCATAACTTGGTTCGTATGAGGTTAGGATGTGCAAATATGAAAGAGAGGGCGAGTTGTGTTTTGCGTGTACGCGTGCTTGCTTGTAGGTGTTTTGCATGTTTAGTGGTGTGTGTGTGTGTGTGTGTGTGTTGTGTTATGGGGGTGCTGGGCGGTGGACGTGCACGTGTTTGTGTGTGTGTGTGTGTGTGTGTGTGTGTGTGTGTGTGTGTGTGTGTGTGTGTGTGAGAGAGAGAGAGAGAGAGAGAGAGAGAGAGAGAGAGAGAGAGAGAGAGAGAACTAGATCCTGTTTTAATCCATCCTTTTGCACCACGTATTGATCTTTTGGGAGGGGTTGTTAGTGTTTTACGGTACTGATGCTGGCATTTACTAAAGCCCTGAGATGGCCCCCCTGAGGTCTGTGGGACTGTAAGACAGATATAAGTGAGTAATGAAGTTCTTCCACTTATTATGGCAGTTGATTCACTACTCTGCATTGCAATGAACGGGTCGTGCTGCTGCCAAATGTATGCAACGCCTATCATTGGTACGCCATTGCAACATTTCAGTAACAGAACTAACATGATGAATTGTCGATCATAGCTGGGTTGATTCTTGCTGTGATGGGCGTATGTGAACGGGCTGGTGACTTGTGTTCTTGTGCCTGTGTTTTACATAGAGGCGTTAGTTTGTATGTCTGTGGTGGTGGTGGTGTGTGCGTGTGTGTGTGGTTTGGTGTGCGTGTGTGTGTGGTTTGGTTTGCGTGTGTGTTTGGTTTGCGTGTGTGTGTGGTTTGGTGTGCGTGTGTGTGTGGTTTGGTGTGCGTGTATGTTTGGTTTGGTTTGCGTGTGTGTGTGGTTTGATGTGCATGTGTGTTTGGTTTGGTTTGCGTGTGCGTGTGGTTTGGTGTGCGTGTGTGTGTGGTTTGGTGTGCGTGCGTGTGTGTGTGTGCGTGTGTGGGTGGTTGGGGGGGGGGGGGTGGTTAGGCGTGTGTCTGTGGTTAGGAGTGTGTGTGTGGTTAGTGTGTGTGTGTGTCTGTAGTTAGGAGTGTGTGTGTGGTTAGGGGGTGTGTGGTTAGGCATGTGTCTGTGATTAGGAGTGTGTGTGTCTGTGATTGGGAGTGTGTGTGTGTGTGTGGTTAGGTGTGTGTGTGTGTGGTTAGGTATGTGTGTGTCTGTGATTGGGAGTGTGTGTGTGTGTGGTTAGGGGTGTGTGTCTGTGGTTAGATGTGTGTGTGTGTGTGTGTGTGTGTGTGTGTGTGTGTGTGTGTGTGTGTGTGTGTGTGTGTGTGTAAAATAGATCCTGTTTTAATCCATCCTTTTTAGCATGTATGCAGACTTCTTAGTGGACTTTTAGTTAGTGTTTTATAGTATGAATATGGACATTTTACAGCCCTGAGAAATCCCTGAGGACTGTGGGCTATAAGATGAACAAGTTTGAGTAAAGATTTGTTTCCGCTTTTCATGCCAGTTGATTCATTACTCCACGTTCCAGTGAACGTTTGGTGTTGCTGCCAAATGTTTGCAAAGGCCTATCTATGGTAGGCCGTTGCAAATGTTTCAGTAACAAGGTTGAATGGAATTGATTGGAGATACATAGCTTGCTTGTGTAAGTTATGTGTGTGGGTGTGTTGAACAGTGGGTATGGCGTGGTGGTGTGTGTGTGTGTGTGTGTGTGTGTGTGTGTGTGTGTGTGTGTGTGTGTGTGTGTGTGTGTGTGTGTGTGCACAAGCAGGGGTCGTTGGGAGTATCTGTGTGTGTGTGGGGTGTTTGGAGGGGGGTGGTGGAGAGAATTTTGATGTAAGCCGCCTGTGTGGAATGACATTTTAAGGGACTGTTTACGTTGTTTTTTTCTGTTTTTAATAGAATTATTGTTTGTTGTTACAGCTCTGTGACCCCTAAAGGTTGGTTGGGCTGTGAGCAAAATGACCGAGAAAATAAAAATGTTTTTACTTTTAATTTCAGTTTAGTGCTCTGTGTGTGTGTGTGTGTGTGTGTGTGTGTGTGTGTGTGTGTGTGTGTGTGTGTGTGTGTGTGTGTGGTGTGTGATCCTTTTTCAATACATCCTTTTGTTGCATGAGGGTTTTTTTTTTTTTTTTTTTGGGTGGGGGGGGGGGGGGGGGGGTTACTATTTTACAGTAGTGATGTGGACATTGTTACAGCCCTGAGATTGACCCTCTGAGGTCTGTGGGACTATAAGATAGAAAAAAACAACAAATATTTACTACTCTTCCTTGAAATAACGAGGTCTCGCTGCTGCCAAATGTATACAATGGTCTGTCATTGTACATTTCAGTAACAGAACATAACGTATTGAATTGCCGATGATAGCTGGTTTGATTTTTCCTATGATGTGCGTATGTGAACGGGTTGGTGATTTGTGGTGTGCTAGTGCTTACGTGTAGGCGTTGGTCTGTATGTCTGTGGTTAGCAATGTGTGTGTGTCTGCTTATATTTGTGTGTGTGTGTGTGTGTGTGTGTGTGTGTGTGTGTGTGTGTGTGTGTGTGTGTGTGTGTGTGTGTGAGAGAGAGAGAGAGAGAGAGCGAGAGAGAGAAATCGTGTGTTACTCCGTCCCCCCTTTTTTTCTTTTTAGCATGCATGGAATAACGTTTTAGAGTGCATTTTTTTGTTTTTGTGTTTTATAGTATTGATGTGGACATTGTTAAAACCCTGAGATGACCCCTGAGGTCTGCAGGGCTATGAGACAACGAAAAAGTAGAGTAATAAAATGTTTTCTCTCTTTATGCAAGTTATTGATTGCTCCACATTTAAATAAATGGGTCGTGTCGTTAACAAATGTTTGCAAGGGCGTATTATGGTGCAAACGGGCAGACATTTGGAAATGTGTATGTGTGTGGTTTTGTGTGCGCGTGTGTGTGTGTGTGGTTTTGTGTGCGTGTGTGCGCGCGCGCGCGCGTGTGTGTGTATAAATAGTTCATATTTCAAATTGTTAAAGGGTATTTGAAATTGTCACTTTTTTTTTTTTTAAACATTTAATCTATTTGAACGTTGTATCAGTCCTGGTGTGATCCCCTGAAGCCGAGTTGGTTTTAAAGAAGACAGTAATGAACCCTTTGCGCTGTGTAAGTTATGACATACATTAGAAGTGTTGTTTTGTGAATGGTTGATCTATATTACAAAAGAAGCACAACGCATCGTGTGGTGTTTACATAATCGGTGTGTGTGTGTGTGTGTGTGTGTGTGTGTGTGTGTGTGTGTGTGTGTGTGTGTGTGCGCGCGCGCGCGCGCGCGCGCGCGCGAGCGTGTATGTGTGTGTTGTGTGCTACAACAAAATTGAATCGTTGAAAATGGAAATTGAGAATCGTCGCGAAGACGCAGAAGTTCCCTTTACAAAACGGATCGGTGTATGTGCCTTGTATTTTAAGAATGGATCAAGAATGCAAACCACCTTGCAAAGCGAGCACTCAGCTCTACACATCCCTAGACGATCAAAGAAATGTCAAGGGATTCATTTCTGTGAAATGCATACCACAGATCAATATCGGTCTGACGTACGGTTTCAGGTTTTTTGTTTGTTTTTGTTTTTTTAATCACGACCTGATCAGCTCAACATATACTTCTTTATCCAGGATACAAAATGTTGTGAGAATCTGTCAGACCTCTGTTACGTAAAGATTGTCACCCGCGATCTTCTTCTGCGTACGCAGACTGATACTCCTGCGGACACTCCCTGTATAGACAGGCAAGTATTAATCCCATCTGCCCAACGAAGGGAGTGGAGCTTTGGGTGTATGACGGTTTTTTATCCCGCCATTAAGGCAGCCATACTCCATCTTCGGGGAAGGTGCATGCTATGTGTAACGTGTCATCATCCATACCAACGGCCAAATTGGCATTCTCTTCCGAAAGTTGGTGATGGGATTTTACGTGTGTGCAAGATGTCATGCGTGCGTTCACATACGAAGCCTCGGTTTATAGTCTCATTCGAAGGTCTGTATGGGAAATGGAGTCAGAACCAGTGTTACCTCCTAGGGAAAAATCCCCCTGTACCGAAACGGCCCGGCGGAATTCGAACCCGCATCCCTTGGATTACGAGTCCGGCGCTCTACCAACTGGGCTATTCCGGCCCCCGTCACCCGCGATCAAAATGTGACCTCGGGTGATAAACTGCACCCGCACTGTGGTACAAAATGTCACTCGATGGCTTCAATGGATGCGTATCTGAGATTGTTGCTCAAATTTCCTGACCAGCCCTGCAAGTGTCTGTATTTCGCGGGCCCGGTTAAAGCCGGGACGTATTATGAAATCATGCTCTAAAGCACAGCCCTATCATGCACTCACGGATCACAAGAGAAACCCGTAGCGTGTTCATCATGCTCATCCTCATCGATCAGCATAAAAAGTCTCGGATTCTGTGGTCGTTCATGCTCCGCTTTCATGGTGACCCTCGGTTTAGATTTCCTCTCTGTGTCTGTGCCCTTGATGAGGTTCTGCGGGAGTCACCAGTATCAGATAGTTCATGGTGACGGAGCAATCATTGTCGTCAGCAGGGGCTTAGTAGGAAGTGACCAGCGTATGGTGGATCCGAACAGGTTCCTCTGAACATCACTGAAGGAGGTGCTTGTCTCGTGAAGGCTGTGGCTGTGGACAGGGAACCGGAATGAGTGGCGAGGATGAGGTGCAGGAGATGCAAAAGAAAAATGTCACTTGGATGACATTTTGTACCGGCAGGTCACATATTCCTGTCTCCTGCACAGCCAATTTTGTGAACGTACGATTTTTGTCAGGTCTGACTTGTCACTGGGGTTAAGTGATCTAGGGGTAGAATGTACAAAAGAGTACTGCGCCTAACTGACAATAAACGGCGTGCTTGGATTAAGCTACGCACACACGCACACGCACACGCACACGCACGCGCGCGCGCGCGCGCGCCACACACACACACACACACACACACACATCAAACCAAATCAAATCAAATCAAATATAACAGTTTGCGGAAAAAGTACTGCAATATCAGCATAACCTCATACAGGCGTGTTTCTGGGGACTATTTTTTCCCCACTAATTAATGTGCGTCATATATATAGATCGTGATGTGGAGATTAGAGCAAGAAATGGCATCATGAATCACTCGCATACGCTCGGTTTTTTTCTTTTTTTTTTCTTTTGCTCATATTTTACATATAAAGTGGCATAGGCATGATGTGTAAACAGCACTAGTCCTACCCATACACCCTCTCTGCTCCTCCCTTCACTCCGTGGGCAGCCACTGGGGCACCGCCCTGGAGAACACTTCACCAGCTTCCTCCAGTACAGTCGGTTGTGCTGTGTGCCAAAGACATGAATCTGAGCGATTTCTTTTTTGTTTGCTTTTTTTGTGGGTTTTTGTTTTTTGTTTTTTTTTTGGTTTTTTTTGTTTGTTTTTTTTTTGTTTTGTTTTGTTTTGTTTTTTTTTTGTCCACTCTGCAATTTCGTCCTTTTTCTTAAATGAACTGCATTGAATCTCTTGAAGAGATCATCTACCATTAGTATCAAGAGAACGAAATATGTCATGAACAAACCAGAGGCTTCTGAAAACTAAACGCAGCACTTCAGGACTACAATTTCCTCTCAAATCTGTTAGAAATTACTTAGAAAAAGCATGCACAATAAATGTATAAAAAAAAATCGCAAACAAAGACGTGAACTCGGCAGATATCGCGTCAGCGCTCACGACCCAAACAGAGAAAGAGGTCAATACATGAATTCTAAGAAGACACAGAATGCTTAGTATGTGGAGTGGTCAAAACTGGAGACTCATTTTTCTACACAGCTGTGCCAAGTACGTGCTAGTGACGCAAGAAGAATGAATTAAAAGTCATCTCATTATGTACTAGACCCAAACTTGCGAAATTAATGTCGTAGTGAAATTCTATGCAACGACGGATCAAGAATTCAAGTTGCGAAATATTTCCATGACTGCATATACTTCAAGAGACAATTACGTTTGACATGGTTCGTGAAGAGCCATAAGTCCTGGTTCACGCATTCAACTTGGTCTGTCTTTGTGTTTGTTATTCCTGCATTGGATCTATAGCCCCCTTAGTGTTCCCTCGAGAAGTTTTCTCTCTCTCTCTCTCTCTCTCTCTCTCTCTCTCTCTCTCTCTCTTTATCTCAACCCCTATTATCTTCGATTGGAAACACCATAGAATGCAATATGTAATTCGTAATGTAAAAAGGAAGTATTATATAACGTAATATGTAACTTGTAATGTAATAATGTAAAAAAAGAAGTATCATATAACGTAATATGTAACTTGTAATGTAAAAAGGAAGTATTACATAACGTAATATGTAACTTGTAATGTAATAATGTAAAAAAGAAGTATCAATAACGTAATATGTAACTGAGAAAAGATCATAGTATATGTAACTTATGTAATAATGTAAAAAAGAGTATCATAACGTAATATGTAACTTGTATGAAAAGGAGTATTACGCTTCAGCTCAGCTTTCTGCCCCCCCCCCCCCCCCCCCCCCCCCCCCACACACACACACACACACCCATCCCCACCGACTTCTGAATGAGACCTGTTGCTGAGGGCAACAAGCTTGCAGGACAAGCACGAGGACACAACGCAGAGAGAGGACCTTCCTGTGTCCACTTTCCCTTCGTGGGGTTCTGGTCAGAGGGCGAGGCAGCGCCTTGGAGTCTACTGACCAAGGAGCACACCGGGATGAACAACGCAGAGCAAATACAGCCCCGCTGTCATTCCTGCATGCCCCGTTTTGTGAAAGGCCACTGTTGATTTCTGTTGATTTGATGGCGTCTAGTCCATTTTCGAATCTCTCTAACTTTGTCCACTCCCCCTCCTCCCACCCCCCCCCTCTCTCTCTCTCTCTCTCTCTCTTGTCTATGTCTGTCTGTCTGTCCGTCTATCTGTCTGTCTGCCCGTCTGCCTGCCTGTCTGTCTCTCTCTTTCTCTCCCTCTCTCTCCCACCCCACAGCAGGGGTGTGTGTGTGTGTGTGCGTGTGTGTGTGTGTGTGTGTGTGTGTGTGTGTGTGTGTGTGTGTGTGTGTGTGTGTGTGTGTTTCCATTGCATGCTTTCAACGAATAAGAATTGTTCCATTTTTACTGGCAATTTGTGCCCCAGGAAAAGAGCGTTGGATGAGCACATCTTGCATATGTTCGATTGTTTTAGCCAGAAAAGGAATGGGTTTCTTCAAGATAAAACAGGTTATTGTAAACATAACTCATTTTGGCAAGGACAAAAATTGCAAATACGATCAGTTTTTGTTGTGGAAAAAGCATGCATCTCTTTTTTTGTATAAATTAGTTTCACATATTTTGACTGGACAATTTGTGCCAAAACATTATTTCTGTAGATGTTTCCTTTTTACTCTAACATATCTTCCTGAAAACAATTTTGTGCCAAAACAGTACATCTGTTGATTACAGTGTTTATCTTTCTGAAAACTGAAAACAATTTTGTGCCAAAACAGTACATCTGTTGGTTACAGCGTTTATCTCCTGAAAACTGAAAACAAATTTGTGCCAAAACAGTACATCTGTTGATTATAGTGTTTTGGCAAGAAAATTAAGCAGTACATGTGCCGGTATACTGTTTTGGCACCCCCCAAAAATTGAAATCGTAACCATGTTAAAATCCAAACGTCACTCAGAACTTTGTCGATGTTAGAGATATCAAGAGAATTGACACAACGAGATTATTTTTTTAGGCATGCAGTTACATTAAACACCTGAAAACGTGTACCTGAAGATATACCGTTTTGGCTCTTCTACGCCATCGAAGCGTTCGGTATAAGGCCTGTTTCAATATAGCTGGACTGGAACCCAAGTAATAAACGTCTGTAGACTTACGTCTGTCAAGTTGAATTCGTGTATGATTCTGACTGAATTCGAAAACTATAACTGGGGAGGAAATATTTGATTTATAATTATTCCCTATGCGAAGGGTAGCCATACTTTAACAAACTGGGTTTTACCCTTTATATTTAAGCTATTTTTCGGCTGGATGTTTGTATTTAACAATGAAGAAAAAAAAAGGGGGACAGAAGAAAAAGAAGGAGACAGCAGAAGAAGAAGAAGAAAAATTGTGAAAATAGAACAAAACATGACCAAAGTTAAATGAATTGAAATAAACTCCTCTCTCTCTCTCTCTCTCTCTCTCTCTCTCTCTCTCTCTCTCTCTCTCTCTCTCTCTTCGTTGCTTGTTGGTAGCTCTCTGTCTGTCTGTCTGTCTCTCTCTCTCTCTCTCTCTCTCTCTCTCTCTCTCTCTCTGTGGGGGGGGGTGAAGGAAGCGATGATTCTTTCTCTCTCTCTCTCTCTCTCTCTCTCTCTCTCTCTCTCTCATTTGTAGCTCGGCTTGTCATCCGCTCATTAAAAACCCCCCCAGAGCCAGTGTGGAGTGTGCTACATCCGAAGCATCCGGTCCCTACAGGGCTCTAAGGTTGCCCAGACGACAAGGGCAGAGAAGGAGGCAAGCACTGACAAGACGAGTGATCACCCGCACGAGTTCTCGCCCCTGACAAGTCCCTGGAGTCGCCCCCAAAACAGCCCGGGCTGCGAACTCGTTGTCCGCCAAGGAAAAAAAGACAGGCCGCTAGATGTCGCTCAGGTGGTCCGCGCGCGCTAATTACCATGTGGAGTACCGGCAGACCGCACGTGCACACGTGCTTGTCAATTGTCCGTCTGCTCTTTTCTTTTTTTTTTTTTCTCTCCCTTTCTTTTCTATTTCTTCGTCTTGATTTCTCTTTCCCTCTGTTTTTGTCTTTCTCTCAGCTTCTTTTTATTTCTAGGTTGGCGTTTTCTGTGACGCCTGTGACAATGCCGTTGGTGAGGATTATTACGTCATTAACGGGCCCCTAAAAGCAAGTGGTTTAACCGCTTATGATCAATCACCTTGTCAACACTTGCAAAGTGGATTATCGACACGTTGTGGGCTGACGAGAGAGAGAGAGAGAGAGAGAGAGAGAGAGAGAGAGAGAGAGAGAGAGAGAGGCTATGAATTATCTATTCAGCAGGGTTTTAGAGTATTTCTCGTCGAGTTTTTTATTTAGAGAGATCAAGAAGGAGAGGGGCGGGGGAGTGGGTATAAATTACCGAGTCGAAAGGATTTCGAAATATTTCTCGTCTACTTTTTTATTATTTTTGTTTGTTTGGGTTTCTTTCCACTTTAAAACACACACACACACACACACACACACACACAACACACACACACACACACACACACACCACACCACACCACACACACACACGTACACACACAAACACACACATGCGCACGTGCCCTCCCGCTGCCTCATCTCTCTCTCTCTCTCTCTCTCTCTCTCTCTCTCTCTCTCTCTCTCTCTCTCTCTCTCTCTTTTCTTATAAACACCCCAGAAACAGTCGCGCACGCATACGGATACATGCGTGCGCGCACGCACACCACACACACACACACACACACACACACACACACACACACACACACATACCATCACCACCACCACCACCACCACCACCACCACAACCAACATCACCAACGATATGCGTGCTAGCATCTGGCGCGCAGGCAATGCATAGCAGAACAGGACTTTGTTTGGCATTGTAACTGTGTACCTCTGTATCCACACTACAGATGGGGACTGCAGTCATCCATTCTGTTGTTGTTGTTGCTGCTGTTGTTTTCACAAAAGTAATAAAGACAGTGGGGAAGAGGGGCGGGGAACCAGGACTACAGCGATGAAGTCCATGGGGAGTTTGATTACCAGCCACAAGGTTACGCTGGCCTTCGTTAGGGTCCGATGGATCCTGGATCCGTCCTGTGATCCGGATCCGTGCGACGGATCCTTACCAAACTAATGATCTGAGTGTTGAGCCACATTCCACGTTGCCACTAAGTATCGTTAAAACTGATTTTTTGTTTGTTGGTCTGTTTTGTTTTTGTCATCTCTATAGGATGGCCGAGAGCTCTTCAGTACAAATAGCTCTCCCGCTTTCTGTAAAAGCTGTGCCAGTAACTTCTTGTTTTCTATGACTCTCTGTGACTGCGCTTTACACACACACACACACACACACACACACACACACACATATTTTTTTCTTTTTTTTTTTTAAATTGTCGTCTGTTGTTTTTCTGCCTTCGTGGGTCATTTATCTATTCTCGTTATGGAAAGCCTTTTGCGCTTTTTTTTTTTTTTTTTTTTTCTTTTTCATTTCAATTCAAATCAAGACAGGGCCAGCTTTTTTGCTCGTAGTTGCAGCCCGTCGCCTACGTAGCGAAAATCGTTTTTACACAATGACCAGAGTCGACGTTAGTTGCTAAATCTGCGGCGTACATTTGCCCAGGTGTTTTTTTTTTTTTCCCCTGTATATTTAGGGTGGCATTCAACTGCTTTTCATTGATTTTTCAACGATTTTTTTAAAAATTAAATCTGTTAGTGAAAAATTCAAGGGAACACCTAGCGCTTTCCGCAGACCCAGGTTACATCTGCTATGAAGATGACAATAGTGCAGTTTCCATGCCATGATCTGTTTCTGCCGTTTTTTTGTTTTGGGTTGTGTGTGTGTGTGTGTGTGTGTGTGTGTGTGTGTGTGTGTGTGTTGGTGGTTTGGTTTTGTTTTTTTTTTTTTGAGGGGGGGGGGGGGGGGTAGTTTTCTTTTTCAGGATACGGATTTTTTGTATTTGTTTGTTTCTTTGTTGTTGTTGTTGTTGTTGTTTTAATGATTCGACCTGCACAGAGTGTGACCTGTTTTTTTCCTATGTACGCTTGGCAGCCCTGAACAGGCTGTGTGTGGTCAGCTGATCCACGACGATAGTTGAAAACAAAATAATAAAGAAAGAAATGATTGAATGAATAAATAGATAAATAAATGAATAAATAAACAAATAAGTAAATGAATAAATAAATAGATAAATACACAATTAGATGAACGAATAGATAGATAAATAAACTGGTAGTTTATATCCATAATCTTGCTGACAGGAAGACTATAGATTGACCCGATTAGCACTTTATCAGGGTGACGATGAAAACGCCATTCATTTATAAAGACAGCCGCCTGAAGTCGGGGCTATGGGCGCGTGTATGCAGTCACCTGCTGCAGTCACATACAAGTGTCTGAATGTCCATTTTGGCTCTTTACTTACACCTGTGCAGTATAACTGTACGATACGTAGTAAATATGTGCACACGTTGACATAAGATAACATACAACCTACATACTTGCATGTATTAAAGACGTGCATAGGTTGAGGAAGGGGGGGGGGGAGGGGGGAGGGAGAAATAGACGCGTGATGAAATTTGCAAGGGTTTTTCTCTTCTTTTTTTTTTCTTTTTTTTTTGTGAAAAAAGGGAGGTAAGGGTAGTATTTTACATCTTGTTTGCAGCATTGTTAAACAGGTGGATTAGACTTGAAGGTCGCGACGGAAGTTGAGTGCCTCACATGAAAAGGGAGAGAATTCCAAAACCGTGAGCCTTAATCGGACAAGAAACGGTAACTGGGAGATTTATTGCGTTTGAAGCGACGCTGACGTGAAGGTTGTGAAACCTGAACCACAATACAACTCGACAACAGTTGTGGAAAGTGCCATCCAATTCCTCTATGTTGTGTTTGGGGTCAGCTTTCACAACGTTTTTTACAATGCAGTGCAATTAATTGTAATGGAAGGCAATGGGCTACGTATCATGTAGTGCAGTGCAATGCAATTCAATAAATTATAGTTGAGTACAGTGGACTACAATATCGTATAGTGCAATGCAATACAAATGCAGTCGAATAAAATGAACTACAATATCATGTAGTGCAGTAAAATGCAATACAATAAATCGTAATGGAATACAACGGACTACAATATCATATAGTGCAGTAAAATGCAATACACTATATTGTAATGGAATACAATGGACTACAATATCATATAGTGCAGTAAAATGCAATACAATAAATTGTAACAGAATACAATGGACTACAAAATCATGTAGTGCAGTAAAATGCAATACAATAAATTGTAATGGAATACAACGGACTACAATATCATATAGTGCAGTAAAATGCAATACACTATATTGTAATGGAATACAATGGACTACAATATCATATAGTGCAGTAAAATGCCATAAATAAATTGTAATGAAATATAATGGACTACGATATCACGTAGTGCAATAGAATGCAATACAGTCGAATACTATGGACTAGAATATCATGTGGCACAGTACAAGGCAATACACTAAATCATAATGGAGTAAATGGACTAGAATATCATGTAGAGCAATACAATGCAATACAAGAAATTATTAAGGAATACAATGGACTACAACATCGTGTTGTGGTAGCACAATGCAATACAATAATTCACGGTGGAATACAACGAATTGCAATGTCATATAGTGCAGTACAATGCAATACGATAAATTGTAATGGAATACAATGGACTACAATATCATATAGTGCAGCAAAATGCAATACAATAAATTATAATGGACTACGATATCATATATAAATTGTCATGAAATACAATGGACTACAATATCATATAGTGCAGTAAAATGCAATACAATAAGTTATAATGGAATACGATATCATGTGGTGCAAAACAATGCAATACAATAAATTTTAGGCGAGTACAATGGACTACGATATCATGTGCAGTACAATACAAATCAATAAATCATAGTGGAGTACAATGGACTACAATATCGTAAAGTGCAATACAATGCAATACATAAAATTATAATGGAATACAATGGACTTCGATATCATGTGGTGCAAAACAATGCAACACAATAAATTGTAATGGAATGAAATGGACTACGATATCATGTAGTGCGATACAGTGCAATACAATAAATTGTAATGGAATACAATGGACTACGATATCATGTAGTGCAAAACAATGCAATACAGTCGAATGCAATGAACTACAATTTCATGTAGATGCAATGCAATGAATTATAATGGAATGTAACGGAATGCAACGTACCACAATATTATACAGTGCAGGACAACCTGAGGCAGTATCATTCAATGACGTGCAACGCATCATGCAGTTTAACGCTGTATACTACAATCTATTGGAATAGAGTGCATTGCGATTAAACGGAATGCAATAGATGCTCTATGATACAAAGTAGTACATTAGGGACAAAACACGATTTAAT
>CM065748.1:20384956-20389956 GCA_033310375.1 Conus canariensis
GTCCCGTGAATGGAGGTGGGTGAGAAGAGGGATAGAAAAAAAAAATCACTAAGAAATACAGTTAATTTGAAAGGGAGGTGACTGCAGGCGGTGACCGAAACAACCTTCAAAGAAAAATTACTACCCCACCGATCAAAATAAACAAACAAACAAACAAATGGTTTGTCTTCTAATTCGTTTGTTTCTTTCGTTCTTTGGCAGAGTAATTTTTTTTCTTTTAAATCCGTATGAA
This sequence comes from Conus canariensis, assembly GCA_033310375.1. Lineage (NCBI taxonomy): Eukaryota > Metazoa > Mollusca > Gastropoda > Neogastropoda > Conidae > Conus > Conus canariensis. The sequence goes on from CM065748.1 coordinate 20,385,189, forward strand.
AGAGAGGAAGAAAGCAAAAAAATAAAATAAAATAAAATAAACACAAGCAAAATCAAGCTGCAAAGTAACCAATGAAATAGAGAAGACAGACAAGTACATTTGGACTAATATATTATCTTCTTCAGGCGAAGTAAACATGACAGCAAATCTTAAAGAGAGAAAAGAGACGAAGACAAAACAAAGGAAAAAAAAACCCATGAAGGAGAAGAAGAAGAGGAGGAGGAGGAGAAGAAAGAGGAGAAGAAGAAGAAGAAGAAGAAGAACGGGAGGAGGAGGAGGAGGTTAAGAAGAAGGAGGAGGAGGGAGAGAGAGAGAGAGAGAGAGAGAGAGAGAGAGAGAGAGAGAGGAGAGAGAGAGACAGAGACAGACAGACAGACAGACAGACAGACAGACAGACAGAGACTGAGAGCGAGACAGAGACAGAGACAGACAGAGAGACAGAGAGAGAGCAGGGGTGGAGACAAACAGACAGAGGGACGGAGACAGAGACAGACAGACAGACAGACGGACGGACAGATTCATGGAGAGAAAGAAAGTTAAGGAAACTTTACTCCTGTAAAACGATATTAATGGGAGATAAGAGAGAGAGAGGGGAAACAGTTCAATCTGGCAAAACTTGTATTTTAGTGGAATGTTGCAGTTTTCGTCCTCTTTGTCTTGCTTTGATATATATTCCTTTTTCCCCCTCCTTTCGTCTGTTTCTTCTGAGAATTATCATTCTCAAGTGTGGTTGAACTTTTCTGTGTTGTGGCCGACCTTTTCAATGTTGTTCTTATTGTTTGTTTATTTGATTTGGTTTGGTTAGGTTTTTTTTTTTTTTTTTTTGGTTTGGTTTGGTTGGTTGGTCAGTTGGTTGGTTTTCTTTTCCTTTTTGACTTTTTTTTTGTTTTGTTTTTGTTTTGTTTTGTTTTTGTTTCGTTTTGTTTTGTTTCAAGTTGTTCTTGTTTGCGCGCGCAGTCGTGTGTGTGTGTGTGTGTGTGTGTGTGTGTGTGTGTGTGTGTGTGTGTGTGTGTGTGTGTGTTTAAACTACTGCGTATGTGTGTGAGGGTTGTTTTTTTTCTTTCACAATAGATGTTAGGTTAGTACGTTCGAAATGGCATTGTGTGGTTATCCATCTATTTGTCTGTTTATGTGTGTATGCATTTATTCATTTATCTATTCATTTGTTTGTTTGTTTATTTTCTTGCTCCAGCTCCTTACTGCAGTTACTTCATCTTCGGCCTGGTTCTGCGTCGCAATTTAATCAATAACGCGTGTTCTGTCTGTCTGTCTGTATGTATGTATGTATGTATGTCTGAAGTCTGTTTTTATTGTTCTTTCATTCAAATTCATAGTTTTCGTCTGAGCATTTCCAAATTTGGCATGGTGACTCATTAGCATTCCGAGAGGGTCACGAGCGAATCGTCTTTGTGCCAGAAAGTCGCGTCAGGCGTATTTTCAGTGCGACCATAGAACGAAGCGTAGCGATGTAGGGATTCCAAGCGAGTCAAACAATCTTCGCTGTTGGCGTTCATAGAGATCAAAAACGTCGTGCTTATGTCAGACAGAATATTTCTTATTTGGGAGCGCGTAAGATTGAAGATTTGGAGGTTCGTGGTTTAATCCTTGGTTCCGCTACATTTTTTTTCTCCCTTTGTTTGTTTGTTTGTTTATTTGTTTATTTATTCCTCAGAGAGACAGACAGACAGACAGGCACACACACACACACACACACACACACACACACACACACACACACACACACTCTCTCTCTCTCTCTCTCTCTCTCTCTCTCTCTCTCTCACACACACACACACACACACACACACGCGCGCGCGCGCGCGCGCGCGCGTTCGCACGGACGGACGGGCCGGTAGAGACAGACAGACAGACGGACGAAGACAGGCACAGACAATGATCGGAGAGTGCGAGGTGTGTCAGAGAATTTAAATGGTCTGTATGTTGCCATAGAAACTGAATCATTCTATCCAGATTTAGTTTCTCTGGCGCGATGTACATTCCTTTTAAAGAAGGAAACCGTTCAAAACGTACGTGTCTTTTCTGGCTTGGATTCGATCGCTCATTGTCGCCTACAGTCAGTCATAGGAATGAATTGGTTAGGTCGATTTTCACATGCAAGGTCAAGAATAAAGCCGGGAGTGGGGTGGAGGGGGGAGGGGGGTGGCGGAAGAAAAAGAAAGAAAGAAACAGATCCATAGACACAATCAGATCGATCCTCTCTCTCTCTCTCTCTCTCTCTTCTCTCTCTCTCTCTCTCTAAACCATCCCATATTATTTAGACCTTGTATTGCTTATGTCATCCAAGCGTGAAGATATTGTCAAACAGCTTGCATTTACTTATTATAAAGCATTTAAAATTCGATCTGAATATTGTGCATGATTTTGTTATCAATTTTCCCATGTTTTTCAACCCATTTCCATTTGTCGATAGTGAACATTCCCTGTGCCTGTATTCTATGTTGTTTATGCACCCTCTTCAAAGGGGGCTATGGCCTTGTTGAATAAATTCTCTCTCTCTCTCTCTCTCTCTCTCTCTCTCTCTCTCTCTCTCTCTCTCTCTCTCTCTCTCTCAAGGATAAAAACGACACCGCTTCGCAAGCCAGACAAACGTACGCGAAGACTTACACTCTGTCAAAAACCGAAATCGTCATTGCCCCTTCCTCCCCCCTCACCCCCCCCCCCCCCTCCCCCTCCCCGCCCTCCCGCAAAAAAAAAGAAGAAAAAAAAAGAAAAAAAAACAGAAAAGAAAAATAAACAAACAAACACAAACGTGGGTATATCAAACAGCCACAGCTCCCTCCTCTGCGTGTTCAGAGAAAATAAAAAAGAAAATATCTTCCACGTGCACATTACACAGAAATGTGACGACTGTCGTCATCTTTCGGTCTGTGCCACAGAAAATTCTCATATCTCAGTTGGAGATCCAATTGGTTGTTAAGCATCCACGTGAAAAACAGGGTCTACAGAATACTGGTGCCACCGCAGAGCAAATGGAAATATGCCTGTTCCGCATGCCTTTGTTAACAAGTAGAAACACAGACACAGCAATATTGATGAGTACACTGCGCGCTAAAATATTGGTACATAATGATTTTGTTACCAAGTGGACTCCTTATAAAACTCTTTTTGTTGTTATTGATTTAAGCAAAAACCCATCGAATTCATATGTATTAGATAAATCATCAAAAAAAAAAAAAATCCTACGTATGACGGGTATTGCAACTCGGCGATTTATATACGGACAATAAGTTTCAGGCCCAAAGTATACATTTACAGTCCATGTAATTACTTTCGTTATGGTTTAACACCCACACCTCACCCCCCTCACACACACACACACACACACACACACACACACACACACACACACACACACACACCTTCATTTTCTTCTATCCAACGTGATTGAATTGACCGGGAAAAAAAAAAATGTCTTCATACATCTAAGAAAAGAGAGAAAAAAAAAAAATCAGGGTCTTCAAGGGCAATCACCTTCCATGTTCTCATATGTGGCTCGGAGTGCTACATACGTAAGGTAATGTTGTTTACAGCCCAGCCGACCGCAAAGGGCCGTATCAGGGCTGTCACCGTGTTGAAATCAACTCACAAGCCAGGCGTGCCACGTGACCACTGTCTTTTAAAAAGTGATTATAATGACTCCACCGTACAAGGTGGACAAAAGAACTGTTACTCCTACAACTCGCACTGTCTCCTTCCGGACGGCCTCGTTTCCGCTCAACGCCCATCTGAATTCGACAAAGGTGCGTGATCGTTCGTTCTTCATTTTCGTTGTCCTGAGCGTTGTTTTAGCTTGCCTGAAGAAGACCTAACAGGTCGAAACGCGCCGTGTTTTGTCTCGTGATTCGTTTGTTCACGTTGTTCGTAGGAGTCTTTATGATTTACTTTCTAAAATGTGTTTAGGTCTCCGCCTGTAGTCGCCTCAGTTTGCAACGAAGGACCACGGTCGTTATACAGCCGAGGTTGGAGGTGTTTTCGCTCAGTGCCAGCGGCGTATCCTGAGCCGTCTTTCCATCCAGTGTGGATGGATCTCCAAGCAGAACAGGAACGGTGACAGTGAAAGAAACAATCCAGGTGTGTGTGCGGGTGGGGGTGGGGGGTGGGTGTGTATGTGTGTCGGTGTGTGTCGTGTGTGTGTGTGTGTGTGTGTGTGTGTGTGTGTGTGTGTGTGTGTGTGTGTGTCGGGGTGTGTGTGTGTGTGTGTGTGTGTGTGTGTGTGTGTGCGCGCGCGCGCGCGCGCACATGTGTCAACGAGAAAAAAGAACAAGACCAAGAACATATTCCTTTGTCATGTGAAAACCAGAGGTTTTGTGGGGCACAGATGATCAGATTAAGACATTCAATGAAACAAACTCCAACATCGCCACATCTTGCAACATAACAGTGGTAGCAGAAAGAAAAAAAACGTGGTGTGTATCAGTGTCTGATCAAATTTTCTGTCTCTGAAGAGAAAAACACACAACAGGATATACTGGGCAAGTACAGATTGCAAGCAGTCCAGTAACATGAGCTCCGAGGTTTGTTTGTTTGTTTGTTTGTTTGTTTGTTTTTCATTTCAGTCTGTGATGAAGCTTTTAACAGCGAAAATTTGTTAAGAATACAAGTCTGAGACATGAAAAGACTGCTATTTTATCCTTGTGTGTGTGTGTGTGTGTGTGTGTGTGTGTGTGTGTGTGGTGTGTGTGTGTTGACACACACAACACACACACCACACACACACACACATACACACACACACACACACACACAC
>CM065748.1:20402456-20414956 GCA_033310375.1 Conus canariensis
TCTTATTATTAAGATTCCTACGTACTGTTGTAACTATTATCCCTACGTAGTGTTGTTATAATTTTTCCTTCGTAATGCGGTCATTGGTATTCCTTCCTTATTTCCTGTTGTTACTGTCATAGTGTCATTATTATTGCTACGTTGTGTTTTTCGTTTTTATTCCTACGTATAATGTTCTACTGATGGTCCAAATCTTAAAAGGTTTCTTCAACTGCCACTGGTGGCCGCAAACAAAACACAGTTTTGTGCTGGTGATATGCATAGTTTAAACAACACTTTATTCACAAAACATTGCAGTAACAAAGAAAAGAATTGTGAGAACAACAAGCGAATGCTTACAACATGTACTTGATTGACAGTTTTTTTTTTTCACTGCAGTTGAAAATTGACAATGATAATGGAAATAGCATGAACATTGGTTAAAGAAAAAAGGGTAATGAAAGTGTAGTCAGTACACACTCGGACAACGACGACGACGACCACAACAACATAAGAAAGTAACAGAAGAAAAATACAACTCTGTGCATTATTCAAGATCATGCCACATAAGAGAACCAGATAACGCGCAAACCAGGGGCTTCATGTGTCTATGTGCAGGGTCACGTAAATCATGTCTTAATGTTGGTCAAGGGAGCGAAACCTCTCACAAAGGGCCTTAAGCGCTTCAGAGGAAAAGAATGCCGCGCGTGGTGGAGGAATAGGTAATCGGCCGGTTAGCAGTACGCCCTCACCTAGTGCATAATGGTCAAACTGGTTGAAGTGGTCAGGTGATAGATGGCACCTAAGGTAGTGAGGACCCCTCCCGAGTTCGAACCTTCCGATAGCGAAACGGAGGAAAACGTATCAACTAGGACCTTCGAGCATCGAGTGGCGCTAAAAATCCAGTCAGCTGAAGTTGCTTTGTAAACAGACCTTGAAGAACAGGAGTCTCGGGGGTTTTCAATTGGAATTGCTGTGGGGCACTGTGTTGATGTTATTGACAGGCTAGTTGAATGTGTGTGGACGACACTGTCGTAGCTTTCTATAGGATGATTACTTAAAGTGGACCCGAAGTCAGCGGGAATTTTTTTATGTCTATTCGGTGCGAAGTGGTTGTTTTCTAAGCAATTTGGTAGGGATGTGTGTAAATGCTGATGTGTGGAAGAATGTAGCCAGAGGGGAATTCAGTGTACGTGTGAACAAGAAGCAACATGGCCAAAGGCATGGCCCAAAGGGACATCCTTTGTGTCCATCCCTATGTAAATTGAGAGGGGTACAGAAAAAGAGGAAGAGAACACCACGAGAAGAGAGAGAAGAACAGAGAGAGAGAGAGAGAGGAGAGAGAGAGAGAGAGAGAGAGAGAGAGAGAGAGAGAGCAGGGTCGAAAGAAACGTGGTCCAGGCGACAGAAGTGACAGCAAGGTCTTGGGTGTAAAAGACAAGCTGAGAAAGAAAGACTGAGTTCGAAACCCAGAGGTGGGTGAAAAAGACAAAGAAGAAGATTTATTCGTTGAGTCCCCAGAGGCGACCACGGAGACCCAGTCCTGGAACCTGGTGCCAGACAACCAAAGGCGTTACCTTCACCCAGTGCTGAAGAAAACTTGGAGTGACTTGTTCGAGAACTGTGGTGTTGATGTGCAAGTGTGTGTGCATGTGGAAACCTGGCCAGGTAGAAGCCTTTTTGAGTTTAAAACACTGGATTAGGAAGTACTGACCTCTTACGTTTTGATTATATTCCTTTTTGTGTATATGGATTTTCATGCGTAAATTATAAGTATCATAGAAACTGTATTTATTGTTATCAGTCAGGTTAGGAGAGAAGCGAATGCGAATGCGTGACATCCCATTCCCAGAGTCAGGTGAATGATGGGGTGGGTGCATGAGTGCGCATATGCGTACATGAGTGCAGAGATAACCTTGGTGTGTCAAGCCTGACTAACACATCAACTTATTTCACTTAATTTAAGCAATGCCATCACGATTTCCCCCGTCCTGGACAATGTTACCACATATATCTTTGTGTTTTTTAATGAACACATGTGTATATGTGAGCGTGTGTACGTGTAAGCGCACACACGCGCACATGCATGTGTTTAAGTGACATGCATTCCATTTCTTTTACGCATATTCGTGTATTACAAAAGTTGAAGGGGCTTCGTGGTGTTTACCATGTGACGAGCCACTCATTATGAAACACGTTCTTATGACATAGGGATGGCACGATGCTAGACATGGCACTCGACAGCAGACCCCACGAACACCTTGTATGATGATGTTCCATTAGATGTAGTTCTTCAGTTTCAAAAAGGGGTAATTTTAATTTTCAACTGGATTTAACATGATATTTTGTGGAAAACAGACCGTTTCAAGCCGTTTTAAATGTCTCCTCTCTCTCTCTCTCTCTCTCTCTCTCTCTCTCTCTCTCTCTCTCTCTCTCTATGTCTGTTTGTCTGTCTGTCTCTCTCTCATTACAAACAGGCAGATGTCTTTCCATCTAAGACCAAACTTTTCTACAATAAAGGGCTCTTCGCGCATATATTGATACCAAACTGCAATGCTCCCTTCGATTTAGGAAGTAAATTAATTTACTTCTAATGATAATCGACATTCATATAAAACGAATCACCCTTTTTTCCAACATTAATTCTGAATACAGTAAGCCTCGCTTGTTCCAGAGACTGGCTATGGAATAATATCCCAGAAACCTAGAAAAAGAAGTCCAGTTTCTATATCTACTTGACGAATCTGTCATAAATAATCCTGCCTTATTCTAACATGTTTATTTATTTTTTTTTTTTTAATTCAGAGTGATAGATATGTTCTATATAGGTCTACCTCCCGAGCTCCTCTTTTTCCTTTCTCCCATCCTTCCCACGCGTTCCCAGTTCCCCTCTTCTCTCCTCTCTCCCCATTCCCCGTTTCTGTCTGTCTGCTTCGCTTATACATAAACGTTTATTTTGTTACATATAGAACTGCTTACAACGTAACATTTTGTATTTCATGTTTTCTTTGTTGGATGTAAAACAGCTGTTATGCTTGGTCCATTATCCACTATAAATAAAATTTGTTCGTCTGCTCTCTCTCTCTCTCTCTCTCTCTCTCTCTCTCTCTCTCTCTCTTCTGTGCGTGTGTGTGCGTGTGCGTGTGTGTGTGTGTGTGTGTGTGTGTGTGTTCCACCTGCTTTCCGTTTGTACGTTTTTCTTAAATCACAAGAGACCTGCTCCGAGGGGGAAAAAAAATCCAGGGAAGATAACGCTGTCTTTCCATCGCAAATAAACGTTTCTCGGTTTATGGGTCAAACAAACGGATCATAAAGAGTCGAAAATCTTATCTGAAGCGCACGACAGGATAACGATCCGAATATCGACTGTCTGAATTCCGGGCTTATTGCTCACACCCACGTCCTGGCATTTTCTGTCTCTGATAGAACTGTTCAGCTGACTTCAGATGGGGCAGTTTTGCTTTGTGCGTGCCCACAAGCGGTCATCTGTCCCATGAAAACGGCGGAGTCACTCTCGCTGACAGCGAGCTCTAACACAGATTAACTCGATCCCTTGCAGATGTCCGAAATTCGTCTACTGTAAACAGAGATCAAATAAACGGTCGATTCTGATTTTCCAGCTGATATATTGACTTCCTGACTGATGTGGCTGTTTTTGTGCTCCTGGGATAATCCAGCTGAAGCATTCATTCTACAACACACGGACCATTCGCTCAAGCCCTGTCCTCTGTGGTTTAGGTCGTTCTTGCGAAGAGAAAAATGTACAGTGTTATCACCGGTGACTTGTAAAAGTGGGGAACTAAACGGGACGATATGGGACCAGTCCTGAAGTGAAAAGACAGGACCAGGAAGGGTGGTTCACAAAGTTTTGTTTTTGTTTGTTTTTTCTTTATCGGTTTACAGCGCTCTTGTTTGTTTCCGTTCAGCATGTGTGACCGTCGTCCATCATTTATGAATATAAAAACAATCAGGTTTATGTCAGAGTTCTCAAACCTCAGTGCTCCTTCTGTCAGATGAATAGCATCAGAGAAGTCACTTTTACAGACCATTGCCAGATTTAAAAGGTCATGACTATCATTTTCTTCATGCAAACACTAATTATACATTATGATTCTGTTCACTCAATATTTCAGCTTTGGACTTTAGAATTTCACTGTAAAGTTAGTAATCATGAACGGTGTTCTTTACGACTCGAGAACATGCGCACAACCTAATATTAGAAATCATGAGCCGCCATTCAATTGTTTAGCTGCACCCGGTTGACTTTAAACGTAAGGCTGGTATTATTTTCTTCTTTCTTTTTAATCATTGCACAATACCTGGACGGTGTCAAAAGTAGCGTAATTGTTTATTGCCGTTAAAAAATAAAATCTGCTGCCACTCAGGTAGCACGTAGCATCTTTTTTTCTGTTTTATTCGTGAAAATGTAGAAGACAAAAAAACGACAACAAAAAATTAGCGGTTTTCACATCCACAAAAAAAGGTAATTATGACCCTTTGGACATCAGCAGTTTTCCATAGACCTTCCTTCTAATCTTCACTCTTCTGGCGCCAGCTTTATTCCATCGCAGTGGTGATCAGTCTTCGGACAGCTCTTCCCCTGTCCACTCCGGCATCAGACTCCTTCCACTCCCAGACTGTCTTGCCTGGAGGCATAGATATGGAAGCCCCGACGCGTCATTCTTGTGACGACCGACGTGGCCAATAACATCACCAAGGATTAAGTCAGCTCGTTTCGCTTCACCGCCGCCGCAACGGGCGGATTACAATGCGATGAAGACGGGGGGAGGGGAAGCCTCCCCCCCCCCCCCCCCCCCCTCTCCCCCCACCCGAGCCATGTAATGATAAAAGTTGCTTGCTGCGGTCTAGCATCTCTGACGGTTATGGGTAAGCGCGTGGGTTGTGGCACAGCTCTCCTTGGTCCGGTCAAACAGCGTTTTGTCTGTCCATCTCTTTCTCTGTCTGACTTGTGTTCTCTTCTGCGCCGCGTTGGAAGACGGTCTTGGACAGTCTGCTTGGTCTTCTGTCACATGTGACGTCAGCTTTCTTGTATATATATATGACAGAAAAACTGCGCTGGTTTTCGTTTACTTTTGTTTGTTTGTTTATTTGTTTTGTTCGGGTCTGAAAGCATGCGTGAACGTTCTTCCTGGCATACAGTTACGCATACCTACAAACACCTAGTCACACCTGCAAGCAAGGAAACTCTCTCTCTCTCTCTCTCTCTCTCTCTCTCTCTCTCTCTCTCTCACGCACGCACACCAAGCGCGCGCGCACACACACACACACGCGTGCGTGCGCGCGCACACACGCGCGCATACAGAGTGGGTGGGTAAGGCGAAGAGCATTAAGGTACAGTTCAAAAAACGACAACTTCTTCCGCAGAACAAATAAACATCAACCTGTGAACGAATCGTGTTACATTTCAGGGCGGATCTCAAAAGCAGAACCGTTGATTTCTGCAGTTTTTGCAAAGACCGATTATCGTTGAAACAGGGAAAACTGTTTTATTGGCTGCTTTGATGCAGCTGTCAGTTACTTGGGTTCAGCATGATGATTAATGCGCAATCTTACTTGGCTGTATTTGGCAAAATGTATCTCTGTGTGGTCAATTTTTGTTGTAAATTTAGTAACATCTGTTGTTGTTTTTTCTTTATCCCCACTTACGCTTGCTTGAAACTGTGTTAAATGACTTTATCTTGACAGAATGTAACTTGGTAATTGTTACAATATTTGCATATAACGTCATACTTGTCTTTTATCCGTATATAAAGTAATGATATTGAATAATCAATATTGTTAAGAAAGTGTCAGTGTTATGACACTGATAATGGTACAGAAAATAGCAATCGCGTTGCGAGTCGGTGACATCTTCACCATGGGGATGGCTGGAAAGATTTTAACTGTCTCTCGTTCTGCCCGTTTAAACACGTGTGGTTTACGCTGAAAAAAAAGCTAACCTTAAGAATTGAACATTGGCATACACGCAGACGCACACACAAACACGCACAAAGGGACAATTTAAATTTGGTGACAGCATAGACTCACTTGAGAGTCAGTCTTCGCAGTCGTGTTCACTGAATTGTTATTTTTTTAGTTTTTAAGTCTGTTCTTTTTGGGTGTGTTTTTTTTTTCAAAACAATTTTAGTTTTGTTTACATTCTGAGAGGGAACTTTAGGTGTCCAAAATGTATTGCGACAAAAAGAACTTTGTATGAAACAACAAAGGTGTTTTCAACACATAACACAATGCAGTCAATGGATGGTATGAACACCCAAACAGTGCTTCGACATTGTGTCCGGAAGGACAGAAATTGAAAACTAACGAACAAAACGAGGAAAGGGGGGGGGGGGGGGGGTTTACTTCCGCCACCCCCCTCCAATATTTTGAGTGTGTGTGTGTGTGTGTGTGTGTGTGTGTGTGTGTGTGTGTGTGTGTGTGTGTACATGCCCTTGACTTGAATGACATAGGTAGAGTGAAATTTCTTCCAACTATCAGCAGCTGCGGGGAGGAATGAAATTCGTGATCAAAGAAAAAAGCAGAAAAAAACAACAACAACAAAACAAAAAAAGTGAGAGAGAGGGAGGGAGGGAGGGAGGGGGATTTTGCTCCCAACTAACAACTTCAGTGCGTTCTCTCTCTCTCTCTCTTTGATCTTTATTTGTCATCTTCTCCGTTGTCGTTTTTTCTTTCTTTCTTTGTATCTTTCTTCTTAACTTGAGTCTTCTCTTGTTTCTGTCTTTCTTTCATCTACAATTCAAACTGAACACAAAAAAAAATCTATTTTCGGATGGGGATAGATGTAAACTCTCTCTCTCTCTCTCTCTCTCTGCATGTATACATGTAAACAGATAGATAGATACACACACACATATACACACACGCACGCACGCTCGCACGCACGCACGCACGCACGCACACACACACACACACACACACACACACACACACACACACACACACACACACACACACCACACACACACACACACACTAGCGTCGGAAGATATTTTACAGGAGAGAGTGAGGGGGGACAGATTGATCTGAAACCGACAAACTATCTCTGAAGTCTTCAAAATCTTTAAAATGCGGGGTAAGGGAGGGTGAGGGGGGGGGGGGGGGAGGGGTGTGTGTGACTCGGCTCATCTTCCAAATTTTCATAAAAGCAGGAATGGGGATATACAGATTATAGTAAAAGCGGGGCCGGAAGAGGAGAGGGAGGGGAGGCGACTCTCTTTCCACATTTTTAGAAGCTGATGTTTCCTGTACAAGCAGGGAAGGATGGAGGATATGGTTGGAGAGGTGGGTGGGGGGGGGGGGGGGGCGCACCATGACACGACTTCCATATTTTTTGATTCAAGTATTTGATGGAAAGAGGGGCGGGGGGGGGGGGGGGGGGTACTTCCGCCACCGCCCCCCCCCCTTCCAATAATTTGAGGAGTGGGGGGGGGGGGGAATGTGTGTGTGTATGTGTGTGTATATGCCCTTGTGTGTGTTGTGTGTGTGTGTGTGTGTGTGTGTGTGTGTGTGTGTGTGTGCGAGTACATGCCCTTGGTGTGTGTGTGTGTTGTGTGGCGCGCGCGCGTGTACATGCCCTTGGTGTGTGTGTGTGTGTGTGTGTGTGTGTGTGTTGTGTGTGTGTGTGTGTGTGTGTTTAAAAACAGTAAACCAGAGTGCTAACAGTTGCCTTTTTCTTTTTAAATCTAATTACCGTCACACGAACTTTACGAACAAAAGGTATTGTTGACCGATCGAAGTGAAAACCACAAAAGAATCCCCACAACTGAAGGGACAATTGCCGTCAATGAAACGAAGACACAAAAGGACACGCCTCGGGATGACACTATCAGAAAGGACGGGGATCAATCCAAGAAACAAACAAACAAAAGACAGGAGGCAGGGAGGGAATGGTGGCTGTGAGGGGACGGACACAAGTGTACAAAGCTTCTTTCGACAAACAACAACAACAAGGCAGAATGAAGTTAGCGCTTTAAAAAAAAAAAAAAAAAAAAAAAAAAAAAGGAAGAGTGAGGAGGAGAAGAAGAAGAAGAAGAAGAAGAAGAAGAAGAAAGAAGGAGGAGGATAAAAAGAAGCAGAACTAACAATGTCCGAGCTGACTCTTTCGTCTCTTAAAAGAAACCACGGAGGAAGAGAAACGGTTTCAGAATGGGAGGGTTCGGGGCTGTCCGGGAGGGCAGAGTATACATCCCTCTGTGTGTGTGTGTGTGTGTGTGGTGTGTGTGTGTGTGTGCGTGTGCGCACGCGTGTGATACTCAGTCTCTGTCTGCCTCTGTCTCTGTGTCTGTCTGTCTCTGTCTCTGTGTCTGTCTGTCTGTCTCTGTCACTGTCTCTGTGTCTGTCTGTCTCTGTCACTGTCTGTCTGTCTGTTTCTGTCTCCTTCTCTCCCTCTCTCTCACCCTCTCTGCCTGACTTTGTTCTAACATGTTCTGTTCCGACCGATCTCCGTTGAAATGTATTCCAGCGAAATTCTAGATGAATCCATGTTTGTTTCGATGTTATCTACGTATGGCATCGACAGATGAAAGACTAGTATGTAAATTAGCATTGTATCTGCGCAAAGCCTTTCAGTTAGGACAAACTCTTCTCTCGTGATTTGTGTTGTAGTACATGCATGTAATGCAATATGAATTTTGCTTTAATTAGCATAACGATATCTGCTGAACACTGTGGCCGACACTCGTTCATCTCGGGCTTTGGCCTTAATGAATAAATCATCTGAATTTGAATCTCTGCCTGTCTGTCGGTCTCTGTCTCTCTGTGTCTGTCTGTCTGTCTGTCTGTCTCTCTCTCTGTTACTGTCAGTGTCTGTCTTTCTGCCTCCTTCCGTCTCTATCTGTCTCTGTCTCTCTCTTTGTCTGTCTGTCTGTCTGTCTCTCTTACACACACACGTACACACACACACACACGCGCGCGCATGCACGCGCACACACACACACACACACACACACACACACACACACACACACACACACACACACACCACACTTTTAGGTTGAACTACGTTCTAAACATGGCATTCTTGATTATGCTGGTCTTTACAAGCACGTCCACACAACCAGAGAAGATAAACATCAAATAAACGACAATAATAATAGTGCTACCAATAATAACGATAACTACTGTTACATCGAACGGCAGTTGCACTTCTCATTACAGTATAAACAGCGATAACTTTGACAAACCACACCACACCAGACCACATCGCACCACACCACAAAAAAACCCTCATCCGTAAAACAATATGAGATGCCCTCAAAACAAACACAAAAGAAACCCTCCCCCATTCCATACTCACACTCGCCCGCGCACGCACACACACACACACACACACACACACACACACACACACACACACACACACACACACACACACACTCACTCACTCACTCACTCACTCACTCACCACTCACCACACACACACACACACACACACACCAAAGGGAGAGAGGGAGGGGGGGGGGGGGGACCCTGTGGGACCCGAGACGGGGAAAAGATCCCCTCCCGCCCGTGCCCCAGCCCGTCCCACCCTGTAAAGACCTCACACCAACGGCGACAACAGGGGAGAGAAGTCTAATGAAAGGGGACGACGAGGAGGAGATAATACGGGAAGAAGAGCCGACGGTGAAGACACGTCAATTTCATTACGCCTGTCCAGGCCAGACCATCTGGCCTGTGCTCGCATGGGGGCATGGGTCTGAGAGGAACGGAACCCAACGGCCTTCCTCACCAACACACCCCCCCCCCCACCCCGTTTCTCTGGAACCGCTGCCGGCTTCTTAGACGAAATGCCCCCCCCCCCCCCACCTCTCCCCCACCCCGCTGCCTCCTCCTCCCCCCCCTTCCACCTCACTCTCTCCCCTCTCTCTCTCTCTCTCTGTCCCTCCCAACCCCTCCATTGCCCCCACCCTCGCCAGAACCACCCCTCTGGATAATTTCTTTCCTTTTTTTTTTTTCTCATGTCTTTTCTAATGATAGCAAAATTGAAGAATCTGACAATGGTTTAGGATCCAGACTAAAAAGCGTTGTGGTGTTTATTCATTGATTCGTTCATTTACTTTTCCTTTTCTTTTTCAAACTGCGAAGACATTATGGCGGGATTGGATGCATAATTTAAGGACTGTCAAACATTTTCTTCTTCTCACAAAAAACAAAAACAGAAAATCCACATTAAACGGATATTGAAAACCATGAATTCAGATATGAATATACAGGATGATATATGATAAAAGGCATGACAAAATGATATTCCATAGTATTGATCGTGCGATTCACCTTTTTTTTTTTTCTTTTCCAAATTTTGGGGGGAAATTCTCACATGCACGCTCTCTTCCCAACACATTATCACAAATAATAATAATAATGAAAATGATAATAATCATGATAATAATAAAGAATTACGATGCGGCACCTACACTGCTCCCTCGCGTCGAAGAGATTATCTTTCCAGTTAAATTTGAAAATAAGAATAACATACGGCTTTATAAAGCGAAGTGATGTCTCACACGTTCTTTACAAACTGCCGAGAGGTTGTTGGATCCATAATCCCCAGACAAAAGTATGATTCTTCCTACCCAATTTATGACGAAAACAAAATGACGTAGTTTTCCATACACGCTCTGTGAAATTGTTCCTGGCTAAGAAGAAGAAGAAAACAAAATCAGGCAACCCTTCGAATAGACTGGCGAACTCAGTTGTGGTTTTCTTCTAACTTCGGACAAAGTGTCAGCCAGGTGGACTCGCAACAAAATATCCGCCAGGTTTGTTGTTTGTTTTAAACTCATAATAGAGATTATTAAAAGACCACGAACGTGTTCACCATTTGCTAAAAACACAGGGACGGCTGTACGTAGCCAACTTGTGGGGGGAAAAACATACAAAGTTATCATTTTTTGTTCGTCAATTACCAGTTATTATTGTTAGGTATAGTATTTGTGGTTGTGGTATTAGCTCAAAACGATATTACGCTGATATGTATTGATGTGGTTTATGTTTCTGTTACTGGTTATTTGAATTTATTGTCCCCACATCATCTGTACGGATGATCTCGGTTACAAAAGAGCCTCACTCAATGCATCCTCCACATCGACTAACAAACTATACGGCAGCTGGGAACAAACACCCCAAGGAAGTGGGGGCGAGGGGTCTTTACAACATCACTGACACCGCTACGATAAGAGGTTAAGATTGATGATGAAACTAGATCCTATGCTATTGTCGTTTTGTGTTGGGGTCCACGCAGGATTCAAAATCGCAACATTTAGGCCAACGTGTTTTTAAGGTATGATTTTTGCAAACTCGGTGTTCTGTCCAGTGTTACAGATTCACGTAGACACGAGGGCATAGCACTACCCCTTGAAACTGACGATCACCTAGAGAAAGATGTTGAAAAGGGTAAGAACATGTATCATGTTATTTCTTAGAGGTCTGATCACAGAGTGATGACTGGATCTGGAGGTATGTGTTTTAAACAAATTTTGATTGACTCCATGAAATTGGCAAGGCTCAGTTTTTGTTTGTTTATTTTTTTCATTATTTATTTACTTTGTATGTTTGTTTTTTCCCCACGAGCCACAGACTACCAGTCAGTGAATCATCAACAATATCAGACTTTCGCTCAAAGAAAGTTTGACACCGACTCTTTTGCATGAATGACTAAATCCGGTTCAATCAGAGTTCGCTGCTCCCAAGCCTCCAACTCGTTGCTAAGTAACACTCATCAGAGAGTGAATGCATCTGTGATGGCGAAGAAAGCGAAATATTCAGCATAAAAAAAAAGAAGAAAAGAAAGAAAGAAAAAAAAAAAAAGAAAAAGAAAAGAAAAGGAAAAAAAAAAGAAGAAGAAATCAATTTAATCTGTGCCATAGAAAATTCTTGGTGATGGTATGTTAACCCATACTTTTCAAAAAATCGGAAAATTAGAAACTAGTTTAGAAATCTAAGAAGCATCATGCTTCCAGCCAGACTTTACTGAAAAGTGTGTCAGTACACTTTGCTCAGAGGTGGAGTTCAAATACTGCTACCACTGTGTCCACCAGGAACCCTGTCGTAAATGGGACCAGTTACATTCCGGTTTCATATCCACACCCATTGTCGTTCTGGAGGTGTCGGTGTGGCAAGTGCCCTATCTAATACTAATGTTTCAGGGGTGTTTAACCCTGTCTGGCACATCATCATTGGTTTGTATGGAGTGTAAACCTGAACGTAATCTAACAGGGTTAGGTTGTTGTTGTTGTTGTTGTTGTAATGCCTCGGCCAAACACACGGAGCCTTTTCACGGCCGTCAAAACTTGTACAGGAAATAAACCTCACATATTATCATCAAATAAATGAATTAAAAAAAAAAAAATAATAATTAAAAAAAAAAATCCTGAAAAGGAAACAAATAACACAAGCAAATTATGACATGGCAGCGAAACTGTTGACAAGCACTTGGCAATTCCACCGGACTTCTCACTCCAGGATTAAAAAGAAGTTGTAAAAAATAAATGAAAAAAAAAAAA
>CM065748.1:20417456-20419956 GCA_033310375.1 Conus canariensis
CTTGCACAAATGCCGGCAAGACTCGCGGTATATGATTAGATAGATAGATGAATAGATATAATCATCGATCATGGTTTTCTTTCTTGTCCTTTGGTTTTTCGTGTTTTTTTTTTTCTTCTTTTTTTTTTCTTTTTCCCGGCGTTCATAGTGACGTTAATAACTTTTCTTTGAGATTATGGTAAGAATTTGTTATTGCTAGTAGTAATAGTCGTAGTAGTAGTAGTAGCTTACTTGTAGTAGTTGTAGTAATAGTAGTAGTAGTAGTAGTAATATGCAGCAGCAGTAGTAGCTATAAACTTGCGGGTGTGGCCTTACAAGGTTTTAACGTTTTAAAGGTCTTAGGATGGTGCCCAAGAAGCAATGATCCGGAAAAAGGACAAAGAGGAAATGAGATCAAAGGTCATACAATTTTCCATTTTGAACGATCAGGATACATCTCTAAAGTTGACGGTTTCTGCTTCTTTGAAAAGCCTGGGTTCTTGGCTGGGCTGAGGATGGGAGACCAAAGAAAGAGGGAGACTGGAGGAAAGGCGGGAAAATGCAGAGCGAGACTGTACAGAGAGGGTGGGAAGTGGAGTGGAGAATAGGGAGGGCGGAGCTGAACCTGTTCAGCTATCTACATTACACGCAGGTGCTCTGTTTCCCCCAAAGCTGCAGTTTCTCTACTTCGCCATTTATTTCGAACTGGGAAACTGCAAGAGGCTCTGATGATAAAGCATTGACCGTACGTAGTAGGAGGGACACGCCATTTCCATTGTGCATGCCATATGTTGAGGACTACTGTGAGCCGGCTTTCTTTGCCGAAACTCACTTCCGGCTCTCAAACCATCGGCTTTTGACAGTGAGACAGAAAACTGATCGTACAACGTTAACATGCGTGGAGGAAGTGGGAGAGAGAGAGAGAGTGGAGGGTGGTGGTGGTGGTGGAGGGGGTGGTGGAGTGGGGGGGGGGGGGGGGGTTGCCGTGCCATTTTTGGCTGGACGACTCGGGAGGCGATAAACAAAGCCTTTCGTTTCATACAATACCCAAACAAAGGAGGAAAAAAATGATGAACGGACTGACGCACTGACACGGAAGGTGTGTCGTCTGCTAAAGAATGCTAAAGAGAGAGAAAAAAAAAAAATGACACGTGTTGTAAGGACAACATACGTGAATAATTTACAAGTAAATCTGTGTGTGTGTGTGTGTGTGTGTGTGTGTGTGTGTGTGTGTGTGTGTGTTGAGCTTTCTAAACTCTTTTAGATCTTTTTTTAAAGTGTGTGTGGGTATCTGTGTGTGTGTGTGTGTGTGTGTGTGTGTGTGTCTGTGTCTGTGTGTGTGCGTGCATGCGTGCGTGCGCGCGCGCGCGTGTGTGTGTAAAACGTTTGGATTAAATCGATAACAGGAGAACGAATTGTAGATTATTTCATATACTTCTTTTTCTTTTAGACGATTAGCATTGCCGTTGTATAATAACAATCTATAATTAAAAAAAATAATGATAACTGATATTAAGAGTAATAGTATTATAAGAAATAACTATAATAACATAAAATAATGAACAGGCTTAAACGATATCACATCGAAACTGACTGATGAGAACCTAATATTAAAGTATTGACATGAAATAGTAATTGTAGTAGAAATTGCAGCAACTGACGCACGTTAGCATGAGCAGAAGGGCACATGATTTCACAAGATCAAAAAAAAAAAAAAAAAAAAGAAAAAAAGTCTTAACGTCTTCTATCGATAAACAAAAAATAACCAGGAGGCAGAGAGAGAGAGAGAGAGAGAGAGAGAGAGAGTCTGTCTCAAGCTGTCAGTGTTCTTCGTCCTGCAGATGGTGAAAGCGTGGGGCGTTTCGGAACCATCTGTCCTGACGATAGTGTGAAAATCATTGGATTGGATCCGATTGGATTCCATTTGAAGTAATTAAATTTCATTTTATTTCGAACAAAATGTTATTGGATTACGTGTATTTTTTCCCCAATCAATTTCACTATATTTTGCCTTTTAAAAAAATCATTTGATTTCGCTTCATTTTTTTCACAAGATTTGTTTGTACATTTTTTGAATATTTGTAGTATGTCATTTCGTTTTGCATTGCTTATTTCGAGTCTGTTTTTCTTTGTATTTTTGTTCTGTCTTGTTTTATTTTGTGTTGCTTATTACAAGTCTTGTCTTATTTCATTTTGCGTTTCTTTTTTCTAAGAAATTATTCACTTTCTGTCACAGCTTGTGTCGTCTTGTGTTTCTGTACTTCGCTTTCATTTTCGACGGTCAACTACACTAGAAAATACACATCAGTTAAGTAAACAAATGGGATTTAAAAAAAAATACACTGCTGAATTGGTGGATGGGCAGTCTTGACGAAGAGAGAGAGAGAGAGAGAGAGAGAGTAAAAAAATGTTACCTGTCAAGCCAGTAGTCCAAAATAGGAGAGAACGTTACACAACATAACACACAGTCACTTACAGCGGTGCGCGCGCGCGCACTCACACACACACAAACAAACAAACA
>CM065748.1:20422456-20429956 GCA_033310375.1 Conus canariensis
TGGTTCCTCTTTCTCTCTCTCTTTCTTTTTTCGCCCCCCAAAGCTGTCGTTGGTAATTTTGAAAACTGTGTTGTAAATTTGGCTAATTAGTGTTTAAATATTCAAGGACTTTTTTTTGAGAGGGGGGGGGGGGGGGGGGTCTCTTCTGTTGAGAGGGGAGAAAAGGGGATGGGGGTAGGGGAGAAAGAGAGTGAGAAAGAGGAAGAGCTTACAAAGAGTCGGAAGAGAGTGACGGTTGGCAGACCTCTCTCTCTCTCTCTTCTCTCTCTCTCTCTCTCTCTCTCTCTCTCTGTCAGTATGTCTGTCTCTGGCTGTCTATCTCTCTCTCTCTCTCTTTGTTTCGCTGTATTCGACTGAGGTATGAATAGCACGAATTTCTCTCTCTCTCTCCTCTCTCTCTCTCTCTCTCTCTCTCTCTCTCTCTCCCTCTCTCTCTCTCTTCGATAATCTCTTTTGATGTTTATGAGTATGTATGTGTGGTGTTGTTTGTTTGTGTGTGTGTGTGTGTGTTGTGTGTGTGTGTGTGTGTGTGTGTGTGTGTGTGTGAGAGAGATGAGAGAGAGAGAGAGAGAGAGAGAGGAAAACGGTACGTCTGTAGTCAGTCTACAATCTTCCTTTAAATGACAGCCAAGAGGAATTCGATAACATGGACTTGTTGGATTTCCGTGGTATTTGATAAACAAGAACCCACAGAGATGAATAAATAAACAACATATCTTTGATCATTGATCAACGAATAAACCAGCCAATCACTCACGGCAAATACACGTGGCACCTTATTAAACTGAGGGCGTGTTGGACCCAGTCCTATGCCGAGCAGAGTGGAACAGAAACTAATAGAGCATCGATTCGAACCCCGAGACCTCCGTTTCCACGTATTGACCTGGCGAAGGTAGGCTGGCCCGCAGGGCACAGACACTCCGAGTGATCAGCGGAGAAAAGAGATGAGTGAAATCACAATCACCTCGCAGCATGCGCTCTGACTTTTAGACTTGAGAGCCTAACCTGTCTGTCTGTTCTGTCTGTCTGTCTCTCTCTGAGACAGGTTTTTTTTTTTTGATGATACGGATAATTCAAAGTAATTATTTTGATGTGACTTGCGTTTAATTGTCCAAGTGTAGTTTTTGGAGAAAGTTCAGGTTCGGTATGTCTGACGTAACCCTTTCCCTTAGAGTTAGCCTACAAGGAAGGCGGGAACTCAGATACGGCGTTAAGGTAAGGTAATGTTGCTTACAGCCCAGCCGACCGCAAAGGGCCACATCAGGGCAGGCACCGCGTTGAAGTCAACTCACAAGTCACATACTGTGGAGCTCAGCATCAGGGGACGAAATCCATTTTGCTTTGAATTACAGAGAGGTAAATGTCTTTTGATAAGTATATTTGTTCCATCTAAAAATTAAACTAGCTCCTCCTGTTTGAGTTGAGCATCGCTGTTATTAACAGAAGATGAAGGAACTGTGATCAGAGACGTAGCAAGTTTACCCATAGCTGTCATTTCAACGAATCGGAACTTTTTTCTCATGAAGTGTTTGTCGAAGGAATGCGCGTGTACATTAAACATTGCAATAGTAAAGGGTTTATTTGCGTTCCTATGTATATTTGTAGATGTTATAAGGAATGTGCCTGTATATTGAATAATTATAGTTACAGTAATGATTAATATGATTATAAGGGGGGGGGGGGGGGGGGGTGCGTTCCTATGCATACTTTGTAGATGCAATAAGGAATGTGCCTGTACATTAAATATAGTTACAGTAATGATTATATATAATCATAAGGGGGGGGGGGGGGGGGGGGGGGGGAGCGTGCGTTCTTATGTATACTTTGTAGATGCAATAAGGAATGTGCCCTTACATTGAATACAGTTACAGTAATGATTAATATAATCATAAAGAGGGAGGGGGGGGGGGGGGGTGTTGCGTTCTTATGTATACTTTGTGGATGCAGTGGATCCCTTTACATGGGGCCA
Organism: Conus canariensis; assembly: GCA_033310375.1. Lineage (NCBI taxonomy): Eukaryota > Metazoa > Mollusca > Gastropoda > Neogastropoda > Conidae > Conus > Conus canariensis. The sequence goes on from CM065748.1 coordinate 20,424,426, forward strand.
TATTGTGTGTGTGTGCGAGCGCGTGGCGTTCACGCCTCTGTGTGTGTGTGTGTGTGTGTGTGTGTGTGTGTGTGCGGCGCGCGCGCGCGCGTGTGTGTGCGAGCGCGTGGCGTTCACGCCTGTGTGTGTGTGTGTGTGTGTGTGTGTGTGTGTGTGTGTGTGTGTTTAGACAAAAAAAGTAGTCGATTTCCAATCTTCTGATAATTTAGAATTAAACACCAGTCAAAAATTACACAATTTCTTTCTTTTAAATCCCAGTTCAAGAAACATCAAGATAACCAGTGGTTTGCGCTTCGGACAAAACAACAACAACAACAACAAAATCACCCTTATAAGTCAGGTCACCACAGTAAATTCAGGCTGTTTCCCAGCCGTGTCCAGAATATCTGTTCGCCCACACTGACAGTACCACTCTGTGTCCGACTCTGTTTTTTGCCTCAGTTCTTCCGGCCTGGGCATGGAGGTACCTAAAAGGCAAAGCAGGCATACTCGTCATTCCTTCAGTTCCTTTTCAAAACAGAAAAAAACAACTTTTGTTGATTTACCATTCTCTTCTTCCGGTCCCGAAATATTTCATGAATGTGTGCCCTTCCAGTGGTTTGGCTCTACAGATTAACTAGATTCGTTCGTTACATGGCGGTTTAGACTTGGTTAACGAATGTGTTTCAAAGAAAACTATTTCAAACGAGGAAAGTATGTCTGATATATGTATTGATCAAACGAAAAAAAAAAGATATAGCGTCGTAAACTTCTGACAGATCGGGTGACTGAAGATTTAGACTTTTTGTTCGCAGGGAACAGGATTTTGTTTTTGTTTGTTCTTTAAGTGTTGTTTTCATAGAGAATGTGACAAATGACATTCAAAAAGAATTCAGTTTTGTTATCCAAAATAGCGATAGAAAACCACAACGGTTACTTCGAAGATTATTTTCTAGTAGCAAGAAGAGAAATCTGTGTTAAGTTTGAGTAAAGTTAGAAAAGCACGGAAAGTCTTCTTTCCATTCAGTCTCATTTCTTCATTTCGTTATTCTGCCATTTTGGTACAACGAACTGCACTTTGTTCACTGTTACTGTGCTGTGCATTTCTACGCTTTTGCTTGTTTATTTTTAATTTACACTCACACCCTTAGTTTAGAGGAAAAATGCATCTTTGAATCTTTGTGGACTCCAAATCTACCATAGGCAACTACATGACCTTTCATGTACTGTTTAAACAGGTGAGGATAATAGCATCTGTGACACCATCAAAAACCTATCTTCACATCGGATGGAGGGGGGGGGGGGGGGGGAGGTATGAGAACCCTGTCTATGGGGGAGTTCAGAAACAGCAGCCACGCAAGCGTTGTTGGTCTTTGAGTTTGCCTCACCTTCATTTAAACGGCCAACGGTCGACTACTATTCCAAGTCACGGGGAACTATGGTCATAGTTTCGTGTCAAAAGTGCACAATGCTGCTACTAAAATGAAGTCTTCTGGCGGTTCCTGATAGTGTGTGTGTGTGTGTGTGTGTGTGTGTGTGTGTGTGTGTGTGTGTGTGTGCGCGCGCGCGCGCGCGCGCGTGTGTAAGATCAATCTTGCGTGCGTGCATGCGTGTATGTGTGTGTTGAGCGGGCGGGGATGGGGGGGGGGGGGGGGGGGGGGTCTGTGTATGTCTGTATGTAAGAGAGGTAGGGAAGGAGAATCGTAACAGCACAGATAATTATGTAATCAATCGGACATCCTTGACAGAGCACAAGCTAGGCTGAAAGAGAGCTAACCGGGTGAGCTGTCAGGACTGTATGCAGGGTGTGTCTGCTTAATCCGATCGTTAGAGCACAGGGTACCCAGTCAGCACGTTCCGAGTGCGATTCTCGGAGATTACAATATTGACATTGACATTTCGCCCCCGCTCATCGTTTTGAAAGTGTTGTCATAAGAAAGTGTGTTGATCGACTGTATAAAACCACAGATCACATGTCGTGCGAGATAAGATCAAGTAGGTGCGGTCATCTGTCAAGACTGACAGACAGTTTATGTGAGTGAATGACTTGATAAGCCGTCGGGCTGTTTGTTTGCTTGCTTGCTTACTTACTGCGTGAATGAATCAGTGAATATAAAGTGTGTTGCTTTGTTCGTTACTTCGTTCATTTGTTTCTCCGTTAGCGAAATAGTTTTGCAGGTTGGTTAGTTGTTTCATTAGGTAAATGAGAGAGAGAAAGAGAGTAATAGTAGTAGTAGTAGTAGTAGTAGTAGTGTAGTAGTAGTAGTAGAAGGCTGGTTTCTCAATTAATGATCAGGTAGCAAACTAGTCAGGATAAGGTAAGTTTACTGGTTTGGGTATCAGGCAGTCACTACCTCTTTAACGAACATTTGGTGGGCAGGTCAAAAAAGATGGGCTGCTTATTGATCAGTTATAAGGTTGGAGAGGCGATGGTAAATCGTGGCCGGTTCATGGTGTCAGAGGGGGTGAAAAGTGGATGACAAATCCTTCAGTCACCGGCGCAGGTGGACAAAACAACGTCTTGGTAAAATTGGTAAACGTCGATCCCTTTCATACCCACTCTCTCTCTCTCTCTCTCTCTCGCTCTCTCTCTCTCTCTCTCTCTCTCTCTCTCTTCTCTCTCTCTCTCTTTATCTGTCTCTGTCTGTCTCTCTGTCTCTGTCTGTCTGTCTGTCTGTCTCTCTTTCTCTCTCTCTCTCTCTACTCTGTCTCTGTCTCTCTCTCTCTCTCTGTCTCTCTCTCTCTTTACTCTGTCTCTGTCTCTGTCTGTCTCTCTCTCTTTCTCTCTCTGTCTCTCTCTGTCTGTCTCTCTCTTTCTCTCTCTCTCTCTCTTTACTCTGTCTCTGTCTCTGTCTGTCTTCTCTCTTTCTCTCTCTGTCTCTCTCTCTCTCTCTCTTTACTGTCTCTGTCTCTGTCTCTCTCTCTCTCTCTCTCTCTCTTTACTCTGTCTCTGTCTGTCTCTGTCTGTCTCTGTCTGGCTGTCTGTCTGTCTGTCTGTCTCTCTCTCTCTCTCTCTCTCTCTCTCTCTCTCTCCTCTGTCTCTGTCTCTCTCTCTCTCTTTACTCTGTCTCTCTCTCTTCTCTCTCTCTCTCTCTCTCTCTCTCTCTCTCTCTCTCTCTCTCTCTCTCTCTCTCTCTCTCTCTCCATCCTGCTTGGGTTAAATCCTGGTTTCATCCGTTCCCAGACTCCGTGTCTTACCAGCAGGACCATCTGCGCCTCTCTCAGAATCCCGTTACGCGCACCGCAGCGACCCTCTCTGTCTCTGTCTGTCTGTCTGTCTGTCTGTCTGTCTGTCTGTGTCTGTCTGTCTGTCTGTCTGTCTGTCTCTCTCTCTCTCTCTCTCTCTCTCTCTCTCTCTCTCTCTCCATGTTCGTATTTTATGTATAATAACAAGGTCATTTGTGTTCAAATCGTTTATGAAATTCTCCATGTTCGTATTTACGTATAATTTCAAGGTCGTTTGTGTTCAAGTCGTTTATGAAATGAATCTCACCATTTTTTCCCCTCCATTTTCATTTTAATTGAGAATAATTTGAAGGTCATTGACCAACAAATGAAACGTTGGGCCTTGTTTGTCTGTCTGTCTCCCTCCCCCCCCCCCCCCCCTCCGCCCCCACCCTCTCTTTCTCTCTCTCTCTCTGTCTCTCCCCCCCTTCTCCCCCCTCCTCCCCCCCTCTCTCTCTATCTCTCTCTCTCTCTCCCCGACCCCCCCCCCCCAAATCACACACCAACGGCGAACTCCCCCAACCCAGACCCCATCCCCGCTTTAATTCCTCCCCAAGCGCCTCTCTTGATTGCGATGTGCCCCGTGTCTTTAAAAACACCGCATCCCGCTGGGCCACCGCGGCTCCCAAAGTCCCAGATTATCCCCCCTTGATTCCTCCCGCCGAAGCCGGTATCCCGCGTGGCAGACCCCAGCACGAGATCATGACGTTTTTCAGAGGCTGAGGGGCAGGAGGGAGGTGGTAGGGGGAGGGAGGGAAGGGAGTTGGGGGAGTTGGGGAGGGGGGGGGGGGGGGGGGACAAAACCATACAGTGCCACAGACTGTCCTCAAACTGCGTGGAGGCGACACCGGGCACAGCCGAGAGCCGGAGAAATTATTGATAATAAGGACCCTATTGTCTCCGACACAGCAAATTAGTTTTGGGTCGATCATTTTTCTTTTTCTTTTGCTTTTTTTTCTTTTTCCTTTCCCCTCACACTGCGCGCGATCGACGTTTAGCGGAGAAAGGTATTGTTTTCGTGCTCTGTGTGTGTGTGTGTGTGTGTGTGTGTGTGTGTGTGTGTGTGTGTGTGTGTGTGTCTTTCATTTAACGTCTATCCACTATTCGTGATATTAGACAAAAAAAAAAAAAAAGGGTGAATGTGTACGGAACTGATTGCAAGCGTGCACATAATGTATGCATGTATATATGTATGGGTGCGCGTGCACGCGAATGTGTGTGTGTGTGTGTGTGTGTGTGTGTGTGTGTGTGTGGGTGCGCGCGCGCGCGCGCGCGTGTGTGTGTGTGTGTATGTGTGCCTGTGTGTGTGAGTGAGATAGTTGTGGATGTGTAAGTGTGCGAATATCTTTACATAAGTCATAAAGTGAAGATTAACATAAAACAAAATACTTAAAACCAAACAACTAACTAATCAATTAAAGTCAAAACGCATGAAAGTAGTTTAAAAAAAAAATCCTTTGCTTTGAACTGGAGTAATTTTGTTTCCACATACGCAAACTACGTTTTTTTTTTTACATATTTTGTTTTAAATGCATTAAGTTCCCACCTGTACGTTAATGAGAGTAATTTTCTATTAAAGTTAAAATTCTCTTTGATTCTTTTAATATCAAACTGTTCTTTATTGACGTGATCTACCATACTATATTCGAAAGCTTTCCAGATATGCGACTTAACTAAGTTACACTGTTCATGTACTGATAAGGGAAAATCAAACAATTCTGAATCAAAACTATTTTGGCTCCACGTTTAGCTGCCCTGTCTACTTTTTCATTGTAATGAAAAGAACAATGTGAAGGAATCCAACAAAAAGCTACATGGGTTCCTCTTGCAATTAGCATGTGTATCATGCAACTTATCTCTATGACCATTTCAGGTCTTGTGTGCAATTGAAAAACTTTTAATCCCTGAAGAACTGATTTAGAATCAACACAGAACAGAATTTGAAATTTTGTTTTTGGAAAGTTTAAAAGGTAATTTGAAGCCAGGAGTATCTGCTGTAAATATCGATTTGTTAATTCCGATATAAAATGATTTCTCTACTCTTAAGTCCGGTATTAAGAATGCACAACCTGTTTGTTTATCAATGCACGAACCGTCTGTGTATATTTTCAGATAATTTGAATAGTTCTTTTCAACATGACATTTGATATAGCTTGCTAACAAATTTATGTTTCATCTTTTTTAATATTGGTATGATCAATATCAAAATGTGCCTTATTAAGCTCCCATGGTGGTATAGGAGAAAATAACGGTCTAATGGATAGTGCATCGTTATCGATTGAAACACCAGAATCGGTTATACTTTTTGATGTGTAAGTTGCCAGTGT
>CM065748.1:20444956-20449956 GCA_033310375.1 Conus canariensis
CACTCCCTGAGGGAGTGCAGAAACTCCAGGGGGAAGCCAGAGAGAGAGAGAGAGAGAGAGAGAGCGGAGTTTCACGCCACAAAACCGTATTAGCCATCTCCCACTCGTAGGCGAGGCCGGCAGGCTCCAAACGAGGCTCGGGGTACTTAAAACGAGGCTGAATAATTCCGTCCCTTTGAATTTGGAGAAGAAGGCTGGCAATTCGATCACGGCGACGTTAGTGAGGGATAATTATTGTTGTGGTCGTTTGGGGGGGAGGGGGGGGGGATGAGAGAAGGGAGAGTGGAGGGGGGTTGGGGGGTGGACGTGAGATGTCGGCGAAGGTCGGGGTGTAAAAGGGTGCGCTGCCTTTGATACCCGTGACAGCCGTTGCTGCTGCGCGCGCTTGTTTCAAAACTGGCGTTTCCACACCGAGTGGGATGAAAAGAACGGATCAGAGCTACGCCATTAGCCTATATCTGTCGTTAAACCGTTACTCGCCTGAAAACCTGGCCCGTCTTCTCGTCTTATCTTGTAGCTTGTAACATTTGTGCAGGAGAAGGATGGGGAACCCCGCGTGTCTGCGCCTCTTTATTGCCGCTCTGTCATTCTAGACGAAGGGGTTTTCTGCTTCATGTTTTAAACTTGCAGAGTCCTAGAGATGTCATTGCGCCCTTTCCTCAAAACACGAGAACGTATTGCTTTGTCAAGGAAAACGGGTTCTAACAGGAGCCATTTTTTTCCCCCTTGAGTGGGAGAAGAAATAAACGAAACAATACATAGATGAATGAATGAATAGATAAATAAATAAGTAGATAGACAAATAGATAAATAAATAAATAGATGAATGAATGAATAAATAAACTACGCGACCCAATTAAAAAAAGTTTCGATGTGATGTCTTTTCCACCTAGTTATAACATATGCCTTTGTTTTTGTTTTCTGAATGGCGCTTTAAGCGCATGTAGAGTGTTGTCTTTGTTTGGTTGGTTGGTTTTTGCCTTTAATCCACACCCAGATGAAATTCAGTTCACTAACCGCCACCGATCCAAACAAAACTGTCACATGTGAAGACGTTTTTTTTTATGCACGTAATATATGTTTTTTCACTTGTACATTCCTGTGCATTGTATTACCTCTTTGTATTTTTCACAGACTGTTCTCATACATACCCACTGTCGGCGCAAGTTCTCTTTCTGGTTCAAACACAACTGTCGTATATAGAGAGGGTTCAGTACGCATGTTCTATAACGCGTGCTTGTTTGCACACGCGCGCATTTACATGCTATTACGAAAGCGAATTTTCTGTACACAATTTCAGAAATGCACAATTTGCTCCCAAAGTATCAAAATACCCATACTCAGTCCCAATGCTAAACTTTTCAAATAAATATGCTGTGTGTGCACGAAATTTGGCAGATAAATCTGTTATTCGTTGAGTCTAGTGCTAAGTATCTTCCTTTGGACTCACTTACGTACGCATAATTCAATTTTGTGACAAATTGTTTTTATGCTTACAGAATTACGCGGCGAACGGGACGAAAAGGTGAAGAAGACCAGAGGAGACAGACGTGTTGGATGGCGGCTTTATCAACGATGAACACGTCCTTCACCTTCAGCAATTACTAATACACGTGACAAAAACGCACAACTCATATCCCCCCTCCCCCTAACCAAAAAGGAAACGTTTTTGTGATCTGCGTGAGAATCGTTGTTGATTATATGAAAGTGTTCATATATATGACAGAACACATTTTCACAGTGCATATGTGATAGCTCTGGCGTTTCTGTTCCCTTCGAAACTGAGACAGGCTACAATGCACGTATCACCCACGGTTATAGGAAAGACAACAGACTTCTGTAAACGAGCGTTTGTGTGGTGCTGAACAACTCGAACCGAAGAAGGTTAGTCCGGGAGAGCATGTAAAAACTCACAACCTCACCCGCAACATCCTCGAGCGCGAAGCAAGCAAAGCAGCTCCTTAACTTTTCATGAACAGATGCGCCGTGTGTCGGAGCGATACGAGTGACTGACCGAATCCAGAGCACGTGAGACATGCGCATGCAGACGGACCCCGCTGTCTTGTCAGTGGAAGAGCGGGGAAGTTCGGCGGCATGGACTGCAGCATGGACAGCGTGCAGGGACAGGTCCTCGGTCCGGACCATCATTTATCCCTCCCCCTCAAACCCCTCTCTCAGGGCCTCGACTGCCAGCCTCACAGGCATCCCCGATGCCCCGCGCAGCCGCAGAACGTCACTTCCGGCGGGCCTCGACCGAGAAGGGGGACCACTCAGGATCACCTCTCCCATCTGTCACGTGAGGAGCGGCGCAGGCGCAGACGAGCCACGCAGAAGTACCGCACGGCACATGCGACAAGGGAGAGAATTCGCGTGGAAGCTTTCAACGTGGCGTTCGCCGATTTGAGAAAGTTGTTACCCACTTTGCCACCGGATAAGAAGTTGTCCAAGATCGAAATTCTCCGGCTGGCCATCTGCTACATTTCTTACCTGAACCATGTGTTAGACCTGAGTTAGTCGTCACGCACCCACACTTCTTCCATGAAGAAATATGGCGGAGGAAGAAAAATCCACAAAACCAGTTGTGTGTCATGGTGGGGATGTAAACTTACTGCGAAGTGGGGGTGACCGGTGGGTGGGGAGGGGGGCTGGTTGTTAGTGCAACATGCCCGAAGGTATAGGTATCAGGCAAAGGTTTTTTTGTTGTTTTTTTTCCCCTGTAATACTTGACACCCGTGATACTTGATAATGCACAGAGTTGACTTTTATGTCTAAACTCTCAGGGTCAAATATGTCTAATTTATACTGAAACGAAATTAATCATGAAATGAGGCAGGAAACAGTAAACAAGTAGGGTAACTCTTGCTCCCATAAGAAAACCTAACTCGGAGTAACTTTTATTCAAGACCGGCACAGCCTTTTAATCTTGAATAAAGTCAGTCAAATACAAAAACGAATAATCTAAGAGTGGAGGAAAACAAGCGCAGGCCAACAACCCCTCCATCATCACAGTATTGACTTGGTAAAGATTTGAACTTAAGGGGGCGGGACGAAGATGAAGAAAATGGGAACATGAAATTAAGAAAATATGTTTTAAATATGAAAACTCTTCACTAGCTGCATGAGAGAACCGTCGTAATCCCTCTCAAACGCAAATCTATTTGTATTGCCTGCTTCTAGGCCTTTCGTCTGCAGGTCGGATTCATCAGGGAGACACGACTGGTTGTGTCTGTGCTCCTGGCGTCAAATAGAGACACACCACAGTCCATAATACTGTGGTGTTCTCGCCACCAAGTTTTCAAAAAAGAATCCGACAGCACCCCAAAAGCAGCCAGCGAAGGGTAGTCAACGAATCAAAACGAAAGTGTGGGGAGGAAAAAAGTTGCTGAAAAACTAAAGACATTATGCAAACAGTATAAAATGTAGGGGACAATCTTTGAGCCTACGCTTGAGGATCCACCCCAAGGATGCAAGGGAAATCAAAAGACAAACACATAGACGGACAGAAACAAATACAAGTAACCTCGATTTAATTGAAACGAAATTGAACATGAAATGAGGCAAGGAACAGTAAACAATAAACAATAAACAAGTAGGGTAATTCTTGCTCCCATAAGAAAACCTAACTCAGAATAACTTTTATTCAAGACTGGCACAGCCTTTTAAACTTGAATAAAGTCAGACAAATATTTGACGCCAGGAGCACAGACACTACCAGTCGTGTTTCCCTGATGAGTCCGACCCAGCGGACGAAAGGCCTAGGAGCAGGCAATACAAATAGATCTGCCTTTGAGAGGGATTACGATGGTTCCCTCATGCAGCTAGTGAAGAGTTTTCATGTTTATAATATATTTTCTTAATTTTATGTTCCCATTTTCTTCATCTTCAACCCCCCCCCCCCCCCCCCCCCCCCCTCTTAAGTTCAAATCTTTGCCAAGTCATTACTGTGATGACGGAGGGGTTGCTGGCCTGCGCTAGTTTTCCCCCACTATTAGATTGTTCGTCTTTGTATTTGTCTGACTTTATTCAAGTTTAAAAAGCTGTGCCTGTCTTGAATAAAAGTTACTCTGAGTTAGGTTTTCTTATGGGAGCAAGAGTTACCCTACTTGTTTATTGTTTATACTTATACGTTGCACGAGCAGGAGTCTAGCCTAGTATTACAGCAAAACACGAATTGTTGTTAGTGCAACAAAACACTGGAGATCACATGAAAATTATGCCTCTATCCCCACCCCACTCCTCCACTCCTCTCCCCCCCCCCCCCCTTTTTTTCTTCCGGGTTCATGGCTAATATTGAATACTGGACGGCAGACAATACCTTCTCTATAGTACCACTTTTTTTTAGTCGAGGTAAAGAAGTTTAGGGTCGACTGACAGAAGCATTAAAAAAAAAAAAAAAAAAAAAAAGGATCGGTCTGTTTACCTTAATAACGACCTTTTTTTTTCAGGACCCCCAAAATAGAGTCGGTCTGTTCACTTTAATCACTTTTCTTTCTTTTTTTTTCTTTTCTTTTTTTAGCGCGGGGGCCGGGGAGGGAGGAGCGAGAAGCTTTAGCTTGAAAGTATCTAGAGGAGGTGACTAGCCAGTAGCTCTATAGGAAGTTTATTGCCAGTCCTTAACCACTACCACTTCTATAAAGGGAAAATGTTGCCCGATTTCAGATCAGTATAATTGAGAGTACACGTTGTAGGTCACTTTTTTTTTTTTTTTTTTTTTTTTTGTTCAATAAGATTTTGTTTTTCGAATTTCTCACCACCCGTCTTCATTTCGAACGTGGTTTGTGTCCAACTTTTCTTATGGACGTAACAAAACCTCGTTGTTTTTGTTTGTTTGTTTTTAATCATAGACCCTGAAACTCGACCACTTCTTGCTTTTTTGTTTTGTTTTGTTATCTGTCTCGATAACCTTCTTTGTTTATTTGAAGTATACAAATGCCTTGGAGAGAGAAAGCTAGTCGGTCATTTGTTCTCGGAGTGTGCCAACTCTACCAAGTCAAGATGTC
>CM065748.1:20454956-20457456 GCA_033310375.1 Conus canariensis
GAGACGGCAGGGTGGCAATTAGGGACAGCACTTTCCGGGCCTTTGGAAAACAATAGCTTTCTCTTCACCTTTCGCCTTCTATGGCTCCAGACCTGGACAACCTGAACCTGACAATTTTTTCGGGGCGGCGGGGAGGGGGGGGGGGGGGGGGGGGGGGAAGAAGAGGTAGGTGGAGATGGTAGGATGGTGGGAGGGGGTGGGGTGAGGATGGGGCGGCAGACTGACCAATGACTGACGTACTTATCCTTTTCACATAGAAGTGTGACTTTGATGCATGCTCGCGGAATATGCGTGCATAAAAAATAAAAATAAAAAAAAACACGTGCACGCGCGTGCGTGCGCGTATATGCGCGGATGTACACTTATTTTGAGAAGGATTGGACAAGGACGATGTATGTCGGACAATTTACAGAAGCTTTACTTACAATTGAAAAGAAAATTCACGGTGAGAGATGTTGTCAAGTTTTCGTTGTTGTTTTCATATTATGAATTTTACGGAAAACAGGTACACAAAAGAGGAGAAAAAAAAAAAAAAAAAAAACACAACTAGAATGAAAAAAGGCTGAAAGAAATATTAACTGAAAATATGAATTGTTTTAATCACTTCTTCTTTTAAAGATCTTGACTGGGGAATGTCGGGGTGAAACGGACGTGGGGATGAAGAGGGACGTGTGGATGAAGAGTGGAGGGAGGGGGGGGGGGGGGGGGGGGGGGGGGGGGGCCTCGGAAATGGAAAAAAAATCCCAAAATTTAGGGAATGAAAAATGGAAAGAATATAAACGAATAAACAAACGAGAAATGCATCAGGGAGAGCGCGGATCTCTGCCACACAAAATTCTTGATTCCGCCAGGGGAAGTAATAGAAGGCACAGACTAGGAATTACTTCCCATGCTCGTACCTTTTTGTCACATGATATAGAAACTGTAGAAAAGACAACATTTATACCGCTAAAAAGTTTTTTTTATTTTATTTTTATTTATATATATATATATATATATATATATATTATATATTTCATGAACATGTATTTTTACAATGATATATTTCTCAATCCGTCAGCAGTAACTTCATATATTTCATGTTTAGTGAATAATTTGTGATGATCTTGCTGAACAAATCGTGGATCCACTCTTGAATCCAGATTTGGGCCAGGGGTCCGTGCAAGAATTTGTTGTGTGCGTCTTTGGGTCACACCCGATCTTTCCACCAAATTTCATCAACATCGATTGCTTGGTTTTTACATTATGTTGCTGACGGACGGACAAACAAACAAACAAACAGACACATATGAAAACGTAACCTCCCTAGCGGAGATAATGAAGAAATTCGTAAAAAAAAAAAAAAAAAAAAAAAAAAAAAACTTGAAATTAAAAAAAAAAAAATCAGAAATAAAAGCAATAGTCCTCCAAAGGGAAGACAACGGAACAAAAAAAAATTATGGACTGTGGTGTGTCTCTATTTGACGCCAGGAGCGCAGACGCAACCAGCCGTGTCTCCCTGATGAGTTCCAACCCAGCGGACGAAAAGCCTCGGAGCAGGCAATGCAAATATATCTGCCTTCAAAAGGGATTGCGATGGTTCCCTTATGCAGCTAGAGAAGAGTTTTCATATCTGTAACATATTTTCTTAATTTCGTGTTCCCAGTTTCTCCATCTTTAAACTCCCCCCCCCCCCCCCCCACCCCACCCCCCAAGTCCAAATCTTTGCCAAGTCATTACTATGAAGACAGTTCAGTTGTTGGCCTGCGCTTGTTTTTTTCCCCCACTATTACCAAAAAGTTACTCTGTGTTAGGTTTTCTTATGGGAGCAAAAAATACCCCACTTGTTTACTGTTTAAGGAAAAAATTACTATTCCACTCTTCATATTTCACAAATTTTCGGCCTCGTGGCCCTTTTCAAGAGAAGAGAGAGATAAAACAAACAAACAAACAAACAAAGATGATACAACTTATCCATCTTTGACAACTGGACAGATAAAAGAAATGACGTCATAAATATACTGCATAAGGCCTGATAGCATACTGTGTGATGTCATTGGAAAAAAAAAAAAAAAACAGCAACAACAAAACAACGTCATCCTGAGGAACAAGATAAAAGGCCCAAGAACAGGATGGGAACTACTCAAATGTATGTCAATCGTGGCACTTTCCTGCTATCCAATTCCAAGTAATATTGTGTGTGTGTGTGTAAATGAAATCAAAGGAAAATGTGAATGTTGTCCTACCCATGACTAGCTCTGACATACCATACCTTTCGTTTGTCAGATGAAAGGTATGGTATGTCATTGGTGGTCATGGATAGGACAACATTCACATTCTCCTATGATTTCATTTACATCAGATGAAACGTATGGTATGTCATAATTAATCATGGATAGGACAACATTCACATTCACCTATGATTCCATTTACATTGTTTTTTGTGAAGTGTATTACTGTGGTTTTGAAATATACAACAGTTAGCTTAAGACATAATGATCTTGCAACTGACGACATGTAT
>CM065748.1:20462456-20544956 GCA_033310375.1 Conus canariensis
AGAGAGAGAGACAGAGAGATAGACAGAGACAAAGAGGAAGGGAAGAAGAGAGAAAGAAAGAGACAGAGACAGAGAGAACAGTCCTTTAATTCTTTTTTTTTTTTTTTTTTTTTTATCAGATGGAACATCCCTCAAAGTCTTGTGATCTGTGCGCTCCAACTTACCTTCCTCCCTCAACACACACACACACACACACACACACACACACACACACACACACACACACAATACACACACACTTCATACGCCCACATGCCACCTCCATTCCCTTTCTCCGGCGGTGTCCCAGTGTGAAAATACATCATGTGATTAACGACTGTAGTTCTGATGAGCCGTAAATCCGCGGTCGGTTTGGCTAGAAACAGCTTGACCTGACTCGGAACTGACAAGTCACTGAAAACGACAGGAAAAGAAAACAAAAGAAAAAGCAGGTTTTGATTACTTACGTAATTGATGATCGATGTTCTTTTCCCTTCCCATGTTCATGCTTTTTGTCGCACACAGTGTGTTACCTCAACAGAATGCTATGGCAAACTAGACATTCCAGAGGCTTCGTACATTCGCTTCGTCCATGGGTAATGTTTCATTTGCACAATCTTCAGCTTAAGGATCTTGAGGGCAGCCTCTCTCGTACGGTTCCGAGCGATCATCGCATCACTGGAAGTTGTGATTTTTTTTTTATTATTATTATTTTTTTTTAAACAGTTTTCTACTTGGTTTATGAAGTTGTTTCACAGTAATTTTTGTCCAAACTTTGCCCGTTAGACAGTGAATTGTTTCACCGTAAATCGTTTATTAAACGCTCTTTAATTATGCTAATATACGACAGACTGGCTAAAGTTAGAAAGACTGTTTTGCTTGTTTTCACGCGATGGTCTGACACAGTGTTATGTTTTAACCTCAGAGGTAAAATGTGTTAATAAAACTGAACAGAAATGCACTGACCGCAAACTGGACGCAGAAAGAGGCAGACGATCACCAAGTATGGGACATAACTAAGAAAATGAACATTCACAAGGAAATCGGAATTATCTCCCGTACACCGTTTTCATTCAAAAGAAATGTATTGGGTGACACTAACGACGCAAGAACAAGCCGTGAGGGTATCAGTGTCAGTGATAATAAGGAACAGGCTCATTGATTCATTCCTCTTCATCGGCGTTTGTCTGCTTTTTCATAAAATGAGATTTCAGACAGCATCAACCAATGTCGTCAGTAAAACAGCTTTACCTGAGTGGTCCCGAGAGAAGGGAGGCTGTGCCTTATTTTAACAAGAGGAAGTGTGGCTATGGCCTTGCAGTTGTAGAAGTGATTAATTTTCATGTTACCCACAGCCTATAAAGCATTCTCTCGTTAAGAATCTAATTTAAAACGAAAAAAAAAAAAAAGATGACGAGGAAGAAGAAGAAGAAGAAGAAACCTTAACGGTGTGCAATGAAAATTTTGCCTTCGGAATGTATCAGGTCGAGAAAAAAAAGTGTTTCCAAATGAACATTATCAGCACCATTAAAAATCGTGTGAGTCTGGATATGACTCTCAGTGATATTTTTTGCTTACAGAGCATGGAGGGTTTGACATTACACGCGTTTCCATTTTTCCAACATCCTTGTGTTTGCACCCTATTTGTTCAAAACAGCTGTTTAAAAACTGGCACCTTGTTGACAAAGAGTGTTCTGAGCGGGGTCCAAGAGAAGAAAAACACAATCTAAGGAAATATGTCTTTGCCTAAAATTAATATGAAAAACTTATTGCAATGATAGCCAATATCGGACAAGCTTTACTATTACATGAATGTGAAGATCAACAGGATGTCAATACCAATCTTATAATGAGCATATATATTATATTATATATATATTATATATATACACACACACACACGTACATAATGTTGCTTTCTTTTTCACCCTCCCCATCAAAAATTTTCAATAAAAAGGTGGTGTGCGTTACATTTTCATGATCAAGACAAGATTTTCCGGGGACGAACAGAAAGAAAGAAAGAATGGTGTGTATGTGTGAATGCATCGTTACAAGTATTCGTGTCAAACAACAAAGTTGTGGCGACATTAAGCTTCGTAAAACACCTACAGGCAAGTACTAACACAACACACACTCGCCCTTTCATTTTCTTTTTAAACCAATTTTTTCCCCTTTTTTTTTATTTAGGCAATTCTACAAGTACATGATCTTTGTTGAAGTCACACCTTGTCTTGAAAGATACACCATGTGCTTGGACCAACACATCCTTGTCAGAATGACCAGTTTTTAATGCAGTTTTTTTTTTTTTACCTGCCGTTATCTCCCTTGGCACTCCACCTCCAAAATTTGACAGATGGGTAGAAAGAAAAGAACTTGGTACATCACAGCTGCCTGTATGCCTGGTATTAAGATTATACATGTTGATTCCTTCCATTTTCTTATGGTCTGTTGTTCAAGCTTTGTCTGTCTTGGATTACCTTATGTCTAATCCTTCTCTCCTCCAGTGAGATTTATTCTAATAGTTCAAGGATTGCTGTGATGCTGAACTTGAAATCATAATCACCGGAAACAAATTTTGTAGCTCTTTATTGTTCATGTCAGCTAGTGATACTTTCTTGTATATTAGGGTCTTAAGCATAGACTTCTACTGTTGCAGCGATGAACATATATCATAGACACAACACCTATGAACACACACAACTGGGTGCAAAATGACACTTGTTGAGTACCCAGTATGAATCTGAAGTGTAGCGTCAATAAATGTCTTGTTCATAAGTTACAAACAACAAACTTAAATAAAAATAAAAAAAGTGTGAAAGTCTTATTGACTGCACTACATTTGACTGAGGTTTATCGCTTCACCTAAAAGACAAACAGCATATCAAGATGATCTGGTGGAAAAAAAATCAGTCTCAAAAAAAAATAAAAATAAAATAAAATAAACCCTCCTCCTCGGTAAAACATGGACCGGGAGCTTTCTTGATGGACATTTTTTTTTGTTTGGGGTCCTTGTATCACACACATATATCTATCATGTAAATTATGGTAGAGTGTATCTGCTGCCGATTGCCCAGAGCAAGTGATCACTATTGTCGGGCACGTGATGAATTCTACAACTTGCCCACCGAGCTAGAGTTATATTTTTCAAGGATTTTCTATGACATAGGTCAACGTTCTTTTGCTGATAATGGCTAACTATTGCAACAGTTAGAGATTTCTCTCCAACAAACTACCATTTTTTAATCTAGTTGCAAAGTGAGGCGACTGCAGGTGGAAATCTAGATAAGTTTTAAATGCTAGTGATGGCACACTGCCAAAAAATGTAGACAAACGAACCATGAGACAAAACACCACGCGTTTCGACCTTTTAGGTCTTCTTCAGGCAAGATACAAAACACTCAGGACAACGAAAATGAACAAGCAATCACTTATCTTCATCCACTTCAGCGCAACATAGGTGCTGAATTAATGTTTTGTATCTTGCCTGAAGAAGACCTACGAGGTCAAAACGTGTCATGTTTTGTCTTGTGATTCAGTTTAGTGGTTGCTATCACCAACATCTAAAATTTACCATTTTTAAGTTACTGTTTATGACTTGACATCATATGTATTGCACCAGTGAATGCTAATCATAAGAAACAGGTTGCCAGTTCTGGCACTTGCTGATAAAAGGAGATGACGACAACTTGAAGTTTCACATCCTTCTTCATTTAGACTCTATAGACATTAAAATGATTGCCAGTCAACAGACAGTTGGTTTTGCTCTATAGACATTAAAATGATTGCCAGTCACAGACAGTTGGTTTTGCTCTATAGACATTAAAATGATTGCCAGTCAACAGACAGTTGGTTTTGCTCTATAGACATTAAAATGATTGCCAGTCAACAGACAGTTGGTTTTGCTCTATAGACATTAAAATGATTGCCAGTCAACAGACAGTTGGTTTTGCTCTATAGACATTAAAATGATTGCCAGTCAACAGACAGTTGGTTTTGCTCTATAGACATTAAAATGATTGCCAGTCAACAGACAGTTGGTTTTGCTCTATAGACATTAAAATGATTGCCAGTCAACAGACAGTGGTTTTGCTCTATAGACATTAAAATGATTGCCAGTCAGCAGACAGCTGGTTTTGCTCTATAGACATTAAAATGATTGCCAGTCAGCAGACAGCTGGTTTTGCTCTATAGACATTAAAATGATTGCCAGTCAACAGACAGTTGGTTTTGCTCTATAGACATTAATATGACTGCCAGTCAACAGACAGTTGGTTTTGCTCTATAGACATTAAAATGATTGCCAGTCAACAGACGGTTTTGCTCTATAGACATTAAAATGATTGCCAGTCAGCAGACAGTTGGTTTTGCTCTATAGACATTAAAATGATTGCCAGTCAGCAGACAGTTGGTTTTGCTCTATAGACATTAAAATGATTGCCAGTCAACAGACAGTTGGTTTTGCTCTATAGACATTAAAATGATTGCCAGTCAACAGACAGTTGGTTTTGCTCTATAGACATTAAAATGATTGCCAGTCAACAGACAGCTGGTTTTGCTCTATAGACATTAAAATGATTGCCAGTCAACAGACAGCTGGTTTTGCTCTATAGACATTAAAATGATTGCCAGTCAGCAGACAGCTGGTTTTGCTCTATAGACATTAAAATGATTGCCAGTCAACAGACAGTTGGTTTTGCTCTATAGACATTAATATGACTGCCAGTCAACAGACAGTTGGTTTTGCTCTATAGACATTAAAATGATTGCCAGTCAGCAGACAGCTGGTTTTGCTCTATAGACATTAAAATGATTGCCAGTCAACAGACAGTTGGTTTTGCTCTATAGACATTAATATGACTGCCAGTCAACAGACAGTTGGTTTTGCTCTATAGACATTAAAATGATTGCCAGTCAACAGACGGTTTTGCTCTATAGACATTAAAATGATTGCCAGTCAGCAGACAGTTGGTTTTGCTCTATAGACATTAAAATGATTGCCAGTCAGCAGACAGTTGGTTTTGCTCTATAGACATTAAAATGATTGCCAGTCAGCAGACAGATGGTTTTGCTCTATAGACATTAAAATGATTGCCAGTCAGCAGACAGTTGGTTTTGCCTATAGACATTAAAATGATTGCCAGTCAACAGACAGCTGGTTTTGCTTGGGGGGGGGGGGGGCATGTAAAAAGTTTTGGGACAGATCAGAAAAAGTATGTTAGTGTATTAACACACACATGAAGACCTGTTAAGTCTCTGCTTCGCCTAATGCTGTGTTTACAAGATATATAGCACACAACATATTTTGCAACTTGACAACACTTCAAGAATTTGTTTTCTTTACTTTAGATTGGGTCCAAAACCTCTGTGTTCTTTATGGTTGGGTTCTTCCCCCTCTAAAATTTACCATCACAAAATTATTTTGAATTCAGGAAGCAAAGTTTTAAACTATGGCCAAGTGCCTGGTAGTTTTGCACATAAGTCAATTTATCTCATCATGTAATGCAGTACGGCCAGTCAATTCCTACAAGAAACTGAAAAAAAGTGAAAAAAAAAGAAAATGGTTGTGAGAATATAACACTGAAGATTTTAATGGGATGTTTGGAGCACTCTTTGTTCCTAAGTGTGTAGAGTGTAAGCATATTTCATGTTTTCAAACGTGTAACCAGTATAAAATTTAGACATTGTCTCAATACACCCTCATTCTTTTCCACGCAACAAACACATGTTCCACAAAGAAGCATGTTTCACGCTTTTATTCTTTGTTTTCAGTGCATACCACATGACTTCAATTTAAGCACATAACCTCAACAGCAGCAACTTGCATACAAGCAGATCCAAGGCACACACTATCCATGTCACAGCAGCCAGGTGAGAAAAAAGTCATGTCATCGGCGATTTCTCACCCAGTCCTTACTCACACCAACCATTCATATGCAACGTAATCAGACACACACCTTAAAAACTTCTGAGGACTAAAACCGAAACAGGTAGAAATGTCGCCAAAAGCACATTATTACTTTAAGCTTTTTGTCGTTTTCTTCAGCCTAAGCTTCTTGTTGCTTAGCTTCTTGTTGCTTTCTTTACTTTGAGCTTCTTGTTGCTTTCTTTATTTTAAGCTTCATGTTGCTAAGCTTCTTGTTGCTTTCTTTATTTTAAGCTTCTTGTTGCTTAGCTTCTTGTTGCTTTCTTTACTTTAAGCTTCATGTTGCTAAGCTTCTTGTTGCTTTCTTTACTTTAAGCTTCTTGTTGCTTAGCTTCTTGTTGCTTTCTTTACTTTAAGCTTCATGTTGCTAAGCTTCTTGTTGCTTTCTTTACTTTAAGCTTCTTGTTGCTTTCTTTACTTTAAGCTTCATGTTGCTAAGCTTCTTGTTGCTTTCTTTACTTTAAGCTTCATGTTGCTTTCTTTACTTTAAGCTTCTTGTTGCTTAGCTTCTTGTTGCTTTCTTTACTTTAAGCTTCTTGTTGCTTTCTTTACTTTAAGCTTCATGTTGCTTTCTTTACTTTAAGCTTCATGTTGCTTAGCTTCTTGTTGCTTTCTTTACTTCAAGCTTCTTGTTGCTTTCTTTACTTTAAGCTTCTTGTTGCTTAGCTTCTTGTTGCTTTCTTTACTTTAAGCTTCTTGTTGCTTTCTTTACTTTAAGCTTCATGTTGCTTAGCTTCTTGTTGCTTTCTTTACTTTAAGCTTCATGTTGCTTAGCTTCTTGTTGCTTTCTTTACTTCAAGCTTGTTGCTTTCTTATCATTCATTTTCTTGCTTCAAAGTTTTGTATTTTCGTTTATACCAAACCACAACAAAGTTTTGTATTTTCATTTATACCAAACTGCAACAGCCAATGGTATAGTAAACAGGAAAGCATGCATCAGAGGCTAGACCAGTAGCTTAATGCCGATTTAACTTTTTTTTGTTATCATATCATCATTTCACACTTTCTCATTATTTTCTTGTCGCTGTTACTTGTTAAGCACACACACAACCATCAGTCAAAGTCAAGTGGAGTCTGCCCATCAAATTCATGCAGAATATTTTACTCTCTTTCAGACAAGATCCCATACATAGCCCAAACCTTCTTCCACACTGCTGAATCTGTTGTTCAAAGAAACATCTCTTCAGTGGGCACTCTCCGCATGTTACACACATTTGTCTCTGAGAAGTCTTTTTCTACACGCGCTCAGTCTCAGTCAAACACTTTTCTCACTAAAAGCCCTCCCTGTGAGGACTCCAACGATCTAGCACGATTTCATCTCTCCCAATGATACTCAAATAATTTGACTCACATTTTGTCTCACTGACAAATCTTTCATTCTGGAACTCAATCTTCCTCACTTCCCACTCAAACACCAGTTTTTTTCCATTCACACTTCCATCTCAAACACACCAGTTTTTCTTCTTTTTTTTTTTTTTAAATACATGGGCATTTAAGATAATCTTGCACAATTCTATTAAACACACACACACCTTTTATACGGGTCTGAATCTTGCTCATTTTTTGTCATCCAGGAAAGTTTCACACACGCCAAAACGATTTACAAGGCGTCATTTCACAGTAGAATTTTTCTTGCCAGCACTCGGATAATCTTACTGAGGGCACTTGGAAATTTTTTTCATACGCACAGCATCTATAGATACCAGAATGTATCCAAAACACCCCACATACATCTCTCATTGACACATACACACCATGTGTAGACCAAACAATTTGCCACCATGTGTGTGTGTGTGTGTGTGTGTGTGTGTGTTGTGTGTGTGTGTGTGTGTGTGTGTGTGTGTGTGTGTGTGTGTGTGTGTGAGTGTGTGTGATTTTAAGCGTGTGTAAGCCAGGGAAAGACAGGCAAAAAGACAGACAGACAAACATGGAGTGAAAGACCAGCATGCCAAGGCTGAGATCACCTCTCAAATACACTGCATGTACTCCAGTAAACCAATGACAAATGGCAGAGAGGAAATAAATAAATAAGCGTCACACACAGTCTTCTGCTTCAGTTTCAAACACTCCACTTCTATTTGAAGACTCCGGAGAGGAACACAAGTTACTGAGCATCCGCTCCACGATTCACCATCCTGTTCGCAGTGACCAGTCCAGTACATAAGCAGGGTCACAGGAACAGCATGATGATGAACGCCAATTGTCTCTCCCTGTGGTCAAAGCCTGGGCATGGACCTCAGAGACACAAATAGTTTGCGGCAAAGCCCTTGCCAGCCTGCTCAGCTGTGCTGTCTGCCCACCTCTTTCTCTGTCTGCCCTGTCACCTCTTCCCCTGCACTGTACCCTGGAGGGTGGTCTCTGACAGCCTACTTGATCTCCTCACTGTAGTCAACATGTCTTCAAAGACTCATATGCTGCCTACTAGGTCTGCAGACTTCGTTGCTTGTATCATGCTCAGTAATAAGAGACACTTCCCTAAAGTAAGCTTCGATCTTCCGCTGAAGTTCTGCAGTCAAATGGTTTGCATTCAGAAAAAACAGATGGCAAAAACTGCAAGCAAATGTTTCATCTCACTCTTTTACATTCTACCCTAAATAAATCTTTTGGGGGAGAAAAAAAAAAAAGAGGAAAGTGGGAGTTGGGGAGATGGTGGCCCCTACCCATGACCGATTTCTAAATCTGATAGAATTGCAGAAGAACCGTCGCTCCAGTGGTTCATTAAACATGTTGTCCCTCAGTCACATCAAAAAGCGATCTACTTTCACCAGGTCATGAATACAAACACATGCACATCTGTTCGATATCCTAAATTTTCATTTGTATCATTGAAGAAGCATAAAAATCAATAAACTGGAAGCACATAGTCAACATACAACTTCTCTAAACTTTTTGTTTACTTGCTTAGAAAAAAAAATTCTATTGCAGTCAGCTATAAACCATCTGCCCTTCTTCTTCTGTTGTCTCTTTTTTTAACATTAAAAAATGCATCACTCCAGGATATTCACTGAAACAAACTCAACACAAAAATGACACAACACACTCTCCAAAGTTGCCTGTTTTTCTTCTTCATTCCCAAGATCACATGCATTCATACACACACACATACACACAAATGCATTGATTGCCAGGCCTACAAAATAAATCTCTCCATCCTTTCAGTGTCTTTTAAACACTTCTTGCATACAGATTTTCTTACACACACACACACACACACGCACGGATCATCACTCACAATCAATGTACAAAAAACCCGTTGGAAAGATCTGCTGCAAAGCCCCATGAAATGTAATGTGTTAATTTAGCGATGGCAGATGAGAGGATGATGGGCAAAGGAACTCCCAAAATGTACAACCATTGACGCTGCTGAAGAACAATGAAGGACAATGAAACAAAGGTACACAGAAAACAGCAACTTTTCATGCAAAGAGGATGGAATGAGGGAGACTGGGGTGAGGAAGGGGGTGGTGGTGTATGATCTGACAAAATAAACAAAAAGAAAGAAAGAAAAAGAGAAAGAAATAGTGGAAGTGGACCAGGCAGGAGTCAGAAGGAGGTGAAAGTGGGATGTGGAAGAAGGGTGAAAATGATGAAAGTGGGATGTGGTAGAAGGGTGAAAAGGATGAAAGTGGGATGTGGTAGAAAGGGGATGTGCAGAAGGGTGAAAGTGGCGGATGTGCAAGAAAGATTAAAGTGGGATGTGGAAGAACTTAGGTGAAAGTGGGATGTGGAAGAAAGGTGAAAGTGGATGTGCAAGAAAGGTGAAAGTGGGATGTGGAAGAAGGGTGAAAGCGGGATGCGGAAGAAGGGTAAAAGTGGGATGTGGAAGAAAGGTGAAAGTGGGATGTGGAAGAAGGAGTGAAAGGGGATGCGGAAGAAAGTGAAAGTGGGATGTGGAAGAAGGTGAAAGTGGGATGTGGAAGAAGGGTGAAAGTGGGAAGTGGAAGAAAGAGTGAAAGTGGGATGTGGAAGAAGAGTGAAAGGGGAATGGGGAAAAAGAGTGAAAGTGGGATGTGGAGAAGGGTGAAAGTGGATGTGGAGAAGGTGAAGTGGGATGGGAAGAAGAGTGAAAGTGGGAGGGAAGAAAGAGGTGAAAAGGGGATGGGAAGAAGGGTGAAAGTGGGACGCGGAAGAAGGGTGAAAGCGGGATGTGGAAGAAGGGTGAAAGTGGGACGCGGAAGAAGGGTGAAAGCGGGATGTGGAAGAAGGGTGAAAGTGGGATGTGGAAGAAGGGTGAAAGTGGGATGTATGTGGAAGAAAGAGTGAAAGTGGGATGTGGAAGAAGGGTGAAAGTGGGATGTGGAAGAAGGGAAGGGGTTGAAAAACAAAACTGTTCTGCTGGATCTTTCACACCAAGAAAAAAGAAAAAGATCAGTGGGATGGGAAAAGGAAGCCGAAAACATACGCACATATTCTGCATCTTTCTCTCGGACACATTCCAAGTTTCTCTTACGCATATTTCTCTCTCTCCATCTCTCTCTCTCTCTTTTCTCTCTCTCACTCACACACACATTCTCTCTCTCTCTTGCACACACACACACACACACACTCTCTCTCTCTTGTCAACACTGCACACTCTCTCTTTTACAAACACATACCTGGACCAGGGGCAATGTCGACAGTAAACCGTATTACAAATCAACCATGGAATCAGTGCGAAAAAGAAAAACAAAACAAAACAAAACTCCAAACTGAAGACACAGCCTGGCAACAAGATGCCCACCAGATGGTTATGGTCATTGTCACTGTATTCACAGAGAAAAGGCGGGAGTAAGGGCAAACACCACAAAAGCAACCCCTCCCCACCCCCCACCTTCACTCCCACCAATACAAAATATACACCCATATATGCATCTCACTTTCGAAAAAAAAAAAAAAGCGGGACAAAGAGAGATGGAAAGATACAGAAAAGAAAACACAGTGCATCTAAAAACAGGGGAACCTCAGTCCATGGTCTGCACAATCTGTGTCCTCTGCTCGATTCGTTGTTTGGTGATGACCCCGATGGGTCGCAAGTTGTCCTTGACATTCTGCAGCTTTTTCTCCATGCACTCTGTCACCTGTCGGTTCAGTTCGCCAGCTGAGTAGCCCAGCAACGCCTTCAAGTCACAGACAAACTTGTACACAAACCGCTTGCCGTGAACCTGGGAGAAAAAAAAAAAATTCTTTGAATGCATGTATTAAAAAAGGCACAGGATGGGATACGTGCTTCAATCTATTCTATATTTTGAGTGGAATGTTATGTATATACCAGACAACTCAAAAGTGAAAGCTCAGCACTCAGTGCTGTCACTTCACTGAAAGAAAAAAGGTTAGCAGGATGTCCGCTGACAACAAAAAAGCATCGCTTCTGACTTTGCTAGATCTCAGTGCCGCATTTGACACTATCGACCACAGTATTCTTTTAAAAAGACTGTCGGTGTCTTTCGGTATCACAGACACTGCATTAGAATGGTTTCGATCATACCTGACTGGCAGAACACAGTCTGTGTCTGTTGGTGGCAAGGTCTCCTCTCCCCTTCCCCTGGACTTTGGTGTGCCCCAAGGCTCCGTTTTGGGCCCCCTTCTCTTCTCTCTGTATATTCAACCTCTGTCTATGGTCATTGAGGAACACGGAATTCCTCATCAGAAATTTGCCGATGACACCCAGCTGCACGACACTGCTGAACCTGCTGCATTCCAACTTTTGGTATCGGAATTTGAACTGTGTTTCCAATCTGTTGTATCATGGATGCTTAAAAATAAGCTTAAGCTAAATGATGAAAAAACTGAGGCTCTGTTGGCAGCACCTCGTTCTGTTTTGGATCGCATTTCTGAAAAATCTATTCAAGCTGGAACCAACAAAATTCCCTTTGAAGACAGTGTGAGGGATCTGGGTGTCCATTTGGATAGTACGCTGTCCATGAATGTCCAGATCGGTCACCTGTGTCGTTCAGCCTATTTGGCTTTGAGAAAGATCGCGTCAATTCGCTCATATCTTACACAGAAAGGGACTGCCCAACTTATCTGTTCCCTCATCATGTCAAAACTCGATTACTGTAACAACATTCTTGCCGGTCTTCCCGCTGTCGATATAAACCGACTTCAACGTACACAAAACAACGCAGCCAGACTTGTTTTCCAAAAGTCCAAAAGAACCCATACTACACCTCTGTTAGTTAGACTACATTGGCTTCCCATTCATGCGCGCATTCAGTATAAACTCGCAACACTTGCCTTCCGACACTTTGATGAAACATTGCCTGCTTATCTTTCCAACACACTTGTCACTTATCAACCCTCTCGCACTCTCCGCTCTAGCAGTGACAAACTTCTCAAGCTTCCCCGCATGAAACTGAAATCCTTTGGCCAACGTTCTTTCAGTTATCAAGCCCCCCTTGTCTGGAACTCCCTCCCCTCCCAGCTCCGCTCTTCACAGACTCTCTCTGCGTTCAAATCTGGTCTCAAAACGCATCTCTTTCAGAAGTCCTTTTGTCTTTCTACATAGCGTACGAGTTAATGCATGTTTCCCATGCATTCTCCGTCCTTTTGCCTCTTGTATGTGCACGCGCGCTTCCGTGCCTGAGTGCTTGTGTACTTTTGCGTGTGTGCGTTCGTGTGTGTGCGTTTACGCGCGTGGGTTTTTGTTGCTTCGTGTTGAGTTTGCCCTTTGTGTGTGTGTGTGTGTGTGTGTGTGTGTGTGTGTGTGTGTGTGTGTGTGTGTGTGTGTGTCTGTGGGTGTGGGTGCTCCCTTCTGCATGTTTTATATTGTATCCCGTGCAGTGTTCACGAAATTGGAGGTGGGTGGGTGGGGGGTGGGGGGTGGGGATGGGGGATGGTTCTTTTCTTCTATTCCCAAATTCTTGTCGAGCGTTGTTCATATAATGTCATGTGTGTGGGGTGGCGGTGTGGGGGGGGGGGGGGGGGGGAGGTGGGGGAGGATAGAGTGGGGGGGGGGATGTGGCTTGTTCATCTGTTTTAGTGCTTGCTTTGTGACCTATTGTTTTGATGCCTTTTTCTCAGTATTGTGCAATGTTTATGGAAACTTTTATTTTTCCTGTATTGTGAAGCGCTCTGAGGATGAGTCTTCTTCTCTCATCGAAGAGCGCTATATAAGCTCGATTTATTATTATTATTATGTCTCAAAATCTTTGAACAAAACTGTCCGTTTTGAAAACACCATCACCGGATTTACTGACAACTATGACACAACTGCTGAACTACTGACATCCTTGAAGGGGATCAAACTAGCCACGATGGCCACACCAGTTATTTCCCTTAGTTTTGTTAATTAACCTCAGATCAAAACAAAACAAAACAAAACAAAAAAGAAAATACACAGGTGCCACGAATAACAGACTATGA
This sequence comes from Conus canariensis, assembly GCA_033310375.1. Taxonomy (NCBI): domain Eukaryota; kingdom Metazoa; phylum Mollusca; class Gastropoda; order Neogastropoda; family Conidae; genus Conus; species Conus canariensis. Next base: position 20,475,700 of record CM065748.1, read on the forward strand.
GCACCATGTGGTCTGACAGACAATACAGAATGGACAGTTGTATTTCAATCAGGTCGGTATATTTTCACTATCTAATTACATTTACAACGAAGAAGCTGGAACATTACAAATTGTAATGAGAGAACAGCAAAAACAGGTGAGGGACCACAAAGACAGAAAAAACAAAACTGTGGGTAACAACTGAAGATCTAGAAGAAAAAAAAAACTGGGGTGTGAACGGGGGTAAGTGCAGTGTGTGTGTGTGTGTGTGTGTGTGTGTGTGTGTGTGTGGTATGCGTATGTGAGAGAGAGAGAGAGAGTGGGGTGTGTGTGTGTGTGTGTGTATGTGTACGCATGCATGCGTGCATGCATGGGTGTGTACATGCAAGCTTGTGTGTGTGCATGGGTAATTTGACAGGTGTTGCTGACTGGCACCTTCCGACACCTTTCTTTCCTTGATTTTTGAGCATGTTATGTGAAGTGTAGACATTTTGGAGTTGGTCTTAGAAGTTTAATAGCTTCTATGTCTGACAATTGTCACAACACCCATCCCTCTCCCACAATTAACCCAATGCCTCCCAGAGCGCCCGACAGCGACTGACATCCATGCCTTGTCTGTTTCCAGTAATGCCCAATAGCTGCCGCTAAACAGACTGTCCGTTAGTTTGACTTTCGCTTTCATCCAACCCATAATGCAATATAATAAATAGTGTCTTCCGCTTCTGCAGACTTCCCTCTCCGGTCCCCTGTTTACCGTGTTGAAAAATTCGCTGTGGTTGGTTTGCAATGAATTTTTGAGGTTCGACCCAAAAATCCGAGTTTTCGTCAGCAAGACGGCAGAAATGAGCGACATGGAGTTTTGGAGAAGCATCATGAGTGATAGTGACGACGATGATGGTGAAGTTTTTGAAGATGTTACCTTAGAAGAAATCAACAAGAGAGAAAAAAAATGATGTTGATTTGGACTTGGTGGTGAACACCGATGTTTTCAATGAAGTGAAAACATCTACCTGTGCAGAGCAGCCAGCTGTGTGAACTTTGGATTTTTTCCCCCCATGTTGTGGCTTGTTAAATAACACTGTGTGTACACTCCAGTAAAAATTAAAATACCATCATTTCTGCTTATTATCCACCATTTTTCAAGTAAACATGAAGTCTACATTATTTTCTGTGATTTTTTAAAGTAAGCGAGTGGGTGTTTTGTGCAGAGTTATTTCCCTTGCTCTGGGAAGCATACATAAGCGCAGACAAAGTCTATGTGGGAGGCATTGGGTTAAAATGTCTGTCAAACAAAGCTCATTGTACTTGTCTTAAGCACAGGATGGGCTTTGTGTGTGTGTGTGTGTGTGTGTGTGTGTGTGTGTGGTGTGGTGTGGTGTGGTGTGGTGTGGTGTGGTGTGGTGTGGTGTGGTGTGGTGTGTGTGTGTGTGCACATGTGCGTGCATGACCGTGCATGTGTGTGTGTGTGGTGTGTACGAGTGTGTGTCGAGTGCATGTGTGTGTGTGTGTGAGTGAGTGAGAGACAGAAAGAAAGAGAGAGAGAGAGAAGAGAGAGAGAGAGAGAGAGAGAGTGTGTGTGTGTGTGTGTGTGTGTGTGTGTGTGTGTGTGTGTGTGTGTGTGTGTGTGTGTGTGGTGTGCGTGTGTGCTTGTGTGTGTGTGCACGTGCATGCGTGCGTGCATGTGTAATTTGACATGTGTTGTTGACTGGCACCTTCCGACACCTCACTTTTCTTGATTTTTGAGCCAATACCCACAAGCTTTCTCCTTTGCCTTTCTTTGTCCATCAGTGAGGTCTGATTCAGTCAGTTTCAACTTATTCAAGGCAGCTTCTTTGATGCCATTTTACTGCAGGAGTGAAGAGACTTCCGCTACCAGCATCAGACAATCACTATTCCTGCCAGTCCCGGAAGTGGGCAAAAACACCTCAGGTAACAATTCACAGACTTCGTGGTCGGAAGGGTTGTTGTTGTTTTTTCTTTTTTACTTGCCTATTAGTACCATAATTTGGGGCTTTCAAATATAGAAACCACAGATGAATTGTAGCACTTGGCAGTTCGTAGTGTGTAATCTCTCCCCCCTTCCCTTTCCCCTGTCACTTATGAAACCAGACATCATATCACAGTTGTTGATCAAAGCATGACAGCGAGCTTGTCAGAAAGAAATAGATGGAGATTGACAGAGAACGGACTCACCAATACACAACAACAAACAAAGCACCAACAGATTCACCAATAAACAACAACAAATAAAGCACCAAAACAACAAACAAAGCACCAACAGATTCACCAATAAACAACAACAAATAAAGCACCAAAACAACAAACAAAGCACCAACAGACTCACCAATAAACAACAACAATAAAGCACCAAACACATTAACACAGATGTTAGGTTTTAAGGCGGGGACCCAAACCAACTGAAATATGGCAACAACAACAGAAAAAAGATCAAAGACCAACCCTCACTCACCTTGGCTATCATATCACCGTCGTAATAATAGCGGAGGGCCCGGGAGAGCTTCTCGTAGTTCATGGTGGGTTTGTTCTTGCGTTGACCCCACAGTTGGGCCACCATCTCAGGGTTGTTGAGCTTGAACTCCCCCTCGTCCCCCAGCCAGCCTATCACCTCCCGGCAGTCCTTGTCTGTCAGCAGCTCCAACAGGAACTGCCACAGCTGGATCTGACCATTGTTGCCTGCACACACACACACACACACCAGCACTTTAATCTTTCATCCGCCAGTTATTTAATGTTTTTTGTTTATCTTTTATTCCAATACATCGCTTTAGGCCACTCAACTTTTCCACATGTACAACATGAACGTACATGTGATAGGATCGGTGTCTGGCAGTAATACATCACATTATCTGATCTGCGCTGAACAAGCATTTAATTTTATGCATTTTGGTGTTGTATACGAATGAATATGGACAGACAAGACCACCACCACCAACAAAATGTGCTGCACAGTTGTTGTTGTTGTTGTTTTTCTTAACATGGCTGTTTGTCTGTCAAAGCATTTAAGAATGCATGTACACACAAAGTAAGTATGACAAGTTTGACCTTTCATACATGTGACAGAAGTGAATTTGGAAAATTTCTTACACACGATGTCAGTGATCTCACAATCATATAACCAGACTTGTCAATGTACGCACACTCAAACATCACTTATGTATGCAGTCACGTATAGGCATCATGTGCATGCAAACGTCTGCCTGTAATCACAAGCATCACACGTAATGTATTTTGGTATTTACAACTGGCACTACATCTTCATTCTTCAGAGACCGAAAAAGTATTTTTTTGAAAAAAAAGACAGAAGTGTGTTTGGATGCCTCTACAAACTCCTAGCTTTTACTGTCACAGAAATTCAAAGTTTACAAAAAAACTTGTCATAGTATGAGAATGATGAAATCACATTGGCAGTATCTCTCTCAAAATATATGTAAAGATAAGTCTGATCAACTTTAGATTTTTTTTCAAGAAAAGAAAAGAACTGTCATCTTTACCCCAGAGCATTCATCTTCTCACTGTGGAAAAAAAATCTGAGAAAGTCATTTACCTACTAGGGAACAAAAATACCTAGCAAACTCAGCAACAAAATTTAGATCTAAGCCAAGAGTCCACATCTTTTGTGTATGGTGACTTCAGAAACAGTTTACAGCAAGCAATTCTTGAAAACAATAGGCTACATACGTCAATGAAAACAGGCGGCCATTGTGTACATAGAAGATTGTGACTGGACAAAATGGTACGAAAATAAAAAAAAAAAAAAAAAACATTTACAACAACATGAAATGCAAGGAAAAAAAATGTATTTCATGTTAACAATACATATACCTACCCTACATATGTCATGTGATGTGTAACACGAATATGCTCTCATGCAACAATCACACATTCATGTATATCCAATCACACACACACACACACACACACACACACACACACACGCTGATCATCAAGTACCTGTCCTATTGCCAGGCGATAACCTCTCATCACCAGTGATTCTGGGCGAGCGGGGTCGATGCTTGCCCACTGTTCTCACCCGGCCTGGGAAGACAGCTGACAAGAAAACAACACTTTTAGTTGTAGGAATCTGATGTACAGAATCAGGAACTCTAGTAACACACATCCACAAACTGCTTCACTGTACATTTCGTCAACATGATTTGTTAATCATCTCTAGCTTTTGTAAATAGACATCCATATACTTCACTGTAAATTCCATCGATATCATTTGTTAATCATCTCTTCCTTTCGGGATACAAAGTTACAGATGACAAGGCTGGTAAACTTAGAGGCTGTGGTACTTAAAAAAACAACAACAGAACAAACAAAAAACCAGAAAAATGGATCAATTTGCTAGCCAGCTGCAAACCCTACACCATGTTGTTGCACTACACAAACAGAAACCAGCATAATTTAGCTGATTGCACCACTGTCAGTGCAGAGTATTGTTGACATCTTTTTCATTTAGCAGTTCCAAACTCCATTTCTACTCCACAGTTGTATCACTCTCAGACACAGAGTTGTCCTCCGCCACTGAAAGCACGTTTTAGCGAAGCCCATTAACAGATGAATGTAAAACAGTGTGAAGCTGTAGTCTTGCATGGTTCTTTACCAACTGTTACCTGCAGGTTCCACACAGCATGGGCTGAATGTCCATAAATCATTTCCAATTTTGTTCTTGGTGTCAAGGGTAATTGTTTTTGGAGGCTTTCGCAATTCAAAAACAACAAAAAATCAATCTTCCATCTAGACTAATGTCGCAAAAACTTATTCTCTCTCAACCAATAACAAAAACAAACAAACAAAAAAAAAAAAAAAAAAAAAAAAAAAGGAGGGCAAATGCAGCAGAAAAATCAATCTTCCATCATGGCCAATGTCTCAAAAACTGATCCTCTTTCAAAATGGAAAAAGTTTCACCCATGGATGTCTACTCAGCAGTGGCCTGGCTACTGCTTCATCTTCTGATCAGGTGTATTTCTCATGGGTCATCTCCCCTGACAAGTTTTACTTTCATTTCCAGGCTTTTTTTTTTTTTTTTTTTCGCTTTCCTAGGACATGCAGCGCAAAAGCGTTTTCTTCATACTGACTTGTCCAAACAAATGCCTTTTCTTTTTCTTCTACTACATGGAACATCAGGAATCCCCCCCCCCCCCCCCCCCCCCCAGACATTGCTTGGCTGTGACTTACTTGGAATTGTGGCAAAAACTTTCCTCCTGAATTGTCTCTCAGTGTGAACAATTACTAACCAACTAGACATTGGTTGGGAATCAGTCTGTGCTAGGTTGACTTCAGAGGTCTTCTCCTTTTCCTGATCCTGACTCTTTTTTTTTTGTTTTTTTGTTTTGATTGTTCAATGCATAAGCGATAACGGGGACAATCCTTATAAACTGCCAGGAATCTGTATTTAAAACCGTTTTGGTTCTGGCGGTGAGCTCTGGAATGAGGTTTGTGCTTGAGTTCAAACATCTGGCTCCCAGGTGAGATCCCACCATCCTTTTTGATGTTCTGGCATTTGTTTGGATAGGTAAGTATGAAGAAAATAATTTTTCCGACTAAAAGTAATTCTATGATATACTTAACTGTCCAAACAGCTAGAACTCACTCCCTCTTCCCCGCAGGTGGGAAAAAGGCAGAAACCTTGATTTGTTTTGTAGTGAAGTAAGTTTGTGTCACTCAAGGGAGACCACTCATGTATTCCTGTAGGTAGAGGAGCATGAGCTCCCCACTCCCATTTTTTTGGGGGGTGGGGGGAGAGAGACAAGGGATTCCTGATCTTTTACATAGCAGGAGAAAAGGCATTTGTCTGAACAGGTAAGTATATCATAAAACTACTTTCAGTAGGAAAAAATCTTTACAGATTAACGACTGTTTTTGTGATTAACCCGGACTAACAGGCACAGGCGGTAACAGTAGGCACCCAGCCGTATAGCGAAGCAACTATTCACATCTGTGCAGATGCGTCAATGCACAATGACACAAGCCATCAGGCACAGCCTACCTTCCCCATCAGTTGTGGACACAGTGACAGTAGTGACTGGCTGCGGAGTGGGCTGTTGCATCACAGCTGTCAACACAATCATCAACGTGACATAAACAATGACGCCCACCTGTGCATTATTCTTGTACAGACTGAATATAAGGGAAATTATTTCAGCAATTTCAATGCAAGCAGAGAATAAATTCAGCAATTTTACAACAAAGAATTATTCAAAAGCTTTCTCAACAAGGATATATACTAACTAATCCAAAAGAAACATTCTAAAGATGTTTTTCAACAAAATATCTTCTGTACTTCTTTTCTCTTTTTCAGAAGGTGGTTTCTCTAAGGGTAGTAACTCCGCATATACAGAAAAATAGATCCTCCACCACAAGAAAAGGGAGAAGTATCCTCGTTCGTGCGAAAAATGGCCTTCATGGATGGATTGGCACAGTAATAACAGTATAATCAACAGTTTTATCATGGGTCTCTCTCTCTTTTGAGTCAAACCCTGGTGCACATAGGACACAGTGAACCTGGTAGACACAGTGCATTCAAAAAAAAAAAAAAAAAGAAAGTAAGTAAACATTTCAAGCCAGAAGGAAACATATGTTGAAAACTGCACGAAATCCTCAGCACACAAGTACAAGAAACATCTTAATTAAAAACATGAAGTGTCTTAATTTTTCTTCCCTTTTTTTTTCTTTTTTTTTAAAAAGTTGACAAATAAGCATTTCATCCTATAATCAAAGGACAAGAGTGAATGAAACACTAGGTTAAGGCATTCTTCCTGTGGAACATACTGAACTGATTTAATTCACTGTATGCTCCACTTGAAGAATGTCATGAACTAGTATTTTGTTCAACAAAGGGGTTATTGCTGTCAATAAAGCTCCTTGTGCTGGTAACAGGTTTGTGTCCTGAACGGTTGGTGGGGGGAAAGGGACTGCATCATGAAAGGTATTTCAAGGCCTCGCACTGTGATGCCTTCTGCCAAGTAAATTACCAAAAAGATATGTCCCTTGATGAAATCAAAGACAAATGATTGACAACAGTGACCAATGAAAACACACACACACAAAACACACATTACATCCTTGACAGAGAGAGAGAAAAACTGATAGAGAGAGAGAGCTAGAGAGAGAGAGCAGACAGATAATTAACAAGAAAATGTTTCATTCAACAATTTACAACTAAAACTCAGCCCCGAAGGTCACATATCCAATCCTATACTAAAGGTCTATATATTTGTAAAATGCAGTCCCTCTTGCAATTTCTCTAGGGCTCCCCAACTTTCTTTCTCCTCACTAACCAAAGGAACCACACACCATATTTGCTGAACACTAAGGTAAAATATCTTTGTTGGTGTTCCCTTTCAGATTTTCAAACTGATATTTCTGAATGATTTTACACCTTTTCTCACTTTCACCTCGATGCCAAACCCATACATTTCGTTTCTTTGAAACAGCACGCAGAACAGTTTTCAGCACAATTAACATCTGGTTTCTATGACTCGACCACTCATCAAGTGACTACCATTTCCAGTTATTTTCCCAATAAAATCAATAACAGCTATCAAGCTGTCATTTCTCCTTGCTCCACTGTGTAGGCGGATGCCATCAGGAACAGTATGTTCCACTGACTTAGTCTTGCTGTTCACAAGGTGTTAGGGAAACACAGGCCTACTGGGTTCAAAGGGGCAGCACATTCTGCATTATCTAACAATGAAGAGAACTTCCAGGTCACGAAAAAATGAATGCCGACTAGAAAGACAATTTTTCAAATTCTCCTTGGTTGTTTTTCCTTTTTTTTTTCATATTCTTTTCCTGAATAATTTCCATTACAAAAAAAGCAGAACTCACTTTCTTGAGAACTAAAAAAAAAAATCAAGATATGAAGGAAGAAGGAAGTCCTTCTCATGCAAACATCAATTCAGAAGAGATGAATGTGGAGGCTGAGGATGACAAAATTAAAAAAAAAAAAAAAAAAAAAAATTAATTCAGCGCTTTTAAACAGGAAAGGCCCACTGACTCACCCACAAATCGGCACTTCCTGAGCAGTTCCAGGTGGGTCCAGAATATGTCACCCGGGTCGTGGGGAATATAACTGACAAACTCCGGATGGGTGAGTGTGCACAGCTTCTGGCCGTCGATGTTGAAGTTGTGGATGTTGACGCCCACCAGACCAAACTCCTTGACCGCCCACTGAATCCAGTGCCGCACATGCACCTTGGTCCACAGTGAAGGGTCTGAGGGAGAAAGAGAAAAATCACCATCATTCATCAGTCAGGTACTGAAACTGTCTGGAGTTAAAAAAAAAAAAAAAATTAAACCTGTCCAAAATATGGGCATCAAACTATAAATAAAACCTGGAACAGATCCAGCATGAAGCAAAGTTGTGAACCCTGGTAGCAAAATCGTAGCTTTTATTATTACAAACAAATCATGCTCGACATTCAACATACTTCTGCTGTCTTCTGGCAAATAACATTGTTGTACACGTTACTGATTTTGCAAAAATGACAAATCTTTGCGGAAAACAGTCGCTAGGTATTTGAAAGCTGAATGTGACACTTCTTCAACCAGTGGCTATGGGAAGAATAAAAACGATTAACGCAATGAAGTAGTGATAGGTTGACGGGACTAGGCAATTACCCTGAAATCACTATGAATTCCCTTTACTTCATTCAGGAAACATGAAAATACCAAGAAACTAAGAAAACAGAAGCAAGCAACAATACCACCACCACCAAAACACTGTTCCAAGGAAAGGATAGGAAGAGGTTGGATAAAATCGTCATACATAAAAGGAAGCCCATATGAAGTGCAGAATTTCTATTCTCTCCCCTTGTCATATAGTGCAACTACTGCTAATACAGAAAGACTACCATAATCTTGTATTATTTTCACCTTCAAAAACTAAGGTGAATACATGAGATTGAAAATTATAGTTTAGTTTTCGGATTTGGCATTTTAATGTATGCTAGCCTACAGGTAGGGAGAAGGGGCTAAGAGGATTGGGAAGAAACGTTAAATCCTATAAACTGATCACAAGAAATAAGCACAACAGCAAGTAGAAAAGCTGACTCTGTTTAAATCCCTCACATGGTACCAAGGAACAATGACCCACCATAGGGGATTTTCAGGCGGTCCTGGTCCCGTCGGAAGTTCTGATCGATGACCCATCTGGTGACATTGTCTGTTTCTTCTGGCACTGGCACCATAACTTTGGTTGTAGCGGGGGCAGCAGCGGGTATGGCCTGTAATGGCTCCTCTAATACTGCAGACACAACACAAACATTACAGTACACTCACAAAAACCACAGACGGTAACTCTTATGATCACACACCATGCAAGTCTCTGTCCGAGCCGTATTCATTTGGAGGCTGTTTTAATGGTGGTAGGTTTTGAAATTCCCTTTTGAAATTTCCATGCAGGAACTAGGTGTAATGATCAGTGCAGACCTAACCTTGCTGTTCTTCAGACTTACCTGTTTTGTGAACTGCATGATTTCATTTGCATAGTCTTCCTGTTGCCTTTCCTGTCGAAGAACTATTTATAGATAAGAGTTCAACAACAGTTACTCCACATTCTACAGTCACAGATCATCAATTACCAGGGGACATCAAATTGTTCGAGATTTTCTTTTTCTTCGAAATAATCAGAACTTTGTTCTCTCTTGACTGCAGTCAGGAGTGCATGTAAGGCAATTCACAAGACAATGGAAATAGAATGCATCACTTGAAGAGCTGCTTTGTTTCTGTCAACTTCACTGCCTTTTTTGACACTGTACGCCAGCTTCTTTCAAAGAGCAGACAGAATGAATCTGGAGTGAACAAAGCCTGTTCTCATGATAAAAAATACTTTGAGTTGTCTCACATCAGCTGAAAGTGGCGCTTAGCTAACAGCATTACTGAAAACCAAAATCATTGTATGCTTCTAAAGTTAATGTAAACAAAACTCACCTTGTTCTTGAACTGCTTGTGCTTCATATTCTTCTGTGGTTTTCAAGATATCCAAAATGTTGATTTTTGGCTTGACACCTGTGTGAAAAAACAGAACCATGGGTGATGGATCCAAACTGGTACTGTCACAGTCATTTTAACCTTTCAACTGCTGATCCACCCATCATACCACAGTCCCTTAATTCAGCAAATGTGACTATGTTTCATTTCCATACTAGATATATGGAAAGGTTGAGCTTTTGTACATGGCCTTTTGAGCAGAAAGCTTTTGGTCGCACTGACGCCTTTAGCGACGTAGTTCAAAATGAACAAAAGAGTTTAAAAATATTTGTTTTCACTGTGTATCAAACATGACTAGCAAATGCGATAAGTCACATTGATAAAATACAGTTCATGTTGCTTGACTGTTCAAGGTCAATTTAGTGGCCCAGACACTCTCTCACACAAGTGTAGACTGTATGGAAATAGATCAAAATTTGAGAGGTAACGATTCTGGTGACCCAGCACTCATATGACCTCCGTGGTTGTCTTATAAGCAATACGACCTGATCCATCATGACCTGGGAACCAAAATATGGCAAGCTGACACTGATGTCTGGATCGACGTTAGGATTGTCACAGTGCAGCTGAGTTCGAACAATGGTCAGTCGTAAGTTCCAACGGCACACAGAAATGCATGTACATCAAACTACATCATCCATGACTAGACTTTTACCTAAAATTTACTCCACTTTGGTCTTTCAAGTGTTCTTTTTCACATTAAACACACACACACCAGAATCCCAATTTCATGAATTCAACTGGCACTTTAGAAAATGAATTTGTTTAAGTTCATACATTTTCAAAAAATTCTGAAATTTTGGGGTTAGTAATGGCTATATCAAAAGTAGTATTTTTTACTACTTATTCTTAATGCATATTTCAGACACGTTTTTCAATGACCAAGTACCCCCGATGTGGACACTGAACCAAAGACAGGGAAAAAAATCTTAACTGATTAAACTATTCACAGGAAAAACTGAAACTGTGGATCGCAAGAATAGCAAGATAAAATGTTGGAGGATCTAGGAGACAGACGAACATCAAACAGTCATACAAAGCTGCTGTCAGAACATAATGCTGACAAAAATTAAGAATTTAACATAAATCCTCATCATTATAATAAAGTAAGCAGATAAAACATAATCCCAGCTGACTGATGGAGCAAACCAAGTATGTGCTGGTCACCCATGAACTGACCTGGCTGTGACTTGACCTCCAAGTTGACCTGCACCATGCCCTCTCCCTGGACACACTGTTCTACCAGGCTTTTCTCACTGCTCAGCTGCAACGGAGATACATCACATCACAATGAAAAGGCATCCATCCATGGACTCACAGATATGGGTCAGAAAACAATGAAGCCACTGAATATGAATACTGATCTTACAATAAACTGTCATGGAAGAAAACATCTTTCTTCTCTTGTTATTTTACACACACACACACACACACACACACACACACACACACACACACACACACAAAATGAATTCATGCAGTGGAACTGGAAGAATAATTTTTACCACCAAAAAAAAATTGTACATGCAATAGAATAGTACCATTAGCACAACATGGAAAGTACATCATGAATCCAATGTCTTTGAACAGAAACTGGGGAAGATGGAGGATATGAAGGAAGGGTAACAGGGGAGGGGGGGGGGGGGGGGGGGAGAGAGAGAGAGAGAGAGAGAAGAGGGAGGAGGGAGGGAGAGAGAGAGTGGGTGGGGGGGGGGGGGGAGGCAAAGGAAGTGGTGAAGTGGAAGAGTGGAGTGGTGAACCTCTTTCTAGTTTTTCTAAGAAAATTAATTCATACTGGGCAAGCTTATGGATTTCAACATATTTTGAGCATGAATGATCTGGCCGTCCAGACGCCACCAAACAACAAACCAGGCAACCAGACTGTACAGAGGTGAAGAGGCACTCATTTAGGTGACAGAGAAGCTGGAAATCAGCATCAAAGTTTGGATCAGTTTGAAGATCTCGCCAGCAATGGCCACAATGGTCAATTACAAACAACACACATGCAGACACATCGACATCAAAATAACACCCGCTTCCGTACTTTATGTGGTGCAGTCTGGACTTATATTTAGGGAGGATGGTTGATGGAGGGCAGGGGGAAGGTTGCCCCTTCCCCAACAGTACCCCAGTATAACAAGTTCATCTGACACGCTAGACAATCAATTTGGCAGTCAATGTCCAAAAAAACGTTGGCCCTTCACAGGTTCACGATGACCCCCCAACAGCGGGCTCACCTGGACGCTGTCCTGCAGGAAGAACTGGTGGTCAGCCAACGAACACTGGAGGCGCGACTCCAGCAGGGCCTTCAGCGTGGAGAGGGGCTCTGCGATGTCCATGTGCTGGATGATCAGGTTCTGGTACTGAGGGGCTGGCTGCTGGCCCTCGGGCAGGATCTCCTCCTCGTACACTACGCTGGGGAAAGCATGGACAAAGACACTTCTGTGTTGTCCACAAAGATTTTTTTTTTCAAAAAGAAAAAGTGATTTAGTAACACAAGAAAAATATTCTGGGAAAGGTTTTGTGTGTCTACGAGTATGAAGAACAGAGAGAGAGAGAGAGAGAGAGAGAGAGAGAGAGAGAGAGAGAGAGAGAGAGAAAAGAGAGAGAGAAGGATAAAAAAGTAAGCAAATGGTCTTTTTCTTTCTTTCTTTTTCTTCTTTTTGGCATTCATCATTAGAAAACAAGCTCAAGGCTTTTCTTTATCTATAAAAAAAAATCTACATGTTACAGTGAGTAAGTGATATCTTTATGTATATCTAGCAAAAACTAACAATTCGTGTGTCAGAGTGCTTGGCAAATTTACTTGTATGCAAACTGACACAGCACTTGTATGAATTTATGCACCACTACAGATCAGTTGCCTATGCAGTCACACATATCTATGCGCACAGTCAGAAAACGAAATGTCCACACACAGAATTATGATCAAATTAATGTGGGTACAGGACTGGACTTTCCTGTCACTCTCTTTTTTTTTTTCCTTTTCTTTTCTGGCCCTTCTGTTTGTTTGTTTGTTTGTTTTGTTCCCTGACCTTGTAGCACACTGTCCTGCCTTTGGTTTAGACATTCTGTTACACATGTTCTTTGTGTCACAATTTACAGCATCCTAACTTCTGCTGTTTTTAACTGGGTTACTATGTAATGAGATGGCAAACACTGGCCAGAATAGCAGTCTATTCTGCAACATTTATTTGTCCATATGGCTGCTTTTTCCCCCCCCCTGTATGCTTTTCCTTAGTTTTTACCTTTTTTTTTTTTTGCTGTTACAAAATTAAACGAAGTGGGTGGCTTCCTCAGAATGACCTAGTCAAAATTCTCATCTTTACTACCTTATGGATCTCAATTATTTGCCTACCATAAAATCACTATCAGTACAAACATTTGACTCGTGTTGTCTGATTCTTTTTTCAGGATGGGATGTTCTGTATACTATGGTGATAGTCCTGAAAAAGACCTGTGAGGTCAGCAGGGCTGTAAGTATAATAACAAGAAAAAAACAACAGTTGATAATTTTTTTTTTTTTTTTAGAGCTGACACATAATCAGCCAGGCTACAACAATGAACTAAACAAACAGCTAATGAAAAATTCAGAGCTTACACTCACCCTTCGTCAATGCACACCTCCTCCTCGGCCTCCATTTTGAGGCGTTTCTCCTCAGGCATAATGACCTCCTCGACTGCATCCACCACTCCTTCCACCACCATCCCAGCCTCCTCCACCTCTGCTAAAATCGGAGACGCTGCACGCTTCATGGTTCTGCTTGCTGTGGATAAACCATGACAGAAAGTTTATAAATGTAAAATAAAATAATAAATTGCTGTTGATAAACCATGACAGTTTATAAACATAAAATAAAAAAAATAAAAAAACCATCAGTTGCTTAAGACAGAGGACAATACTAACTTACAGTTACAGAGTAGCAATATGAGAAAAAAAAAGGTAGTACACTAATAGTAACATTGTACAAACAAGAATTATGAATTCACTTTTGCTTAAATTGTAATCTTTCCTCTCCCCCAGCCCCTTCCAGCACAGTTGTTACTTAGTGTTTTGCATTGGAGGTTTTTTTTTTTCATATTCCAAAATAAAACTTTTATGATTTTCATATCACCAGCAAAACTCTGGGGAGGGGTTGGGGGTAATACACAAAGATAACATTGAGGATGGGGTTGGGGAGAGTTTTCTTTTGTGTGGATTCTTGAATCATCATCAGGTCAAATCTGGAAGGGTTTCATATTTATATTATTACAAAGTAAAATTCTTAAGCCTTTTAACCCCCCCCCCCCCCCCCCCCCCCCCCCCCCTACAAATCTGAAAGGTCTTAAGTCCTCCAGTAAAATTTGGGGGTGTATAGCGGCCGTGTATTTTTCAACGTTTAAGTTTGGATATTTCTATACTCCTTGTTATATTAAACCTCAGATATCTTTCTCTCCTATAACGATAAAAAAGGGTACTTGGGGAAAATTTATTATAAAAAAAAAACAACCACAGAAAAACCTATAGGCTTATTACTTTAATCTTTTGCACATACATTCTACAACTGCCTGTCATGTCACACCGGTATTTTGAATGTCCCCAACTGATCCAAAACTTGCCAAATCCAACCACTAATTGGGAAAGTTTGGAAAGTATAAACCTATTTTACTATTCAGAAACTGCAAGCTGTTCCTTTCTTTTCTTTTTTTTTTCTTTTTTTTTTTTTTTTTTAAATGACAAAGAAGTGTGTGACTTCCAGTCTCTTCAACAATCCTTAGTGTCCGTGTCAGTTTCCTTGCTGACAGTATGATCATGTTACATGTTTTATAACAAATCTACATCTAATACGTTACAAACTGAAACAGGAAATAAGGGAGGTTAGGGTTTTTCCAACTGGTGGGGTAAAACCAACCTGAACTTTTGTCAAATGTTGCTTTATTACAATATCAGGGGATTTCAAATGCTGCTTTATTACAAAATCAGGGGATTTCAATTTTCATTAATAATCAAAACATCAACAAACTAATTAAAGAACATAGCACTTGACTGAAAGAATTATGGGTCATTTATTAAACAGCAAATTTTATTTTCAGTGTCATTTTCCATTAGTCAACAAGTGGGACATTGGGGCAATGTCCTGCACACACCACTCATACAAGTTACTGACAGTCTGTATAAGTTCTGTGACCTCTGGTCACATGTTGCTTCTAACTGAGTAACTCACCCCTCATATGATAGAGATTTTTTCATCTTCTTTACCCCTAAGTTTTGCAGAAACCAGTTCTTCGAAAATATAAAAGTATGGCCCAAAGCATGAAATGCTGTCCACAGCTGATCTTAGAGCAATAACTTTACATTAATTAAACTAACAGTGGGAGCTAAGTCTGAAATTCATAAACTTGCATACTTAATAAATGGAAATGTATGACGTTTACCACTTCCCTTGCCTAATTCAGTTTGTGAGGAAATCACATGCTGTCTCTACCAATTGGTTATCATGTGAGTCAAGTTCCTATGCAGTTTAGACTTTTTTGGGGGTGACATGAACACTGCATACATAAGTATTTTAGAACATCATATCCTAGGGCAATATTAAAAGAAAATGTTTATAATTCACAACCACATACAGACACAGTAAGTATTATTCATTTTCTTTTGGTATAAGTACTGATTTGGCGAGAATTTACACTATGTGGTATATTGAATACTCATATTTCAGCAAGTGTAAATAACTTTCTACATGAAGTTTACGTGTTATATCCCACAACAAATAACAAAATAAATAAACTGACCTTTAACCAATTGTGAGTTTTATACTTTTACTGGTTCTGACAGTTTCAGAATAAGAGGCAGATATTTCTTTTTTCATCTTTGAACAAGAATATTGTGTTAATATTGTTAATGGTTTTGTTATCCATGTACAAACTTCACAAATGAGCCTACTACTACTAGCAAAATGTTCGCATGTGCCTTTCCAGGTTTCCCTGTTCCCCTCTAAAACTTGCTTTGTTTGAACACTGACGACATGTTGTCTATGGAGATAATTTCTTGCAAATTTTATTCTCAACACTGTGACTGCTTCACAGCTCACAGTAATTGTTCAACAGGATTTACCAACAGAGCAGCATATTTCAGCTAATTTTATTCTCTAAAGGAAAAAACGGACTATCATCTTATGTTCGATTAAAATTTTAAAAGCTTTAAATTTGAGAATAAACTGAAAACCTCCTAAATACCTCCTAAGGATTTGCATGGCAGATACACCATCAAAATTCAAATCTGAGATTTTTTTTCCCCTCAATAACTACTTTGATTTAAATACATTATAAACTAGTCTAAGCACACAAAAATTACAATTTGACAGAACTTCACAGACTTTTTAAACTATCTTTTTAGACTATCTTTTAATTCAAAAACAGCAGTAACTCTGTTTTGTTCTTTTATCTGTGTAAATAGCAATGTTACTAATCGAATCTCAGCTGTTTATTACAAGATCTGAAAAAAAGGTGTTCTGTGCTTGTTGCTTACTCTGCACTTTGTGCAGATTGTGAACTGTGATGTAACGAACTTGGCACACAAATATTGTTTCAACATTGGCATCATGACAAATAATATCACTTTCCAGAGCTTCCTGCCTCTATATAATACAAGAGTTTTTAAGTGAACTTAGATAATCTGAGAAGGGGAGAGGTCGGGAGGAGGTAGAGATGTTGTGGTGAAGAGGAAGGAACAATAGCAAAAGATACAGAAAAACGTGGCAAAAGATTAACAGAAAAATCTTATTCTGAGTGTACATGTGTAAACTTGAATGGCTTAGCTCCGTCCTGCCTTTCTGATCTCCTTCATCCTTCTAGGCAGTTGTGTTCTTCTATCGACAGCACTGCTCAAAATCCCTCGACTTCGAACTAAAATCTATGGCAATCGTTCTTTTTCTTTTCAGGATCCGGTTCCTTGGAATAAACTCCCAATATCTTTGCATAGTTCAAACTCTCTGTCATATTTCAAGGCTTCTCTTAAATTTAAACAACCCTCTTCACCTATCAATAGCAGTTCTTTCTTCCCCTTTCCCATAAAATTGATTCTGTGACTAATGTGTGTGTGTGTGTGTGTGTGTGTGTGTGTGTGTGTGTGCGTGTGCGCGCACGCGTGCATGTGTATGTATGCGCGCGCATGTTGTTATGTCCGTTGTTGTGCGACAGTGCGTGTGGGATCATGTGTTTTGTGTGTGTGTGTGTGTGTGTATGAGTGTTTCTGTGAGTGCGTGGGTGTGTGTCAATATGCACCCTTGTTTGTAGATGCATGGTACTTATAACAATATTCATCTTCGTATTGGTTTCATTTGTTTTCTTTAACCTTTTATGTATTTGTAAGCACTAAGAGCTTATGATGTAAGATTAAGCGCCATAAGCCACGGGGGCTGGAATAGCTCAGTTGGTAGAGCATTGGACTCGTAATCTTGGGGTTGCCGGTTCGCATCTCCACCAGGCCGTTTCGGTACAGGGGGATTTTTCCCTCAGAGTTAACATTGGTTGCGACTCCATTCCCCACACAGTCCTTCAAATGAGACTATAAGCCGAGGTTCTGTGTGTGAACACACGCACAACATCTTGCACACACGTAAAAATCCCATCACCAACTTTCGGAAGAGAAGGCCAGTTTGGCCGTTGGTATGGTTGGTTACACATAGCATGCACCTTCCCCGAAGTTGGAGTATGGCTGCCTTAATGGCGGGATAAAAAATGGTCATACACACAAAAGTGTCAGAATAATCAACATGATGATTGTGGACACTGTAAGAAAGGAAAATGAAGAAGAAATAATCATTATTATTATCAGTATTAAACTGGGTTAAAGGTCCCAGCATGTCCATTTTTTTTTCTTTCAAATCTCTGTTTTCTGGTGTCTTGTCCTGAGCTTTGTTTGTCAATGTCCTTGGCGGTAACTAACCCCCTCTCTTTCTAAATTTTGCTTCATTCTCTGCCCTCAGTCACTCCATTTTGAAACTATGTTTACTGGTTTAATGCACAGCATTATTCATGAAAAGTGTTTTGTGTACACTGTCAAGCTACATCTTCCTAAAAATCTCATGCGGCACGTGTCACTGATGACCGTGCATGTGGTCACCACGACACCTTGACCTATATTTTTTTTTCTTTCACAATCTCATCACTTCTGTTGAACTAGAACCATTCTTTAATAATTCAATGAAGCCACACTGAACTTGACATATTTCAAAACAAACAAGTCAGTTGTGCAGATCCTGCTGATCGCCGACGAAAGCGACGAAAAAAACACTTGAATCACCATGTTTGCGAAACTGTTGACTTGGAACGAAGCCAAGATGGCGGTTGGTGATTTGAACAAATGGAAGCGCGACACTCCATATCTGTCTCCAAGTGTTTCATGTCTTTTGAAACAATAACTTTGTCTTTGAGTAAGAAGCTGCTTGTTGCTTCTTTAGGAAGAGGAAATAGATGTCTGAGACGGATGTTTATGAAGAAGACTTCCGGCATAAGCAACCACGTTCCACATCCTGTTCGGACCCATTTGAGCGGTCACTGTCACTACGGCCATCAACGACCTTCCAATAAAGCATTACATGGCCCAAAAGATCACATAGTCGTTCATATCACAAAGATTAAAGTATTACTCACCTTTTTATGGTCTCTTGATCAAGCCAAAAAATGAGAAACTGCTTAAAGTTTAACGCGATAACGGTCAACCGGAAACCTGGAACAACGGAAATCGACAAATGTCCAAAAATTTGGGTGGGCTTCGTGTCACGTGATGTTTCTCAGTTCTCGTTTTCCTCGGGTAGGCTTATTGAAATCTCGTTGAACGAGATTTCGGCAAATTCGCCACAAGGATATTGTGTCCTCTGCTACCAGTAAGCCGGTTAGTAAAACCCTGCAATTTGCCAGATTTGGACGAGCGTTGGAACCATAATAGCATCTGAAATGTTTTAACATTTTAAGTGTTCGTTATACCATTCATCCCTGAATTAGTGCAAAGATTGGAAGATAAAGCTATTTGCATTTCTTGTGTGTGTTTGACCCTGGCAGGCTAGGCCGTCACCACTGGGAGATTCGAAATCAAGAAAATTATCTTTGAGATAAAACAAATATGAATAACAAAAAAGACGCAGAATGACAAAGTCATGATTCATTATAGAACCATTCTGTACCTTTCATTTGGCACGTGTAATCGACCTCACTTTTTAATGTCTTTTCAAATCATCGGATTAGTTTTTACATCATGACATAGGCCATATTCATGCGATCATTTTTCACCCAGTTTATAGAGTTGAATTTCTGTAACTTCACGACTAAACGGTTGCACACATGGGCTTGCTATTAAGCGCATATGATTTACAGTCTCACAAGAACTTTGACACTTGTCCAGCAAGGATACCCTTCTGCTCACTAATAAGAGGACTTAGCCTTCATTAATTAGAGATGAACCATTGAACCACCACAGACAACACTGACAGGAAAACTGGCAAAGAACTGCTGCACAATGTCAAACTTGATATGTTCTCTACCTGAGTGAATCGGTGTTAATTTTTTATTTCAGCACTTACTCACACACACACACACACATACATGCACACACAGACCTCTAAAAAGAAAATATGCATCATATAGCACAAACTGAGAGTTTCTGTTGAACTTACAGCTACGTAGCCACATGCATGCACGCAAGCAAGCTGCACATCCACCCACAAGATGTCTAAGCTATGTGCGCCCTTCCCTTCTGCATGTGTGAATTTGCGCACACCCACTCTCTCACTCTCACACATACACACACACACACACACACACACACACACGCACACACAAAATGTGTGCATGACTGAACAATATGTGGATGAAACATAATTGAAAAAAAGTTCTGAATGGCGAGATTTCTTTTTTTTTTCAAATTCCGTTGCAGACAATGTTACGAGCAGTGAGCCGCGTTGGGATGATATGCCAGCAGGTGGCAGTGCATGCGCAACGCAACATTGGGATCAGCGCTGTTGTTGCCCAAAAGGCCGGAACAGTGTCTGACCCCATTCAGCAGCTGTTTCTCGACAAAATTCGGGAATACAAAACAAAGTGAGGGACATTCATTTTGATTTTTAGGGTTTCACATATGTAAAAAAAAAAAAAAGAAGGTAAGTATGTATCAAGTACTTTTCAAACTATTTTATGTCATGTATTTATAATTGGAAATCATGGAGAGGAAAAGCATGGAACAGTTGCTGTCAGTTGATAACTGGCTGGCTTGTGTCACAAAGGACATGCCATTGCTGATATTTTGGCTTTTCCCTGGGTTCAAAACTGGCTAGCTTGATCAAAAGCACATTTACTGATTTGTGGTTGTGGATTTGTGAATAGGCTAAAACTATTGACAATAAACAAGTGGGGTAACTTTTGCTCCCATAAGAAAACCTAACACAGAGTAACTTTTATTCAAGACTGGCACAGCCTTTTAAACTTGAATAAAGTCAGACAAATACAGACGAACAATCTAATAGTGGGGGAAAAACAAGCACAGGCCAACAACTCGACTGACTTGGCAAAGATTTGGACTTGGGGGGGGGGGGGGGGGGGGGGGGGGGGGTTTGAAGATGGAGAAAACTGGGAACATGAAATGAAGAAAATATATTACAGATAATGAGATATGAAAACTCTTCACTAGCTGCATAAGGGAACCATCGTAATCCCATTTGAAGGCAGATATATTTGTATTGCCTGCTCCTAGTGAAGAGTTTTCATATCTGTAATATATTTTCTTAATTTCATGTTCCCAGTTTCTCCATCTTCAACTCCCCATCCCCCCCCCCCCCCCCCCCCCCCCCCCCCCCCCCCCCCCCACAAGTCCAAATCTTCTTTGCCAAGTCATTATTATGAAGACAGTTGAGTTGTTGGCCTGCGCTTGTTTTTTCCCCACTATTAGATTGTTCGTCTTTGTATTTGTCTGACTTTATTCAAGTTTAAAAGGCTGTGCCAGTCTTCAATAAAAGTTACTCAGTGTTAGGTTTTCTTATGGGAGCAAAAGTTACCCCACTTGTTCATTGTTTACTGTTCCCTGCCTCATTTCATTTCCAATAAAACTATTGACATCAATGACTTTATTATCCTGATGTGGGATTACCATCTTCAACTCTCTGTATTGCATTCAGACAGCCTTTTTGCTATCAGTTCATTTTAAGCAAAATGGACCTAACTAATACAGTATCAGATTAACCCTTATCTTCTTAACTTTACTGAGGGCAGGTTAAGAGCATTGGATCTGAAGTCAAGTAACTCTTGTTTTGTGTCGAGTTGAAAGCACAAAATACTACACCTTTGAAAAAGAAGACAGAAAGAAAACTGTCAAGATATTCCAGATGGTTTTAGAATTAAAAGGTGAACGTGTGAGTACAGTTGATATGTGAACCATTGCAGGTCTGCAGGGGGCAAGCTTGTGGATTCCACACCTGAGGTGGAGGCCGCCTTGAAGGGTGAACTAGAGAAATTGGATCGGGTCTACAGTGCCACGGGCAAGGACATGACCCAGTTTCCCACCTTCAGTTTCACAGGTCAGTTAAAACTACAACTCAGTAGTCAAGAAGCTAGTTGGAGGCTCTTGGATGCACTTTGCCCTTTTTTCTTTACTTTTGTAACTTCCACGCTGATCCACTAAACTGGCTAATAGCTGAATCTGTTTTGTGTTTAAAACTCGGAGACGATAGAAGTTTGCCTGAGGGTGGATGTGATACTGGATGGCTGGTTGTCAACATTTGTTGTGCGTTTGTTTTGTTTCTATCAATCTATGTTTGTTTGTTTTTGTGCTTTTTTTTGTAAATTTTTTTTTTCCTGTTCAGTTTGTTGTTTTTGTTGTTGTTATTTTAATAAGTCTTGTTACTAGTGAAGCGATTGCTGCATACCTTTTGCGAAATGACATGTGTCCAATTACCTGGCATTTACTGGATGGAAGTTTGGTGCGTATGTGTGTGTGTAAGTGTGAAAGAGGTCCCAGTTCTGTGGCCCATAGAGTGCTGAGCTGGGAAAACCAACCGTCCATTTTGTTCAGTTGTATGTGTATTATATATATATTATATATATATTATATATATATATATATAAATGTACTAAGCTTAGAACTAAGGAAATGTTGACTGGCTCACAAGCAAGGCCAAAGGCATTAAATTACTTTATTTTGATTGTTGCATGTGTTTTGATTGTTGCATGTGTCTAAGCTGTTTCTGTTCACCCATACGGTTTTGCCATAGTTTGTACATATTTGGCAGAAATAAAATTAATAGGACAAACTGGAAACGAAAAAACATGAACTTTAACAGGAATTGCACTGGCAGTGTGTAATCATTGTGTTATCTTGGTGTGTTGAGACCTACGAGTGAGAACTCTGACTTTTGCATACAAAATCGTGTCCCACAATGTCTAAATCTTCACCAACATGCCAGTGTGTTCGAACAAGAATTGTAACTAGAGGCTCCGAAATGTAGGAAAGTACTGGCAAGAGAGCATGAATTTGGGCCAGAGCATGCTGATGAATCAGATTAGAAAATAATTTGTATTGGGGAGGAAAATATTTCTGTGTATTTACTGTTGTGTGATGAGAAGGGAAAACGAACCCCTGCTTCTACAAAAATTTGAAAGTTTTGTACGTATATACTTTATAGAGTAGATACTACTATTAAATTAAAAAGGAGGGTGTATATTTCATATGTGAAAGATGAGGAGAGCAGGCCTGTTTACATATTTGATTTGGCCGTATTTTGTATACATTGCAATAAAATATGACAAGCAATGCTGATAGTTTCCTCTACGTTAGGGCTCACCCAGTTCCATATCACATGCTCAGATCTTGTTTTCACCACAAGCACAGTGGTAGTAATCAGAAACGTTGCAACCATTTCCTACGCATAGACAAGGTTTTGCATCACAAACAGAGGACCTGGCCATTCCAGTGGATAAAGCAGTGTTCTCTTGATTCAAGGATCATAGGTTCAGTTCCACTCTGACTAGTTTGAGACATACAGGCTAGAGGAGATTTTCTCTTCGGAGTCAACACCTCCATGGATTCCAGCTGTGTCCAGATAATACTGCATGAGTGAATGTATAGATTTTTTGGGGGGGTGGGGGGGGGGGGGCATGTTAGAATGTTAAATGGGACAGGAATAAGTCAATGGTAGAGCACCTGAATTCTGAGGTCCTGGGTTGCTGGTTGGAATCTCAGCTGGGTCATTTTGGTGCAGGGGGGATTTTTCCCTCGGATGAAACATTGATTGTGACTCCATTTCCGAAAAAAATCTTTTTCTGAGACTGCATACTGAGGTTCTTGAACGGATGTACATATAACATTTTACACACAGATGAAATCCCATCACCAACTTGGAAGAGTAGGCAGTTCGGTTGTTAGTATGGATGACAAGTATGCATATGTATTCTCTGTGAAAAATTAAAAGAAAGGAAACTGACTAAGTGGTATTTGACAGAATGACATGGGAAACAACTGAATGTGGTTCCAGTAGGCAACTTTCCTCAGCTATAACGAGAAAGGCAGCCTGTTAATTAAAAGAAACTGTGGATTGTAAAGCACTCAGGAGCTTGATCTCTAGTTGAAGATAGGTGCTATTTAAGTATTCTCAGTAGAAATAGTAATTTTTTTTTAACAGATTGAGTTTTGCTACTGAAAATATTGTCAGTCCGGGGTATGCCGATGTCACTGGAGAAAATTCTTGTCAGTAAATTGCCTCTAGTCCTTAAAACTTACTTTGGCTTGCGGCTGTGCGTGTTAAGAGTTCCTCCTTTTCATTTTCTTTTTTTCCCCACAAAGTACCGATTTGTCATCCAATCAGTGAGGCCTGTTTTTATAGCTTGTCAGAAGCAAAATGCTGATTGGTGCTTGTTGGCTGTGCATTTCTTTGCCCTCCTTGTGAAGGAAAAATAAGCATGATTTGTTAAGGCCTACTTGACCCAGTTACTTTGTTGCTAGTAGAACCATGCAAAATTTGTTGGCTAACATACTATTAATTTCGTGACTTACGCTCTCGTCTCCCTTTCTAACTCCAAGCTTCCCTTCCTTTCTTCTGTCAAACATCTCTGAAATGTCATGGTACATGAATATGAATTATTCATATTTGCTCTTTGGTGGTGGGGTTGCTTTCATTTTGTTTCTTTTGATGTGTATATGTTTTACAATATAATGTTTAAGGAAATGACAGCCCTGATGTGGCCCTTTGCGGTCGGCTGGGCTATAAGCAACATTACCTTACCTTACCTAAAGGAAATGAAAAAAAGTTGTCTTGGTAGTATATGAACATTGAACCCCCATCCCATTTATTTCATGAAGTCTAAATCTAAATTCAGTGTTTGGACGCAGTTGTTTTCTCTTCTGTGTTTGGTTTTTACCCCCTTCACTGCCGAGAGCAAGTGCACCCTATACGCCGGGGAATAAATTGTGGCACAGATACCTGCTGTGTTTACTGTACCTTATAAACTACATTAAAATCCAACCTTGATATTTGGTCCACAGGCTTGATAGACATTGCAGATTGCTTTCAAACAATCTCAAAGTATTTTTTTATTTCCCTTCATTTGTTCCCTGGAACGTTGGTTTGTTTACATCGTGTCATCACCCAGAAAATTCTCAGGCCTGCAGGCATACACAGTAAAGGGGTTAAGGCTAGTATTGAAACTAGTGTAAATGGCTTGACTAAACTTTGTGTTTGATTTTCGTTTGAAATGTGAACTTTGAAGCCTTCCGTTTTTTCTTATTGCTTGCTTTGGTTCAAGACATGCCTTGTGTCAACAGATGTCCAGCTGGAGAGCGTAGGCCTCGGGGAGACCAAGGATTTAGAACCAGTGGAAGTGGTGGAAGAGGAGGTGGAGGCGGAGGAGGACAACAAGCCCTACTTCATGGCCTAGGATGTGTGTAGAATCGTCGTGAACACAAATGTTTTGTGATAGATGTTGCTGTTACCATTGTGTAAGTGTAGCCCTTGCGGAAGAATGGAGAACTCTTTCTTTCATTTTATTATGTTTGGCATGCCTGAACAGTAAAAAGAATAAAAGTTCACATCTTTTATCATGTGTGTGTGTGTGCTGTGCGAAAAAGCTGGATAGTGTATTTGAATATATTTTGTGTGCATAAAAACAAGATCATTAAGATGCTTAAGTAAACAAAATAAATAAGAAAATGCCAAAAGTTAGTCTGCCTTCTTCAATTCTTCTACTAAGACAAATAAGATCCATTAAAACAAATTACTCATCAATATCCATCTACATCCATTTGCATTAGTAGAGAGGGGAAAAAAAATACTATTTAGACAAGGTGTTTTTTTTTTTGTTTTCAAAAAGAGAGATCGTTTTAACATCCTCTGATCTGATTATAAGTGGTGAGGCTTCTAAGACGATGTCCTGTCAGACCCGTCAACCTAAATGTAGCTGCCTAATAGTCTTTCAGTGAGTAGAGGAGGGAATGCTTGGGGTTGCCCGTCTCCTCACCAAGTGTCATGCAGAGAGTGGAATGCCTCGAGCTGCTCCTCTCTGCACCAACTTTCAGCTTTGCACCTGATGAACCTGTTTGGATATTGTTGATTGTTATTATTGGCTTACTTGTGCAAAGTTAAAAATTTCAGCAGTAAAGACAAAAGCATGCAGTACTAACTGTGGAACAATTCATGGACACTCTGATTTGGTGCCTTTTTTTTTTCTTTTTTTTTAAACATTTGGCTTAAAAACTCCTCTGCTTCCTCAGGTCTCAACTTCACAATGATCATGACCATAGATTGCCAAGGGGAATAAGCCTGTTCAGTGTGTGTGTGTTAGGCATGAGTGTATGACTATGTTGGAAGGGAGGTTTTAGGAGTTGAGTAGGTTGGTTTTGTAAAGGTTGTGAGCGATTGTTTTTCTTCTGTTTCTTTTGTTAAACGTTTACCTTGATAATTATGTAGAGCTGTATGAATTTTTTTTCTTTTCCTGTATTAAGTGATCTTACAGCACAGCCAATAATGGGGATTTCACTATGCAGAGGAGGGGAACAAAATTAGGCCATATCTAAACCTTTAAACAAAAATTTATGTTGTGAGAAAAAAAAAATTCAGATTACATAAGCTAAACCCATTGACATTCTTAAAGCAGACAAGACTAGACCATGCCGGATTAATCCGTTAACATTCTGCACCACTTCATTACCATATCAATCTGTTGACATGCTGCACCACCTCATTACCATAGTAATCTGTTGACATTCTGCACCACCTCATTACCATATTAATCTGTTGACATTCTGCACCACCTCATTACCATATCAATCTGTTGACATTCTGCACTACCTCATTAACATACTAAACTGATAAAAAAAAAAAAAAAAGTACTGTACATTTCTAATTCTTTCAAGGTACTCCCCTCAGAAATGAGCGACTTGAGTTATGACAGAATTGTGAGTGTGCATAGAACGTTATCAAGCTCAAATCGAGTCAGAAGCTAGTTAAGTCGATATGTTTGTACTTCCAAATGGCTCGGAAGGGCTCATCACCCTCTGTTACATCATTGTCATCAAAGATGACGTCAAATACACATAGAGCCATGATTAATTGCATACATTAGTCACACATGCATCTGTATGATGACTGTTCACACTCATGAGAAACAAATTAGAAATTAACTCATTCTATTCTGGGCAATTGCTTCCCTTTGCAAACACTGTATACTGGCTGATTTTATAGGTTATTAAAAAAAAAAAAATGTTGAAAGATAACGTGATAAGATACCAATGTGAAATTTTGGTTACATGTGTACAACAAATTGAACTAAAACCTTGAAAAGTTTCAAAGCAAGTGTTCGACCGACTTTGAACCACGCAAGACCATTGACCTATGAACAATGAATTTTTAGAATTCAGGTGCGCTTACATCACACCTCTGTAACAAAGTGTTGTGCATGGCAGGTGTGATGAGACTGCACAGAAAGAGTTCAGGCTTATTTGAACTCTCTGCAGTGACCATGTGGAAGGTTATTCCAATTCATCGTGCAGTGTCACCAGGTACAGCTTGTCTTTGTACATTTTTTTTTTACGGAAACGGTTTGTTCTTTTTACAGTTCTGTTATTTACACTATATCATTGTTCTTGTTACAATTCTATTATTCACTCTATATCTCCCTCCCATTTTCATTCTAGTTTATTCATACACATGTTGATCATCAACCCGTCGCGCACAAAGTGTATGACTGCGCAGTCTCATCACTGTCTCTATCATAGATGCAAAGTAGCACAGACCTACTATCACCCTAGTAATCTCAAAACCAGTCATTGTGAAAGTGGCACATGGACGTAATCACAGAAAACACCAGTGTATGTCTCTTGGGTGCACCCTTGTGCTCTCAACCACTCAACTTTGACACACTGGGGGCAGTCTCTTCCTGCCTTTAATCGGGCGCATTTGTTTTCTATACTGCATGTCAGTGAAACAAAAGTAGAAGGGAACAATGCCAGGGCTTGAAATTAAGAGATGGACAGCAAGGTTCATGGTGATGGCTTGCCCTGACAAAAAAAGAAAGCTGATTCATAGTCGGCAGATTCCGCCAAGGATGAGACCATTATTTTTGCAGTAAATGGCACAACGTCGCTCACAGCCATGTTGTTCTATTCAATCTCCTCACCAACTGCTGTATCCAGCTTGGCAAGCATTTCGTGAAGGCTTCAGATTTGGTGATGCTCACATATGCTATTTTGATTGTTTTTCATGCTTGACTTGCAGCACCGATGGTAACATCACTATGTTTTTCATGCTTGACTTGCAGCACCGATGGTAACATCACTATCTTGCACAGAACACATATTTCAAAAATATAAACTTTATTTCATCTCATACATTCCACTTCAACAAAGTACAGGTGTCTGTCTCCAAATACAGTGAAGCCGACTGCATCAGAACCAAATGATTACAATGCCGACACTTGGCAACTTTTACACAATCCTCAATACTTCCTCTGCTAAATCTACATTGCCCCCACCCTGTCCTCCTCCATGTTTCCTCTCCCATCCACCCCAAACCCCCTCCCCCCTGAAAAAAAATCATTACTTTGACTTGTTTCCAACATGAGCTTGTAATACTATCAGACTGATTCACAATTAGAAGCATGTGTTTTCATCCTTTTCCATTAGTCTACCATATATCCCAAAGATCAAGTTCCATGAAACTCATGGGGCTGCGCAGCTTAGTACAGGGTGACATGACGTGGGCTTGGTTGTATGATCCACATAAAGATGCAATGATGCTTTACTTGCACTCTTGCAAAGCATATGAACATGCACATGGACACACACACACACACACACACACACACACACACACACATATTCATCGATCAAATCCCTCAGGAATGTGTGTGTGTTGTCAAATGCATCTTGAAGCAAATACCAAAATTGAATGGTTTTTGGAAGCGCCGGACCTGACAAGCTTGCTATTAGGTAGAAAGGGTTCCTTTTTCCTGTCATGCTCTCTTTCCTAAAGCATTTTTTTTCTTTTCTTTTTTTACATCTGCCTCTGAAGTCCAGTCATATGCCTTTCTTTCTATAATTTTCTTTGAAGGTCAAAGACGGAGTATGGCAATCTTGATGCAATAAAGGCAGAAGAATTAAAAAGGCATCAACCTACAAAAATCCGCATCTGGGGCCAAGTTGGCAGGTTTATTGTGAGTTGTATGTTGTTGCACTTGTAGTTGTGGGCATTCACTGAAGATGAAAACCTGCATATGCAAAGAAGAATGCAATAACATGAACATCATTAATAAAATACTTCAATACCAAATAGTCAGACTTGTAATTTTTCAAGTAATGCCCTATTTCAACACACTGAATACTGACTTACACTGGTCTGAAGTGAATGATACAGAGCTTCTTCCATCAAACATCAGGACCACTTAGACATTAGGTGGCTCTATATGGACTTTATATTTGATGGACAAGTTCTCCCCACGTTTCATGGTTGGTTAACTCCTTGGTTAAACCAGAACAATGGCAGATGAAAGATGATGGAATTCCTAAAATCTTGGAGAGTGAAACAGCTTGGTCAGTTGTGTAAAGTCACTCAATTTCATAAGTTGGAGGTATGTAAGCTCTCTGTCAAAAACAATGAAAAATTAAGCGCTTGAAAAAGGTCCCTGAAAACAGTACAAAATCATTCTGTTTATTTGCATTAAGAAAAACTGATGAGTAAAAGCTGAATCCCCATTTCATCCCATTGGAATGTTAAAAGAAAAACGATTCTCAAAAACTGAAAGCATCTTTCATCCAGAAACACTCTTGCACATCACACAGAAAATATAACCACAGTTGATACAATATTTTCAAACCAAACACAAAAACCATCATTTAAATCAAAACTGGTTGTTGAACACTATTCCCCCAGAACTTGCTAGGGATTTTTTTTTTTAAGCTTCACATACAGAAAAATGAATACATGCGCAAAGTGTAGATTCTTTAATGATAAAAGGATCACTGTGCATTTTCTGTCACAGCATGAAACAGTTATAGATTGAAACAATGGGTGCCACATGTGCTCAGCTGTTAACATCTCCCTTTGAGAGAGTTCCCAAGTTCACTGTTTTTGCTTTTTTGCTGTTGCTTCATTATAATTTTTTAAAATTACTCTTTCAATGCTTTCTAAATTTTTGCTTTTAGTGAGTAGCATAATCCTCTGAAAATTCTTTACAGGGTGTTTCTGCCTCAGCAAGTTTTCGCTTTGTTTGTTTTTTGCAAATGTGGAATCTTGACATGTATGTTCTATGGACAAAAGCATTTATCACAAACAGTCAACTTTGTATCGTCTACTTTACAGTTTCGACAAGATTCATCCACCGTCTTGTTTGTTTGCTTGTTTGCTTGTTTGTTAACCAAGCAAATTCCCTCTGCCAAGACATTTTGAAGCTTTCGTCATTATGTCCCTTTTTTTTTCCTTTTTTTTTTCTGTTGCGTTGGAATGTAGGTCTATTGCCTTGAAATGACTTGGAGCAATACCGAAGATCTATGCAGTGGAAAATTTCAGTCAAAATGCTATCGGTTATATCCTACTGAGAAAGGCTAATTTCAAATAGAATATGGCCTAATTTCAAGCTCTTGCATCAGCTGGTCAGAGTGGACTCCTTTGCCATTGATGTGATGTACAGACATGCTAACAAACATTTTGCTGTGCATTTCTATTCTCAGTCTGAAATTTTGAAATGTATTTGGTAATTTCATCACATGGATGATGCACAAACGCACAGTATGGGGAGCCCTGATCCTTAGCAAACTTTGAGGGGGTGTGTATACAAGCATCCCTCAAGTACACATGTACACTCATGTTCGCGTAATAACCAATAAATAAGGTAAATCTTGTTCAAGCGAGGAAATAACCACACACCCATAACTCCAAACGAATGCTGTTTATGACACCAAATCTCTAGGTTTGTTTTGTGTGCTCTGTCTTGGCATTTCTGCTAGATGATCTGGTGCCGCATTCGTTGGGAGTTATGGGCATGTAATTATTAAATTATGGAGCAAGGGTTACCCTCCTTTAATGATTTACTGTTTTATTCTAATCCCCGCCTTCTTCAAGATTTCTTTTCACTCAAGTACACACGTTTTTCAGAGGAGATCAGGAGTCGGCCAAAGGCATAACTATTGTCAACACAGACTGTTTTTTGCTGAATTTGGCACTTGCTTCACTGTCTTCAATGCGTGATGGGAGTTCTACCGTCAACTCATACTTTCCTTCCACATCCAGTTTGACGTCATCCTGCAACAAAGAAATGGTGGTCATTATTTTTCTTTAATTGTTTACTCTTTTCACTGTGATGGTTCTTTCGCTTCCATATGATGTCTACCATCATCATACTGATGGCTTTGACATTCAATAAACTTGGGGGGGGGGGGGGGGGGGGCAGTAATGAGTGGGGAAGAGCGAGTAGCTGCTCAGATGATCAACCTCATTCAGTGGGGATAGGTATAAAGAGTGGTATTTATTTTTGACAAAAGGTTTTTGGTACCATACAGTATTTACATGCAGAGTTTGAAATTACAACTTTACATGTTTGCCAGAAGCAACACTGCGCTGTCTGCCGAAGACGCAAGATAATGGGTTGGGTTTCTGTTTACTGTCTTAGCCACAAAAAAAAATGGCTAAAAATCTGCTGCTAGCTTGCAAGACTTTGTTAGCAAGCGTAAGTATGCTTAGCCAGACAGGGAGCTAATGCATATATGCCTGGTTCTCTGTGCATGTACGTGCATCAGCATATGTATATGCGTACATGTAAACAAGGATATTAAGTCTGGTCACAGCTGAAAGGAATCTGAAGAAAATGAAAACCATGCAAAAAAAAAGCCTCTCCCAAACATGTCATCCAAAATTAGTGACTGAAAGGCCCTCTTGTGTAGTGCTGATGATACATATGATACTCAAATCTGCTTTGCTTTTTATTCCTTATTTCTTTTCCATCTTGTTTTTTAGAATGATAAAAACACAGTTTTAAGAACCGTTAGTGAAAATGAAAAGAACAACAGAGTCAGATTACACTCCCCTGATCCTCCTCAGTGTCTTCATCTCTCTTCACACAAATGCATATATGCAGACACACATGCATACTGTGGTAGAAGCAAATGTACACATAAATAAAAAAAAAAAAATGCTTCCTGCATCTTTGGATTTTATATATATATATGTATACAGTATAAATTAAGAACACACACACACACACACACACACACATATGAATCTTCCCCTCCCCCATTCTACCGACACCCTCACTTCTTTCACTCCCCCAGCTCCTTTACTTTATATATATAAAAAACATCAACAAATTGTAAGTTCTAAGTTGTGTTACCTCAGAGATATCCAGTTCACATTCAGAAACGGACGTCACACCCGGTAGTTCCACACGCAGCACTAGGCAGTCTCCAGACGACGATTTCTCCAGTGTATACTCCGGTTTTCTCAATCTCACCTCCTCGCTGTGTATTTCCTGGATAAGATTTTTCTTCCCCGCAGCATTCTTCTCATTTTTCGCCAAAGGCAATATGACTGGAGGATCATTCGATGGTTTGCGAGAGGAGCCGTGCGATTGGTCCTTATGTGCACCAGAGGTGGAGATGGAAGACAGCTTTGACAACATGGATTCTGGTAAATCAATGTCTGGAGCAGGGCTGTCCTCCCTCTCAGGCCCAGCTTTGTCTTTCTTCATGGCATTCTTCAAAGAGTCAGTGAAATATTTCTGGGCTTTCTCCAGATCTCCTTTGAACTGTGTACTCCGGGACAGCAGCGTGAAATTCCTGTCGACTGATCGTCCGCACAAGTGCTGGACATAGTCCAGGGTCAGGCTGACGAAGCTTCTCCTTTCTCCAGCATCTTTAGCCTCAACCCCATACTCCTGTAATACCTCTGGGTTTGTTGCTATGGCTATTGTTGAAAATGTTTCTGTTTCAAATAATCAAACGGCAAAATTATTTGCCAGATGATGCATGTGCACATAAATACAATATAAACTCATACAAAGTGCATTAGGAGCTATGTTGAGAGAGGACATCAATATAGCATATATAGTTTCCATGACTCCTTCATAAAACAATGCCTGATACACTGTTAAACAGTTCTGATTCTGAGACTGATGCCATTACTGCTGATTGCTCTCTTTTTTTTTTTTTTTGCTACGGCAAAATTCATTCCCTGATATTCCATTATGATCTTACTATTGTCACTGTTTACATAGCTCCTTTAGGAAAGGTTTAGGCACAAATTACTGATGGAATATTTGGATTTTTTTAATCCAATGTTTCATTACTGATTTTTGAACTGAAAGTACCAAATAATTGAAGGTACCAAAGAACTGTAGCACCTATCTAAAAACACTTTATAAAAACATGTCACTTACACACACACACACACACACACACACACACACACACACACACACACACACACACACAGAGTATCATACAATAACACAGAACCATTTTATACATATTTACATGATGTACAACACACATGTCTACATGCATTCATATCATAAATGGAAATTATAATGTGGATCTTTGCTTTTTCCATTGCTACAGCACGTAAGCACATGCACAAAAAAGTGCATTCGCATGCACATATGCACACTCTTTCAGGTACAATTGCCTAACACATAAATCAGATCAAACCGAACAAATAAGAACAGCAAGTAACAGAAACCAAAAACTTAAAGATGAAGCTTAAACAATTTAATTTCTATATCACTTCTCTTTTTTTTTAAATCTCCTTCATTTTTGCTGCAGACAAGATAACGGCTGTCTTGGAGGGCTAAAGTTCGATAAAGAAATCTTCTCAAATTATGTTCAGCCTTTATTTTTGTTCCCATATGCTACAAAATGGTAACCTAATCCAATTGGTTCCTCAGAAACTGCAACTTTCTCACTCTCTTACCTCCTATTTGATCGCTTAGAGCATGAAAAGAATTGGTCTCTTGAATACAACTTGCACAATGCAAGGCACATCTCAGACTAATAAAAGAAAGAGCAGGATATTCTTATTTGTTATTACTATTAGTAGTAGTGGCAACAGTAATAGTAGTAGTAAGCGTATTTACGTAGTGCTTATCCTGGTTAGAGATCATGCTCTAAGCGCTGTACAATCCACACTCTCGTTTATACAACAGCTGGCTTCCTGGGTAGAGCCAACTGAAGATTTAACTGCTTGCACTACATTCAGTCATTTCCTGCTCTTAAACAATATCAGTCACTCATTTTCTATTCCTTCATCATTCTTTCAATTTTTTAATGCAGAGTTCATGCTTTGTTTATATGTGTCATCCATACCAACAGCTAAAACGGCCTTCTCCTTAAAAAGTTGGTGATGTGTGAAAATGTTATGCATGCATTCACATACAGTTGAAAAATCTCATCATAAGGACTTTTTGGGAATTGAAGTTAGAACCAATATCAACTCCAAGGATTGAATCCCCTTGAACGAAAATGGCCCAGTGGAGATTTGAACCTGCAACTCCTGGAACACTAGGATTACGAGTCTGGCACTTTACTATCTGAGCTATTCCGGCCAGCATGAATCATCTATTTACTATATCTGTCTATACTCCTTCATTCATTAATTCTATAATTTTCTTCTACCATTTCCTTTATAAGCATGCAGTAATAATTAATGCTTACTGTATATTCTCACAACCTTACTCTGTTTGGGATTCATGGTCCTGATAAGACTATGATGTATGAGACTGACTGCTTGGGGGCTGGAATAGCTCAGTGGTAGAGCGCCGGACTCGTAATCTTGGTGATCCTAGGGTTGCGGGTTCGAATCTCCACTGGGCTGTTTCGGTACTGGGGAATTTTTCCCTCGGAGTTAACATTGGTTCTGACTCCATTTCCCAAACAGTTCTTCGAATGAGACTATAAACCCAGGTTCTGTGTGTGAACGCATGCATAACATCTTGCACACATGTACAATCCCATCACCAACTTTCGGAAGAGAAGGCCAGTTTGGCCGTTGGTATGGATGACACATTACACCTAGCATGCACCTTCCCCGAAGTTGGAGTATGGCTGCCTTGATGGCTGGATAAAAAAAAAAAAGTCATACACACAAAACTCCTCTCCCTTTATAGGGTTGATGGGATTAATCCTTGACTGTCTATACTGGGAGTGTCCACAGGAGTATTAGTCTGCGTACGCAGAAAGAAAGAGAGACTGACTGCTTTTCTTGCTTGCTTTTGTCACTAATTTGATTTAAACTGATTTACGTCTTAGGACCTCATTCGATGTCATACCTAAAGGAGTGTGCAAATGTGCATACATGTGCACATTGTGCACATACCTATATTGTAGCTGTGGAAAAAGTTAAAACGCACAATTGTGATATAATTTCCATTTGTGTATGTGAACGCATGTCCACAGATATGTTTGTGTATTATGTAATTGTGTATAGTTATAGCACAGCGTGTGTATGTATGTTTGTAGGATAAAGTAAGTGTGTGTGTATGTATGTGTGTGTGTGTGTGTGTGTGTGTGTGTGTGTGTGTATGTGTGTGTGTGTGTGTGCGTGTGCGTGTTTTTAAGTAGCACTTTCAGATGCATTAATATGCATGTAATTCATATTTACAGCATGCATATACCTGCACGTAATGTGGAGATCATACATCAATAAATGCTAATATAACATACCACCCGATTTCTGGTCCACAATGTTGTCCAGAGGGGCAGCAAAAAGAGGAATGTTGTCCTGGGATGATTTTGGTTTGGGAACACGTTGCCATGACACCAGGTTCACATACAAAGTAGTTCCCTGCAGCAAAAGTGCATAGTAAAAAACATGTCAGTGATCTTTATAAAATATGATTTCGAGTAACACTGAAGAACACATATTTTGAAGTTTTTGACTAATGAATCAAAATCAATCAGGTTTTGGGTTTTTTTGCTTTCGGCAGCTGTTAATCAGTAATTTGAATCAAATCTGATGTATATTATAATCATTATTGTTATCATGATCATTATTATTATTATTATTATCATTATCAATATTATTATCATTATTAAGAGTAAATATATGGCGCCTATGCTCAGTTTGAGACAAAGCTCTAAGCCATGCTTGGCATTCCTCTAAGACCTTTCTTGCAAATCAGCAAAAGATTCAGTGTGGAATTTTATGCAAACAATGAGTGACTACACTTCTCTGTGGTTTCTTCTCTGTCTCTGTTTGTTTGTTGGCTATCTCGGTTGCTCACTCATACATGTAAACTCGCATCACGCAGTAGCAGGTGCTCTCCGACTTTGAAGACAGAAAGTTCTGACAATGCTGCTCACTTTTGTTCTCAGGAAACAATCGTACTCACTGAAATCTAAACCGTGATCAAACACACAGTGCAATATCACAAACGGTGAGTCTCACATGCACATTGAAAGTGAAAAGGAGTGAATCTGAGCTCCAAAGCATGAAATACACACAAAGTATGCATCGTCAGGAGTCCTGTTTCTCTTCATCTCCCATGGCCCCTTTATTCTTACACCGTTTTTCTCTGGTTCACTTGAACACAGCCACACCAAGTCATACCCGCAGCGGGGGGCCGGTATAGCTCAGTTGGTAGACAGCCAGTCTCTGGTGATCCTGAGGTTGCGGGTTCACATCTCCGCTGGGCCGTTTCGGTACAGGGGGATTTTTCCCCTCAGAGTTAACATTGGTTCTGGCTCCACTTCCCGTACAGTCCTTCGAAAGAGACTATAAACCGAGGTTCCGTGTGTGAACGCACACACATCTTGGACACACGTAAAATCCCATCACCAACTTTCGGAAGAGAAGGCCAGTTTGGCCGTTGATATGGATTACGTGTTACACATAGCATGCACCTTCCCTGAAGATGGAGTATGGCTGCCTTAATGGCAGGATTGAAAAAAAACTGCCTGTCTATACAGGGAGTGTCCGCAGGAGTATCAGCCTGCGTACGCAGAAAGGAAGAAAGAAAAGAAATACCTGCAGCAGCACAGCCCGCTGGGAGTAATCTATAGCAGTATCAAGTCACCATGAGGCTACCCACCAGAGAGGCTGCTGTGCTATGATCAGTGGCATTTAGTAGTGCCTGTTCTGATGTTACATACTCAGGACGCCAGCCACCAAGCCCCACACTGACAACGATACTTTGTTTAGTCACAGAGTTACTGTGAGGGGGCATTTCCTTCTGGGAATTAATTTCACCGACCTCTAGATTTCATGTTCAATTTCTTTAAGTTATAAGTTCTGAAATATTGCAAGTGGACATACTCAGAGACACACACACAGACACACACACAGACACACACACACACACACACACACACACACACAACACACACAACACACACACACAGCGACTGATGGACAGATAGACAGACAGAGAAGAAAATCACAAGGACTGTTCTGCTTAAAAACACTAAGTACTGCTTTGATTATCATACAGAAAACAACAAAAGCAATACAAACTACTCAACAAAACAACTGATATAAACAAATAAATAAACAAAAATAATATAAACAACATTATAAATAAACACTTTTTTAATGAGGTGTGTCAGCAAGTTTAAAGACGACAGATAACTGTATTAAATCTTCATTTCGAATATGTATATGTTGTAGGTTACAACAGACACATGTTCATTTAAATCTGAACACCTGCTAACTTGGAAAATAACAGGCATGCATACAGGCATAGACAATACACACGTAAACATGCTTGTATGATGCTTCTGCCATGCAAATCCAGACAAGGCAGAAACAGAGCTGCGAGCTCTTATTTCATGATAAAGATACCACTGCTATAAAAGATAAACTTGTGTCACATTCTCCTGCCCATAAAACCCATGCGTACCTGTCCTTACCTGGAACTGCATTCTCACACACATGTGAGGCTGAGGTGGAGCGTTAAGTTCTTTATATTCTTTGGACTGTTTTTCGATGAAGCGTGAATAGGCCTGCGGGTCCTGGTCCGCCATGTCATCCAGCATGGACCAGATGTGCTGTGCCTGCTTCAGCAGTTTCTCCCCCTCCGGTCCCTCCATCTCCCCTCCATGCCCATGTTCTGCAGCGCTTTCAGGGCGTCCATGGTGGAGAACAGCTGTGGATTTGATAACACATTATGAACAGTTCTATTACCATGCTCTGTGTGTGTGTGTGTGTGTGTGTGTGTGTGTGTGTGTGTGTGTGTGTGTACGTATGTGTGTGTGTACGTACATGTGTGTGTGTGTGTGTGTGTGTGTGTGTTGTGTGTGTGTGTGTGTGTGTGCGTGTGCGGACGCGCATGAAAGTGAGTTTGTGTGTGTGTGTGTGTGTGTGTGTGTGTGTGTGTGTGTGTGTGTGTGTGTGTGTGTGTGTGTGTTGTGTTGTCAGTACAACAATACGTTAATCTGACAGTAAATGGTTTCTGTCAGTCAGTCAGTGTGTGTTTGTTTGTGTGTGTGTGTGTGTGTGTGTGTGTGTGTGTGTGTGTGTGTGTGTGTGTGTGTGTGTGTGTGTGTGAGAGAGAGAGAGAGAGAGAGAGAGGGTGGTGTGCATGTATGTGTGTGTGTACATGCTTGCATGGATGCATGTGCGTGTTTGTATGAAAATGATCCAGGAGGCACTGGCACATAAACACTTGTAGGTGACCATGGCTTCAGACAACAGTTAACTTGTCAGCATCTACATTACTCAAGAGGTGATGGACATTAATCTGGGTCAACTCTTCATCCACCACTGAACAAAAGTTCTTCTGATTGCCAGTCCAGTTCTCTAATCCCTTCAGTCAATGCCACTAATCCACAACATGAACTAACTTTCAATGTATCACTGGCCAACAAGGTGCAGCGGTTAGATCAAGTGTTGTGGACTGAGAGAACACTGGTTCAGGTCTGGTCATACGTACTTTGTGGGAGGTTGTTTTTTTTTTACCTGAGCAGCATCTATCAAGAGTTGTGCTGAGCTATGGATTTAAATGGAAAGGCTGGAACTACACAGTGGAGCTTCATCATTTTTTAGCATCTCTGAGAGTGTCACTTCAGTTATCTGACCAACACTGCAGGTGATTCTATATCTCAGTCCTGGTTGACGCATTATCTTGATAATCAGATTAAATAAAAGGTCGCAAATTCTGTTGGCTTTCTTACCCCGTACTCTTGGTGGCCTCAATTTCCATTTCCTGTGCATGTTCTTATACTCTTGGCGTACATGCATCAATTTTCTTTTCTGTACCATCTTCTGAGCCAAGGGTGGCATTGGGTAGATGGGATTAATCCATGCCTGTCTATACAGGGAGTGTCTGCAGAAGTATCAGCCTGCGTATGCAGAAGAAGAAGTCCCGTTGTAGTCCTGGCATTGGCAATCCATGGAGAACAGTCAGTGTAAAGTCATCATGAGCCATCAGTAGAGGAGACACTACACTCCTGCAAAATCACTTTGGTGGTGTTCAGTGATGCCTGTTCTGATTCAACATGCACAGGACACCACCTACTTGGCCTCCTGATGATGACAGTACTCCCTTACCCACAGAGCCAGAGTGAGTCAGCATCTCCCCTGTTAGGGCACTATCACATGAATCCAGTGACAGTCTCCCATGAACATGTAAATACCGGAGACATCGACATGAACTCACCAAGGATATCGATGTGGAAGGGAAATGGAAACTGTGGACCCTATGAGTATGACAGCTGGGCACAAAGGGCCACAGAATTTTGAGACAAATCTCATGTGATCAATGAGGATGAAGATGATGAAAATGATGCCAGGAAGTTCCATTTTGGAAACGTGTCAAAGTTGTTGGTATTGCAAGTTCTGAGGGTCTGTCATGGATGGATATGGTGGTGTTCCCCCTTCTCCCCCCCCCCCCCTCCCCTCTTCTAAGAGAATGCTCTCTCATGCAGGTTGCACAAGTGAGGAATTACTTTGGTCAGTTCGGGACTTAATAAGTGGTGTCCTGCTTAACTGGATCAGCACAGACACTACTCAAAACCACCAAAGTGACCCCCAGCAGTGTAGGAACTCCTCGGTGGGTTACTCACTACAGCCTGATACTGTTTGCTCTCTGTGGGGTGTCTTTACTGGGGCTGCGACAGAATGAACCTGGGTGTGGCTGCATGGTGATGCTGGAATGAGAGGCGGAGGCACTCACTCACACTCACACACACACACACACACTCACACACACATCACATATACACA
Organism: Conus canariensis; assembly: GCA_033310375.1. Classification (NCBI taxonomy): domain Eukaryota; kingdom Metazoa; phylum Mollusca; class Gastropoda; order Neogastropoda; family Conidae; genus Conus; species Conus canariensis. The sequence goes on from CM065748.1 coordinate 20,515,356, forward strand.
CACTGACACAGACACTGACACACAGACACACAGACAGACAGACACACACACCCCACCCCCACACACGAGGAAAGTTCGATGAAAAATAAATGACAATCTGGTACTGATAAAACACCACTAAACTTTTCAGTGGAAGATGGAATATAGGTAAAATGGAATAATTTTCAGTGGAAATAAATCTCAATTCCATAGCATACCTGTACTCCAGGTTCGTTTCCCCCTCTGTCGTATGGCGTCCTTAGTTATGTGTATACATCATCAAAAATGTGGTGCCAGTTCTAGAATTGTGCTCATACTTTCAGTACGTCATAAAAAGATTGTGCACTAGATTTAGTGATGTCAACTTCCGGCAAGCCAAGACTCGATGCTCATTGAGTTGCACACGCTGGACGCATTATAAGTAATGTTATGTTTTTAATATAGCTGTGTCTGAAACAGTCCCCAAACAATGTGTATGTAAATAATAAATGACATGTTCTTTTCATTCTTTCATATCATTGAGATTAGCAAGAATGTCCAGAACTACAAATGCAAATTGTTATGTGTAAATAATGAGCAAATGATGCCATTTCAAGGATTTACATTCTGTATCTATAGGATACGTTGCTGTTGCCACTTATGACATGAACATTTCAAAACTGCTCAGCTTTAAGCTATATTTTGCTTATTGTCCAACATGTCAAAATGTCTGGTTTACTTATTCAGTTTAATGTATACTAAAACTAGTCTGACCGTCCCATATGACTAAGTGCCTTAGTGGATTGCAGCAAAACGTTTTGTTTGTGTGTGTGTTTTTTTTGTTTGTTTGTTACTAGTCATTAAATATTGAATTCGAATTTCGTGAAAGTTATGAATGGTCTGTGAAGTGTCAATGGTAGATAAAAGAGTGTGAATAGAAGAAAATGGTATTGTTTGTTCAGTCCCGTAATGTAAGTCAAAAACAGTGTGTTGGAAACTTTCATTCGTAGTTTCAAGAGTTGTTTGATTTTTGTTTGTGCATGTCACAGATTCTAGGTACCAGTTCATGTCTGTTTGTTAACGTCACTTTTATCTTTGATGGATTACAAACAACAGCAACAACAAAGCCAGAGATACCAATGTGATCTATTGCAATAGATCACTGACTGATAAAGCCAGAAATAAGGGCCATGCCCCAAACACCAGAATGTAAGTGTTTTCGTTGTAGAACACCATAATTTTCAGTTTTTAACTGAGTGTTAATCGATGTCTAAGCAATCAATTTTCTGGTTTTGTTCAGGTTCAGGCATTTCTTGAATTATGCAATTGTTTTCGCTCGCAATCTTTCACTGATGACAAAAGGTTCCAGTATTTAGCTGCTCTGAAACTGAAACAAAAGAACCTGCAGAGATTACAGTCATAAGTTTGGAATGCTCATGGGGTCAGATTTAAAAAAAATTTAAAACCTTCTCTGCCCATCCAGCTGTAACTGAACTGATACGATACAGCATAAGGAAGGTTACACTTAGTTACAGGCAATGGAAGGAGCAAGATGGGCCCTGCTTCCATCATACTGTGGCCCAGACACTGTGAACTTCAGGCAGTTCTCTGCTAAATTGACCATTAGGCAGTGGGATATGAAGCCAAACTTGACCTGAAGTACACTTTTTTTTCCCCATTTGTTTGTACTAACAGCGCTTTATATTTGCAGTTCTAAGTATTTGGGTTGGCGACCATTGTGAGTGTAAACTCTAAAATCATGTAACATCAGTGTTGGCGGAGGAGATGAAATAGAGATGACATTTTAAAAATCGTGTGTTTTGTGTGAGAAGGTGATATTACCATCAGTGCTCTGAGTAGATCATACTAAAAGAGACCTGTAGAGAAAATACAAATGTGATCAAACTTTGAAGTCTAAAATATACTTTTTTTTCAAGAAGCTTCTCTACAAGAGCTTTTAAAGCCATAATCTGTTGTAGAGGTGTTTACACAACTCATAAGTCTTTTATTTTCCACATAGGGTTGTGTGTTGGGTGTTAAAACAGTCAGATTTGAACCACACTTATCTGAGTTTAACTTTAATTCATTTGACAGATGCATCTCTGACAATGTTGCTCAAATTTCCACAATAACTCTGCAGGCATCTTTATCTCTTGGGTTACATCAACACCCAGATTATGAAAGGAAGCTCAGGGTAGGATCCTGTCATGACATAGTATTCTGCCAGAATGGAACTTGGCATAATAAAGAAAACTCTCATACTTTGCTGTACTTAATTTCATGCAGTCATAGTGAGCTCAGTCACAATTTTCTCCCACATTCACACCCTTAGTAAGTTTGACTTTATGGCAAGGTTACAGTACATTGTTACTAAATTTTCGGCTTGTGGGGATTGTTATTGGGTACTTCTTGCGGTATTCTCAAGAGGCAGGTGCTCGCACACACACTGGCTCTGCGACTACGCAATCATTGAGTCGGTGTTGTGATTAAGGGCTCACTAGGTTGTGTCCTGCATAAACAGGCATCACTGGACACTGTGGAAATGAATCTGCTGCAGGGAAGTGTTTCTTCTAGAGGGTTGCCTCCTCCTCACTTGATTGATTCAATGACTACTACCTGTTGATTCAGTGACTACTACCTGTTGATTCAGTGACTACTACCTGTTGATTCAATGACTGCCTGTAAACTCTTCCGCACAAATTTCAACTGAACTGGTATCAGAACCAGCTTCTGCGAAATGTCATCAGAGCTGAGATTTCAAACATGTTTTATTTTATTTTATTTATTTATTTTTTCTTCTTTTTTTTCAATTAAAAAAAAAAATGATAAAGAATATAACACTAGTGTATAATTTGTAATACATTCTCTTGGTTGATTGAATGACTATTACCTGTGAACTCTTCAGCACAATTTTCGACTGAATTTGTATCAGAACCAGCTTCTGCGAAATGTCATCAGAGCTGAGATTTCAAATGTGTTATTTTATTTATTTACTTATTTTTTAATAATTAAGAATGTAAAGCTAATGTATAATTTGTAATACAATATACCTGTTTAAGCCAGAAAGAACGGGTCTTCAAATAGGTGTAATTCTTTTATTAAGTGAACACCAAGGTTATTGGAAAAACCAAAATCAATGTTTTTTCTGCATTTTGACTCGGTCATTATTGAGGCATTCAGATTTTATGGACAAGTCTGTGTTAAGTTTGGCACATGTGACAAATTGTAAGTGATAATGCACACACACACACCACACACACACACATGCAGTGATAATTGTCGCGTTATGTAGGTATCCAAAATCTAATCCTAATGCACAGGCCAGACATCTGCTAAGTCCAATCCATGAGGCCCTCATCGTAAATCCTTTCGTCGTAGTCATTAATTGATTTGTCCATCAGCTATCAATCCTGGTCAGTAAGGTCTTGAGACTTAACAGATGTGGTAGAGCGTATATGGGCTAGTCTGCACAAAGTGACAGATTCTTCATGAAACTGACATTCATTGAAATTCAAGGATTACATTTGGCCATTTCGGATTCTTGTGGCATCGCAGCTTTTTTTTTATTTTTTTTTTTTATATATATAAATAAATGCAAGTTGCTTTTAAGAAACCATTGTATCCAACGATGGATTCTGTAATGTGAAAAGAAAAAGAAAATTTTAGAAACAAAACAACAATAACAAAATGATGAATATTCAGAACTGACATGTACAAAAGACAACAGCAGCAGAAGAATTTGTATTTGCATACAAATGTGCTTTTAATTTTTAACAAGATCTTGAGATGTACAAACAGCATTGGAATGGAGTTGAGCACCTTTGTTCCACAACGGGAACCAAAGTGTTTTGTTATCTTTAAGCACATTATGCCATTTCATTTTATTTTTAGATTTCCATTTATTCAATGTTGATCATCAGTTCTTTGAGAATGGCTTCAGAATACAGTCATTATTTTGGAATCAGATGGCATTTTTGCCTCGATTTTCAAAGTAATCATCAATCATACTGACACTTCGGTCTTCTGTGATATTTTGAACTATGTATACTAAGTACATAACTAAACTGGAGACGCTACAAAACTGATTTGAAGGGCATAGGTTGTGTGCCATCACCCAGCACTTCAATGTTTCAGAAATCTAAAGACGAAGAAACCTCTGCTGTACGGTGAAAAGCAACAGCTTACATCCTGACCTGAGAAAGCCGAGTTACCTTCCGATTGTGAGTGGCTTCTGTCATATTCCCAAGCATGGCTGCAGTATTTTCCAACGCTACCAAGACGATGCTGAAGAATGTCATCCGTCACACAAACTCTCACAACAAGGTAAATGTGTATTGTGTGGATGAATCAGTGTTATTTGACCATGGACTAAACATGATAGATTTAGGGGTATGGAGTACGCACTAAAGCAAGTTCACATTTGCTTGACCATTTTTTCATGGTCTTCATCAGTCTATTGAAGAGAGGTGGGCTGGCTGGCTGTAGTCTGTGGACCGTTGAGGTGGGTTTCATGCAGTAGTGGGTTGTAGACAGGTGGAAAGTCATAACTCTTATGCTTTCCTGTTCAGGGTTGGTTTTCTGTCTTTCTGCAGTCCAGTACTGAGCGATACTGACCTCAGCTATCAGTAGTGTGGAACCAGCCAAACCACATCTCTTCACTTTACAGGGGAAGGCCATGGGAAGTGGTCTTAATTTTTCTGGTAGTACCTATGTTGATCCAGAGTCCCCATGCTTCTCTACATGTCTTGTTTCATGTGCCTGTGAGCCAATGCTGAAAGGTCCCCAAGTCAGCTGAGCTGTAATGAAAGAGCAGTGGCTCCGTGTGAGCGTGTGTGTGTGTGAGAGTGTGTGTGTGTGTGTTTGTGCATGTGTGTGTGTTTGTGTGTGGGCGAGTGTCTGTGTGTGTTTGTGCGTGTGTGTGTGTGTGTGTATGTGTACTGTGTGTGTGTGTGTGTGTGTGTGTGTGTATGACTCTGCATGTATTTGTCGCTGTATGTTTACAGCTTCAGTATGTTTATTTTTAATCTTTGAAATTGACTGTACTTTATTGCTTTCGGTAAGTTCAGATTATGTTGGTGTTGCGTAATCTTTAGCCTGTATAAGTATTTTACTTCTATGTGTTGAGGGGATTAATTATGGAGAAAACAAAAATTATGTGCATAGTTCTCTTTTGCTTTTAACTTTATATCTCTGCAAAGTAGTAGTGCTATAAAAGTATACCAAGGAAAGAGAAAAGAAAAAGAGTCCAAGTTACAGTGAAATAACCAGCAACACAAGAAATGAGAACACCTAAACTAATCGATGTACACTTACAGTCCTTAATTCATACAAATTATTCGTATAATTGTGATCAAAGTTGCGTTGTCTTTGTTGCAAAGTTTCTCTTTGTCTTTGATGTCTTGTGCATTGAAATGTCGTACCCCGCCAGCGTCTTCTGTGTGCGTTATTTCTTTTTTTCGCTTTACTAACTGTTAATAGAGGTGCACAGCCATTTTGAGTGATAGTTATAGCTGAAAACTTGTTGAGGGAGAAAAAAAAACACGAGTTGGATGTGCATGGCAGTGGGATGTAAAAAAATGGCAGCTTTCGAACTTAAATAAAACTGATAGATCCTTTTTTATCATTCTTGTGACAAATGACCTTGAAGGGAAGCTCTTCATGTAATGCTGTACGTCCACAAGGCGGCCTAAAGGTTAAGAGATGAAATGAAAATGGAGATGATCCAAATCGAGTGGAGATCTGCATTGTTTCATAATTAAACACATTGAAAGGCAAAGCTATTGTGCTTATAAACATTAGAATGCAACAGATTTATATCTTTAGAAGCATTTGTGTTATATCCATTTCAAATTTTCTGATGACCCTAATCAAATGAACATGAAAATAAAATATCTTTTAGAGGGTAAAAAAAAGACATTGACAGAGTTAGATCGCTTAATCCCAGTAGGACATTTTTTAGGCTGATCCTGTTGATGATAGCAAATACATAGTCATAGGTTTAAACAAGTATCATATTAGTCTTTTTTTTTTCTTGATAGACGTTTTTTTAACTCATTGATATTGTTCATACATTGATATAGTGGTCAAAATTTTGTTTTTATGTCTATTAGACTGTGGAAGAAGCAGAAATGTGGCAGCAGCATGAAAGACAGAAAGAGCTCGGTGGTTTAGATCCATCCAACCCGTCGTTTGGCCATGATGATCGCTGCAGCGTCAGGAACGACCGTGGTGACAGGAGGAGGAACGACTACTGGAACAGTCGTTCTGAGAAACGAGCTTACCTGTCAACGAGCAACCGTTCCAGAAGAGCGCACATGGACGATGAAGAGGAGAAGGTGAAGGGTGGGAGTTCCACGAGTACGTACTGGATGAGACAGCTGGACAAACTGGAAACCTCTGATCCAAATCGGTATGTGTGGGTGCTGTTGGTTTGTTTGTGTTTGATCCTTTTACATCCCGTCAGTGATGTACAGCCTGCTATACGTCTGTGTGGAAAGTTTTCCCAGGTGAATTCTGGGACCAGGGTTTCACATCACATTTGATTGGGGATAAATCAAGTTCTGAGAACTTAAAATCACAAGCATGGAAAAAGCAAGAGAGTTTGAAGGCATAAAGAAAATCAGCTAAAAGGTGTGAACGAGTATTGATTTCCCAAAGGGGTTCTCTGTACAGACAATGATTGTAGTTGAAACGGCTGGTCACATATTAGCTAGAAAGCATATAGGTCTGTGAAGAGTGCTTTCCCTTTACACACCAATGCAAGTCATCCTGGCAAAAACGAGCCAAATGCGGCAGACTGCTTCGCTGAATTTCAGGTTTTTCCCGCCACTACGATGAAAAACATCATTTGAAGAGGGTGAGGAAACTGCCACTGCATTCAGCGTCAACAGAGGAGACTGGCTAAAGTTTTTAACAGTGATGGCTGACCGCATGTCAGTGGCTGATGCTGATGGCTGACCGCATGTCAGTGGCTGATGCTGAACTTTTTAACCCGAAGAGTGCCTGTAAGCCGTCAGCTGACGCCAAAGTAAAAATGCTTTCCCAGTGCCTATGGGCCGTCCACTGACGTCATGCATTTTTCTTGAATTTTCATTCGTTACTATTTCTATTAACGGACTTAAATAGAGTGTGCGTAGTAAGCCTTATATGTCTGTAGTATTAAAATGATGTGCAAATGACCACACGTGAGGGGAAAGCCCATTTATTCTCATCACTGACTGGATGACCAGCCAGCACTTCGTCTCGCTTGCAAAGAAGGCGGCGCAACCTTCGACAAGGGTAGCAACCAAATCAACGTATTTACACAGCTGAGCAGGCTCTGCTAATCATTTTTGACAAAGACAATAATCTTTTATTCAACAACTTACTCGAGCATGAAGGTGAGATGATGATTGTGATGGAATTGCTGACCGTATTCGTCAGTTACTGAGTCGGGCTGTGTGACCTCAGTGTGTGTTCAGCTGACTGGTTTGCCAGCGTCGAACGAGCTCGCCTTGTGTGTACTCTGCACTGCGTGCCAGTGGCCAGTGATGTGATAGTCAGCGCGAGAGGGGAGCGTGGCCTGCTCGCGGCGTGACATGGGGCAGAAGAGAAGAGGAGGAGTGAAAGAGAGGGTTGAAGTCCAGCAAGGGGGCGTGGTGGGGGGAGGGGGGCGTGGTCGTGGACTGACCTGTCTGCATAGAGTGCGAGCGTCTTGACAGACTTCTAAACTGTTTTACTTTCATTTACGTGTGTAGTGTGACAATACAAACTTTATTTTCAACTTTTTTGCTTTGTGTTCTTTTTTGGATGTGAAGCTGTAGTGGTAAATACATATGTTTTTGATCGTGCAAAAAAATCTATCCAAATCTAAATGCCTAAATATTTTTTTATTATCAAAATTAAAACAAAAGAAGCCCAGATTCAAAATCTTCATTCAATTTCCTTCAAAAATCATATATATTTCATTGTTATATCTTTTGTAGTTTCTGAGCTAGAATTTTTTGTTAATTATTACCCCCAAATCATTAGATTTCCCTGGCACTGGGAAAACCTTTGTTTGTAACATTTTCAAGCAGCGAACGGGTTAAACTTGATGTTAAGCAAAATTTGCACGCAGCAGAACAACACCAATTGGTCTTTTGTGTCAAAGTGAAGCTGGTTGTCAGTAGATTAAGATTCATGATGCCAGTGCAAAAAAAATGCAAAACAAAAAAAAAATGTTATGTTCCTTCTAAACGTAAAAAATGAAGAAAGAATGCCAACAAACTCTCAACAAGGGAGGAAAAATACTCCACTCACAATTGAAGACCAGAAAGTATGATATTTCCAACAGAAAAGTGGAAGAAACAGCCACAAATACAACTACTCCAATATCAGGGAACACACACACACACACACACACACACACACACACACACACACATGCTTATGCCTAACTGGTACACATGTAAGAAAGAAAAAGGGAACACACACACACACACACACACACGCACACACACACACACACACACACACACATATATACACACACGTCCCTTTCACTCTCAACAGTAATATTTTTTTATGAACACAAAGTCATTCATGTGCCTGTTGGTCTCTGAACCTTTGAGAGCCCTTCAGCTATTCATAAAACCCACCCAACACGTCTCTGTGGCTCGCCTCTCACGTGTCAGTCGGCCACGCCCCCTTCAACCTCGACCAGCAAGTGTTGGCCCACAGCGTGTGTGAAGTTCACTGCCTAAAGTATTAGCTCGCCCCCTCACATAACCCATCAGTCAGTCAGTGAACAGTCAGTCAGTGCTGGCTGGCTCAATGCAAAAACACTGGGGCACAGTGGTAGTAAGTGGGTATCTAGTCTTATCTCTCGTCAGCACGCCTCCTCTCCCAACTATTTGGCCACGGTCCAGCGCTTCATGTTGCAATAATTCGGTCAAGCCCTCACTATCGTTGTTTCCTTGTAACTATCTGGGTCTTCTTCATCTGTATTAGGAACAACTGACCGTCTGTTCAATATTCCCAGCACTTGATGTGTGGTAAATGTACGGCAAGGTCGAGTACGTAAAGTGCTTGGTGGTGACGTCATAGTGAATGGAAAAACAATCGGAATAAAGTCGATAAAACACTGACCTGAATAGTGTTCTGACAGAGCAAATGGCTGTGAGCACGGGCCAGACCATCCCCCAACTATGACATTTATTGCTGGCTTTTTATCTCATGAACTTGGATTGTGAGAGTATCGGGAGTTAGGTCACCCTACTTTGTCGTCAAATGGCGACGTCGGCGCTTTGCCCTGTCGTCGCCAAAAGGAGCCTATGGCGGTGAAAGGGTTAAGATATGGGAAAATGCTCTGTGTGTGAAGCCTCATACAAAATTTTGTTACTGGGGGCATGAAACCTCCCCCCAATTTTTACTTGTGGGTATGAAAACCCTTACATTTTCAATGATGTGAAACCCTGTAGGACTACATCTTTTCTTTTCCTCTAAGCTGTTAGCTATTGTGGTCCGATTTTCAATACTCGATGCCAAGAGTCTGTCTCTCAAGTTTATCCTCACTGGATTTAGGTGGGTAATTCCACATAGCCTCTCACTGTCTGCTTAGGATAGAAGAAAGAAACAGTGAACTCAGGAGCTCTCACAAAGAGGGTTTTTTTTTTTGTAGCTAAATACATGTTGCACAGCATTTTTCAGTTCACAGTGATCTACTGTGTCAGAAATGTGCATGACAACCCTTCTATCTCTCTTTAGATTTATGTCATCCAAACATGTATTTACACATCTTTTTGTGAAGCTACAGAAAGTATTCTTAGCAAATTCTAAGGAATATGATATTAAATATAACAAATGAAAAGCCTTTGTTGGTGCTGTTTTTCAATGAAAATCTGGAAACGTCTAAAGAATAAACGAACGAACATCTGTAATACTTAAATGAAAACAACAAATTTTTTGTACAAAATTGTCATGTCCTAGAAGTAGACATGGCTGTAAAAATGGACGTTAGGTGCCTTGTACTGATAGGCAAGGTTAAACAATTGTAAAAGCCCACTTGCTGATTTTTCTGAATAGTTTTGCACATGTGAATGTGAGAGAATCCCTCCACCATTCTTTTTAGAGTATGAAGGCTTCCATTTGCCTCAGTCACCAGTTTATAACCATCCGCTGTCTCTGCCAGTTACCATCCCTTTGTTTATTTCTTGATATATAGAAAAGGGTTGTGTGTTGATATAATTATGTGTATTTTGATAGATTCTGCAATCATCACCATGATCAACTCCATCATCATCATTCTTCTCTTTCAGTTTTCCTTCTTGATGAAGTAGTTAATCATAAAATGATTCCATGTGTTTGTGTAGATGGGATCACAGCGGTTACAGGGAACTGTATCCCAACGACTTCAAAAGCGATCGTTCTGACTCCGAAAGTCCCCGACTGCTTTCTCGCCACCAAAAGAGGGACAGGTAATCCATTTGATGATTGGAACGTTTATGTGCTTGTTACTGCATTTAAAGTGTAAAGAAAAATATGTGTAGTTCGTGTGTGTATATATAGTAATAATAATAATGAGGACAATTTCTATAGAGCCCATCCTAACAACGTAGGCTAAAGGGCGCTTTACAAGTTTTAACAGTTCAACATCTGAAAAAAAAATACAAGCAGAACACACACACACACATATATAATTTTGCGTTCCCGAGTCATAAACATACCCACACACACACGCACGCATGCACACAGCACATTTGTACGCGCGCACACACACCACTGGAACATAATGTTGCATACATAAATACACGATATGACACGATGAACAGCTCATTTGTACACGAGCAAAGTGTGCAAGTGACATGCTGTAATTTAGTAATACTTCATGTGGTATCCTGCAGCTTGCGTTTGAACAGATTTGTTTGAAGTGCAGACTTGAAAGTCGGGAAGGAAGAGGCATGATGTAGATGGAAAGGTGATGAATTCCATAGTATTGCCGCAGAAAATGAGAATGCTCTAGAACCGTGTGGGTATACATGTGTATATGTGTATATTATATATATATGTATGCATGTACATATATATGAGCTTGTCAAAAGTCTGGATGTAACATTAAGGAGATACTGCATGGAAATCGGTGCCGAGATGACCAGGTTGGTGGCCTGTCACACTGTCACCATCGGTGAATATGTTAAAGCCTATGGACAAAAGCTAGGAACTGTTCAACAAGTTGAGTACCTAAGATCCGTAGTTAACGATAGGGGATCCAAAGCAGAAATCCTCTCAAAACCAGCAAAGATGGCATGAGTACTGTCAAGACTGAAACCTGTAAGGTTTTAGGAAGGACAGTAGCATATCCATGAAACTGAAGATCAAGTTCCGGAAGGCACTGGTATACTCCACCTCCCTGTATGTGGGAGACACGGATCCTCCACAGGGGATCTGGAAAGAAAAACCCAATGCATGGAAATCAGGTGTTGCCACAAGGTACTGAATGTCAGATATGCTGATCCTATCAGCAATGAGCAAGAATGCAGACAATTAAACAGTATATTGGAGCTTTATAAAGATCTGCTCGGATTAGTTACAAAAGGAAAACAAAGGTGTGAACTCATGCACTCAAACTCCAAGAACCATGTTGATGCTTAAGAGCACTGGACTTCAGGCAGACCAGACTGTCTGGTGTGTAGGCAGTAGAGTATTTGTTGATCGGATTTGTACTCGAAGCATTTTTTTTCTCTTTTAAGTGAACTTTATGGTTTACATGTTTACAGGATGATAGCCCTGATAATGTAGTAATGTACCTACCCAGTATTCAGCTGGACTGTAAACAACGAGAAATGAGATGCTCAGTAATTGTGTCTGTTTTAAAGGACATTGTTCTTTCATTACGTAGTTCTATACGACCGTAAATGCAAATCAAATTTCTTTGATAAATTCGTTAGTTTATCAAATTTAAGCGTTCATGTTTTTGTGTCATGTAGGCACCTTGCACAGCGAATTCTCACTGGCTCAGGCTGAAGAAACTGCCTGCACTTTTTTGGAAGGTCTTCAACAATAACTGGTTTTGGATAGAAAATTTGCATGATTTCAGCAGTGTCCGCTAAGTGGCACCTCACCTATTGAGCCTCAAGCAAACTCGACTCTGGGTAAGAGCTGGTCTGGGCAGAAAAAGCTCTGATGGGAGTCGAACCCACGACCTCCCAGCCGGGAGTCCGAGATGCTAGCCACTTCACCATGGCGGGTGGCGACAAGAATTCAGTTGTCCAACCCCCAGCATGTTTTGTTAAGTGAACTCTTCAGTATTGTGTTCTCCAACATTATTGCCAGTTTTGTAACTGTGGTGGTTGCATGGACTGCAAGGTAAAAAAAAAAAGAAATAAACTGGTTCAAATGCCCAGATTATTCTTGACAAAGGAACAGAAACCCTTCGGCCCCATACCCCTTAAAAGGGGCGCTACCCCTTGGACTAATACAGGTGGCATAATGTGACCCTCTGACCCTCCTGCCTTCCAAATCCATTTTTTTGTGTGTTTTTTTCACACATGTATTCTTACAGAATTTCTTTTTTTTTTTACAGAAAATCGAGAACAAAGAAGAAGAAAAAGCATCGAAGCCGATCCAAGAAGACCAGAGTGACAGAGAAAAAGTCACGCCGCCACCCAAAACGGCCAGGAAAAGATCACCCTCCATCTCGTCTTCCTCTTCCTCTGAATCTGACTCGGAGTCTGTCGATTCTTCACCTGCTCATCATCAAAAACACCAACATATACCCAAAAGGCGGCGGTACGACAAGACCAAATCTTTCAGATATGCTTCCTCTGACAGCACCAGTAGCAGTTACTCTGATTCAGACTGGACTCATGTCGTAGAGAACATTCTCAAGGCCACCAACGAAAACGAAGGAAAGAGACAGTCGAAGCATCAGCGCCCAGTAGATGCCACTATGACAAAACCAAATCTCGAAGATTCCCATCAGCAGACAGCAGAAGTCGGAGTTTTTCTGAACTGGACTTTGATTCGAGAGGGCATATGGCACACCACAAAAGAAAACGGAGGAAAAGGATTCATGATTCATCAGTGTCCACATGCAGTACAGACATGAGTGATTCTGTATCCTCACTGGAGAGAAAAAAGGTGAAAAAACACAAAGCCATACACATAAGAAAGGCGAAACTCAAGAAAAGATCTAAGCGGAAGAAAAAAAGTGACGGAAAACCTGTTCACAAAAAGCGTGTTGACAGAGAGGAGGCAGAAAACCAGCTTGTTGTGAAAATGTGGAAGGAAGCGAATGGATACGAGGAGTCTCCAAACAGTGACTTTGACAGACGACTGCACAGAGAAATCTCTAGTCAGTACCTGAATCTGAAGCGGCAGTATACACAGCAGAAGCGCCCGAAAGGGACGGGACCTGGTGACTTCGACAGAGATCAGAAAGACAGCTTTGGTCAGCACCGCAGTGTGAAGCGGCAGTATTCCCAGCAAAAACACTCCGATCACAGCACAAAAGTGAATGGATATTCTTCGTTCACCTCAAGGAAGAGGAGACACTCTTCCTCTTCATCCTATAGCAGTGACTAGCATTTTACCGGTGAAGAGTGCGGAGTGATTTGGATTCTTACTGTGAAGATGTGGAAAGAAGTGAATCAGTGTGATGGTCTACAAAACTGTGGTGTTGATGAATATCTCTGCAAAGCAATTTCTGGTCAGTACCTCACTCAGTCTGAAGTGGCATTACGTGCAGCTGTAGCCCCCACCCCGACTCCCCCGAGGACGGCACAAAAATGAGTGGAAGATCCTCATACTTTAACAAAACATGGAGAGGCCGTTCTTCAAATTCTAGCAGCAACAGTCACTAGTCTTGAGTCCTGTCAATTGTGTACCTATAGTAGTGTTTATCTTACATGTTGTGCATTCCCTTACATGGCATGCGAAAAAATGTGCACAGTTCCACTTCATGTGATACCTCTGCACTCTTCTATGTGCATCACTGAAACACTATCCCTCTTGACTCCTCATGGTTTTTTTTTTTCTTTTTGATACATTTGTTTTTTTTTCAACTTTTGTCCTTCATTTTTCTTTAGATGAATTAGTTATTTGTTGCTGCCCTGCATGCGTCAGATAAAAAAAATGCTGATGCTTTCCCATCTCGGTGTAAGATGATGTTTTTAACATGATAAAGTGTTAAAAGTGTTACATGGCTGCATCACAATTTACGAATATAGAAAAATTGTTTTTGAAGGTATCATGAAAATCAGATCTGATGTGCCTAGGTATGCTTTTGTCATTTTTCAGATATTGATGAAAAATGCCGACTGAAGTTGTTGATTATGTATCCAAGAAAGGAACTGAATTGTAGTGGAGTTTGGTAGGTAGAGTAAGGGAATGTCATGTATTTGACCTTTGTTTTGAACTGTGTGTGTGTGTGAGAGAGAGAGAGAGAGAGAGAGCAAGAGAGAGTGAGAGTGTGTACAGTTTTGACTGCTGGTATACATAACCCTTTGACCACTGCTATACATATCGTCTAGATAACACTTTTTTTTTATCCTCAGACGTCACATGTACCAGTTTTATGATGAGAATTTCTAAACAAAAGTGGGAGTATTTCAGTGCACTTCTGTCCTCGAGATTGTACATTTTCATCGATTCTGTATGACCAATGAAATCTTAACTGCAGTGCAGCGGAATCTTGACAGTCGTGGCCAAATGTTGGCCAAGAGACAACGTTTGGAAATCTCCAAGGGAGGTAATCACCCCAAAAGCTTTCATTCAGTGAGGGAGACTGGGCCGTTTTCACAAGACAAATGGTTCTGGTGGGCTGGCACAAAACAGTTTAGTTACATCGGTTGGCTTGACCGTTCAGAGTGAAAATATCAAACATGGATATGAAATGGAGCACCTGGAAAGATTACTGTCGATGTCACAGTTGTATCTAGGCAGGTGCTTCAGATTTAATATTTGACTCTAGAGCTGTTTGCTTGGTCTGCAAACAGAGAAAAGGTAACTCTATTTGCAATAGAAAGATAGGAGTTATCTTCCTTATGTTTTCTGGGACAGGTCTATTCGCCCCATCAGTCACCTTAACCTTTTAACCTTTTCGTGACGCGCCGTGCGATAGTGACGGCAACTCAGTCGACCCGTTCACGACGAGCTGTTCCGTGGTGACTGCAACGCTGCTGTACTCCCTGGATGTGCTGTGCCTCCGTGACGGCACAACTATAAGAAATTCCCATGTTCTCTCGTCTACCGTCTAGGGGATGCAGCTGCCATTAAATATTTAGAACAGGGTTTTAGCCACTGCAAGGGTAAGTTTACATGCATTAGCAATGACCTTTGTGACCCCAGAGTAGTCCAAACAAAGAGACCCGTCTGGCACTGGGAAGGCACGTGTGGAATTTCCAGCTTCACCAACATATTGGGCAGAAGAAGAATGACATGTGGTGTTAGAACTGGTTCAGCAAAGTAGTTCACTTTGTTCAGAGAACGAGGGGGGTAAAGGTGTACGAGTTTATCGAAAAGAATCTGAGCTTGATTTATTTGCTTTGTGTATTTAATAGTTTTATACGTCTTATCATGTGAAGCCAAAACAGTGAAAAGTGTGTACTGTGTGCAATGATTTCATTTCCTTTTTAAAAAAAAAAATTCACAGGGATTACACATATTGAATACCTCAGCATCTCTGCATCTGTTAAAGTAAGAGCGAAGTTTTATGCCCCTTATCTTCCTCATTTGCTGTTGTTATACTAACCAAACAAACGTGAACAAGATTGTATTCTCCTACGTTTTACTTATGTTGTTTCCGTAATTGTAGCATTGCTATTTTATCCAAAATGTTTTTAATTCTATGCTCATTACAAAGTTCGCGCTTTACCCTTTCCATTGATATTTATATAACAGTTGGTTGTTAGGTTTACATTAGGAGATGTAAAATATAATTAAAAAGTGCGAAAATCGCACGTCTGCAACGGTTGTCAAGTACGTGCGGTGCACGCGTCTGCAGGGAAGTGACGTTGCTCAGCCGCGCCCATCAGGAAAGTATTAAGACTCAATCGGGGAGAAAATGAACAAACATGGACTTGAAACTGTGTGCTGTGTTGTAATGCAGACAGTGTAACAAACAGTTCAGCTTCACTTACTGTAATGGATCGATTCAGAATATATATATATATACATGTCTTGGGTTTGATTTGACATTTGTTTACCAAGTAATACAATCACATCTTGCGGAATGATCTTGACCCATACATTGAAAAAGGGTTACTCTGTTTGCAATGAAAAGACAAGCATTATCTTCCCATGACTTTTTTCTGCGATAGATCTATTGCTCTGTTGTCACAGGCCTCATAATGGTTGCACGCTCAAAGTGGACATTTCTAACAGCTTCTGTCGTGGAGCCAAGCATGTTGACAGACAAGCATTATCTTCCCATGACTTTTTTCTGTGATAGATCTATTGCTCTGTTGTCACAGGCCTCATAATGGTTGCACGCTCAAAGTGGACATTTCTAACAGCTTCTGTCATGGAGCCAAGCATGTTGACAGACAAGCATTATCTTCCCATGACTTTTTTCTGTGATAGATCTATTGCTCTGTTGTCACAGGCCTCATAATGGTTGCACGCTCGAAGTGGACATTTCTAACAGCTTCTGTCATGGAGCCAAGCATGTTGACAGACAAGCATTATCTTCCCATGACACTTTTCTGTGATAGATCTATTGCTCTGTTGTCACAGGCCTCATAATGGTTGCACGCTCGAAGTGGACATTTCTAACAGCTTCTGTCATGGAGCCAAGCATGTTGACAGACAAGCATTATCTTCCCATGACTTTTTTCTGTGATAGATCTATTGCTCTGTTGTCACAGGCCTCATAATGGTTGCACGCTCGAAGTGGACATTTCTAACAGCTTCTGTCATGGAGCCAAGCATGTTGACAGACAAGCATTATCTTCCCATGACTTTTTTCTGCGATAGATCTATTGCTCTGTTGTCACAGGCCTCATAATGGTTGCACGCTCGAAGTGGACATTTCTAACAGCTTCTGTCATGGAGCCAAGCATGTTGACAGACAAGCATTATCTTCCCATGACTTTTTTCTGCGATAGATCTATTGCTCTGTTGTCACAGGCCTCATAATGGTTGCACGCTCGAAGTGGACATTTCTAACAGCTTCTGTCGTGGAGCCAAGCATGTTGACAGACAAGCATTATCTTCCCATGACTTTTTTCTGCGATAGATCTATTGCTCTGTTGTCACAGGCCTCATAATGGTTGCATGCTCGAAGTGGACATTTCTAACAGCTTCTGTCGTGGAGCCAAGCATGTTGACAGACAAGCATTATCTTCCCATGACTTTTTTCTGTGATAGATCTATTGCTCTGTTGTCACAGGCCTCATAATGGTTGCACGCTCGAAGTGGACATTTCTAACAACTTCTGTCATGGAGCCAAGCATGTTGACAGACAAGCATTATCTTCCCATGACTTTTTTCTGCGATAGATCAATTGCTCTGTTGTCACAGGCCTCATAATGGTTGCACGCTCGAAGTGGACATTTCTAACAGCTTCTGTCATGGAGCCAAGCATGTTGACAGACAAGCATTATCTTCCCATGACTTTTTTCTGCGATAGATCTATTGCTCTGTTGTCACAGGCCTCATAATGGTTGCATGCTCGAAGTGGATGTTTCTAACAACTTCTGTCATGGAGCCAAGCGTGTTGACAGTTCTAAGTTGACCGACATGTTCAGTGAAATGTTTGTCTGCAACTGCCATGTGAGGAGAGGGATTGAAAAGCGGTTATCCGTGTTGAGGAGAAGAGCAAGAAGGTGGGAGGGGGAGGGGGGAGCATGGTATAAGCATTTCAAATACTCGACTGGCCAGGTGGATAGCAGAATAATGGAATTGCATTGGTTTTCATTTCTGATTTGTCTTCAAAACATGTGGAATGGCTTCTTTCTCGTCCTTGAGCTGTTCTAAGTGCAGAGGGGTCGAGTCGTAACTAGTTTTCATTTTTGGCTTGTGCATTTTGGGAAACTGAATTGGAACCAAATCTAAGGCAGTCAATAGGTTAAGAATTTTTTTTTTTTATGAAGTTGTCCAGCAGTCAGTGAATGTTAGTGGAAGTTAGAAATCGTTTGCATGGATGAGGAATGAATAGATCCGCAAGGGAGAGAATTTTCAAAGAGAATTGAAAAGAAAATTCCCATTACATTTTGTGAAATGTGTACATACTCTGACATTTTTCTTTCTCCTTTTTTGTCCTGGAAGTGGAATGTAGACATCAAAGCGTCTATCTTGCCTACTGCTGTTTTGGTCCAGTCAGAGCCAACGTCATCGTTTCTTGGAATCTCCAGTACCATTGGAATATTTATTTTCAATACAGTCATCTTTTTAGTTGTTTGGTTGTTTCGTTTCCAGCTGCTTTGATTTGAATTTTGCCATGTATTTTGTATCACGTCACACGTGCGTTCTTTGGCACAGTGTGATTGACAGTGCTGCTGTCTGTTGTCCATGCTGAAACTGCATGCAACAAAGTGTTTCGTTGATATTTTTTTGTTGATCAAAACTCGTGCACATGTTCTGTTGTAGCATGCCGAGCAGTAAACAGGATGTGGCCCTGTGTATCAGTTCGAGCAGATGAATTGTGATGCATGCTGTGCACTGGAATGATGTGTTTTGAGCTCTGTTGATGCAGAAAATTAAAAAAAAGAATTGACGGTCATGTCTGTGAGCTAGTCCAGAGCTGAATGTCCTAATACCAAGGCAGATCGTATCCAAATTCTGTGCTGAATCGGGAGTTCTCTTTCCATGATATTTTGTACTCATGCAGTTAGTCTTCATAGAGCCAGACTGTTGATGCTCTCCCTTGATACCTTCTCTTTGATATCATTCACTTTGATATCATCCATAAAATATCCACACACACACACACACACACACACACACAAAATCTTGCAGCAGTTTATTGTAATATTGCTTAAACACAATTCCTCCTATGAATGGAATCCACCTTCAACTTTTTGTCAAGAAGCTGTTAAGACCAAAGAGGATTTCAAATACACTTTTTTTTTGTCCGGAAAATTTTGTGATTTTGGATGAGAAATGCTCGCCAACAGCATTGGGGGTGATGCGTTGATAGGTATGTGGATGTTTTGATAATCAAAATATGAGACCTCCCATCATGTAAATTGATGGGTCACTTTACAGCATTTGCTGCTAGCTGCAGAACCCGGAGGGTCAGTTCAGTGATTTTAGTTGCCGTGGGCAAAGTTATGGATCTTCCTGCCCATGTTACTGCTTTTGTATTCGTAATAGTTTGATTACTTCTTTGTTAAAATGCTATTGGGGAGTTAAAATGCTATTGGGGAGGGGAAGGGGGCCCCTACCTTATGGTATAGTGTCGTATAGACATGTCATTCAGTTTATATTCATTTTTTCCAAATGATGATAGTAGTACTATCTTGAAAAGCTCCTATCATGGAGAGTTAACAGCTGATTGGAAAAATTAAAAATTTTTTTTCAATGTTTGACAGGTTTTGCGTAGGAGAAATAGAAAGCAAACAACGCCATTTGTGATTGAAGCGTTGCATCTGTGTATAGAACTTGTATTTTTTTCTTCCAGTGGATGGTTTGCGGTGAAATAAATCGTCCAAACATGAAGTCTGTGGTGTTTGTGTGAACAGCATGCATCTCTCTGTCTGTCTGTCTGTCTGTCTCTCTGTCTGTCTGTCTCTCCTTTCTTTTTATTAAGTCTTTCTCTTTATTCATTTCTTGGTGATGAACTTCTTCAAAGGTTTCTGAGAATAGAATGACAATAACTTATTAAAGCAGAATGCCAGCTGGCTTACACACGCAGGCAATCGATTGAAAAAAGATCAATAACTGGCTCAAAGAGGTATCAAAGTGATGGACTACTTGATACAATTCAAACTGGTTGATGACAGACTCAAACCGGATGAGAACTGGTTCAGAATGGTTTAGAACTGGGTTGAACCGGTAGTGAAGGTGTAGAGCCTGTGGCCCAGGTAATTCTCTTGCTGAAGACGTGGATGGCGCCTATTACGGTGCTCACCTGGTACACATCATGTACACCATTTATATCAGCACTCTTTGATAGTTGAAACAATAAAAGGTGAAAAGAAACAAACAAGTCCACACACGCTGAACATTTCCAGTAATGATCCCAGTATTCCCACCCATTCAAAATTCAACTCCCTTCTGTGATAGTTGTTATTCTTTTTGTCTTAATTATTCTGTATTAAGGGATCCCCCCCCCCCCCATCCCCCTTCCCAAGCCCCCCAATTTCAAAAAGTTGTGAATTAAAACAAAAAAAAACAAAAATGTTAGAGAGAAAAATGGGGGGGGGGGGGGGGGGGGGAGAAGAAAAAAGTGATAGTGGAGTCTGTGGTGAGCAGGTCACATTTTGGGTGTGCTAGCAGATGATACTGATGTCACAAAATCTTGTATAAATTTTTTTTAGCGATAGCCGATAGTTCCCTTTTGTCTGGACAAATGTCATTCTCTGAAGTCCAGCACAGATCTATAACTAAGATGCTGCAAAAGTGAAAGAGATTGATAATCTTAAGTCATACAAGTGAATGGTCTTGATGATGTTTGGACTGAAAAATGAACACTATACCTCTCAATGCTCAGACTGCACCATTCTTAAAGCAAAGTTTTAGGATGGGGGAAATGTAGTGATAGGAGATAGACAAAAAAAAAAAAAAAAAAAAAAAGGCTAAGAGATGAGGTTCATAGATGCGAGAACTAGTGCGTGGCTAGTTCATGCTAGTGGCGAGGGTTGTTAGAGGCAGGGGAGCAGAGAAACGGGTGCAAGGCAAATTCAGATGAACATATGGCAGCTTCTTCAACTCTTCTTGAAGATGATTATCATCATCATTATCATTACTACCATCATCACCCCCTCCCTGTTCAAATAGTACTGTTAGTTATTGAACTCACTAGCCATTTCTATTCCTTTCCACCAACTATTATTAGATATTGCCATCGTTATAATCACCTTCCAGTTGTACTGCTAGCTTTTCACTCATTGATCGTTTCGGTTCCTTTCCATCAACTTTTATTATTACTGTCACTTCTACCATTATAACTATCATTATTATTATCACCATTATCATTCCTATCATCATCATCATTATTACTAATGCCGTTGTTACTATTACCATCGTTATATTCACTACCATTATGCTTATAATTACTATTGTCCTATTAGTACTAATCCTACCACCAGCATTAGTAGTAGCAGTGGAGTGGTACTACTTACATAAAAAATTCAAAAAACAAGAGAGAGAGAGAGAATAGTATGTATGTTTTTGTATGCGTGCATTTGTGAGTGTGTGTGTATGTGTCTGTATGTGATTTAGGGGGTGGGGGGAGGGGGCGGGTGAACTTTAAAAGAACTCCACAAGCACGCGTGTCGTGTATGTATGCAGTAAAACAAAAACAACGTTCTGTCTCCTCTCTGTGTTGATGTGTAAAGGTGTGTGTGTATGTGTGTGTGCGTGCGTCTGTGTGTGTGTGTGTGTGTGAAAACTGTGAAGATCATTAAACTTTGACCTTATTCGTGGAAGTTTCTTGGTGTTCATTTATTGATAAGCCTATCAACATAATGATAATAATAATGATTTCTTATATAGCGCTTAATCAAACGAATTTCTCTAAGCGCTTTACAAAGTCATACTACATTCACCCTTCTCATATACAATAATACACCTTACACCCAACTACAAATACTATTACTACAATAACTAACAAATCCTAATCCTACCAATGTGACAATCACTTATTCTTCAAATATCACTACAAAAACTTAATCCTATAACGTTCAATCATACAACAAATACATATAATAGAGAACATACACATACGCTACATTTGAAAAGGCCCAGACGGCTATGAGTTAGGTTGTACCCCCCCCCCCCCCCCCCAAGCATTGACTAATTATGAGAAAATAGATGGGTTTTAAGTTTAGACTTGAAAGAAGAGATAGAATCTGAATGTCTGAGACAGTCTGGCAGTCTGTTCCACGTCGCTGGAGCTTGAAAAGAGAAAGATCTTTCACCAGTAGTAGTCCTGAAGCGAGTCATTCGCAGAAGGCGGTCGTCAGCACAGGAGCGTAGTTGTCGAGAGGGGTGTAGATTTTAGGGAGATCTGAGAGATAAGAAGGTCCATTTTCAAAGAGAGCAGAGAAAGTGAGAGTTGAGATTTTGTACGAGATACGGTTTGAGACAGATGGCCAGTGAAGAGAGTGGAGGAGAGGCGAAATGTGAGCATGTTTTCTTGCTCTACAGACGACTCGGGCTGCATGATTTTGGATTCGCTGTAATCTTTCTATCAGGTATTTTGGAAGGCCGGCCAAAAGTGAGTTGCAGTAATCTATTCTAGATAAGACAAATGCACAAATGAGAGTTTTTGTAGCATCTGTAGAGAGAAGGTGACGTACAGAGCTGATTCTTCTTAGTTCTAAATAGGCAATCTTGCAAATATTTGAAACCTGTTTCTCAAAGGAGAGGGATTGGTCAAGTATGACCCCTAGACTGCGGACAGAGGTGGAGACAGAGACAGCACAGTCATTGATAGTGACAGTTGAAGGCAAAGAAGGATGGTTAGGCTGTTTTGTCACGAACATGAGTTCCGTCTTGTCGTTGTTTAGTTGTAGTTTGTTGGTTGTCATCCAGTCCTTCAGGTCTGCAATGCAGCCCCGCGTCCGAGAAATCAGTGAGTCAGTTTCAGCAATGGGAGCCGACTGATGAAGCTGAGTATCGTCAGCAAAGCTCTCATGCGACATGGCGTGACCACTGATGACGTCAGACACAGGACTAGCATACAGCACAAAAAGGACTGGCCCAAGTACAGAACCCTGAGGCACACCGTACCTAAGAGGAGAACTGTCTGAGTATCTTCCCTGTACACACACTGTCTGAGTACGTCCAGTCAAGTAAGAGATAATCCAGTCGAGAGCTGTGTCTTTGAATCCAAAGGAAGTTTGAAGCCGTGAGAACAAAATATTATGATCGATCGTGTCAAATGCTGCAGAGAGGTCTAACATCGCTAATAAGGAAACATTCCCATCGTCAAGCCCGCAGAGGAGGTCATTGACTATACGGAGGAGTGCTGTCTCACAACTATGGCCTTGTCTGTAAGCAGATTGATGAGGATTCAAAAGGTGATTCTTTTCGAGATGTTCTAGAATTTGTTCCAAAACGATCTTCTCCAATAATTTTGATAGAAATGACAAATTTGATACAGGCCGATAATTCTTTAAAACATTTTTATCTAATGAAGGTTTCTTGATCAATGGACGTACCACTGCGGACCGGAAGATTTCAGGAACGTGACCAGAGGACAAAGAGGTATTGATAACATGAGTAAGATGGGGTAGGACATCATCAATGCACTGAAAGAGCAAGTTAGTGGGAATGGCATCAAGTTCACATGATTTAGGGCTGCATCGCAAACAAAGTTTTTTGACATAGTCTTGACTAACAGGACTAAAACAAGCCAAAGGAGGTCCACAGTAAACTTTGTCATTCAGAGGATGTACAGGTGCAGTAGAATCTAGCTTTTCACGGATAGTGTCAATTTTTCCATTGAAAAACTCTAAGAATTTCTGAGGGAGCTCTTGAGTTTGGAAGATGGTGGGAAGGGGGGAGTAGCTGACTTTGCCTAGGAGACTATTTGTGACATTAAATAGTTGCTTGGCCGTATTACAGGCCAATATCTTTGAAGAATAGAACAAAGTTTTTGCTTGATGAACAATGTCAGTAACATGATTTCTCGCAGTTTGATATATTTCCCTGTGCACAGTCAGTCCCGTGGCGCGCCATCGCCTCTCAGCCCCCCTCCTCTCCTGCTTGGCCTCCGACAACTCGGGACCCACTGTGTTGTGCCATTGACACAGTGAGCGATCAGTGATCAAGCGCCTGCTCACTGGAGCATGCTTATCAAGCATGGCACGGAGGGCAGAGGTCAGCTGACAGGCCGATGGCTCGCTCGGTATGGCCGTGCTCAGATCAGATTTGAAAGCCTCTATATCGATAGCAGAAATTTTCCTAACTTCCTTGTAAGTCTTTGGAACGGCGGGCCTAACGATATCTAATTCACACTTCACAGCATAATGATCCGATGCTAGGTTATCGTCAACGGTTGAGGATTTGAGAAGATGATCACTGACTCTGTAGACTACCCAGTCTACTATGTTACCCTGTTTGTTCGTCATTTCATTCACGGACTGCTGGAGTCCGAAAGTATCTAAAATTTCTAACACCTCGGGCGTGTATCCGACTGTGGGCTTATTGAAATGGAAGTTGAAGTCGCCGATCAATAACAATGTTCCTGGAAGGTCATTTACAAATTCAAGAAAGTCTGGAAGTTCGTTGACAAACATGCTGGGCGTAAATTTGTTCTTTCTGCTAGGTACCGGTCTATAAATCCCAAAAATGTTAGTGACAGGAGCGCTAGGTAGGGACAGTTTCAGGTGAACAAGTTCAAAGGTCCGATGCTGACATACACACAGACAGACAGACAAAATTAGATACATCAGTTCTCAGTTTCTCATTCATTCCAGGGCCTTCCCCTCTTTCACTCTTACTTCTCTTTCTCCCTCCCGTTTCGTGTGTGTGTGTGCGCGCGCGCGCCCGCCCCTGCTCGCATATTTCGTCTGAAATTTAAAACGGATACTATTGATCACACGGAACCTATTCGCCAGATGTGACGGTCAGTGTACACACCTGAGTTAAGATGGTCATCACAATGAGGGGGACCAGCCAGGGAAGAGCAGACTGGATGCGGTCAAAAATGGCTCCGTAGCATCCCTGTGGGATGCAAAGCCCGTGCGTTCGAACACACACACACACACGCACACACACACACGTGCGCACGCGCGCGCGCGCGCACACACACACACACATACACAATATTCTTATCACTAAAGCCCAGCCGGCCACATAGAGCCTTGTCTGGGCTGTTAGATTCATCCGCAGACAAACAATCAAAGGTCACGTCCTTAAAAGGCCAGATCTTAAAACACACACACACACACACACACAATACATGACATCGTTTCTAAACTGTCGACTTCCTTGTGGTGGATGACTAGGAGCGACAATCCGTGCGATTTGTTTTTCCATCCCAGATGTTTTAAAACAAAATAAGTAAGTAAATAAATAAATGTAGGCCTAACACATTTTTTAAAATCCTCATGGACAAGAGTGGGCAGCCACTCTTTCTTTTTTTTTTTTTAATACAACTTCTCAAAATCTGAATTATGTGTGTGGATAACAATTGACATAGTAGGTTGTTAATACCTGAAAAAAAAAAAAAAAGTTATTCATATCACATGTTAAAGAGCTGCCTTGACCATTTTGCGAAGGGAAATAAGTTTGAAAGGGAGAAAATGTGGCAGCCATGGTGTTATACAGAGAGGAGCAGAGAGAGAAAAGAGAGAGAGAGAGGAGAGAGAGAGAGGAGAGAGAGAGAGAGAGAGAAGAGAGAGAGGAGAGAGAGAGGCGCATACGCGCACGGTGTGAGTCGAGAGATTAACGCCTTACGACCTTTTAGGTCTGAAATAGCCTATAATTTACTGTCTGTATTCTTCTTCTTCTTCTTCTTCTTCTTCTTCTTCTCCTCTCTCTCTCTCTCTCTCTCTCTCTCTCTAACAGAATGAAAAGATCCATACCCGAGTCTTTTGAACCAGCTCGAAGCCGGTGGAGTGTGGTTTGATCCATATACATGCTGTCATATTAAGCTGGGCTGCTGTGGGGTCATCGCACCTGTCCAGGCTGCGATCTTCAACTCTGACCTCAGTCAGGCTTCTGTCCACTGGGGATTATGCAGGGGGAAAAAAACAAACAAACAAACAAAGCGAAAGGCACAATTATGATAAATAACCACACAGTATATGATCATTGCTATATATTATCTTTTATCAGCCAAAACGACCAGATAACAAACGTGATAATTCATATAATTGTCATTATACACGATTATTATCCGAATATCAATCTGTATCATCATGATCTGTCGTCCGCCGTATGATTAAAAAAAAAAAGAAATCGTACATAAGTCAGTTGAATCGAAGATATTGCTTATCGCTAATTTCTGATCTGACGCTACTCACCAGCATTAGATTTGTCTGCTCAAACGATTTCGCCGTATTTTGTTCACATGTTTGGCGAAAAGACGACGAATATGACGAACTGTTTAAAAAAACAAACAAACCAAACCAAACCCGAGGTCTTTGACCAAAGAGCGACAACTCTTTTGCAATCTTGCGCGCGAAATCGCGTTTGACTGTGCATCTACAAGAACATGTTGCTGATACGAAGGAGCAATCGCGGCGACTGCAGGGGGGGGGGGGGGGGGGGGGGGGGGGGGGGGGGGGGGGGCTGGGTGATTTGAGAGCTGTTGGAGGCGACGAATCAGGTTTGGAAGTAATGTGTGATGGAAAACACCATTGTTACTGCAGTCGCTCTTGGTCTGTACCCCTCCCCCCCCCCCCCCCCCCCCCCCCCACCCACACACACATTTTATTCAAGTAACAGGAGAAATAGGCCTACATATGCGCAGAAAGAGGACAGTGCGCGGAGATTTTTACACATACATTGAACTGATGGCCTGGTTTTGTAAGAGCAGGTGGAAGCGAATCCGATCCCCACCCCACCCCCACCCTTCTGCTTAAAAAAAAAAAAAAAAAAAAAAGCAAAAACACACACATAGGAAAAAAAAAATTTACATTGTTTTTGGAAACTACACTTATTTTGTGGAAAAGTACAGTAACAGCGTCAAAGACATTAAAAAAAAAAAAAGAAAAATGAAAAAGAAAGACAAAAAAACAAAAACAAACAAAAAAAAAACAACCCAAAAACATGTGTATGTAAAAATGATGCAGGGCTACTTCACCATTTAAAATCCCTCACAAACTAAAAATCGTTGGACTGGGAGACCAACCATTTGCGGGGAATTCTTTAAAATGAAACTGAACTACTTTCTGTTATAGGGGCCCACATGGCTTTGACAGACCTGGTAAAGTAGAATCCGGATGAGGAACATTCTCACTGACCACTATACCTTCCCTCCCTCCCGTCGCTTTATTATTATTATGAATACTATTATTATTATTATGAATACTTATATAGCGCCTATCTTCGGCTAGAGACCAAGCTCTAAGCGCTCTACAATCCACACTCGTTTACACGAGCCGCCTACCTGGGTAGTGCCGACTGTTCAAGAGCTGCTAGCTGGCGCTTCATTCAGTCGTTTCCCGTGTCATCCAGTCAATATCGTTCAATATCGTTCGCTCAGTTTCCTTACTTCCTTCATTCTTTCCATTTTTTTTTCACGCAGGGTGCATGCTGTGTGTAACGTGTCATCCATACCATCCTTTCCCCTGTTTCATTCTTCGGTCCTACCTGTAACTGCGGTGGTCGCTGAAGTGGAGTTGCGGCACAGCTGGATCCATTGTCGCACAGCGTTCCGGACAAACTCCCTCGTACAGCACGTCTCCGGCACAAACTTGTTGCCGTACTGACCCTTGAAGTCATGGGGACCTTCCACGCCACAGCAGTCCAGCTGAAAGCATCAGCACGTGCACATGAATCCACTGGCCTACGGTTCATTACAATGGTAACATTATGATGTATCCGCCTGGCCCTGGTGACCTCAGCGTCTTACCCTGACTGGTGACCTCAGTGTCTTACTCTGGTGACCTCAGCGTCTTATCCTCACTGGTGACCTCAGCGTCTTACCCTGACTGGTGACCTCAACGTCTTACCCTCACTGATGACCTCAGCGTCTTACTCTGGTGACCTCAGCGTCTTACCCTCACTGGTGACCTCAGCGCCTTACCCTCACTGGTGACCTCAGCGCCTTACTCTGACTGATGACCTCAGCGTCTTATCCTCACTGGTGACCTCAGCGCCTTACCCTCACTGGTGACCTCAGCGCCTTACTCTGACTGATGACCTCAGCGTCTTATCCTCACTGGTGACCTCAGCATCTTATTCTGGTGACCTCAGCATCTTACACTGGTGACCTCAGCGTCTTACTCTGGTGACCTCAGCATCTTACCCTGACTGATGACCTTAGCGTCTTATCCTCACTGGTGACCTCAGCGTCTTACCCTCACTGGTGACCTAAGCGTCTTATCCTCACTGGTGACCTCAGTGTCTTACTCTGGTGACCTCAGCATCTTGCCCTGACTGGTGACCTCAGCGTCTTACCCTCACTGGTGACCTCAGCGTCCTTACCCTACACTGGTGACCTCAGCGTCTTACCCTGACTGGTGACCTCAGCGTCTTACCCTCACTGGTGACCTCAGCATCATACCCTCTCTGGTGACCTCAGCATCTTACCCTCACTGTGACCTCGGCGTCTTACCCTCACTTGTGACCTCAAGTCTTACCTCACTGTGACTCAGTGTCTTACCCTCACTGGTGACCTCAGCGTCTTACCTCTACTGGTGACCTCAGCGCCTTACTCCTGACTGATGACCTCAGCGTCTTACCCTGCTGTGACCTCACGTTTACCCTGAGGTTACTCAGCGTCTTACCCTGACTGGTTACCTCATCATCTTATCCTGATTGTGACCTCAGCGTCTTACCCTGACTGATGACCTTAGTGTCTTACCCTGACTGGTGACCTCAGCGTCGTACCCTCATTGGTGACCTCAGCGTCTTACCCTCACTGGTGACCTCAGCGTCTTACCCTGACCTCAGCGTCTTACCCTGCCTGTGACCTCAGCGTCTCACCCTGACTGGTGACCTCAGCGCCTTACCCTGACTGGTGACCTCAGCGTCTTACCCTGACTGGTGACCTCAGCGTCTTACCCTCACTGGTGACCTCAGCGTCTTACCCTGACTGGTGACCTCAGCACCTTACCCTAAGTAGTTACCTCAGCGTCTTACCCTGACTGGTGACCTTAGCGCCTTACCCTAAGTAGTTACCTGAGCGTTCTACCCTGACTGGTGACCTCAGCACCTTACCCTAAATAGTTACCTCAGCGTCTTACCCTGACTGGTGACCTTAGCGCCTTACCCCAAGTAGTTACCTCTGCCTCTTACCCTGACTGTTGACCTCAGCGCCTTACCCTAAGTAGTTACCTCAGCGTCTTACCCTGACTGGTGACCTCAGCGCCTTACCCTGACCATCAGGAGCTGCAGCCCGTTCACCCAGGGGTCTTCCAGCATCTCCTTGTCCGTCAGCCACGCCCGGTCCTCAAGCGTCTGCTGGGCTGCTTCCTTCCCCAGAAGACTCAGCTGCAGCGTGAGGTGGATGAGGGAGGTGGGAACGGAAGGGCATGGTTTGGGGTGGGGGGCAGGTCGGGTTGGGGGAGGGGGAGAGGGGAGGGGTGGTGGAAGGCAGTGAGAGAGGGAGGGTGTGGGGGAGACGCCCCTAGTTACACCAGACAGAAGTCACCCCCAACCCCCTTCTCCGCCCCCATCCCCACCTCAACCCCTGCCCCCCTCCCACACACAATATTCTAGCCTCACACACGGCCATAGAGCATAACTGTAACACTGTGTGTGTGCGTGTGTGTGTGTGTGTGTGTGTGTGTGTGTGTGTGTGTGTGTGTGTGTGTGTGTGTGTGTGAGTGTGTGTATGAACGCGCGAGCGCGCGCACACGTGCGTGTGTGTGTCCACAGTGATGCTGGATAACGGGAAAAAAT